>JARQOD010000001.1:206335687-206421570 GCA_033576555.1 Oophaga sylvatica | reverse complement strand
TTAATAAAAGGAAGCCGAGACATTACCCCCACACAGACCGTATGATTGCCCGATCGACCTGCTACCTGGTACTACGCCTCCCCGTGGGCGTATTTACCCATTGTCCGCTGCTGAGACCAGGTCAATGTCTGAATATATCGAGGAGAACTTGGCCAAAGGATTCATCCGGAAATCTACCTCCCCAGCGGGAGCAGGTTTCTTCTTCGTAAAAAAGAAAGACGGATCTCTCCGTCCCTGTATTGACTACAGAGGCTTAAATTTGATCACGGTGAAGAATAAGTACCCTCTTCCGCTCATTCCAGAATTGTTTGATCGACTTAGAGGGGCGAGAATCTTCACCAAACTGGATCTTCGTGGGGCATACAACCTGGTTCGTATCCGTCGGGGAGATGAATGGAAGACGGCATTCAACACCCGGGACGGCCACTACGAGTATTTGGTGATGCCCTTTGGTCTCTGTAATGCTCCAGCAGTCTTTCAGGAGTTGGTCAATGACATCTTTCGGGACCTCCTCTACTCTTGCGTTGTGGTGTACCTAGACGATATCTTGGTCTTCTCTCCGGACCTCCAGTCTCACCGGAGGGATGTTCGTCAGGTTCTGCTCAGGCTCAAGCAGAATCACCTCTTCGCCAAATATGAGAAGTGCCTCTTTGAGCAGACCTCGCTTCCGTTTTTGGGCTACATCATTTCTCAGACAGGCCTACGAATGGATCCGGAGAAACTGTCTGCCATCGAGAAGTGGCCTCGACCGGAGGGGTTGAAGGCCATTCAGCGGTTCCTGGGATTCGCCAACTATTACCGCCTCTTCATACCGCACTTCTCTTCCAGGACTGCCCCAATCTCCGCGCTCACCCGCAAGGATGCTAACCCCAAACAGTGGACGCCCGAAGCAGAGGAGGCCTTTCTTTCCTTAAAACAGGCCTTCTCTTCCGCTCCAGTGCTGCATCGCCCAGACGGCAACAAGCAGTTCTTCCTGGAGGTGGACGCTTCCTCCTCTGGAGCCGGAGCGGTACTCACTCAAAAATCTTCATCCGGGAGGATGGTATCCTGCGGCTTCTTCTCCAAACTCTTCTCCTCCTCCGAGCGCAACTACTCCATAGGAGACCGAGAGTTATTGGCCATCAAGTTGGCATTGGAGGAGTGGCGTTACCTACTCGAGGGGGCTCTTCATCCGGTAATCATTTACACGGACCACAAGAATCTGGCTTACCTCCAGCATGCTCAGAGACTTAACCCTCGCCAAGCCCGGTGGTCCTTGTTTTTTGCCCGCTTCGATTTTCTCTTGCATTTTCGCCCGGCTGACAAGAACGTCAAGGCTGATGCCTTGTCCCGGTCTTTCCTGGTGTCAGATCTCGAGGAAGAACCTAAACATATCATCGATCCCGCCAGAGTGATGCGGGTGGCTCCCGTGAGTCTAAATCGTCTCCCTCCTGGTAAGACGTTCGTATCAGTAACCGACCGGAAAGAATCCTACACTGGGGTCATTCGTCTAAACTAGCTGGCCACGCTGGTCAGAAAAAGACCCTCCAACCCGGCATTATTGGTGGCCTACCCTGCACAAGGACGTAATAGACTTTGTATCTGCCTGTGTGTCCTGTGCCCGCAACAAAGTTCCGAGACACCTGCCTGCCGGCCGTCTTCTTCCGCTTCCTGTACCCGCTGCCCCCTGGCAGCATATAGCCATGGACTTCATAACAGATCTGCCCGTTTCTGCCGGTTGTACGTTTATTTGGGTGGTCGCTGACCGCTTTTCCAAGATGGCTCACTTCATTCCTCTGCCAGGTCTTCCGTCTCCATGGTCTGCCTCGTCACATTGTGTCGGATCGTGGGGTACAGTTCACCTCACGTTTCTGGAGAGCCACTTGTAAGTTGCTAGACGTCACCTTGGATTTCTCCTCCGCTTACCACCCGCAGTCCAATGGACAAGTTGAGCGAATCAATCAAAATCTGACCAGTTATCTCCGGCACTTCGTTAATGCCCACCATTCTGACTGGGTGGAGCTCCTGCCTTGGGCCGAATTCTCTTACAATAATCACGAGAGCGAATCTTCCTCCAAGTCTCCGTTTTTTGTAGTCTTCGGTCAGCATCCTCGGATCCCTGTTCCTGTCACCATCTCTGTGGACAATCCAGCTGCGGAATCTCTGGTTAGAGAATTTTCCTCCATATGGGAGAGTACCCGATCCGCACTCATTCAGTCATCCGAGCGTATGAAGAGACATGCTGACAAAAGACGTCTGGATACTCCTCAATTCCGTCCTGGGGATAAGGTCTGGCTTTCGTCCAAGTATGTCCGGCTCAAGATTCCTTCCTACAAGTTAGGCCCTCGGTTCATCGGTCCCTTTGAGATCATCAGTCAGATCAACCCGGTGTCCTATAAATTGAAACTCCCGGCCAATTTGCGCATTCCTAACTCTTTCCATGTATCTCTCCTCAAACCGGTGGTACTTAACTCTTTTTTCAAGTCTACAGGTACACCTCCTGCTCCAGTGTCTGCTGACGATGAATTTGAGGTAGAGAACATTCTGGCCACCAAAAGGGTAGGAAGAAAGACTTATTTTTTGGTGGATTGGAAGGGGTTTGGTCCTGAGGAGAGAACGTGGGAGCCTCGGGAGAACATCCATGCCCCTCTCATCCTAGCTAAATTTCTTTCTGGCCTAAAGAGGGGGGGGCCTAGAGGGGGGGTACTGTAGCGTCGGCGTCCCTGCCTTCTGCCAGGCAGGGACGCTGTTCCCCTGCAGCAGCGTCCTCTGCCAGGCAGGGACGTCGCCCCCCTTACCCTTCCTCAGCGTCCTCCTTCCGCCCTGCTGGGGCCGCGCGCTCCTTCCCTGCTGCTGGACTTAGGGCGCGCCCGCGCCCTCCCCCGCTCTTAAAGGAGCCGCGCGCATTTTTCAAATAAGTCCCGGCCAATGCCGGAGGACTCCACCCTATATTAGGGGCTTCCTCCTTAATGGAGGTGCCCGAGCAATGTTGTTGTTGCACTGTTTCACTCTGCTTCAGCCCTCAGGTCCCGTTAACAGTTACCTGCCTGTTTCCTACCCGTTTGCTGTATGCTACCTGTCCGCAAGTCTGCCCGGAGGTTCGGACGTCACAAGTGGTGATCCACGGCTATTCCAGAGACTCTTGCCTGCTCACTTGGGAGCGATCATCTGCCATCTGACTTCAGCCCTACCCGGAGGTTCGGACGTCACAAGCGGTGATCCCCGGCTATTCCAGAGACTCTTGCCTGCTCACTTGGGAGCGATCATCTGCCATCTGACTGCAGCCCTACCCGGAGGTTCGGACGTCACAAGCGGTGATCCCCGGCTGTTCCAGAGACTCTCGCCTGCTCACTTGGGAGTGTCCATCCGCCATCTGCCTGCTAGCCTACCGGGAGGCTTCACCATCTCAGGTCGTATATGCCTGTCCATCTAGGGACTGCCCCGGTTGCTTGCTGTGGCAACCTACCTGTCAATCCAGAGACTGCCCCGGTCACTTGCCGTGACAACCTGCCTGTCTGTCCGGAGACTGCCCCGGTCACTTGCCGTGACAACCTGCCTGTCTATCCGGAGACTGCCCCGGTCACTTGCCGTGGCAACCTGCCTGTCAATCCAGAGACTGCCCCGGTCACTTGCCGTGACAACCTGCCTGTCTATCCAGAGACTGCCCCGGTCACTTGCCGTGACAACCTGCCTGTCAATCCAGAGACTGCCCCGGTCACTTGCCGTGATCCTTTCCCGTATAACCAGAGACTGCCCCGTCACTTGCCGTGACTTCCTGTCCGTCTCCCTGGGCGCCACCCGCTCTCTTACAAGTATAACCTTCTTGTATAAATAAAGCTCAGAGGTTCCACCTACCTGACCCGTTACACATTCCACTGTGTGTCAGTGGCTCATCTCCTGAACTCTGAGCAGTACTCCTCAGCCGGCCGCTCCCCCTGCTTGATCTTACGGAGTCGAGATTCCGCCAGGGAGACGCCATCAGGATCACCATACACCAGCGCCAGAGCCGCGAAAAACCCATCCACCGAACGAAAAGATGGTGAATCGGTCGGCAGGAAGAAGACCCAGGATTGGGGATCACCCCTAAGAAGGGAGACAATAATCCCCACATGCTATTCCTCACTCCCTGATGAACGGTGGTGGATCCTGAAATACAATTTACAGGCCTCCTGAAAAAACAGAAATGTATCTCTCCCTCCAGAAAACTTGTCAGGGACAGATATCTTAGGTTCTGGTTGAACCTGCATCTGAGCCGAGGCCCAGAACCCCACCAACTGCTGTAGCTGCTGCACAACCTCACCCCACAGCAACTTAAGCTCATCTGTGATGGTCTGCAGCAATTGTGCAAAGGCTTGCATTTGGGCCATGGCTCACAGGTCGGGAAAAAAAGACAAAAAACTGTATCGGTTGGTGATAATGTAACGGGGCAGTTGTAGAAATGCAGGGGACAAGGAACCTGGGCCCCTGAACTGCCCCTCAAGCTAAGGGAGGACCTGTCTTTCCTTAACTTGGGGGTATGCTTAATGGTAGCAAGGCCCAAGTCCCCGACCTGTCCCTGTCTCCTGTTTAGCCCTGAGCTAAACCCACCAACCCCCTCCCCAGGAAGTGAGACAGGGAATAATGTGAATAACACCCAAAAACAACCAAAAGGAAAGACAGACACTTAAGGGTTAAACAACTAAACAATAACACTTAGCTCTCTCTGCTGTTAGCTCTGCACAGCAGAGTAAGGCACCAAAATAGGGGAATAGTGGAAGCACCACTGCGCTCAGCAGCTCCTGGCTCCAGCATGGTTGGTTTCAAGAGAAGCAATATCACCAACACCAGCTGACAACTCAGGTGACCTTATAAAGGAAGTGGGAGTGGTCCCACCTACTCCTGACAAGCAATCAGACATGCATTTCCACCAGCGGCCACCGGGGCAAAGACAAGGTTTGACCCCCGCTGGCCAGACATGAAACACTGTTTCAACATGCAGAGAGAGCCATGCCACAGATCCAAATGTTGATCATGACAGCCTGACCAGGTAGGTATGGAGCCCTTTCTTCTGCGCAGTCCTCCCTTTTTATTTACCCCGCTGCCTAACAGCTTACCCTCCTCCTGTTAACGGTCTCTCATTTTTTTTAAAAACAAACCGTTGCCCACATGGCAGGCAGCTCAAGCCTATCACAGGTACTGCTCCTTTTTGTCGGCTTCAGGCTCTGGTATGCTGCTGTGCCGCCAGGTATTAGATCGGACCAGGAGACCTGGAGTCCCCTGCCCTCCGGATTTAGCTGCCGGGACTTCAGTACCCGCGCAACCACGGACTCCGGTATCCGATCCCTATCGCCCAGCTCTGGGGCGAGTTTAATCACAGCGCCACTCCCCAGGTTCTGCTCGACTTCTCTCCTACTGACACCTGGTAAGAGGGCCTCTCCTTGCTTCCAGGCATGACATTCCTCCCTGTGAGGGAGGCAATGTCACTGTGGCAACCGGACTCCTGGGGTGCCACAGTACTTTGACTATAGGAACTTTCTTTGGCAGTTCTAGTGCTCTGAGGAGTTGAGCCACCAAGTCTGCATTTTTAATGGGTTTACCAGAAGAATCAATAAATTTTCTGCTTTTCCATATGGGACCGTAATCATGGCAAATACCAAATGCATAGTGACTGTTGGTAAAGACATTCGCAGTCAGGTGCTGTGCCATTATACATGCCTCAGCGAGTGCTTTCAATTCAGCTTCCTGCGCAGACATCCTAGAAAGTAAAACTTCACTTTTTAGCACCTCATGTTGATTAACTATTGCATAACCTGTATTAGGTACTCCCTCCTGATAAAACCGTGACCTATCTACATAGAGTTTCAGATCTGCATTAGAGATTGGTGTCTCTTGCACATTTGCAAGCGGTTTTGTTTCTGCATGCATTATCTCAAAGCAGTCATGCTGAATTTCATTTTCCTTGCCAACATCTGTTTCTGGTAACAAAATGGCTGTGTTAAGAACAGTACATCTCTTTATGGTGACATTTAGTGGTTTAAGTAAAGCCATTTCATACTTTGTTAGTCTATTCATTTACAAATGTTTTCTTCTAGCTTGGAGCAGAAACTCCTGTACAGAGTGTAACACTTAAATTTCCAGGGCATTTTCTAGTACCAAGTCTGCAACTTATTCTTTCTGCATTACTCATGCGGAGACTGCTCTAATGCATGTGGGCATTCCTTCAGTTCTTTGAACCCTCTTTTGCTTCTGTATGTTTTGACTTACAAAGGGATTACTTGTATGGTTTCTGACAGGGGTAGATAAACTATCTGTAGATCCATCTGGTAGACCAGGATAATGATTTCAGACATAATATTGAGGGGGTGAAGTATTATACACAAACGGGCTATTTGATATTTATGGAGACATGGTGCTTGAACCCCCATAAAAGATCCCATAATATGGCCCAAGTTGGCATATCGTTGGGGTCTGCATTGGGTAGAGTCCAGGTGCAAATCCCATCAGTGGTGACACTGGTGGGGTAGATATGTAGCCATATGAGTCATAGGTTAGTGTACTTGCTCTGTGTGTGGTTGGCGTAGATACAGTGAAGAAAATAATTATTTGATACCTTGCTGATTTTGCATGCTTGCCCACTGGCAAAGTCATGAGCAGTCTATAATTTTAAGGGTAGGTTAATTTTAACATTGAGAGATAGAATATCCTAAATAAAATCCAGAAAATCACATTGTATACATTTTATAAATTTATTTGCATTTTTCAGTGAGAAATAAGTATTTGATCCCCTGTCAACCATTAAGAGTTCTGGCTGCTACAGACCAGTTAGATGCTCCTAATCAACTCGTTACCCGCATTAAAGACAGCTGTCTTACATAGTCACCTTTATAAAAGACTCCTGTCCACAGACTGAATTAATCAGTCAGACTCTACAACTTGGGCAAGACCAAAGAGCTTTTTAAGGATGTCAGGGACAAGATCATTGAAAGAAAAACTTGGCACTCAACTTGTATCTTAAGGTACTGCCACACTAAACAATCCCGCTAGCGATCACGATAACGACGCATACTAATGCGATCGCTAGCGGGATTGTTTCTATATCGCTAAATGCGGCCACATTTAGCGATATAGTTAACGACGCTATCGCCGTTAGCGATCTTCTTAACGACTTTAGCGGTACAAAAGTACCGCTAAATCGCTAAGAAAAGGTGCCACACAGCGATTAGATACTTACCCAGCGGGAGCGCCAGCGATGAAATAGGGTCCGGAGCGATTCCAGCGACGAGCGAGATCACAGCAGGAAGCTCGTCGCTGGAAGCTGCCGCACTGAACAATATCGCTAACGGGATCGCTAAATAGTGACGTTTTTTAGCGATCCCGTTAGCGATATTGTTTAGTGTGGCATACCCTTAAGTCTGTAAAAATTTTATTCTGTAATGAAAGAAATGTTTCGGTTCAACACTGACCTTCTTCAGTCTGACTGCTTGAAGTAGAAGCGAGGATAGGGTTAAAGATGAAAAAATTGGTAGCAACTATTCAATTGCCTTCTAATGATAAGGTCAAAAGGTAGGCAGGCGTGTATATCAAACAGAGATTAGATGCCTCTACTTTGTTAAGAGGGAATTTCCAAATGTGGATGAATTGTATAGCTTTAACCCAGTTTGGGAGCTGTACTAAATACGTGTTGCAACCATGCAGTAGCTGCTGTGTGCTATTGGCAGTGGTGGTCAGTGGGTTCCCCCAATATAGAACGCGGTGTCCACCGCTTGTTAATGTTTACCGCGTTCTACATTGGGGAACCCACTGATACCGCGTCACAGGATACATACTCAATATTAACCCTTTGTTATGCTGGCCATTGGTCACTGACCACCAATTCCAGGCATTCTATCATTTCTGATCACAGTTCTAATGAGTGTGACATATCACACAATTCCTCTCTATTGTCTCTAGCACACTGATGAAGGTCTTGTATGACCGAAACGGTTGTGTCTTGTGACTACTGTATGTATTAAAAATTACTTTTCTTCACATCAATTTATCCGAGTGTACCCAGTATTTATTTTATATATATATATATATATATATATATATATATATATACATATATATATTTGATTTAGAGTTGATCTGCAAAGAGGAGTGGACCAAAATTCTTCCTGACATGTGCGCAAACCTCATTATCAGCTACAAAAAATGTCTGACTGTTGTGCTTGCTAACAAGGGCTTTGTCAGCAAGTATTAAGTCTTGTTTGCCAGAGGGATCAATTACTTATTTCTCACTGCAAAATGCAAATAAATTTATATAATTTATACAATGTGATTTTCTGGATTTTTTTTTGATATTATGTCTCACAATGTTAAAATTAACCTACCCTTAAAATTATAGACTGTTCATGTCTTTGTCAGTGGGCAAACTTACAAAATCAGAACGGGATCAAAAAATTATTTCCTTCACTGGCTGCTATTTTTGGGGCTGAGTTCAGTCTCCTCTCCTGAAGGGTCAGAGGGAGAAGTCGGCTGACTCTGATGGTGGGGTTATCTGAATCTGTCCTCATGACACAGGTTGCCTTCAACACATTCTCCTTTGGATTATGATTTCATCACATTCATTATCGGCGTTTAAAAACGGATCATGTCTCTCAGTGGTTCTTATCCATGCCGCAACCTGTACACCATAGCCATGCTTGTCGATCCATGCAGCGTGCTCCTGATTAAATAATTTCCATCTCTCAGCATCTAAACATCCATTCCTTGGCATAACTGCCCTTTCAAAGATTCTCGCGGCATTCCTTACTGCACTGGCCTCGTGCCCTATCCTCACCAGATCTTTTATTTTATATATCAAATCCATATTCTGTTTTGACCTGGTAAGCTTAGCACCGCTAACAACTATCAAGGGTAGCGACACCTATCTTCCGTATCCTGTTATGTATTTAGCCGGACCCTCACTGGTCTACTATGAAAACCAGCAATCCCTGCTTCCAGGGCTATAATCTGAACCACAACTCTCTGTTCTGATGCTGATGCACACTTTCTATAACAAATGGATATATACCATTATAAACAAAGCAGTCCAAAAACAACCGCTATATACTCCTCATACATCTGGATCTAAATCCCCACAAGACTCTGAATATGCAACGTCTGCACTGTGTTCCAAATTATTATGCAAAAATTGTTTAGGAGTGATAAGGTAAGAATTTTTTTGTTTGTCAGTTAAACTCATTGATGGTGTCAGGGCTCTTTATATCACTGTAAGCAATTGCAGACACCCTTGCTAATTAGTTTGGCAGGTGTGTCCAATGAAAGGCAAGACTACTTAAGAAGGCTGTCCCACATTATTAAGCAGCCTACATTTTCTGCCAAAATGGGAAAGAAAAGGATATGTCGGCTGCTGAGAAGCAACAAATTGTGGAGTGTTTAGGTCAAGGTATGACTACAATCAACATTGCCAAGACACTTCATTGTGATCATCGCACAATCAAGAAGTATGTAGCTGATTCAAAGTACACACGTGTGCGTGCTGATAAGGGAAAATTGAGGACTCTTTCCTACAGGCAATTATGTCAGGTTAAAAGAGCAGCGGCAAAAAAGCCTTGTCATAGCAGCAGACAAGTTTTTGAAGCTGCTGGTGCCTCCAACGTCCCCCGAACAACAAGATGCAGGGTCCTTCAGAGGTTTGCAGCTGTGCGTAAGCCATCCTGTGGACCTCCTCTATCCACTGCACACAAGCAGAAACGGCTCCAGTGGGCCAAACAATACATGAAGACTGACTTCAAAACTGTTTTGTTCACCGATGAGTGCCGTGCAACGCTCAATGGTCCAGATGGATGGAGTGGAGGATGGCTTTTTGATGGACACCCCATGCAAACACGGCTACGGCGCCAACAAGGAGGAGGTGGAGTAATGTTTTGGGCTGGAATCATGGGGAGAGAGATTGTCGGCCCCTTTAGGATCCCTGAAGGGGTAAAGATGAACTCCATAGTGTATGTTGAGTTTCTCAAACAGCACTTCCTGCCATGGTTCAAGAAGAAGAACCGTGCATTCCGCAGCAAGATAATTTTTATGCATGATAATGCACCATCTCATGCTGCACATAACACATCTGCATCTCTGGCTGCTATGGGCATAAAAGGGGACAAACTTATGGTGTGGCCCCCATGCTCCCCTGACCTCAACCCCATTGAGAACCTCTGGAGCATCATCAAAAGGAGTGTCTATGATGGCAGGAGGCAGTTCACATCTAAGCAACAGCTCTGGGAGGGTATTCTGTCCTCATGCAAAACAATTGAATCAGAAACCATCCAAAACCTGACAAATTCAATGGACGAGAGAGTTCAGAAGCTTCTTTCGAACAAGGGGTCCTATGTGCAAATATAACATCTCCTAGAATAAAGTTTTGAGTTGAAAACTGTTCGATTTCAGTTTGTAATAACCTGCTAATGGTTATAATTTCAAAAATGACCATTTTTTGTTCTTTATTAAATTAAAAGGTTGAAAATTCTGTTGTGCATAATAATTTGGAACATGCATTTTGAGTGCAGTTTGAGTGTTTTATTTTTTAAAAATATACTGTTATCATAGGCAGTTTGTACAAAAACCTTTCAATTGTACTCTAATAGTTATTTGACTGGAAAATTACAATGACTGCAATTCATATAGGTAATTTGGGAAAATCTAAGAAAATATTATTTGCATAATAATTTGGAACACAGTGTATGCCTGAATCCACTCTGGATTCAATAAAATAATATTTGTGCGTGATATTCTCTTACCACCTTGGCATGTACCATCTAGTATCTATTATGTATGTCCAGCTTTTGAACAATGCATGAGGATGAGTTAGTATATGACAAGAGTATACTCTGCGCCTATATTGGTGTGGAGATACAGGTGTCAAGTGAATTCTGTCCTGAAGCCAATCTACCAGTCCAACTCCTTGTCTTTGAACTAAGGTAACTGAGCATAGACACTTTTCACACAGCATATGTTAAACACATAACATCCATACACGCAGTCTTTTTGTACTTTCCCACTCCCCACATCTTATCAAAATGCTGTAGTGCCAACGGACAAAATAAATAAATCACATCTATTTGTGGTAGCTCTTTCTTGGTTCACTATCCTCTAATTCATGTCCTATCTGACTACCGGGTGGCACACAAAAATTAACATTTATTTTCACATTGATTGTCTTCATGTGATTTTCCCCATCTCACTACAAACTCCCACCTGGGACCTCCTGTAAGTTTTTTTCCGAGTAGCGACAAACCGGAGAATTTGATCTTGCTCACTGCATTTAATGAGAAGGCTATTTATACACTGAGCACATGTCATTTATTCTCCACACATCACCAGCGCTGCTCAGTACACCACAACACAGATTCAGCAATATATCAGGACCACAATATAATCAGAACACTTCAGCACAGCACTATCAGAACTACTTATGAATTAACAACTGACAACACCAATAAACTGAAATAATATAATTAGCTTACAAAAGTAGAATAAAAGTAATAAAGAAGGAAAGAAACATAGAACAAACATAGAACAAGATTAACAGACCATAGCAGAGCAGAATCAAGACAATTATTTAATTACAATATTTACAGTATTAACATACATTGACATTGTTACAATTAGACAAACAGGAACAATTGGTATAGATACAGACAAAACAAGTGGAAAATCATCACACTTTACAAAAAACAAAAACAATTGTTAACAGCACTTAAGGGTATGCCACACTAAGCGAGATCGCTAGCGAGATCGCTAACGAGATCGCACCTGCGTCACCATTTATGATGCAGTAGCGATCTCGTTAGCGACTTATCTGTCTGTGACATGTAGCAGTGATGTGGCCCCCGCTGCGATGTCGCTGATTGCTTATGAACTTTCTGAGCCGTTTTTTGGTCGTTGGTGTCCCGCTGGTGAGCCTGAATCGCTGAGTGTGACACCCTTTATGAATGACTTCACCAGCGTCGCAGGTGGGACTAGGTTTTCCCAACGACTGCAGAGGTCGTTATACAGATCGCTGATGAGATGTGTTTGGAATCACAGATCACTGATGAGATGTGTTTGGAATCACACAGCTAAGTCGCTAACGAGATCGCTACTGCGTCATAAATGGTGACGCAGGTGCGATCTCGTTAGCGATCTCGCTTAGTGTGGCATACCCTTTACACAAACAACAGACAAACAAGAGATAACAAGTAACATGTTTTTTTACGTGTGGGTTTTCGCCTTAGTAATCCCCACAGACTGAAAGCCTCCTTTCCCGAAGAGAAAAGTGTGCGAGTAATAAATATACTCACTTACCTGTGATCTGGTTTTCTGTTCATGAGGGAGGCAGTCAATTGTTCAGTCTAAAATGAAAGTCGAAGAGGAATATTATATCTCGCTGGGGCCTCCAAGTTGTCAGAGATGAGATTTCTATTCCTACTCAGGCTTTCTCTGTCTTAGGTACCCAAGCTATGAAGAATTAAACAGCAATACACATGTGCAGTTGTCTGTCTGAATAGTCTCTGTTTATTATTGGATATGCTCATCTTCTATAGGGTAAGATCAAAGGGAATAGAGCTATTACATAATGGTTTAGCAGAAATATGAGTTATACAATTGCTTGTCAAACACATCCTGGGATGCAAGATGGATTAAGTATAGGAATGTGGGGTTGCTTTCCATATTTCAAGATGACCCTGTTCAAAAGTTGAAGTTCCCAGAAAAAATAGGGTTGAATCCACAGGATTTTGGGCTGTCATCCTATATCAAGATAAATTTTGGAATAAACAACTTGTCCTTGACCATTTCTGGGAATTCTAAGTAGAACATCAGGCCATAAGAATGTGTGTGCGTAGACACAAGTGATAACCACATATGGGACACAGGTCATTCTTGCATAAGACTATTTTCTACATATTTCTTCATATTAAGGAACAAAGCAAATTAACCATTTCTTTAACATTATCCACTAGGAGGGAATAGTTTTGAGATTTACATTCTACATTTCTTACATGTGACTTCTCATACACTCAAAGCATGGCTGGGATGAGGGGTAGGCAGGGTAGGCATCTGCCTAGGATGCCACCTTGTGCCTATACAAGGGGGCACACTTTAAAAAAAATATTGCTGAATGTCTGAGGTCATCCAGCATTTTCCTGTGGCCACAAACATTCAGCCCAGTGACGAGGAGCAGTGTCAGCCACTTTCTGCATAATACTGTATGGGGTGCTGTGGAGGCCATCGTGATATACATGGGGCAGTTTTGGACATCATACTATTTATGTGGATCTGTGGTGATGACCTTTCTATATATTGCAGGGTTGTTGTGGAAGTCATACTTTATGGGCGGATGTGGTGAACATCATTCTGTGTAGGGGGACAGTGTGAGGAGTGGTTTCAGTTTGAAGAGGGCAGCGTGGTGGGTAGTTTGAGGGCATAGCATGAAAAGGGGCACATAATGGATATGGAGAGGGGACAGCATGAAATGGAAGCACAATATGGAGAGTGGTTAGCATGGTAGGAGTACGGTGTGGAGATAAAGAAAGTGTCATGGAAAATTAGAGAGGAGACAGCCATGATATAGGCCGTGGTTCATAAGGGTGGAAGGTGTGGCGGTTAAAGTTGATAATGGTAGAAAGTGTGGAGGCCATATACCATAGGAGGTTTATTTAGGCTATAATATGAAAATATATTTTTATGCAGATGGCACTGTTATTTTCAAGGTCACTGTGTCAGGATGTGCTGCAAAAGACCAGAAAAGGGGAAGGTCTGCAGAGAACAGCTGTGGATGTGAAAAGTCATCATGACATCTACACAAGAATGAGAATGAAAAGAATGAAAAGAATGAGACAACTCCAGAGAAGATGCAATTTATAAAGTACATGTTTATTTGCGATACTGATTAATTCTTATCAGCACTGTGGTTCCTGTATGGTCCACAGTCTGATCAGGGCAGTTATTTACAACTCCCAGTATCTCCTTACCATTGTTTGGCTTTTAGCCTAAAGGGTATGCCACACTAAACAATATCGCTAACGGGATCGCTAAAAAACGTCACTATTTAGCGATCCCGTTAGCGATATTGTTCAGTGCGGCAGCTTCCAGCGACGAGCTTCCTGCTGTGATCTCGCTCGTCGCTGGAATCGCTCCGGACCCTATTTCATCGCTGGCGCTCCCGCTGGGTAAGTATCTTATCGCTGTGTGGCACCTTTTCTTAGCGATTTAGCGGTACTTTTGTACCGCTAAAGTCGTTAAGAAGATCGCTAACGGCGATAGCGTCGTTAACTATATCGCTAAATGCGGCAGCATTTAGTGATATAGAAACAATCCCGCTAGCGATCTCATTAGTATGCAACGCTAACGAGATCGCTAGCGGGATAGCTTAGTGTGGCAGTACCTTAAGTCATATTACAATACTCAATAAAGGGTTGATTGTGACTTGTAGGATCGCTACTTCCAACAGGTGCACTATAGAGTTGAAGAGGCAATTTGCATATTAAATCTCCCAGAGGAGCATTGCATGGCGAATAAGCCTCCTTACCTTGACAAGCCAGAGCTGGTATGTCACTCTCCACAAGGAGAAATCTTACCCCTTAGACCCCAGTTGAGAGCCTCTCACCTAGCCAAATCAGTTCTCATACTTTGTACTGATGAGGGCCAATAGCACAAAACACCGTGTCCCCAAATTGAGAATCTGATTTGGCTTTTATCCTAAGTCATATTACAAGACTCGTTAAAAGGTTGATTGTGACTTCTAGGATCGCTACTTCCAATAGGTGGCGCTATAGAGTACAAGTCCTCTTTCTCTCTGAAGAGGCAACTTGCATATTAAATTTCTCAGAGGAGCATTGCACGGCGAATAAGCCTCATTACCTTGACACGCCAGAGCTGGTATGTCACTCTCCACAAGGAGAAACCTTACCCTTAGACCCCAGTCCAGAGCCTCTCGCCTAGCCAAATCAGATCTCATACTTTGTACTGACGAGTAGCCCAAAACGCTGTGTCTTCAAATTGACATTCTGATTTGGCTTTTATCCTGTCATATTACAAGACTCGTTAATGGGTTGATTGCAACTTGTAGGATCGCTACTTCCGACAGATGGCACTATAGAGTTCAAGTCCTCTTTCTCTCTGAAGAGGCAATTTAAATACCACTCTTAAGGGCATACTGGGAGTTGTAGGGTTGTAGGTTCTTGTGATACAATTGTTTATGGGGACTGACTTGATATTACAATTGATCGTTGTACTAAGCTTGGTTCTTGTATACAAGTGCTCTTGGTTCTGGTTATGTATTCATGTACTGATGGAGGTTCTGGTGACTTATTAATTTACTGATGGTGGTTCTGGTGACATAGTCAAGTACTGATGGTGGGTCTGTTAATATATTCATGTACTGCTCGTGGATCTAGTGATGCATTCATGTGCTATTGTTGGTTCTGGTGACTTATTAATGTATTGATGGTGGTACTTGTGACGTATTCATGTACTTATAGTGGTGCTCGTGATATATTCATGTACTACTGATCACTCTAGTGCTATAATTATGTGCTGATGAAGATTTTGGCTTTGTATTCATGTACTGAATACAGCACCAGAACAACCATCACTACATGAATATATCAACTTAATCATAATACATCACTAGAACCACCATCAGTTTTGTGCAAGCTGTTTTTGTCACATGACAGACACAAAAACCATCAGACATATCCATTTATTTATAATTAGGGTCTGTTTTTTTTCCATTAGGGTATTTGCCAAATGCTGGACATCTTATCTGAAACCAAATGACCCCAATTATAGCTACGCGTTATTAGTTTCCAATAACTATTCTTGGGTTCTACATATAAATATAGGACATCAGTGATGAATATCGACATTTGTTCCCCTGTATTGTGTAAATGGTCAACAAAAAAATATTCATTCTGTATCTAACTTTGAAATTGCACTCCCTATTAAGTCACATCCCTAAAGTACACCATTTTTTTTACTTTTGATGACATTTTTTGTGAAAAAGGTAACAATTCTAGTGGAATTGATTATCAGAGTTTGCAACCTAACCTATCAGAGGGGAAGAGGGGATGTGCATTAGGGGTCACACAACACTTCATGAATTAAGCCCTTCTTTTAACTGCAGTACATATGTGGAGTAAGTTATGCCTGGACTGAAGTACATTTCTAGAGTAAGTTACTCCATTAAAGTGATGTAACTGTTAGTGAGTTTGATAGGAAGACATAACCATGCCCCATCCAGCTAATGATACCCCCATATTTGCATAGCTGGGCGGCACCAGCATGAAAATGACAAAAGTTGCTATATGTTTATGCTGCTTCTGAGTTGTGCAAAAACATTGAAATATATTAAGGTGTTTTCTTTAGCCAGAATTCTGGTATAAACACCTTTATAAATTATTCACGAGAAGTTCAGATTTATTATTGAGTCAATATTTGAAATAAACAAGAAAGTAGGGTCTGAAATAGTTACCTGTAAAAACATTTCTAATATCTTAACAGAGGGAATATAGTTGTATAAAAGGAAATTTACTATCAGTGAAATAATGTTTAAGCAAATTTTTACAGATCAGCTCATACGCTTTTGTGTATGTTCTATATAAGCATATAAACAGTATATGGTAATTTGTACTAAACTTGTCCTAATTTTTGAAAATGAATGATTAAATTAGGCTTTTTATTCAGGATATTAGTGTCAGATGAAAGGAGTTCACTTTATAAAGCTTGCGCTTTTGCTGCCTCAAAAAGCAATGTTTGCCCTGTGTCGTTGAAGTAAATGTTTAATTTTGATGCATGTTTCTTAGTCTGTTCTTCTATGAGTCTGTAAAATCTTTACAATTTTTATCCACAAAATTAGGCCAAGATGAGCTCCATGCCACTTCATCCAATTACTTGCATGGATGGAAGAATTTTACATTTGCATAAACTACCAGTAATGTCTACAAATGAGCAGATGAAATCAGGTTCTAGCACATAGCTACAAAAGAGTGTGCCGATGAAAAAATGACAGTGATACTATTAGCAAATTCTATATGACAAATAGAAGTAAAATTTTAAACTAATTATGTGCCTTTTGCTTAAAGTGCCCTTTTCTCTCACTTAATAATAGCAGCGCTATTATACTCAATATGGGATTTTAAAGGAGAAGGATGTAGAGTCCTGTGTGTCTGCAGTAAATTGCAAGCCTGATACCGTGAAACCGGGAGTGACAAAGCGGAACAGCATGGCTGTGCGTTCCACAGCGTTCTCAGCTTGCTTTCTAGCTGAGAGATGCTAGTAAAATCATAGTATGGGCACAAATAGAAGCGTGGCAATTACGCTGGATTGTAGAGGGGGACACACAGGACTCCACCTCCTTCTCCTTTAAAATCGCATCCCACGCTACTGCCCAGTAGACATGCGGTGGATACCGTGTCAGGGGACTCACAGCCCGATCTCATATATGGTAAAACCCCTTGTTAATCGTTTCTCTGCTATATTGCAACTGGCCACATTTCCCAGGTTAATGGCCGATTCTTATCCTTTTTTCTCCACAGCTTTACAGGCTGTTCTATACATAATACTAGTAAGTAATGCAGTTATACCCCCTGCTCTTCCGCTTTACCTTGCTCTTATTATGTTATCTCTTACCTTATAGAGACACAGATGCACTCCAGGATCTTGACCTGAGAACCATATGTTCCTCTCTTCGTAAGGGCCCCGTCACACATAGCGACACACCAGCGATCCCGACAACGATATGTACTTGTCAGGATCGCTGGTGTGACGCTACATGATCGCTGCTGAACTGTCAAACAGGCAGCTCAGGCAGCGATCAGGACAGCGACACTGCGGGTAACGTCACTTAGTTACCCACAGTGTACGTTGGATACCAGCCCGCTGGTGCAGGGAGCTGGTAACCAAGGTACACATCGGGTTTCCAGGTGCTGCATGATACCTGGAAACCCGATGTGTACCTTGGTTACCAGCTCCCCTGCAGCAGCGCGCTGGTATCCAAGGTACACATCGAGTTTCCAGGCGCCGCCCGGTGCCTGGAAACCCAATGTGTACCTTGGTTACCAGCTGATCACTGGTCTCCTGCCTGCCACACGCAGCGATGGGTGCTGGCCAGCAGGAGACCAACAATCAAAAAAAATGTCCAGGACATTCAGCGACGATCAGTGATACCCAGCAGGGGGGCTGATCGTCGCTGAATGTCACACACAGCGATATCGCTGGGGAGATCGCTGTTGCGTCACAAAACTAGTGATTCAGCAGCGATCTCACTAGCGAGATTGCTGTGGTGACGGGCTTTAGGCACGGTATGTCCACACACCCTCTCTGGACACTGTTGCTTGACACCTCTTATCATTTCTCTGTTTAATCATTAATATTGGGCGGCCTGTACTGGCTATTATTCTCTGCTATTTACATGTGCATTTCCATGACCAGCATTCAATATTGTATATACTTTTGGTTTTTCTATTGTTTTTTTTGTATTTTCGGTGTATATTGTGCAACATATAAGTTGTTTATTTTTATTTTCATTTTAATTGTGGTAGTAACTGAAGAAGGTCATCACTGACCGAAACTTTTTGTGTACTACAATAAATTTCTGCCCAAACATACTGAAGTTGAGTGCTAGGTTTTTTGATCATATGCGAAATTAGCTTATCTACTTTCTTCCAGAAGTCACATGAAATGGGCAATGTAATAGGTCTTTTTTACGTGTTTCCATTTCGGGCATGCTTGCTTGCTACTTGGTGAGTTGACATTTCGGGGAATACTAAAATGAGATATAGCATTATCCATGATTTTATAATAGGATTGATGCCAAATATCATTTTGTGCAATATCTGGGTCTTTAATATATTTCTCTCAACTTAAAACATACAGTAGATACAGTGGGTACAGAAAGTATTCAGACCCCTTTAAATTTTTTACTCTGTTTCATTGCAGCCATTTGGTAAATTCAAAAACGTTCATTTTTTTCTCATTAATTTACACTCTGCACCAGATCTTGACTGAAAAAAAAACAGAAATGTAGAAATTTTTGCAGATTTCTTAAAAAAGAAAAGCTGAAATGTCACATGGTCATAAGTATTCAGACCCTTTGCTTAGACACTCGTATTTAAGTCACATGCTGTCCATTTCCTTGTGATCCTCCTTAAGATGGTTCTACTTCTTCATTGGAGTCCAGCTGTGTTTAATTAAACTGATGTTGGCAGAGGATTATTCAGGATACTCTCCAAGCGTGTGACAACAGAGCTTCTTTATTCAGGAACAAACAGGAACAATGTTTGATAAGCTTACTAGATCAGGAATAAATAATTTATGTGTCTCTATCTGTGCAGCATCTACAGCAGGCTGCTTCTCTCATACACAGACACAAGAAAAGAGGAAATACAGCCACATGCTCTATCTGTGTGAGCCACAGAGTTTTTTTTGTTCTAACTTTATGAACAGCATACAAATCTAGCAACTAAACACTCATAGACAGAAATGGAATTGTTGCACCAAACATATTCCAACACCCCCACTCAACAACTTCTTATTTTGTTAGTCCCATTGTGGGTCTGAAGTCCACAAACTTGGCTCTTAATAATGGCTTTGTCATAACATCAGCTATCATCTTGTCAGAATCGCAATAAACAAACTCGAGTACACCATGTTCCAATAAGTCAAGTAAGTGGTGACGTTTTACATCAATGTGCTTAGTCCTTGCACTAATATTCTCACTGCTGGAAAGTTTAATGCATCCTTGGTTGTCCTCATAGATAACTGTCGGTTGAGCTAATGGCTTGCTGAAATCTTCCAAAAGTTGTTTTAACCAAATTACTTCTTGACTTGCATAAGCAGCAGACAACATATATTCTGCTTTGTAGAAGATAATGTGACTGACACTTGTTTTCTGCTGGACCAAAAATTGCATTTTCTCCTAACTTGAACAAGTAACCACTTGTTGATTTCCGATTACTTGAATCTCCAGCCCAATCTGCATCCACACAACCTCTGAGAATGAGATCTTCTGATGCAGATATGTTAACTGCTCAGAGTAGAGTGCCGGACAACTGTGATTCAAAACGTTCCAAATAAAAGCTTCAACGCAATCCACAAAAAAAGCAAGTCCCCACTCAGGTCTGTCATCTGTTAGTGGAAATATAGGGAGCTTCCATGTTACTGGTAGTGCAAAGGCTCTGGAAAAACAAAATGGCTCCTCACCCGCCAAAAGAAATTCAGCAAATTCTGCGCTCTCAAATCCAAATGCCCCCTCTCTTCTGAGCCTCAAAGTGTACCTAAACCCCATATTTCGTCCACGTTTGGCATTTCTGAAGCAATGAGAGCCCGCCTAACTTATGGCTGCATACCTCCAGAAGCACGGGCTGGGCATGACTGCAATGTACTGGTCACTACAGCATATTGGCCACTACAACGGCAGTTTGCAATATTCACTCATCAACATTCATTGCTGCTTTTTTCTGTAAAATACCTATGGAGTCAAAATCAAAACTACACCTGTAGATAAATTCCCCAAGGGGTATAGTTTCCAAAATGAGGTCACTTGAAAGGGGATTCTGCTCTTCTAGCAATTAGGGGCTCTGTATATGGAGTCCGCAAACTGTTCTAGGAAAAGCTGCACTCCAGGAGGCAAATAGCGTTCCATTCCTGCCGAGTCTCTCCGTATGGCTAAGTAGTACTGTACAGCCACATATGGGGTATTGCCTCGTTCACTAGAAATTGTGGTACAAATTTTGTTCTGTTTTTACCCACTTCTTGTGTTAAAATGAAAAATCTGAAGCTAAAACAAAATTTTGGTGGTAAAAATGTAGTTATTTTTTCTTCGTTGCCCAATGGTATAAAATTTTGTGACACACCCGTGGTGTCAATATGATCACTGCACCCCTAGATGAATCCATTGAGAAGTGTAGTTTGTAAAATGGGGTCATTTATGGGGAGCTCTGTTGTTCTGGCACCTCATGGGCTCTCCCAGTGAGTCATGGCACCTGCAAACCATAACAGTAAAATCTGGCGCTCCTTGCCTTCTGAGCTTTGCACTGTGCCTGAAAAATATTTTCCGATGACATGTAGTATATTGTGAGCACACATATAGGTGCACTCAGGAAAAAATGGACCTCAGTTTGTGGTAAAAGAAAATTCCTATTAGCCCTAAGAAAAATTAAAAACTTGGGGCTAAAACAACATTTTAGTGGTACAAATGCAATTTATTCTTTCTTCATTGCTCAGTGGTATAAAATTCTGTGAGGCACATGTGGTGTCAATATGATCACAGCACCACTAGGTAAATTCATTGGTGTCATGGTTCCACTCCTCAGGGTGTCTGGGTTGCAGTGACTGACAGCTCGGCCATCCAATCTGGTTCAGGGGTGTGCTGAAGCTGTCAGTACTTTGACAGCATGGCCATCCAATCTGGTTCAGGGATGTGTTGAGCTGTCAGTGTATTGATTGACAGCTCAACTTGCCAATCTGTGACTGGGAGGCATCGGCTGTCTCCAAGTGTTCACTCTCCCGGGTGATGCCTACTTAATTGAGCAGCTTCTCCCAGACCACTGCCAGACATACATTCAACAAGTGAGGTTTGTGCTCCCTGTGCCTTGAGTTCTGTATGCTTGATCTGTTGCCTGACCTTGGACTTCGTTCTGTCCATCCGCCTGTTTAACCCCTTGGACTCCTGGACCACTCTGACTCACGGCTTGGCTATGAGAAGTGGGGAGTGTAGTTCGTAAAATGAGTTCACATATGGGAGGTTTCTGTTGTTCTGGCACCCCAGGGTCTCTGCCAATGTGACATGGCACCCTCAAACCATTCCTGCAAAATCAGAATTCCAATATGGTACCTCTTCCCTTCTGAGCTTTGCACTGTGCTTCAAAAGCAGTATTCCCACACATATGGGGTATCGGCATACTCAGGAGAAATTGCACAAAAAATTGTATGGTGCGATTTCTCCTGTTACCCTTATAAAAATGCAACATTTGGGTCCAAAATAACATTTTTGTGGGGAAAATTAGATTTTTTTATTTTCACAGCTCAATGTTATAAACTTCTGTGAAGCACCTTGGGGTTCAAGGTACTCAAAATGCATCTAAGTACATTCCTTTAGGGGACTAGTTTCCAAAATGGGGTCACTTGTGGGATTTTTTGATTCCAGGAAATTTTACATTCAAAAATTCAAATTACGCTCCTTCCCTTCTGAGCCCTGCCATGCACCAAAATAGTTTTTTTCTCCTTTATATGGGCTATCGGCATGCTCAGGAAAAATTGCACAACAAACTTTGGGGTCTATTTTTTCCTGTTACAATTGTTAAAATAAAAAAATTTGGATCTGAAGTCAATTGTTTGTGAAAAAAGGTAAATGTTGCTTTTTTCCCAAAAAATGCCTGTGAAGCACCAAAAGGGTTAATAAATGTCTTTAATGTGGTTTTGAGCACCTTGAGGGGTGCAGTTTTTAGAATGGTGTTTCTTTTTGGTGTCTTCTATCATATAGACCCCTTAAAGTGACTTCAAATGGGATTTGGTCCCTAAAAATTGGTTTTGTAAATTTTGCTGGAAAAATGAAAAATCTCTGGTCAACTTTTAACCCTTATAACTTAATAACAAAAAAAATTATGCTGATGTAAAGTAGACATGTGAGACGTGTTATTTATTAATTATGTTGTGTGACATATCTCTGTGATTTAAGGGCATGAAAATTCAAAGTTGGAAAATTGAGAATTTTCCAAAATTTCGCCAAATTTCCGTTCTTTTCACAAATAAATGCAAGTCATACCGAATAAATTTTATCTGTATCATGAAGTACAATATGTCATGAAAAACAATCTCAGAATCACCGGGATCCATTGAAGCGTTCCAAAGTTATTACCTCATAAAATGACAGTGGTCAGAATTTTAAAAATTGGCCCGGTTATTAACGTGCAAACCACCCTTTGGGGTAGAGGGGTTAGCATCGCAACAAGTGCCAGCAGCCAATCAGTGATCTTAGGCCTCTTTCACACATCAGTTTTTTTACGTCAGGCGCGATCTGGCGTGTTGTTAAAAAAAACACATCCGGTACCAGATGCAGTTTTTTGTCATTGACTTTCATTAGCGCCGGATTGCGCCTGATGTTGTTGTGTTGCATCCGTTTTTGTCCGGATCCGGTGGAAATGTACATTCCGGCGGCTGGACAAGACGGTCACTGCAACGTTTTGTTTTTTTTAGCGGACCCGCCTGATAGTGCCTGAAGCGGTGCATCAGGCGGCCGGAAATAATACAAGTCTATGGTACCGGACCAGTCTTTTGTGCAATCCGTCAAAAGACTGATCCGGATTCTGGAAACCAAGGTCTCTCTCTCTCTCTCTGGACATGCGTACCTGCATTTTCCGGGTTGAAAAGGTCAGGTTGGATCCGGCAAGAAAACTGATCCGTTGCATCAATTTTTTCAAAATCAGCACCGGATCCATCCTATCAGGTATACGACGGATTAGGCCTGACACAAAAAACCTGATGTGTGAAAGTAGCCTTAGTAACTTCAGTGCCACTGAGCTCACTGATTTGCTGCTGCATTGTCAATGTGACATCAGAGCTACAGATGATGCCAGACACCTGGAGCAGCATCAGAGTCTTGGGAAGGTGAATACAGGGCGGTTTGTTTTTTAACAAAGCTTAGCCATGGCAGATCACATTTGATACCTCAAAAACAAGAAATACTTATGTTGTAAATCAATAAACTGTTCTGCAGTGTGTAAACCACTTCTTCTTCAGTCCCTGAACATACTGTTTGTTGTGTCCTGAGGGAATTTTGAATGTCTCCATTGTATTAAAAACTTAGACATCTGGAAAAGGAGTTGAAATTCACCTCTCATTGCTTTTTAAGTTGTTATATTTTTGCCTTTATTTATTTTTTTCCATATCACATATTGATATTAAAAAGTCAGAAAGCTTTCAATTTTCACACTAGCCTCAAGGCCTTTTCCTGGACATTTGGTCTGTACAGTTTTAAGGTACTGCCACACTAAGCAATCCCGCTAGCGATCTCGTTAGCGTTGCATACTAATGAATCGCTAGCGGATTGTTTTCTATATCGCTAAATGCTGCCGCATTTAGCGATATAGTTAACGACGCTATCGCCGTTAGCGATCTTCTTAACGACTTTAGCGGTACAAAAGTACCGCTAAATCGCTAAGAAAAGGTGCCACACTAGCGATATATACTTACCCAGCGGAGCGCCGGCGATAAAATAGGGTCCGGAACGATTCCAGCGACGAGCGAGATCACAGCAGGAAGCTCGTCGCTGGAAGCTGCCGCACTGAACAACATCGCTAACGGGATCGCTAAATAGTGATGTTTTTTAGCGATCCCGTTAGCGATATTGTTTAGTGTGGCATACCCTTTAGCTTTCAGCAGTCTTATTATCATCAGAGAAAGATAACACCACTGTGTACAGTAGATAACAAGTGATCTGCGCTTCACAATAGGTCTTGTCCCTCTTTCCCTTCCTTTTACAATAATCTTTGCCCAGCCTAGACATGCTCAGATAATGCTTTCATAGAAAAGATAAGTCAGTCCATTGTGACTAGTGTCAATGTACCCAATAGGAAACATGAGTTTTAAATTAGTCCTAGTTGTCAGTGTAAAAATTGCAAGATTGGGTGTACATATGCAGTGGTTTGAAAAGTAGTCACACCCTTAGCATTTTTTCCATGTTTTGCTACCTCACAACCTGAAATTTAACTTTTTTCATCAGTTCATGTAAAGAACATGCCTGCAATTTAGAACATTTTTTTTTATTGTGAAGCAAACAACAAATAGGACAAAATAACTGAAAACTTTAGTGTGCAAAGTTATTCACCCCCCTAAAGTCAGTGCTTTCCGGAGTCTTCCTTTGCTGCAATTACAGCTGCAAGTCTCTTTGGATAAGTCTCTATGAGCTTTCCACATCTTACCACTGGGATTTTTGCCCATTCCTCAATGGAAAACTGCTCAAGCTCCTACAAATTAGATGGTTTCCTCTGGTGAACAGCAATCTTCAAATCTGACCTCAGATTCTCAATTGGATTAAGGTCTGGGCTTTGATTAGGCCACTCCAAAACATTACCCCTAAACCACTCAAGTGTAGCTTTAGCAGTATGCTTTGGGTTAGGCTGTGGTTCCACGGTCCGGAACCACAGCGCTTTGGACGGAGCGGATATTCTGCACCGCCCAAATCCCCGCCCCCTTTTTGACGCGCGCTCTTTCCGGATGTGTTCAGGACACCTCCGGAACACATCCGGAAAGAGCGCAGGGCTGCATAGCCCTGTGTAATTTCCGTTGCGGCGACGCAGCGTCGCCGCAAGACGCTAGGACATGCTGCGGTCTGAAAAGACGCGCCGCATGTCCGGAAACACAGGTCTTCCGCCTGCGTATTTTTACGCATAGCAGAGACGGGATTTCTTGAAATCCCCTCCACTATGCTGTAACATCTGGACGCTGCGTGTTTGGCGCTGCGCCAACGCACAGCGCCAAACACGTAGCAAATCTGGAGTGTTTCCTTATCGTGGAAACATACCCTTATTGTCTTGTTGGAAGGTGAACCTCAGTCCCAGTCTCAAAGCACTGACAAACTGAAACAGATTTTGCTCAGCAAGCCCAAGCGCTGTCAGCTCCATGCTCGACACTGCGCAAGCATGGCTGTCCACTCGACACTGTGCAAGAGCAGATTCAAGAACCACACTGTTCAAGAGCATGATTCCAGTAACATTGGCGCAACAAGGGAAATCAAATTGAGTGGGCAGCGATGCCCGTGACTGAACAGAAAATTAAGCACATGCCTATTACCAAATGAGCAGGTACGATATAACTTTATAAAGTGTTTTTCAGACATCCTTACAGCGTCGCTTTTAATGAAAAGAAAAAACGTTTTAGTGATGAACGTTGCATCACTAACAACGCACTGGGGACAGTTTACATGCTTGAAATGACAATTCAGATTCCCTTTAATGGTGTTGCAACCTTTGTAGGCTTTTAGAAAAGGTGTGTATATCCTGACAAACCATGTGACAATTAGATTGGACACATGTGGACTTCCTTTCCCTAAGCATGTGACTTATGAAGGTAATTGCTTATACCAGAAACTTTTAGGAACTTCATAGCCAAAGGGGTGAATAATACATATGCTCATACCAATTTTTAGTTATTTGATCCCATAAATTTAATTCATGCCTATATTTTTCTCACTTCACTTCACTAACTTAGACTATTTAAAGCTGATGCATCACACACAAATCGGATTGCAAAAATATTTAAACACAGGTTGTAATGTAACAAAATAGGTAAAAAGCCAAGGGGGGGGTACTTTCACAAGCCACTGTAAGCAGGAGCATGCTGAAGCCATCCCTCAACCAGAGGAGAGCAGCTGTGGACTGGCTGAGGGATGTCGAGAGCACTTCAATGTTAGACTCCACCTTTATAGCACTTGCTAAAGTAAATCCACTGTGTCTCATTCCTGCTGCTGATAAAATCCCATCTAAATTTTTCATCAAGATCTATTATTACTATATTCTGTCCAAATCTAGACAGAGCAGTGCAGGGCTCATATTGCAGCCTTCTTCTGAGTCCTGGGACAAAGTGAAGATTTCTTTATATCATTTTTAGTTTAAATTGCATTAAGAGAGAACATAAGTTCAAATGGAAGAGGTAAATTAAGAATTTTTTTAGATAAAAATAAATCAGATGGATAAATAAATGGAAAAGGGTTACATCCATTATTATTCACCAATGGACACATTGTCCCCACTAAATTGGTTGTTTGGTTTGTTTGTTATATAACCTCTTCCCGAAATGGCGATTTTCTGTTTTAGCTCTTCAGTTTTTTTATACCCTTTTTCCAATAGCCATAACTCTTTTATTTTTCCGTAAATATAGTTGTATGAGTGCTTGTTTTTTGTAAGACGAGTTGTACTTTTGAATGACACCATTCACTATATCATGTGATGTAGTGTAAAATGGTAAATAATTCAAAGTGCGGCAAAATAACGTAAAAATACAATTCCTCAATTTCATTTTTTTCTTATTTACAGCAATCATTATACAGTAAAAATGACCTGAAAACAAATCATTCAACAGGTCAGAAAATTTTAATGATGCCAAACATACAATTTTTTTTTATTTCACAAATAAAAACAATGGTATCTTTATTTTGCATCATATAAATTCGTAATCTTTATCTAAGAAAATGGAGCAGATTAAAATCCATTTTCATAATTCAGAGATCAAATGTCCAAGCAGGATTTACACCACAGTGTATCATTCCAAGCATAGTGCTATGTAGTCAAGTTGAAATTTCACTCCAAAATAGGATCAGACAGAGACGCTGGATCAGTCACCCACACCTGAGTGACGTTTTGAGGTACCACCCTTTTTTTCAAGCTCCTTGAAACATCGATACAAGGGAAAAAGGGAAAAATTTAATTCAGTGAATAAAAAACCTTTGCAATGGAAAAGTTCACATGATAGCCATGAAAGTCTGAGGCATTTCCGGCATGACAATAACTCCCTTACTCATACTTAGACTGTAAAATCCTGTGACCTTTAAGTACTGCCACACTACACAATCCCGCTAGCGATCTCGTTAGCGTCGCATACTAATGAGATCGCTAGCGGGATTGTTTTTATATCGCTAGTAGCTAGTGCTACCTAACTTAGCGATGTCGTTAAGGACGCTATCGCGGTTAGCGATCTCCTTAACGACTTTAGCGGTACAAAAGTACCGCTAAATCGCTAAGAAAAGGTGCCACACAGCGATTAGATACTTAACCAGCGGAGCGCGACGATAAAATAGGGTCCGGAACGATTCCAGCGACGAGCGAGATCACAGCAGGAAGCTCGTCGCTGGCAGATGCCGCACAGAACAACATCGCTAACGGGATCGCTAAATAGTGACGTTTTTAGCGATCCCGTTAGCGATGTTGTTCAGTGTGGCATACCCTTTACACCAACACAGAAGATGGTAGCCTAGCAGCAGGAGATGGACACTGGCTAGTGTAACTTCTGTAGGGGGAGAATGGAGTGCAGAAACTGAGTCTGATAAGAGCAGATAGTTGTCATAGGCATAGCACGGTAGAGTGGGGTCAGACGATCGCAGCGTCTGGTGACACATACACCTATGATAGTTAGAAAGCCTTCACCGTCCTAGTTTTGGCTTTCTTTACTCTGGTGTGTCAAGGATTAAACTTCTTAGTTGGACTCCTGAAGTTCTCTGTCGTGGGTTGTATCAGCTGTTCTGAGTTTGTTACTCCCAGCAGGCATAAGAACCCTCCTCCTTGCTTTTGACCTTGCCAATGATAGTTACAACTACCTGGCTTGGAGTTGAAGAAGAGAATCAGGATTTTGGAGTAGGCAGTTGTAGAGTTTTTCAGGAGATTTCTGTGTTGAGTTGTTTTGCATGTTTATCCTTATCATCTCCCATTTGGTGTCTTCCTTCCTATTTTTAACTTGTTTCCCAGCCTGTGTTTTGTGAGTTTATTTGTATGATTGTTGTTTTCTTTTATCCATATCATCTCCTGAGGAAGAAGTCTTTGACTTTGAAATGCATTGAGATTGTGAATAAACCATCAACTCTTTCTTTGCTTGGTCTTCAATCCTATACAGCAGCGCAGAATATTATCCACAAAATTTCCAGTAATTTAACTATTTTTTTACCTACACACTTCGACCTCGCACATCCCTGGGTGGGGAAGGGAACAGATAAGGGTAACATAGGAGCAGAGCAAGGAGCAAGACAAAGGATTCTCCAACATCCGGGGTAATTTGCGGACAAGGATAGCCTAGGGCGCCTTTAGTTCAAGGGGTTGGGTAGGTGCCCACAGTCCCTTGTCACTACGTGACAACCATGTTTCTCAGTAAGAGATACTAGTCCTTCATTAGCTGCATTTCATTGACAACCTGGAAGAGGAGGAGCAGCAGCAGAGGCCAAACTGGTTGTTTGAGCAAGCTGGAGAAGGAGGGAGAAGTTTACAGCATTATTGGACATGGGGGTTGTTGGCCACTACTGAAAAAATACAGTGGTGATCCAGGTGGAGAGCACAGCATATGTGCTGACAATTCTACATCCATGTGTGAGAGGACAGTGAGCCCTGGACCTGCACAAAAACTAGAGACTAGCCGGGTTGCCTGGAGTTCCTCCACCTGGTTTCCGACAAAGAAGAATTCTGCCTTCCATTCCCAAGTGACTAAATCCTGAAGCTCCAGGCTAGAACTCTGTGTGACTACAGACCTGACACATCAAAGTGTGAGTAGTTACTACTGGGACTTGTGGTATTATCTGTAAGGGAGCATTTCTGGCTTTTTGTGCTATCTGCAGAGTAGCACTGCTAGGACCTTTGGTTCTATCCGTCAGGGAGCAAACTATTTGTTTTGATGTTACTTGCTATCCACCTTTCAATATTCACCATCTATCCTTTATAAATAAACTTGCTAAATGTTCCAACCACCATCTCTTGCGAGTATGTATGGAGTGTGGACAGGTGTTTCACTAGTCGACCCCTGGCAGAAGAAGACCCTCCTGCATCCCACTACAGCTCCCAGCAAGATTTTGGTAGAGGCACTGTGCCATATTGAGGTGAGAACTACCAGACACCCTGCCCGAAGAGGTGGCCTTAAATGGGTGTTACACTAGTTTATTGCAGCCAGCAAAAATTGCTAATATAGTTAGATGAATAATTATATTGCAGAGTCCTGCATTACAATAATTTTTTGTGACAATAGAGGTCTTCATGAAATGAATACTTGTGACAAGGTCAATAAAATAGATTACCTGTGGCAGGAATGCTTATGGTCACATACTATGGCTAGCAAAGAAAGTCTTGGAATCATACATGCTTATAAGACATTTAGGAACACTGAAAACAATACAGTTTGCTGCCTCGCCTGAAAAAATTGTCCTATTAGGTATCGAAGGCTAAGCAAATAGGAATACTTAGTCATATGAAATGCCAAAATGAAAAAGAGGTTTGAAATAGAAGGTGGGATTGCATGGGACATTATTAAAATATGGTAGTGAATCATATAAACAATTGCTATTAACCCCTTAATGACCGCTGATACGCCTTTTAATGTATAAGAGTATAGCGCTCCCTAGCGTCAGAATTTCTTTGGGGTCTTGGCTACGGGGGTAGCTGAGACCCCAGAGAACATGAATCAGGTTGGTTTTTACAGTCCTCAGTGTTTAGATCGTCGTTATTAACGGAATAATGGGAACTGAAAAAAAAGTCAGATTTCCCATTTAATTTCTTTCTCTTCTGATGTTATCGCACATCAGAGGAGAGAGAAATGGGGTCCCCGATCCCCCCGATACCTCCAGTGTCCCTTGATCCTTCTGCATCCCCCCGTGATGTCCCCGGCTGACGACATCTTCTTCCGGGAAGAAAATGGCGGGCGCATGCGCAGTGCGCCCGCCGAGATCTGCCAGCCGGCACCCGGCAACAATGGGAAATTTTTCTTATTGGTTCATTTTGATCACTGTGATAGGGTCGATCACAGTGATCAAAATAAAAAAAGTAAATCAAACCCCCTTTATCACCCCCTTAGTTAGGTAAAAAAAAAAAATATTTATTTCCATTTTTCCATTAGGGTTAGCGTTGGAGCTAAGGTTAGGGTTAGGGCTAGGGTTGGGCTAGGGTTAGGGTTGGGGCTAAGGTAAAGGTTGGGCTAAAATTAGGGTTGGGACTAAGGCTAGGGTAGGGCTAAAGTTAGGGTTGGGCTAAAGTTAGAGTTGGGCTAAAGTTAGGGTTGGGCTAGGGTTAGTGTTGGGCTAGGGTTAGAGTTGGGGCTAGAGCTATGGTTGGGCTAAAGTTAGCGTTGGGCTAAAGTTAGAGTTGGGCTAAAGTTAGAGTTGGGCCAGGGTTGGACTAGGGTTAGGGTTATGGTTGAGATTATGGTTAGGGTTGGGATTAGGGTTATGGGTGTGTTTGAGTTTGGGTTGGAGTTAGAATTGAGGACGTTCCACTGTTAGGTCCATAAGGGGGTCTCCAAACGTGACATAGTGCCGCTATTGATTCCAGCCAATTTTGCATTCAAAAAGTCAAATGGTGCTTCCTCCCTTCTGAGCCCTGCCATGCACCCAAACAGTGGCTTTCCCACAGGATATTGGGGTACTCAGGAGAACTTGCACAACAAATTTTGTGATCCATTTTCTCCTGATATCCTTGTGAAAATAAAAAAATTTGGTTCCAAGGTAAATTTTTGAGAAAAAAAGTAAAAATGTTTTCTTTCCACATTGCTTTTGTTCTCGTGAACATCTGAAGGATTAATAAACTTCTTGAATGTGGTTTTGCGCACATTTAGGGGTGCAGTTTTTAGAATGGTGTTGCTTTTGGGTATTTTCTGTTATATATTGACCCCCTAAATTGACTTCAAATGTGGTGAGGTCCTCAAAAAAAAATGGTTTTGTAAATTTTGTTGGAAAAATGAGAAATCGCTGATCAACTTTTAAGCCTTATAACATCCTAGCAAAAAATTATGCTTCCAAAATTGCGCTGATGTAAAGTTTACATGTGGGAAATGTTATTTATTAACTATTTTGTGTGACACCACTCTGATTTAAGGGTATAATTTAAAAAAAATTAAAAGTCTGAAAATTGCTAAATTTTCAACATTTTTGCCAAATTTTAATTTTTTCATAAATAAACACAAGTTATATTGAAGAAATTTTACCATTAACATGAAGTCCAATATGTCACGAGAAAACAGTCTTAGAATTAGTGGGATATGTTGAAGCATTCCAGAGCTATAACTTATTAACCCCTTAATGTCCATTGACGTGCACAGTCCGTCATGGCCGGGTGTCAGTTCCGGCACCAGGACGGACTGTGCACGTCATCCCTTTGAACTACCACTGCGTGTAAACACGCAGTGGTAGTTCAGTGCCGACAGCTGTCTATGACAGCTGACAGGCACAGCAAGCAGTGCGGGGACCTTTTCCATCGGTCCCCGCACCCACAGCGCTGTGATTGGTCAGTCAATCTGACTGACCAAACACAGCAGCGATCGCGCAGGAGAGGCTGAAATTTCAGCATCTCCAGCGCGATCAGTGCAGGAGCCGGCGCTGCAGTGGCCGAGCTTCCTGCACTGACAGCCAGGAGCGGCGCCCCCGCCGCCCCTGGCTGTTAACCCCCTGACTGCTGCGATCGAGCGCGATCTCAGCACTCAGGGGGAAGGCAGGGGGTCGGGAGCTCCCTCTGCCTCAGATCGGCGCCCTGCAATGTATTTGCAGGGCCCGATCTCTGCCTTGATGACCCGGGGGTTGTCATGACAACCTCCGGGTCATCTAGCTACGGAAAGCTGCTGTGATCATGCTCACAGCAGCTTTCACTATAGGTACAATGCATTGCAATGCTGGAGCATTGCAATGCATTGTAACTGCAATAAAAAGTAAAAAAAGTGAAAGTCCCATAAAGGGACAAGTTAAAAAAAAATCATTTTTTTAAAAAAATTGTAAAAAAAATATTAAAAAATAATTTAAAAAAATCCCCTAAAACATACACATTTTTATGTAATAAAAAAAATAAAAAACAAAAAAATGCACATGTTTGGTATCGCCACGTCCGTAAAAATCCCATCTATAAAAGCGTAACCCTAGTTAACCCCTTCAGTGAAAGCCGTAAAAAAAAACACAAAAAAGTAGTAAATTATACTTTTTCCAAGCGGTATCATCATACCGCTTGGAATAAGTGCAATAACACGCGATCAAAAAGTCACATATAAATAATCATAGGTACCACTGAAAACGTCATCTTGTTCCGCAAAAAACAAGCCACTATACAGCATCATCAGCAAAAAAATAAAAAAGTTATAGCTCGTGGAATAAACTGATGCAAAAATAATTATTTTTTCTATAAAATTTTTTATTGTGTAAAGAACGCCAAAACATAAAAAAATATATAAATGAGGTATCGCTGTAATCCCAGTGACCCGAAGAATAAAGCTGCTTTATCAATTTTACCACACGCGGAATGGAGGAAAAAAAACAAAAAAAACAATTCCTGAATTGCTGTTTTTTGTTCATTCTGCTTCCACAAAAATCGGAATAGGAAGCGATCAAAAAACGTTATGTGCCCGAATATGGTACCAATAAAAACGTCAGCTCGTCCCACAAAAAATAAGCCCACAGATAACTCTGTCAGCTGAAATATGGAAAAATTATAGCTCTCAAAATACGGCGGTGCAAAAATTTCTTACAAAAAATTATTCCAAAAAAAAGCGTTTTCAGTGTGTGACAGAAGCTAAACATGAAAAAAGGAAGTCTGGTATCGCTGTAATCGCACCGACCCGAGGAATAAAGTCGCCTAATCACTAATACCGCACGAGGAACGGCGTAAAAAATAAAACCAATTCTTCACCTTTTGTGGATTTGTTCATTGTGCCTCCCAAAGATCGCAGTAAGGCGATCACAGTGGTTCCACCCCCACATATGGGATATCAGCGTACTCAGGACAAAATGCACATCAACTTTTGGGACCCCATTTCTCATGTTACCCTTATAAAAATAAAAATTTGGGGGCAAAAAGGTCATTTTTGTGGAAAAAAATATGATTTTTTTATTTTCACGGCTCTACGTTATAAACTTCTGTGAAGCACTTGGGGGTTCAAAGTGCTCACCACACATCTAGATAAGTTCCTTGGGGGGTCTAGTTTCCAAAATGTAGTCACTTGTGGGGGGTTTCTACTGTTTAGGCACATCAGGGGCTCTCCAAACATGACATGACACCCGCAGACCATTCCATCAAAGTCTGCATTTGAAAAAGGCGCTCCTTCCCTTTCGAGCTCTGCCATGCATCAAAATAGTGGTTTACCCCCACATATGGGGTATCAGCGTACTCAGGACAAATTGCACAATAACTTTTGGGGTCCTGTTACCCTTTGAAAAATAACAATTGGGGGTGGAAAGATCATTTTTGTGGAAAAGATATGATTTTTTAATTTTACAGCTCTACGTTATAACCTTCTGTGAAGCTCTTGGGGGTTCAAAGCTCTCACCACACATCTACATAAGTTCCTTGGGGTCTAGTTTCCAAAATGGGGTCACTTGTGGGGGTTTCCACTGTTTAGGCACACAGGGGCTCTCCAAATACGACATGGCGTCCAATCTCAATTCCAGCCAAAAAAGTCAAATGGCGCTGCTTCCCTTCCGAGCTCTGCCATGCGCCCAAATAGTGGTTTACCCCCACATATGGGGTATCAGCGTACTCAGGACTAATTGCACAATAACTTTTGGGGTCCTTTTATCCTTTGGAAAATAAAAATTGGGATGAAAAGATCATTTTTGTGGAAAAAATATGATTTTTTAATTTACAGCTCTACGTTATAACCTTCTGTGAAGCCCTTGGGGTTCAAAGCTCTCACAACACATTTAGATAGTTCCTTGGGGGGTCTAGTTTCCAAATGGGGTCATTGTGGGGGTTTCCCTGTTTAGGCACACAGGGCTCTCAATACGACATGGCGTCCAATATCAATTCAGCCAAAAAGTCAAATGCGCTGCTTCCCTTCCAAGCTCTGCCATGCGCCCAATAGTGGTTTTCCTCCCATATGGGGTATCAGCGTATCAGGAATAATTTCACAATAACTTTGGGTCCTTTTATCCTTGAAATAAAAATTGGGATGAAAAGATCATTTTTGTGGAAAAATATGATTTTTAATTTTACGGCTCTACGTTATAACCTTCTGTGAAGCCCTTGGGTTCAAAGCTCTCACAACACATTTAGATAAGTTCTTGGGGGGTCTAGTTCCAAATGGGGTCACTTGTGGATTTCCACTGTTTAGCACACAGGACTCTCCAAATGCGACATGACGTCCAATCTCAATTCCAGCCAAAAAAGTCAAATGGTGCTGCTTCCCTTCCGAGCTCTGCCATGCGCCCAAATAGTGGTTTACCCCCACACATGGGGTATCGGTGTACTCAGGAGAAATTGTACAACAAATATTGTGGTTCATTTTCTACTGATACCCTTGACAAAATTTAAAAAAATTGTGTCGAAAGAAAAATTTTGGGAAAAAAAGTTAAATGTTCATTTTTTCCTTCCACATTGCTTCAATTCGTGTGAAGTACCTAAAGGGTTAATAAACTTCTTGAATGTGGCTTTGAACACCTTGAGGGGTGCAGTTTTTAGAATGGTGTCACTTTTGGTATTTTTCTGTCATATTGACCCCTCAAATTCACTTCAAATGTGAGGTGGCCCCTAAAAAAAATGGTTTTGTAAATTTTGTTGGAAAAATGAGAAATTGCTGGTCAACTTTTAACACTTATAACTTCCTAACAACAAAAAATTTTGGTTCCAAAATTGTGGTGATGTAAAGTAGACATGTGGGAAATGTTATTTATTAACTAATTTTTGTGACATATCTCTCTGATTTAATGGCATAAAAATTAAAATTTGAAAATTGAAAAATTTTCAAAATTTTTGCCATATTTCCATTTTTTTCATAAATAAATGAAAGTTATATTGAAGAAATTTTACCACTATCATGAAGTACAATATGTCATGAGAAAACAATTTCAGAATCGCCAAGATCCGTAGAAGCGTTCCAGAGTTATAAGCACATAAAATGACAGTGGTCAGAATTGTAAAAATTGGCCTGGTCTTTAACCTACAAAATGGCTTGGTCGGTAAGGGGTTAAAGTGACAATGGTCAGAATTGTAAAAATTGGCTTGGTCATTAAGTACCAAATTGGCTCTGTCACTAAGAGGTTAAATAACTATGGTAAGTTAATTCAGTACAAGCATGACAGCACAAAAAGCTCTATGGAGATATATAGCCATTATGCTTTCTCAATTAGGATCAGTTCAGTGTGGAGTCCTCATTAAAAATCCACAACAAATACACTAAATAGAGAAAAAGATGACACAAAAATGTTAAAATCTTGTAGAACCTCATCTTGAATTAAAGTTCTGGGATCTATATATATAAAAATGAGTGTATGTGTATCAGCCACGCCCACTCAACATAGCTCCACCCAATCACTAAACATCTTTCATTTCACCCGAGCTGTTTAAAAGGAGCTGAGCTGTGATTGGTTGCTATGAGCAACAGTTTTCCTTGTAGAAAGTTGTGGTAACTGAGGCCTATTATTCTTATCATTTCTATGGTGTTATCATCCTTCTGTAAAGTTGGAAATAACACAGACCACCCCCTGACACAGACTGCAGGGGGTGCCCAGTATCACACAGGAGAGGATTAGATGCATGGCTCAGGGGACTGTATCACATAGGATAGGATTAGATACAAGCTCAGCACACAGTCATACAAAGAAAAATCACTACAGGATAGGATAAATACACGGTCAGCAGCACAGTATCAACAGGATAGGTTTAAAGATACACAACTCAGCAGACAGTAACACACAGGATAGGATTAAATACATAGGTCCGCAGACAGTATCACACAGGATAGGATTAGATACACAGTCCAGCAGACAGTAACACACAGGATAGGATTAGATACATAGGTCAGCAGCAGACAGTAACATACTGGATAGGATTAGATACATAGGTCAGCAGACAGCAACACACAGGATAGGATTAGATACATAGGTCAGCAGACAGCAACACACAGGATAGGAGGGCCCTGTCACACATAGCAACACACCAGCGATCCCGACAACGATATGCACTTGTCAGGATCGCTGGTGTGTCACTACATGATTGCTGCTGAGCTGCCAAACAGGCAGCGATCAGGACAGCGACACTGCGGGTAACGTCGCTTAGTTACCCGCAGTGTACGTTGGATAACAGCCCGCTGGTGCAGGGAGCTGGTAACCAAGGTACACATCGGGTTTCCAGGCGCTGAGTGGCGCCTGGAAACCCGATGTTTACCTTGGTTACCAGCAGGGCCGGCTCCAGGTTTTTATGGGCCCTGGGCGAAAGAGTCTCAGTGGGCCCCCTTAACACAGACCACGATTCATGATGCACAGATACTGCAGAGAAATATAGGTATAGTACAATGCCGAACACTTCTCTTCTTCCATTACATGAGTGATATCTATTGTAAATTGTACAATAACTCAAAAACTGCCAAATCCTCACAGCGCACAGTACAGACTGGACAGTACAGTCCTCCATACTATATTATGGGCACCACATAGTCTCCCCCTCATCACCCATATAATACCCCATCCCATGCAGGATGTCACCCCCCCATCCCCCATATAATGCTCCATACAGAATACTGGACCACATATAATGCTCCATACAGAATACTGGACCACATATAATGCTCCATACAAAATATGGAGCTCTCCTCTACACTGTGCTGCGTTCTGCACTGTTATGGCTCAGGAAAGGGCGCTGTGGAAAGACTCCCCATTATCATAATCATTGCCTGCCCATTATCATCATCATTGGCTCCCCATCATCATTATCATCATTGCCTCCCCATCATCATAGCCTCCCCATCATCATCATCTTTGCCTCCCCATCATCATTGACTCCCCATCATCATTGACTCCCCATCATCATTGCCTCCCCATCATCATAGCCTCCTCATCATCATTGCCTCCCCATCATCATCATCATCATTGCCTCCCCATTAATATCATCATCATCATCCTCCCATTATCATTGCCTCCCCATCATCATCATCATCATTGCCTCCCCATTAATATCATCATCATCACTCCCCATATCATTGCCTCCCCATCATCATCATCATATCATTGCCTCCCCATTAATATCATCATCATCGCCTCCCCATTATCATTGCCTCCCCATCATATCATCATATCATCTCCAATCATCTCCCCCCTTTTGTCTCTCATCCCATCACGTGCCTCCCTATCATCATCACCACCATCACACATACAGCACCGCAACACACACACACACCCCTCTCACCTGTCCGGCGCCCGCACCCTCTCTGCTACAGCCGGCCGCTGAATGATGACGTCATTCAGCGGCGCTGTTGTGAGAGAGGAAGCGCCGGCGCCCTGAAGGCCCCCCTGGAGCCCGGAGCTGCGGCACGGGGAGAGGTGAGTATTGCCCGGCTGCTGCCGGGGCCCTGAGCAAGCGGGGGGCTCAGTGGTGGTGCTGGCACCGCTAACGGGCGCCAGGGTGCTTGACGGCGAGTGGGCCCCCCGCCAGCTCAGGGCCCCGGCACTTGCCCGGGTATGCCGGATGCTGACGCCGGCCCTGGTTACCAGCTCCCCTGCAGCAGCGCGCTGGTATCCAACGTACACATCGAGTTTCCAGGCGCCGACTGGTGCCTGGAAACCCGATGTGTACCATGGCTACCAGCTGATCTCTGGTCTCCTGCCTGCCACACGCAGCGATGCGTGCTGGCCAGCGGGAGACCAACGATCAAAAAAATGTCCAGGACATTCAGCGACGATCAGCGATACCCAGCAGGGGGGCTGATCATCGCTGAATGTCACACACAGCGATATTGCTGGGGAGATCGCTGTTGCATCACAAAACTAGTGACTCAGCAGCGATCTCGCTAGCGAGATCACTGTGTGTGACGGGGGCTTAATACACAGGATAGGATTAGATACACAGCTCAGCAGACAGTAACACAGGATAGGATTAGATGCATGGCTCAGCAGACAGTATCATACAGGATAGGATTAGATACACGGTTCAGCACACAGTATCACACAGGATAGGATTAGATACACAGCTCAGCATACAGTACACAGGATAGGATTAGATACACAGGTCAGCAGACTGTATCACACTGGATAGGATTAGATACACGGTTCAGCACACAGTATCATACAGGATAGGATTAGATACATGGCTCAGCAGACAGCAAAACACAGGATACGATAAGATACACGGCTCAGCAGACAATAACACACAGGAGATGATTAGATACATGGCTCAGCAGACAGTATTACACAGAAGAGGATTAGATACACGGCTCAGCAGTCAGTATCACAAAGGATAGGATCAGATACACGGCTCAGCAGAATATCATGCAGGATAGCATTAGATACACAGGTCAGCAGACATTATCACACAGGATAGGATTAGATACATGGCTTAGCAGACAGTATCACACAGGATAGGATTAGATACACAGGTCAGCAGACAGCAACACACAGGATAGGATTAGATACACAGTTCAGCAGACTGTATCACACAGGATAGATAAAAGTCAAGTATAACGATGGCTTAGCAAACAGTAACACACAGTACAGGATTAGATACACAGCTCAGCAGTCAGTATCACACAGGATAGGATTAGATACACAGCTCATCAGTCAGTATCACACAGGATAGGATTAGATACACAGCTCAGCAGACAGTAACACAGGAAAGGATTAGATACACAGCTCAGCAGACAGTATCACGCAGAATAGGATTAGATACAGAGCTCAGGAGAGAGTATCACACAGGATAGGATTAGGTACACAGCTCAGCAGACAGTATCACACAGGATAGGATTAGGTACAGAGCTCAGGAGACAGCATCCCACAGGATAGAGTTACAGACACGGCTCAGCAGACAGTATCACACAGGATAGGATTAGATACACAGCTCAGCATTTAGTATCACACAGGATAGGATTAGATACACAGCTCAGCAAGCAGGATGTGCCAAAGGAGAGGACATTTTCATTCCAAGAATTCCACTCAATCCATCTGATTTGCCTTTTGAGCTTAAACGTTTGAACGCCTCCAGTTTCCACTTCGACCTGCATTTGCAATGTCCATTAATAAGGCTAAGGGACAGTCCTTGAAAGTCGTAGGGATCGATTTGCAATCTCCATGCTTTTCTCATGGTTAACTTTACGTGGCCTGTTCAAGAGTTGGAACTGCCAAAAATCTCTTAATCTTTGCACCGAAAGGAAAAACCAAAAATGTTGTTTATCAAAAGGCTCTAGAATGAGTTGAAAATAAAATACTATCAATACTTGGGTAATCGTTTAGTTAATTTGTGTTGCAAATCTGTAGTGCTGAATATATGATGTGAAATGTGTTTATGTGCAATATAATCAGTATCATTTGTTATAACTAACCACAGTTAGTTACTATGCCCGTGCAACGATGGGCTCTTCAGCTATTAAACTATAAAGCTCAGAGTAATACACATTGCCACTGTATTTAATACTTATCTATGTTCCATCCCAGTTTGTGTAGTTTTTGCCACAACTGAATATTTTTTCACAAATCAAATTGACATAGCTTTTACATTGTGGTTTTGAGATAATTTTAGTTCATTCTAAATCATTTTGAGCAGCAGGATTTTAATGTGGTATATTTATGTTTTTGTGAAAGATGAAAAACTTTTTCAGTTCCTACATAAAGGGCGCTAAGCTCTTGAACAATCTGACAACTTTAAGTGTCATATGTAAAAATAAATGGCATCCTGAGTGTTCTCCTATTTGATTTATTTTCAATAGATCATTTCTGTTCATTCCATTCACTCTAAATTTATTTTGTTATGCTAAGCACTCGGGATAACGTCTAGTCACAAACGTTTGATATATTTTATTAACTTTTAGCTCCATCAATCAGATAGTGATATACACATCAGAAAATGGTAAGGACTGAACTTATCATATAGTGTGGGATAGTGAACTGCAGTTCTCATAAATTAATGTTCAACTCATCATGGAATGATGGAAAAATGATTGCCATGTGTCCATATAATAAATATGTCATCTATACCTACAGTATTTTATACATTGCAATATACCTATAGTTATGCGAGATTAGATGTTTTTAACAAAAATAAACTGTAAACACTCCTGGACCAAAAAAGAGGAGTTTGCTGGAGAAAGTGAAGGCTCTTCCTTTTCTATAAGCGAAAATAATAAATAACTGCAAAACATACCGTATCTGTGGAAATACATTACATGTTGTGGAAAATTGGCTACAACATTCGAGGATCATCTCTCAAGCTGGAATTGCATACTCAACTGCTGTCAGCAAATCGAGCATCTTATCCTAAGTCATATGGCAAGGCTTATTAAAGGGTCGATATTGACTTGTAGTATTGCTACACCCAATAGGTGAAGCTAGAATTTAAGTCCTTTTCCTCTTCAAAGAGGCTATTTTCATATTTAAATTCCAAGAAGAGTATTGCATGGACTGTAAGTCTCCTTACGCTGGCTTGGCACTCTCCACAAGGAAAAGCATTCCCCATTAGATCCCCACTGAGAAGCCTCCAACCTAGCCAAATGAGATCTCCTGCATTGCACTGTGGAGCTTCCAGTTCCTGTAAATTCCTGGACTGTCTAGCATGAGATCTCCCCAGAGTATTTGCTGATAATTTGCTGTATTCATCTTTCCTTCAACTTTGAACAAGTTTCCTGTGCCTTTATAGCTCACACATCCCCAAAACATCAGCTATCCACCTCTGTGCTTTACAGTAGGAATGGTGTTCTTTTCATCATAGGCCTTGTTGACCTCTCTCCAAATGTAACGTTTATGGTTGTAGCCAAAAAGTTAAATTTTGGTCTCATCACTCCAAATTACCTTGTTATAGAAGCTTTGAGGCGTGTCTCTGTGCTGTTTTGCATATTGTAGGCGAGATACTTTGTGGCATTTGTGCAGTAATGGCTTTCTTCTGGTGACCAGACCATGCAGCCCATTTTTCTTCAAGTGCCTCCTTATTGTGCATCTTGAAACAGCCACACCCCTGGATTTCAGAGAATCCAGTATTTCAGCTGATGTTATTTGTGGGTTTTTCTTTGCATCCCGAACAATTTTCCTGGCAATTGTGGATGAAATTTTTGTTGGTCTACCTGAAAATGGTTTTGTTTTTATAAAGTCACTGCTTTTCCACTTGTTAATCACATTTTGAATGCTGCTGACTGTCATTATCAATCCCTTGGATATTGTTTTGCATCCTTTTCCTGTTTATACAGTTCAATTACCCTTTCTCGTAGATCCATTCACAATTCTTTTGCTTTCCCCATGACTCACAATCCAGAAATGTCAGTGTCTGGATGAAAGATGCAAAAGTCTGTCTTGATCCCAGAAACCCACTCAGCTTTTATGCACACACACAAGCAAACAGGTCACAGGTGAGGATGTTACCTTTAGTAGCCATTCAAACCCATTTGTGTCAACTTCTATGCATGTTATAAGGCCAAAATCATCAGGGTACGTAAACTATTGATCAGGGTCATTTGGATGTTTTGGTTTGTCATGATGATTTAACCCCTTAATGACCAAGCCATTTTGTAGCTTAAAGACCAGGCCAATTTTTACAATTCTGACCACTGTCTCTTTATGAGGTTATAACTCTGGAACGCTTCTACGGATCTTGGCGATTCTGAAATTGTTTTCTCGTGACATATAGTACTTCATGATAGTGGTAAAATTTCTTCAATATAACTTGCGTTTATTTATGAAAAAAAACGGAAATATGGCAAAAATTTTGAAAATTTTTCAATTTTCAAACTTTTAATTTTTATGCCATTAAATCAGAGAGATATGTCACAAAAATTAGTTAATAAATAACATTTCCCACATGTCTACTTTACATCAGCACAATTTTGTAACCAACATTTTTTTTTGTTAGGAAGTTATAAGTGTTAAAAGTTGACCAGCGATTTCTCATTTTTCCAACAAAATTTACAAAACCATTTTTTTTAGGGACCACCTCACATTTGAAGTGAATTTGAGGGGTCAATATGACAGAAAATACCCAAAAGTGACACCATTCTAAAAACTGCACCCCTCAAGGTGTTCAAAGCCACATTCAAGAAGTTTATTAACCCTTTAGGTACTTCACAAGAATTGAAGCAATGTGGAAGGAAAAAATGAACATTTAACTTTTTTTTACCAAAATTTTTCTTTCGACACAATTTTTTTAAATTTTGTCAAGGGTATCAGGAGAAAATGAACCACAATATTTGTTGTACAATTTCTCCTCAGTACACCGATACCCCATGTGTGGGGGTAAACCACTATTTGGGCGCATGGCAGAGCTCGGAAGGGAAGCAGCGCCATTTTACTTTTTTGGCTGGAATTGAGATTGGACGCCATGTCGCATTTGGAGAGTCCCTGTGTACCTAAACAGTGGAAACCCCCCACAAGTGACCCCATTTTGGAAACTAGACCCCCCAAGGAACTTACCTAAATGTGTTGTGAGAGCTTTTATCCCCCAAGCGCTTCACAGAAGGTTATAACGTAGAGCCGTAAATTAAAAAATCATATTTTTTCCACAAAAATGATCTTTTCATCCCAATTTTTATTTTCCAAAGGATAAAAGGACCCCAAAAGTTATTGTGCAATTAGTCCTGAGTACGCTGATACCCCATATGTTGGGGTAAACCACTATTTGGGCGCATGGCAGAGCTCGGAAGGGAAGCAGCGCCATTTGACTTTTTTGGCTGGAATTGAGATTGGACGCCATGTCGTATTTGGAGAGCCCCTGTGTGCCTAAACAGTGGAAACCCCACACAAGTGACCCCATTTTGGAAACTAGACCCCCCAAGGAACTTATCTAGATGTGTTGTGAGAGCTTTGAACCCCCAAGGGCTTCACAGAAGGTTATAACGTAGAGCAGTAAAATTAAAAAATCATATCTTTTCCACAAAAATGATCTTTCCACCCCCAATTGTTATTTTCCAAAGGCTAACAGGACCCCAAAAGTTATTGTGCAATTTGTCCTGAGTATGCTGATACCCCATATGTGGGGGTAAACCACTATTTTGACGCATGGCAGAGCTCGAAAGGGAAGGAGCGCCTTTTTCAAATGCAGACTTTGATGGAATGGTCTGCGGGTGTCATGTCACGTTTGGAGAGCCCCTGATGTGCCTAAACAGTAGAAACCCCCACAAGTGACTCCATTTTGGAAACTAGACCCCCAAGGAACTTATCTAGATGTGTGGTGAGCACTTTGAACCCCCAAGTGCTTCACAGAAGTTTATAACGTAGAGCCGTGAAAATAAAAAAATCATATTTTTTTCCACAAAATTAATCTTTTTGCCCCCAAATTTTTATTTTTATAAGGGTAACAGAAGAAATAGGACCCAAAAGCTATTGTGCAATTTGTCCTGAGTACGCTGATATCCCATATGTGGGGGGGAACCACTATTTTGACGCATGGCAGAGATCGGAAGGAAGGAGCATCGTTTTTAAATGCAGACTTTGATGGAATGGTCTGCGGGTGTCATGTCGCGCTTGGAGAGCCCCTGATGTGCCTAAACAGTAGAAACCCCCCACAAATGACCCCATTTTGCAAACTAGACCCCCCAAGGAACTTATCTAGATGTGTGGTCAGCACTTTGAACCCCCAAGGGCTTCACAGAAATTTATAACGTAGAGCCGTGAAAATAAAAAAATCATATTTTTTTCCACAAAAATGACCTTTTTGCCCCCAAATTTTTATTTTTCTAAGGGTAACAGGAGAAATAGGACCCCAAAAGCTATTGTGCATTTTGTCCTGAGTACGCTGATACCCCATATGTGGGGGGGGAACCACTGTGATCGCCTTACTGCGATCTTTGGGAGGCACAATGAACAAATCTACAAAAGGTGAAGAATTGGTTTTCTTTTTTGCGCTGTTCCTCGTGCGGTATTAGTGATTAGGCGACTTTATTCCTTGGATCGGTGCGATTACAGCGATACCAGATTTACATCCTTTTTTCATGTTTAGCTTCGGTCACACTCTAAAAGATGCTTTTTTTTGGAATAATTTTTTGTAAGAAATTTTTGCATCGCCGTATTTTGAGAGCTATAATTTTTCCATATTTCGGCCGACAGAGTTATCTGTGGGCTTATTTTTTGCGGGACGAGCTGACGTATTTATTGGTACCATATTCGGGCACATAACGTTTTTGATCGCTTCCTATTCCGATTTTTGTGGAAGCAGAATGAACAAAAACCAGCAATTCAGGAATTGTGTTTTTTTTTTTTTTTCCTCCGTTCCGCGTGTGGTAAAATTGATAAAGCAGCTTTATTCTTCGGTCACTACGATTACAGCGATACCTCATTTATATATTTTTTTATGTTTTGGCGTTTTTTATACAATAAAAACAATTTATATAAAAAATAATTATTTTTGCATCGCTTTATTCTGCGTGCTATAACTTTTTTATTTTTTCGCTGATGATGCTGTATAGCAGCTTGTTTTTTGCGGGACAAGATGACGTTTTCAGCGGTACCATGATTATTTATATATGACTTTTTGATCGCGTGTTATTGCACTTTTTCCAAGCGGTATGATGATACCGCTTGGAAAAAGTATAATTTACTACTTTTTTGTGTTTTTTTTTTACGGCTTTCACTGAAGGGGTTAACTAGGGTTATGCTTTTATAGATGGGATTTTTACGGACGTGGCGATACCTAACATGTGTATTTTTTGTTTTTTATTTTTTTTATTACATAAAAATGTGTATTTTTTAGGGGATTTTTTTTAAATTATTTTTTAATATTTTTTTACAATTTTTTTTAAAAAATGATTTTTTTTAACTTGTCCCTTTATGGGACTTTCACTTTTTTTTACTTTTTATTGCAGTTACAATGCATTGCAATGCTCCAGCATTGCAATGCATTGTACCTTTGATGAAAGCTGCTGTGACATGATCACAGCAGCTTCCCGTAGGTAGATGACCCGGAGGTTGTCATGACAACCCCCGGGTCATCAAGGCCGAGATCGGGCCCTGCAAATACATTGCAGGGCGCCAATCTGAGGCAGAGGGAGCTCCCGACCCTCTGCCTCCCCCCCTGAGCTCTGCGATCGCTGGATCGCAGCAGTCAGGGGGTTAACAGCCAGGGGCGGTGGGAGCTCCGCTCCTGGCTGTCAGTGCAGGAAGCCTGGCCACTGCATCGCCGGCTCCTGCACTGATCGCGCTGGGGAAGCTGAAATTTCAGCTTCTCCTGCACGATCGCTGCTGTGTTTGGTCAGTCAGATTGACTGACCAATCACAGCGCTGTGGGTGCGGGGACCGCTTGCCGTGCCTGTCAGCTGTCTATGTGGTAGATCAAAGGCATGATGTGCACAGTCTGTCCTGGTGCTGGAACTGGCACCTTGCCATGACGGACTGTGCACGTCAGTGGACATTAAGGGGTTAAAAAGAGAAAACACAGTAGTTTGACAATAAATGGCTTCAACCAACCACTAACCATGAGTGGAGAAGAAATTTTGGTGGTATCATTCATATTCTCTGAAAATAGGCCAAGAAAACAAAAATTCTGCCGGGGTATGTAAACTTTTGAGCACAACTTAAAAAAAAGCCAATAGTAAAACCACTAGTTTCAATTTCATTGAAATATCAATTGTGTCCTTAATGTAAGGATGTAGCAGTAGAGAATTACCAGAGAACCTAGTTCAAAAAAGTTACTATTATTTTAGTAGCAGTGTCTTAGCAGGTTTAAGCACCAAGGACAAGTCAAGTATTTTGTGCCCTCTAACCTATGAACCATTAGGGCATAAAGATTTCCTTCCACCAGTCCAGTATTCAACCCTTTATTCTGCAAGCGCATGCATTATAATGTGAGGAAAATACTGATGTAATTTTAGTTTTCACTTTGAACTCCTATTTTTTTCTGCTTTTTGAGAAACTTGGAAAAATCAAAAGTTATACATAATTGTATTTTTTTGCTTTCTTTATCACATTTTTCTATGTAACACTTTTATTACCCTATAGATGAACCTAACTCAGACTCTAAGTCTAATTCTAAGATTAACCCTAGCCCTAACCCTAGGTCTAATTCTAACCCTAAACCAATTCCTAGCTCGAAGTCTAACCCTAGCCCTAAGTCTAAACCTCACTGTGAACCAACCCTAGTTACCATTCAAAAGGTGTAAAAAATATAAAAGCAGCTCATAGTCATGAATGAAGACTGCATTTAATCATGTTCAATGCACTTAACTGTCATCACATCTCACACACTCTGCTCTAGGCTACTTCTGTGTGAGATGCCATAGCACCATGGTCTGATCTCATTGCAGAGCAAGTACAAATTACTTGAGCACAGCATACATTATGTGATTACTGTAACATCTGTAGACAGAGGAGGGGGGCAGTACAACAGAAGTGACCATGATAGGTGACAACTGATTGAAGGGTTTGTAATGTAACACAGCTAAACTCATCTGCACTGCCACTTCTCCCACACTGACACATGCAATAGGTTAGACCAGGAGATCAGGGCTGTATTATTTCAATGCACACCACAAAATCTGCTTAGGATTTTCTTTCCTTTGAATGTTAATGCCAGTTTATTATTGGCAACCGTCATAAAAAGAGGGGAGTAAATATTAAAAACTATCAGATAACACCGACTTGGTAACAATTAACTCAGTAGATGCCAAATATTATTATTGCTAATATTTACACAACAGAGAGTCGGGATAAAAAAAAAGAAAAACTTTTAATTCTGGTCTGCAATCACTTACTGTACATCCTGTATCCAGTTTTACATGCAAGATTTGGTGAATAATCAACATGCACAATATCAAGCCACAAAAATTGTGAAAGGACACATGTCTCTAATTGGCAGGCTCATTGTGTTTTCAGACTGTGTTTTGTGAATGTCCAGAGAACATGTTTTTTAAGAGTTTAGGCTGAATGCAAAGACAATTGTATAGTGCCAAATATGTAGCATAAGTGTGACTGAGACACTTTTCTGCTCCAGAATACTATAGCCCTGACCTCATCTAACACGTTTTTAATGAATTTGTGTTGGAGGTTGTGGTCCAATACTTTGCAGGCAACATCAGTGTTTCACTTCACCAATGTCTTTTTCACATAAATTCTTATAGACAGTGACATTCTAAAATCTTGCAAACCTTCCCAAGAGAGTGGAGGTCATAACTAGTGTTGAGCCAGCCCCGTAGTGTTCGAGTTCGGTTTGGTTCGTCGAACACCCGTATGTTCGTCGAACTGTTCGTCGAACATCGTCGAACACTGTTAAAACCAATGGCAGGCAAACAAAAACACAAAGAAACACATAGAAAACACTTCAAAGGTGTCCAAAAGCTGACAAACTGCTCAGAAGACACAACTAACACATGGAAAAGTGACAAGTACATATAGTCATGCGAAAAGAAAAGAGGTGGAGGAGTAAAAGGAGGGGGAGACACAGATATAGGCATGTCATGCCCTTCTAAAACCAAAAAAGTGCGAAGCCGACAGGGCCAATCCGTTACTGCCCGTGCGACCTCCGTGTCGCTGGGTTTGTGCCAGAGCTGCAGTGGACCCTGATGGCCAGCCCCCCTCTCCCAATACTGGTGCCTGTCCGATGGTGGGTCGAGCGAGCCGCCCTGCGGTGAAGGCAGGTCTAATCTTTTTAATTTAAATTGTCTCTCTAATTTGAATAAGTACACTTTAAATCCTTTTACAAGGATCTATTGGAGGGCAAGTCTCATGCCAGCAGCCGCGGTAATGCAAGGTCCAGTAGCGTCCAGTAAAGCTGCTGCAGTTAAAAAGCTTTTATAAGGATTGAGCTTGGCGGTCCACCGCAAGGCGTCCTACCGCCAGTCCCAGCCCCTGTGCCTTGTGGTGCCTCCTTAATGCTCTTCACTGAGTGTCCCGGGGGCCCGAAGCATTTCCTTTGAAAAAATTAAGTGTCCAAACTACAGGTGGTGTAGCTTGCTTAACAGCTGGGTTATTCCGCTGACTAGCAGACACTGCTACTAGGCCCAAAGTATTGCTTGTGCTAGATGCAGTTAAAAATTTGTAATTAGATACTCTCGTTGGATGCTGAGAAAGCATTCCATAGAGTGTCCTGGCACGCCATATATTATTCTCTTAAAAAACTTGGGGCAGGGGACCCTTTTATAGCCAAAATCATGGCCCTGTATAGCAATCCGTCAGCTAGGCTGAAGATAAATGGAACATTATCATCACCTTTCATAATCACCAATGGGACAAGGCAGGGATGTCCTCTGTCCCCTCTCTTATACATCCTAGTGATGGAGCACCTGCTCTCATCAATTCACGATAACCCCAATATTAGGGGGATTGAGGTGGGAGGCACGAGTACAAGTGCTCTGCATTTGCTGATGATGTCCTAGTATATATCACTCAACCACATATATCCATCACTGCTGTTATGGCTGAAATAGATCACTTTGGTACATGGTCAAATTTTAAAATCAATGCAGCGAAGTCTGAAGCCCTCGATGTTTCCCTCCCCAAATCCATACAGGATTCCATCCAGTCCAACTTTCCCTTTGCCTGGCCCTCACAGGGTATCAAATACTTAGGAATTTGTATTCATAGAGACCTCTCCCGTCTATTTTTTCTTAATTTTGGGCCCTTATTGAACAACTCCATAGAGATCTTACTTCTTGGACGGTGAAGGATTTTTCCTGGTTCGGCAGAATAAAAATACTAAAAATGAACGTCCTACCTAAACTCTTATACCTCTTCCAAACCATTCCCGTGGTAATTCCCTCAAATTTTTGGAAAAGACTACGCAGTAGCTTTTGCAGATTTATCTGGGCAAGTGGGCGTCCACACATTCGGGGGGACATTCTGATCAGACACAAACAAAAGGGGGGCCTTAGCCTTCCGGATTGTAGAAGGTATTACATGGCAGCAGTACACGCTAGAATCCTGGACTTCTTTCATAATTCGGAGGCGAAATTGTGGGTCAAAATAGCTCAATCCATTTGTCCTAAAGCTCTTACCACTCTCCCATGGTGCGCCCATTTAATTGTCCCCTCTCTTGGCCTCATGTCATATAGTACTTATGCCACTGCTTTGGCTTTGAGATCCCAAAAAAAAGATTATCCTCAATCGACCCCCAGGGCCCCTTGCTCCCGATTTCAGATAATCCAGATTTTCCACCAGGACTATCTGCAAATAGATTTCTCGGGTCAAATAAATCCCATCCGATATTATTTTCTCATGTCATCTCCAATACTTCGCTGCTCCCCCTCAATGACTTGTTACAGGGAAGAGCCACTTCCCCGAAGGCAAATTTTGAATATAGCCAGTTATAACACTTCTATTCAACTGTGAAGAAGCGCACACATCTTCATAGAGATCTCACAAACTTTGAAAAATTGAGCCTATCATTGTCACCCTCTACACACTCCATCTCCCTACTGTATAATCTCCTCATTGCCCAGATAACTGACAATAAGCCAGGATTCTGCAGTGCATGGGAAAGGGAACTGGGGAAGTCCTTCTCTGACTCACAATGGGATAAATGTTTCTTCCTAACACATAAAACCTCAATAGGGTCCAAAGCTCAGGAAACCTCCTTCAAAATTATCTCTAGATGGTACCGGGTACCAGCAGTCCTTCATAGATGGTATCCAGTGGTCTCAGATAGATGTTGGAGATGTGGGGAGGGGGAAGGGACAATGTCACACATATGGTGGGCATACCCTATAATAAATGCATTTTGGGCAAAGGTGGTTCCCATGATTGAGAAAATAACTGGTTTGACTATACGCCAGAAGTCCTCCTTTTATCAATGTTACCAATAAGTAAACGTAGTTATAAAAGGTCATCAATAGGCTACCTAATACAGGCGGCTAAGAATGTCATTCCACGACACTGGAAAAGCAGAGACCCACCCACTGTGGAGGAATGGTTTGCACAGATCTCCCTCCTTAATAGGATGGAGCATCTGATTGCCATCTCACCGGCTGATGTTGATAGATACTGTCTGATTTGGAGGAATTGGATTGATTTGCAAAACTCTGACGCCTACCATCTAGCCCAACTAAAGTTATCCGTGATGTCGGCACAGCAATGATCATAATGGCACTCTATTGATTGGTGGTCTGCGTGGTCCGCTCCCTCTTTCGCTATCTTTCATATGGAAAAATACATGCTTGATCTTGATATTGATGGAAAACCCTCCCTGTATCCACCAATGTACTGTCATTATGCATAGATTTATAGTTATACTACCCCTTTTACTATGTATATTGTATTTTCTTGTAGTTTTTCACCACAAAAAAAAAAAATTGAATTTGAAAAAAAAAATTGTAATTAGATCTACAGCCGGTGGCTACTCCGCTGACTAGCAGACACTGAAGCTTTGGAGCAGAACTCTGATTCCCAGGCTATAGTATGAGTAAACAGCTCTTCAGACTCAACCATCTGTGTTACCCCAAGCCATAGTGTATGTAGTTTCTTACAGTTAAAAGGGGGGGGAAAGACCCAACCCACCTGTAATTGTCAATGCCAACGTCATGTAAAACACAGCAAGGGGACTCCAAAAAGAGTCTCCATTTTTTTAAAAAATTTGGGGCACAGACACCACTTAAGTGGCATCAATTGCCCCAGAGTTGCTTAAAACGGTTGGTGAGGTGATTTGAACAAATCCTCAAGCTTTTACTCTCCCCAGGATGACACAGGGGTAGAAAAGTCCTTGCGGATCCATGATTTGTTCATCTTTATGAACGTGAGTCTGTCTACATTGTCAGTGGACAGCCGCGTGCGCTTATCTGTCAGCACACCAGCAGCAGCGCTGAACACACGTTCAGAGAGAACGCTGTCTGCGGGGCATGACAAGATCTCCAAGGCGTGAGTGGCGAGCTCCGGCCATTTATCCAGATTGGAAGCCCAAAAAGAGCAAGGGTCCAGTGACACAGTCATGGCTTCCATGTTCACTTGGAGATACTCCTGTACCTTCGTCTATAGGCGTTGACTATGTGTCTGACTTCTTGTCTCCTGTACAGTGGTAATAGGCGTGCACTCTAGTCTTAAAGTAAGAGGTGCTGGTATAATGGGCCAAACTGGTCCAAACAACTATATATGTAATTTTACTGCACACTCAGAGGTAAATATGATAAATTTATTGAGATGATCACCAAATAAAGTAGGCAAAACAGAATCGAAGCAATAGAATAAGCGAATTAATACGACGTTTCTGCTCAATCCTGAGCCTTAATCATGTACTCGCTGCAAAGTAAGAAAACAAAGAATCAAAACATGTTCATGTACATAAAATTTAAAAATTAAAGCCTCACTATCAATCATATGAAAGCAATTGGGAAAAACATTAAAGTATAAGCTCAAGGATAAAATATAACTTTTAATTGACTAAGGTTAAAAAACACCAAAAAACAATAATAATTAAGTGGTACACAACCAAACCACACAGCAAGAAGCAAACAATTGATAACAAGCCTCGTAATGCTCCCCAATAAATGGGGTAGTGACTCGTCAGTCACACAGAATACACAAGAAAATTTAGGAGAGAAAAAATGAATTAATCTCCTTAATAGTTTATTGAAAAACTGCCAATTCTGAGTATCTCCAATTGTGTTACCATAATAACATGTCCATCGGGCAACATACAATTAGATATCACATCTTTTGCATACCATGCATATTGTGGGTTAAATATAGTGTATACCGATGCTATGTTGCCAAATTTATCAATTCAAAAAGATTTATTAGCTTAAACCTATAATTGTCTCATCTAGCGAATGCCCCAATCCTGAGGTCAAATTCTAAGTATGAGACCTAATAGACGTCTTTAAACTCTTGAGAGGCTTGTAAATTAATGTAAAGGCATGCATATAGATTATGGATTCATGACACCATTCTCATATGGTCCAAAAAACGGAACCCTGCCACCCCACTTTTCAGTGAGCATTCCTAAATAGACCTCTTATGATGTCCCAAATATCACTTATGGCCACTCTCATAATAAATGGAACAATCTCACCCAGTCCAAAAAGCATTCCGCCCGCTGCATCATTCAGACGGAGTGACTATGTGACTCAGGTATAGCGATGTTTATGTGGCCAGTCCTATCGACCTCCCAAAAGGTAAACATCGCTATACCTGAGTCACATAGTCACTCCGTCTGAATGATGCAGTGGGCGGAATGCTTTTTGGACTCGGTGAGACTGAGTACCACACACTGCTACTATGCCCAAAATTATTTTCCAGGCAAGATGCAGCTAAAAATTATTAGTAATTTGAACGCTGGTGGAGCTTAGTATAGATGGCCTAATAGAATGAGTACCACACACTGCTACGATGCCCAAAATTATTTTACAGGCAAGATGCAGATAAAAATTATTAGTAATTTGAACGCTGGTGGAGCTTAGTATAGATGGCATAATAGAATGAGTACCACACACTGCTACTATGCCCAAAAGGTTTTACTTGGCTAGGTCCAGTAAAAAATTTGTATTACATACACAGGTGGTGTAGCTTGCAACACAGATAGGCTACTCCAGTGACTAACACACACTGCAAGAGGCCCTAAAGGATTTGCTTAGCTAGATTTAGCCAAATGCTGTGAAAACCACTTGCACAGCACTAAAAGAGACCTGCCTGGCAAAAAGTGATAGGAACTGATGTAACCTAGCCCTCAAAAGGGCTGGAATTACAACTAGTCACTACTCCCAACCTATCTGTCTATTTAAGAGCACAGACCTGCCTGCTAAAAGTGCTAGGAACTGCTGTAACCTAGCCCTCAAAAGGGAAGCAATTACAAACTAGTCCCTATTTAAGAGAAAATTTGCTTGCAATTCACAGTTACACAATATAGCGCTAACAGCAGCAGCAGTGCCGTCTAACACTCAGCTGCAGCAGTGAGAAAATGGTGGCGACGGGGAAAATGGCTGGGTCTTATAGGGCAAGGACATGTGACATACACATGTCAATACACATGACCTTGCTTGTGTGAAAAAAAAGCACTTCGCTCCGTGTGTGCGCTGCTGATAGGCTGACAGACTGCACCTCCCCACTGTAAATGCGGGAAAGAGAAAAAAAAATGGAGATCTTCATTATTTCTGCAGAGATCCATCCCATGCCCCTCCCCCCGCCACGCTGTACACTCAAACTGTGTACAGTCATGGCCAAAAGTTTTGAGAATGACACAAATATTATATTTTCACATGATGTGCTGCCCTCTGGTTTTTATGTGTGTTTGATAGATGTTTTTATCACAGACAGAAATATAATAATTGCAAACATATGAGTAACAAAAGCTTATATTGACAGTTAGAATGAGTTAATGCAGCAAGTCAATATTTCCAGTGTTGACCCTTCTTCTTCAGGACCTCTGCAATTCTCCCTGGCATGCTCTCAATCAACTTCTGGACCAAATCCTGACTGATAGCAGTCCATTCTTGCACAATCAATGCTTTCATTTTGTCAGAATTTTTAGGTTTTTGTTTGTCCACCCGTCTCTTGATGTTCTCAATGGGATTAAGATCTGGGGAGTTTCCAGGCCATGGACCCAATATCTCTCTGTTTTGTTCCCTGAGCCATTTAGTTATCACCTTTGCTTTATGGCAAGGTGCTCCATCATGCTGGAAAATGCATTGTTGATCGCCAAACTGCTCTTGGAGGGTTGGGAGAAGTTGCTCTTGGAGGACATTCTGGTACCATTCTTTGTTCCTGGCTGTGTTTTTAGGCAAGACTGTGAGAAAGCCGATTCCCTTGGCTGAGAAGCAATCCCACACATGAATGGTTTCAGGATGCTTAACAGTTGGCATGAGACAAGACTGGTGGTAGCGCTCACCTTGTCTTCTCCGAATGAGGCGTTTTCCTGATGTCCCAAACAATCGAAAAGGGGATTCATCAGAGAAAATAACTTTACCCCAGTCCTCAGCAGTTCACTGCCTGTACCTTTTGCAGAATATCAGTCTGTCCATGATGTTTTTTCTGGAGAGAAGTGACTTCTTTGCTGCCCTCCTTGAGACCAGGCCTTGCTCCAAGAGTCTCCGCCTCACAGTGCGTGCAGATGCACTCACACCTGCCTGCTGCCATTCCTGAGCAAGCTCTGCACTGCTGGTAGCCCGATCCCACAGCTGAAACACTTTTAAGAGACGGTCCTGGCGCTTGCTGGTCTTTCTTGGGCGCCCTGAAGCCTTTTTGGCAACAATGGAACCTCTCTCCTTGAAGTTCTTGATGATGCGATAGATTGTTGACTGAGGTGCAATCTTTCTAGCTGCGATACTCTTCCCTGTTAGGCCATTTTTGTGCATTGCAATGATGACTGCACGTGTTTCTTTAGAGATAACCATGGTTAACAGAAGAGAAACAATCATGCCAAGCACCAGCCTCCTTTTAAAGTGTCCAGTGGTGTCATTCTTACTTAATCATGACAGATTGATCTCCAGCCATGTCGTTATCAACACCCACACCTGTGTTAATGGAGCAATCACTGAAAAGAGGTTAGCTGGTCTTTTTAAGGCAGGGCTGCAATGATGTTGAAATGTGTTTTGGGGGATAAAGTTCATTTTCTAGCCAAATATTGACTTTGCAAGTAATTGCTGTTAAGCTGATCACTCTTTATAACATTCTGGAGTATATGCAATTTGCCATTAGAAAAAGTGAAGCAGTAGACTTTGTAAAAATTAATATTTGTGTCATTCTCAAAACTTTTGGCAATGACTGTATTAACAGTGATTCTCAGCATTACTGTGAAAAAATCCAGTTACGATTTTGGTGCACGAACAGTTATCGAACATAACCTTGAACAGCCAGATTTTTTTCAAATCGTCCGGGTTCATCGAACGGCTCAAACACCGCCCAAAACAGCTCGAATTTGAGATTGGCGAACAGTTCGAGTCGAACACCGCTCATCTCCAGTCATAACAGCACTAACAAGAGGCCCTATGTTATATAAATTCCTGTGGTTATGGCATAGCATATCCAGCCAGCTCATGGCCATACTATATACAGTCATGGCCAAAAGTTTTGAGAATGACAAAAATATTAATTTTTACAAAGTCTACTGCTTCACTTTTTCTAATGGCAATTTGCATATACTCTAGAATGTTATAAAGAGTGATCAGCTTAACAGCAATTACTTGCAAAGTCAATATTTGGCTAGAAAATGAACTTTGTCCCTCAAAACACGTTTCAACATCATTGCAGCCCTGCCTTAAAAGGACCAGCTAACCTCTTTTCAGTGATTGCTCCATTAACACAGGTGTGGGTGTTGATGAGGACATGGCTGGAGATGATTAAATAAGAATGACACCACTGGACACTTTAAAAGGAGGCTGGTGCTTGGCATCATTGTTTCTCTTCTGTTAACCATGGTTATCTCTAAAGAAACACGTGCAGTCATCATTGCAATGCACAAAAATGGCCTAACAGGGAAGAGTATCGCAGCTGGAAAGATTGCACCTCAGTCAACAATCTATCGCATCATCAAGAACTTCAAGGAGAGAGGTTCCATTGTTGCCAAAAAGGCTTCAGGGCGCTCAAGAAAGACCAGCAAGCGCCAGGACCATCTCTTAAAAGTGTTTCAGCTGCGGGATCGGGCTACCAGCAGTGCAGAGCTTGCTCAGGAATGGCAGCAGGCAGGTGTGAGTGCATCTGCACGCACTGTGAGGCGGAGACTCTTGGAGCAAGGCCTGGTCTCAAAGAGGGCAGCAAAGAAGCCACTTCTCTCCAGAAAAAACATCATGGACAGACTGATATTCTGCAAAAGGTACAGGCAGTGGACTGCTGAGGACTGGGGTAAAGTTATTTTCTCTGATGAATCCCCTTTTCGATTGTTTGGGACATCAGGAAAACGCCTCATTCGGAGAAGACAAGGTGAGCGCTACCACCAGTCTTGTCTCATGCCAACTGTTAAGCATCCTGAAACCATTCATGTGTGGGGTTGCTTCTCAGCCAAGGGAATCGGCTCTCTCACAGTCTTGCCTAAAAACACAGCCATGAATAAAGAATGGTACCAGAATGTCCTCCAAGAGCAACTTCTCCCAACCCTCCAAGAGCAGTTTGGCGATCAACAATGCCTTTTCCAGCATGATGGAGCACCTTGCCATAAAGCAAAGGTGATAACTAAATGGCTCAGGGAACAAAACATAGAGATTTTGGGTCCATGGCCTGGAAACTCCCCAGATCTTAATCCCATTGAGAACTTGTGGTCAATCATCAAGAGACGGGTGGACAAACAAAAACCTAAAAATTCTGACAAAATGAAAGCATTGATTGTGCAAGAATGGACTGCTATCAGTCAGGATTTGGTCCAGAAGTTGATTGAGAGCATGCCAGGGAGAATTGCAGAGGTCCTGAAGAAGAAGGGTCAACACTGCAAATATTGACTTGCTGCATTAACTCATTCTAACTGTCAATATAAGCTTTTGTTACTCATATGTTTGCAATTATATTTCTGTCTGTGATAAAAACATCTGTCAAACACACATAAAAACCAGAGGGAAGCCGATCATGTGAAAATATAATATTTGTGTCATTCTCAAAACTTTTGGCCATGACTGTACTGTAGTGCATATTGACTAGGAAAGGACTGAACAAGAAAAGTTCTATTATGCACCTCTGAATGACCGATATGAATAAGCACACTTCCAACGCATATACATGTCATCAGGTGACCGTGGTACACCTCCTTGGAAGCTTGTGTAGACATTAACTACAATATGTGATTGCTTTTAGTGGCTTGTATGATACTTTTCTGCACTGAATGTCATAGAAGTCTCACTCTGCCTATTTACCTTAATTACTGTATACTTTTATCTTCTATCCCTATTCACTCAAATGTCTTGTGTTTTAACTCATTTTACGGAGCCATCCTGATTCCTTTCTTCTAGTTACTTTTCTAATCATCGGGCTCATTATGATTCAGCTCCCACAGGCCTGAACTTTGATTGACTGACTGATTTTCTCAACTATGTCCATGCTTGGCAGGCATTTAATAGTAATTAAAGATTTCTCTAATCTTTTCAAAGGCTACTCAGATAATCAAAAGACAGTCAGTTTGATTGATAGTCACTGTCAAGTAAACTGGAAGACAAAACATTTTAACACACTTTCCCAGGAAAAAAAAAATTCCCAGAGATAAAGAGTCTCAGCGCCATACAACGCATAATTTACAACATATCAATTTTATTTGACGGAATGTTTCCTATTTATGGAGTACAAAAAGAAAAAGAGAAAGATTTACTGCCGAAGTTGGGATTCTTGTGTGATCATATTTCCCCATGGTCATTCAGCATCTTTTATATAGTTAGAAGTCTTTTGCTGTGTGTGACAGATCAAATAGAAATTCATAGTAATAAAACGAACTCAACGGTAGCCTCGATTGCTGAGAGATTAAGACAGGAAGTGAATCCTGTGGGCTTTGAAATAATGAGAAGGAATGGCTATACCAACAGCAGCATTAAAAGGGCAAGAACAGCTAAAGAGTCTCCGGAGGTCATCAGCAAAAAACATATTATTTCAGTATACATCCTTTTGATGTAGTGTTTTGTAGATGAGGACTGTAGTGCCACTGGAGCTAATAAATCACTTCTGCTGATGACAAGCAAAGCACCTGTGCTTTATCATACAGGAAGCCTTGTAAATTACTGAAAGAAGCAACCGGTGACTCACGCAGTCAGGCGCTGGCACAAGGATCCCATATACTCTGAAGCATGTTAGTCCTGTCTTTCTAATTAGATTTAATGAAAAACAGAGGCAGTCATGTGTACTTTCAAAAAAATGAAGGGAGAGATAAAAGCAGACACAATTAATCATAAAGAGAAATGAGTGGAAAATCTTGAAATGATCAAGGATTTATTAGAAATTCAAAATGTCGTCTTCCTGCTTGTGATATCCACAGACAGGTGTATCTATGCAAAGAAGACACACTAGGAAAATTAAAATAAAACCACTAGTTAAACAGAATCTCTCAACAAGGCTTATCTTTTATAATTAAGTGAACTGAAAGGGGTTTTTCAAGCTTAAAATATTGATAACCTTGCCTACCAGATGGGTGGGGATCCAACACCTGGCATCAACAATGATCTACTATTTTCAGCTCCAGTAGTGGCTAGATAAAAGCAGTGAATGGAGATGAGTGCTACAGTTCTGATCTCTGGGAAGTACCTCTTCCTGGACTCTGTAAGTTAATACTATTCACTCCATAGGAGCTGAGTTGTAGTGCCCAAGAATGGGCGCTACACAGCGGTGGTGTTCAACTACATTTGCTGTTAACACTTGAGATGAGCCAATAAATTTGAATGGAAATGAATACTACTCAAATTTTCCAAAAATCAGCATTCACCAAAATGTGTTTTTTTTTGGAATTTGCTTTTCATATTGGCACCCACTGGCCAACATTTTTCTGAAACTTAAAAGTCCAGCAAAATGTTGAAAAAAAATTAAAAATACTTGCACTCACATCTCCGGCCCATGCACAACACCCATCCAGTCTTTGCCGCATCTACAGATTGCCGTCATTCACTCTGAAATCCTGGGTCTTCCTCTGTGTAAGCACAGGAAAGGTCATGGCATCATGATGCACACACATGTGAAAAACTTTCCTTTCCTGGATTTAAGCACAAGGGTGGGCAATATGAAGATGTGCAAAGACCGGATAGGTGACAATGAGTGTATCTGTATAGCTGGAGTTAACGCATGCTGTCATGTGCATTTTAGCGCAGCAAACACCGCTTCTGATCGACGGTGAAATCATCCACGCCGGTCAGAGAGCTGTGGTTCCTACTCTGTCAAAAGACAGAGTGAGCACTCAGCTGCGATCAGAGGTATAAACTTTACCTCCGGGCACTGGTGTCAGCTAATGGGACTAATGATCCCATCATCCAACACCTGCTTTCGCTAATTACAGTATTCATCAGCCGCTCCTGCGCTGTAAATAAATAATTTAAAAAGAAAACGGCAAGGATTCCCCTGTATTTTTGCTAACCAACCAGGCAAAAAAAAATCACAGCTGGGGGCAACACTGAGCTCTCAGCTTCAGCAAGGCTAGTTATCAAGAATAGAGGGGCCCCTGCGCTGTTTTTTTAATTATTTAAATAAATTATAAAAAACGGTGTGGGGTCGCCCCATTTTTGACAATCAGCCTGGCTAAAGCAGACAGCTGGGGGCTGATACTCTCAGACTGGTAATGGGCCATGGATATTGACCCTTCTAGCCTAAAAATAGTAGAACGCAGCTGCCCAGAAAAGGCACATCTATTAGATGCACCAATTCTGGTTCTTTGCTCAGCTGTTCTCATATGCCCTGTAGCTGTGGCAAGTGGGGTGATAGTTGGGGGGTTGATGTCACCTTTGTATTGTGAGGTGACAACAAGCCCCGAGGTTAGTAATGGAGAGGCGTCAATAAGACTCTCCCATTAATAGCCCCATAGTCACATTGTAAGAAAACACGGTGATGTCACTGAGGCTGCTTTCCCAGCAAGGGTGAACTACAGTGACCTCGGTGAGATCCCCGCTAGCACCATGAGAAAAACTCTCACTGTGCTAGTGGGGATCTCACCGAGGTCACCGCAGTTCAGCCTGGCTGGGAAGGGAGCCTCAGTGACCGGACATAACCTTGATGACCTCACCGCTAGTCACTGAGGCTGCGCTCGCAGCGGCTCAGTCACCAGTGGTTCTCAGCTTGGACGGTCGCATCTTGGCACCGTACAGGTTGAAAACTATTTCTTCCCCAAACATGGATTACAGCGTGGGACAGAAGAACAGCCAGGTATGGTATATTATTTTTTTATTTTAGCTTTATTACAGGAGATCGAGTTCTTCGGTGGAATTAGGCGAGGTCGTAAGTATGGTTTAATTAAGATTATTAAAGGAGTCTGTCATTCTTTGAATTAAAGGACATTTTTCTCGGTGTCTGTGTTTTCTTACAATGTGACTATGGGGTTAGTAATGGGAATGTCTTATAGATGCCTCTCCATTACTAACCTCGTGGCTTGATGTCACCTGACAATGCAAAGGTGACATCAACCCCCCAAACCATCACCCCACTTGCCTCCACTACAGGGCAAGTGGGGAGAGCCGGGCAAAGTGCCAGAATTGGCGCATCTAAATGATGTGCCTTTTCTGGGCAGCTGCGGGCTGCTATTTTTAGGCTGGGGGCCAATAACCATGTCCCCTTACCAGCCTGAAAATACCAGCCCCCAGCTGTCTGCTTTAACAAAGCTGGTTTTCAAAAATCAGGGGACCCATTTTTTTAATTATTTATTTAAATAATTAAAAAACAGCATGAGGTCCCCTCTATTCTTGATAACTAGCCTTGCTGAAGCTGATAGCTGAGGGTTGCAGCCCCCAGCTGTGGTTTTTGCCTAGCTGGTTAGTAAAAATACAGGGCAACCCACGCCATTTTTTTAAATTATTTATTTACAGTGCAGGAGCTGCTGATTAATACTCCCATGTGGCGTTCCTGCTCTCACTGTTATTAGCGGCTGCAGGTGTCGGATGATGGGAGCAGTAGTCCCATCAGCTGACAAAAGTGGCCGGAGGAAAAGTTTATACCTCCGATCACAGCTGAGCACTCACACTGTCTTTTGAAAGCATGGAAACAGCGTCTCTCTGACTGGCGGGGATGATTTCACCGCCGACCAGAAGCGGTGTTTGCCGCGCTGTCATGCACATGACAGCGCGACAAACATCCGGTGTTCGGGCAGCCGAACTCGAACAATAACACGGACTTCACCATGCCCGAACAGTAGGTGCTCGGTACGGACGCCGAACTTTACTGTTCGGGATTGTCCATCTCTAAAAATTATATCAAAAGGTATCGCTGTAATCGTACTGACCTGAAGAATAAAGCTGCCTTGCATATTTTATCACATGTAGAACGGTATAAAAAAAAGCAATTCCCAAATTGCTACTTTTTGTTCATTCTGTCTCCCAAAAATTGGAATAGACAGCGATCAAAAAATGTCATATGCCCGAAAATGATGACAATAGAAGTGTCAGCTTGTCCAGTAAAAAACAAGCCCTCACGACTCTGTTGGCCAAAATATGAAAAAATCATAACTCTCAAAATATGGTGATGAAAAAACTAGTTTTCACAATGAAAAGCATCTTTTAGTGTTACAGCAGCCAAACATAAAAACCTGATATAAATCTGGTATCGCTGTAATCGCACTGTACCGTAGAATAAAGTCGCCTAATCACTTATACTGCTTGAGGAACGGCATAAAAATGAAATAAAACCAATTTTTCACATGCTGTTGATTTTTTCATTCAGCCTCCCAAAGATTGCAGTAAGGCTTGGCGCACATTTATCCTGCACCCTGCGCTGAGTGCTTACACGGGTTTCTGTGTAAATCTCTGAAATAAGTGATTCTGACAGAACCTCCGGCATAAAATTCCCTATAATGAGGCAGATGGAGGCACTGTGGACGCCGTCTGACCTGTAATCCGACGGTGTCCGTCTTTTAGGCTTGCATAAAAGTGCCAAAGGCCACAGTTTTGTTCCCTTCTGAAAAGAAGGACATCGTGGAACAGTGGCCAGACGGAGTCTAGAGTAACTCTGCTGCCTCACTATAGTGAATGGATCCATCGAGGGTTTCTTCTGAATCTCGTCACTCAGAGATTTAGATGGAAACCCCAAAGTAAGTGGTCAGCATAGAGCGCCGGATAACAGTGATCCCAAATATTATGTAAAATGTTCTCAATAAAAGCTTCAACTCAATCCACAAAAAAGCAAGTCCCCACTCAGATCTGTCATCTGTTAATAGAAATTTAGGGGGCTTCCACGTTACTGGTAGCACAAAGGCTCTTGAAAAGAAAAATGGCTCCTCACTCACCAAAAGAAATTCAGCAAATTCTCTGCTCCCAAATCCAAATGCCCCCCTCCCTTCTGAGCCCCAGTGTGCCTAAACAACATTTAGCGCCCACATGTTTGGCATTTCTGTAGTTATGAGAGCCTGCCTGATTTACAGGTGATTTTCTCCAGAAGCATGAGCTGAGAATAATGTAATGGTCAATGCAACTGCAGTTTGCAATTTTCACTCAGCAACATCCACTGCTGCCTGTTTCTGGAAAATACTCATGGAGTCAAAATCGTCACTACCTCTGTAGATAAATTCCCAAAGGGTTATAATTTCCAAAATGGGGTCACTTGAGGGGGATCCTGCTATTCTAGTACTTAGAGGCTCTTTATATGGAATCCACAAACTAGTCTATGAAAATCTGAGCTCCAGGAGGTAAATAGCGCTCTGTCCCTCCCAAGTCACTCCGTATGGGAACTGTACAGCCGTATATGGGGTATTTCTACATTCAGCAGAAATTGTGGGGCAAATTCTGGTGCCATTTTTACCCATTTCCAAGTGTGAAAATGTAAAACTTGGGGCTAACACACAATCTTAGTGGTAAAAATTGAAAATATTTTTTCTACGCTGCCCAATGGTATAAAAGTTTGTGACACACCTGTGGTGTCAATAGAATCACTGCACCCCTATTTGAATTTATTGAGCGGTTTAATTGATAAAATGGGGTCACTTATCGGGGTTTTGCTGTTCTGGCACCTCAGGGGCTCTGTCAATGTGACATGGCACCCTCAAACAAGTGCAACAAAATCTGTACTGTAATAAAGCGCAACTTCCCTTCTGAGCTTTGCAATGTTGCTCAAAAATAGTTTTAGACCACATGGAGTATCGATGAACTCAGGAGAAATTGCACAACAAACTTTGGGGTTCATATTCTCCTTTTGCCCTTGTGAAAAATACAAAATTTGTAGCTAAAAAATATTTTTGTGGGAAAAATGTTATTTCTTTTATTTTCACTGCTTAACGTTATAAACTACTGTGAATCACCTTGGGTTCAAGGTGCTCAATATACATCTAGATAAGGTCCCAAAGGGGTCTAGTTTCCAAAATGGTGTCACTTGTGGGGGTTTCCACTATTTAGGCACATATGGAGCTCTTCAAACGCAACATGGCGTCCGCTAATTATTCCATCAAATTTTGCACTCAAACTTATCTTTCACAAAAATTTTCCTTTAGACCTAATTTTTTTTTACTTTCACAAGGGTCACAGGAGAAAATGGACCATACATTTTGTTGTGCAATTTCTCCTGAGCATGATGATACCCCATATGTGGGGGAAATCTACTGTTTGGGCACACGGCAGGGCTCGGAACGGAAGGAGCGCCATTTGACTTTTTTATTTTTTTCTTCCACATTCCAAAAATTTATGTGAAGCACCTGAAGGGTTAATAAACTTCTTGAATGTGGTTTTGAGTACCTTGAGGGGTGCAGTTTTTAGAATGGTGTCATTTTTGGGTATTTTCTGTCATATAGGCCCCTCAAAGTCACTCCAAGTGTAAGGTGGCCTTAAAAAAAATGGTTTTGCAAGTTTTGTTGTAAAAATGAGAAATCGCTGGTCAACGTTTAACCCTTATAACTTCCTAACAATTTTTTTTTTCAAAATTGCACTGATGTAAAGTAGACATGTGGAAAATGTTATTTATTAACTATTTCGTGTGGTATGCCTCTCTGATTTAAGGGCATAAAAATTAAAAGCTTGAAAATTGTGAAATTTTCAAATTTTTCAACAAATTTCCATTTTTTTCACAAATCGCAAGTCATATCAAATACATTTTACCACTATCATAAAGTAAAATATGTCATGAGAAAACATTCTCAAAATCTCCAGGATCCGTTGGAGCGTTCCAGAGTTAGACCTCATTAAATGACAGTGATCAGAATTGTAAAAATTGGCCTGGTCAGGAAGGTGAAAACAGGCTTTGGGGCGAAGGGGCTAATGATGCAATGAATAAAATTATGACTGGCATTGCGTTATTTTCCAAAAACACTAACATTTCTTTGGGTTGAGCATTTTAATAATTGTAACAGACAATTTAGACAAATTTAAGGAATCTGTTAGGTGATTTTTCTCTTAGAATGCTAATAAGTATCCTGAAATAGGGCTTGGGCAACACATTTAGATTATATAACTTTTATTGCTGTACCTTCTGCCGTGTTCTTGCTGTAAACTCTGAACAATTCACAGTAACGCTCCAGCTAGTCAAGCGTATGTAATTCAACAGGAATTATGCACCCACGCCCATAATACATCCCACTCCTCAGCATCGGCCTAAGTAAAATTCTTGTGCATGAGAGATTCTTCCCTAGGTCTGCACATGCATGGTTTCATTTATACTGTCATTTACTATTACTGATGCTGTCACAGAGTTGTGGGAGGGATTATTGAAGTGGGTAGGGGTGTATATTTATTTTTGATTTATATACACTTGACTAGCCAGTGTGCAACTGTGTATTGTCAAATTTTCAGCAAGAAAATGGAAGAAGCTACAGCAATAAATGTTAAATAATCTGAAATGGCTGCCCAAGCCCTATTTCAGGATACTAGTAGTGAGCTATGAAAAATCACCTGACAGATTTCCTTTAAGTATAAAACCAGTCTAAATCTTCTAAATCTTCAGTCTAAAAAATGTGGTGCTAAACGATGATTTTTGTGGAAAAAATGTGATTTTTAATTTTCATGGCTCTACGTTACAAACTTATGTGAAGCACTTGGGGGTTCAGGTGCTCAACAAACATCAAGATAAGTCCCTTGAAGGGTCTAGTTTCCAAAATGTAGTCAATTGTGGTAAGTTTCCACTATTTAGGCACATCAGGGGCTCTCCAAACATGACATGACATGGCATCCGCTCATAATTCCAGCCAATTTTACATTCAAAACCTCAAATGGAGCTCCTTCCCTTCCGAGCACTGCTGTGTGCTAAAAAGAGTGGTCTTCCTCCACACATGGGGTATCGGTGTACTCAGGAGAAATTGCACAATAAATATTGTGGTCCATTTTCTCCCGATAGCCTTGAGTAAAAAAAATTGTGTCCGAAGTTAAATTTTTGTGAAAAAAAGTTAAATGTTAATTTTTTCATTCTACATTGCTTCAGTTCTTGTGAAGCACCTGAAGGATTAATAAACTTCTTGAATGTGGTTTTGAAATCTTGAGGGGTGCAGTTTTTAGAATGATGTCACTTTTGGATATTTTCTGTCATATAGTGTTAGGGTCTGCGGAACGCACCAAATATAAGATGTGGAGAGGTGCGTTCGCAGCCCGGGGTCCACCGTGCAGGCGGAGCCTGCTGCTAGTAAAATGGCGCAAGAAGCGAACTCTGTTATCCCGCAGAGTCGCCAAAACAAACGTCGTAATGCGATGTGGCAATATGTGCAAACTCTTTTAATCCACAGAGCCGCTAGAAGGAGTGCCGCAGCGCTATATGACGATGTGTGCGAACTCACTTAACACAACTGAGTCGCAAAATAAACACGCTAGGGCGCTGTCTAGCGTTGAAAGCGAACCCTGTTATGTCACAGAGCCGCTGAGACAAACTTCTGTGTCCTGTCAGGCACCCAGGTACACAGTGAACAGCTAAGCGAACATAGAACGTGATCATGCGCTAATGTCCTCGGGGGAGTCACCCGCAATCTATGGCGTCTGAATGCCAGGCCCTGAATACGGCAATCAAACTTCTCACCGGTTATGCCGGCAATCTAGGGCATCTAGTACACCGACCCTGACCAGCTAGCATACCAAACTCCTCACCGATTAAGTTGGTATTCTAGGGGCTTATTTCAGCCAGGCCCTAACCACACACACGCATGACCACACTGGCGCTAAGCATATAACGATTGATATTAGCACATGGCGGCCCAGCCATGCCACCCTTTTATAGCAACAGCTACAGGACCTGCCAGAAACAAGGACCAATGAGAAACTGTTCCAAAACACATGTAGTTTCAGGACCTTCCTGGTGGACCAATAGGAGCTGCTGCAGTACCTGAACATGTGACCCCTGATCTCCAATGAGAGATCTTACCCTGGGCATGCTCAGAAGGGGAAACGCAGGACTTCGTCCCAAAGACGTCTGCTCCAGCACTGGCTATAATAGCAGATCCAGGAGAGGCAGCAGCAAGTCTCTGCACAATTCTGGAATGGGCAAGATGCTGGGACTGACGTCTCTGCTGAGCAGGCCCCACTGTGGCCGGAGATGAATGGGGGACCGCAGCGGGACTGGTTTGAGACTCCCCTTGTGCAGCAGCGGGAACTCGATCCTTAACATTACCCCCCCTCCTAGGACCCCCTTCTTTGGGCCTTTCTGTGCTCAAAGGCAGCGATGAGCTGCGGAGCGTGAACATGCTCGGCAGGCTCCAAGGACCTATCCTCAGGCCCATAACCCCTCCAATCCACCAAATAAAATTTTTTGCCTCGTACCACCTTGCACCCAACAATGGCGTTCACCTCATGATCGTCGGTAGATGAACCCGACGTCCCGGCAGATGACTCGGAAAACCGGGAAATGGCCACGGGTTTCAGGAGGGACACGTGAAAGGTGTCAGTGATACCAAGGCGAGGCGGAAGGGCTAGGCGGTAAACCACCGGGTTCACCTGCTCAAGAACATTAAAGGGGTCCAAAAAGCGAGGTGCCAACTTGGTGGACTCTACACGTAGCCTGATGTTTTGGGCAGAAAGCCACACTAGGTCACCCGGAGCAAATGTAGGAGCGGGGCGCCGATGGGCATCAGCTGAAAACCTCATCCTCTCTTTGGAGGCCTGAATGGCATCCTGGGTGCGGTCCCAAATGTCCCATGCCTCCACAGCCCAGTCTGCCACCCTGGAATCGGCGGAAGACCCGGGCATGGGCACTGGTACCCGCGGATGCTGACCGTAGTTCAGGAGGAATGGGGTCTGTCCGGTGGAGTCAGCCACAGCATTATTTAGAGCGAACTCAGCCCACGGTAGCAAGGATGCCCAGTCATCCTGCCTGGCAGAGACAAAATGTCGCAAGTATGTGACCAAGGTCTGGTTGGCCCTCTCTACCAACCCTTTCGTCTCGGGATGGTATGCAGAGGAGAGATTCAACTCAATGCTGAGTAAACGACACAGCTCTCTCCAGAACCGAGACGCAAACTGGGGACCTTGATCACTGACAATTTTGTCTGGCATACCGTGTAGACGGAAAATATGCCTAATGAATAATGATGCCAAGGCCCGTGCAGACGGTAACCGTGGTAACGGCACTAAGTGCACCATTTTGGAGAAGTGGTCGGTTATCACCCAGATGATGGTGCAGCTCCGAGACTTGGGTAAGCCCTCCACAAAATCAATCCCGACCATCTCCCAAGGCCTGTCTGCCACCGATAAAGGGAAAAGTAACCCAGCTGGCCGTTGTCGAGGGGACTTATTCTTGGCAAGAGAGACGCACGCCTGAACGTATTCCCTGACGTCACGGGCCATCTGCGGCCACCAGTATGTCCTCGCCAGCAACTCAGAAGTCCTTTTTGTCCCAAAATGTCCACCCACCCTGGACGAATGTGCCTAAGAGAGTACTTCCGGTCGCAAATTGGTGGGCACAAAAGTCTTGCCCGGAGGCACAGACTCAAGCGAAACCGGAGCCACCGTTCTTAGGTTCTCTGTGGGGACAATAAGCCGAGGCTCCTCCTCCACCTCCTCAGAGGACACCACGGAGCGAGATAGAGCGTCTGCGCGAATGTTCTTCTCACCGGAGAAGAAATGGAGGGTGAAATGGAACTGGGAGAAGAACAAGGACCATCTGGCCTGACGGGAATTTAGCCGCTGGGCTGTCTGCAAATACACCAAATTTTTGTGGTCCGTGAATACTTGGAAGGGGAAGCGAGCCCCCTCCAGAAGATGTCTCCACTCGGAGAAGGCCAACTTCATAGCCAGTAACTCCCTGTCCCCGATGGAATAATTCCTCTCTGCCAGTGTAAAGGTCTTGGAAAATAAGAAGCAGGGATGCTTCTGACCCTGGGCATCCTTTTGAAAAAGGACTGCTCCAGCACCAACAGAAGAGGCATCCACCTCTAAAATAAACGGTTTATCGACATCGGGGCGATGTAAGATGGGAGCACTGGCGAAATGCGACTTGATGGAGTAGAACACCTTGGTGACCTCCTCTGACCACAGCTTGGGATTAGCTCCCTTCTTGGTGAGGGCTACCAAGGGAGCTACCAAAGTAGAGAAGTGGGGAATGAATTGGCGATAGTAGTTAATGAACCCCATAAAGCGCTGCACCGCCTTAAGGGAGTGGGGTTCTTGCCAATCCATCACAGCCTGTAGTTTGGTAGGATCCATAGCCAATCCCTGGGCGTAGCTGATATAGCCCAGGAAAGGTAGAGACTCCTGCTCAAACATGCACTTCTCCAGCTTCGCATATAGGGAATTTGCTCGCAAGAGGTCGAAGACCTTGCAGACATCTCTCCGGTGGGAGGCCATATCTGGAGAAAAGATGAGAATGTCATCCAGATAGACTACCACCGAGGTGGTCAACATATCCTGGAAGATGTCGTTCACAAAATCTTGGAAGACAGCTGGGGCATTACAGAGCCCAAAGGGCATTACCAGATATTCATAATGCCCATCCCTGGTGTTAAATGCCGTCTTCCATTCGTCCCCCTCACGGATGCGAATCAGGTTATACGCACCCCGCAGGTCTAGCTTAGTAAATACCCTTGCTCCCCGAAGCCTGTCAAAGAGCTCAGAGATTAGCGGCAAAGGATACTTATTTTTCACGGTGATAGCGTTGAGACCCCTATAATCAATGCACGGACGTAATTCTCCGTTCTTCTTCTGCACAAAGAAGAACCCCGCTCCCGCTGGTGACACCGACTTCCTAATGAAGCCCCTTGCCAAGTTCTCCTGAATATATTGGGACATGGCCTCTGTCTCAGGAAGAGAGAGGGGATAAACCCTTCCTCTAGGAGGCTCAGCTCAAGGCAAGAGGTCGATAGGACAGTCATAGGGGCGATGAGGCGGAAGAGTCTCCGCAGCCTTCTTCGAGAAAACGTCGGCATAAGACCAATAGACCTTGGGAAGAGGAGAGAGGTCTATGGGTATCTCAGTGGTGTTGACCTGCACGCTGTCCCTAATGCATCTGCCTTTACATAAATTATCCCAACCCAGAATTCTCCCTGAAGACCACTCAATATGGGGAGAGTGGTGGCGGAGCCAGGGTAATCCCAACAAAACCTCATCTATACCCTCAGGGAGGATAAAAAATGATATATTCTCCTGATGGGAAGGAGACATAGACAAGGTGATTGGGACAGACTGATGGGTGAATTGTGTGGGCAGAATTGTTCCGTTCAACACCCGTACTGATACTGGTTCAGCCAGCAACACCAAAGGCATGGTGTGGCGAGAAGCAAAGGAGGACGACATAAAATTCCCCTCTGCCCCAGAATCCACACACAGCTTGACGGGTAGGGTGGTAGAACCGTGGGTAATTATCCCCTTGAGGAGCACTTTAGGGGCAAAACTCATGGCGTCCAGTGACCCTGTTCCTACGGTTACTGGGCGCGACCGTTTATTCAGCCACTGTTGACATCGGTTGGCAAAATGTCCCTGCTGCTGGCAAATATAACAAATTGGGGATGGACGAGTGACCCGAGATTTAGATCCTGCAGGAGCAACCTCCTGAAGGTCGGGCGCCTGAACAGGCGACTCCAGAGGGGTGGCGAAGGTAGGAGCCAACCGGACACTCTGCCTACACTGGGCACGTTCCAGCCTCCACTCGTGGAAACGGAGGTCGACGTGGGTGGAAATAGCGATGAGCTTCTCCAGTGTGGCAGGAATCTCCCTGGTAGCCAAGGCGTCTTTCACATGACCCGCCAGTCCTCTCCAGAACACGGGAATGAGGACTTTATCTGGCCACTCTAATTCGAGGCCAGAGTCCGAAATTGGACAGCAAAATGGCTGGCCAAAGCCGAACCCCGGGTGCTTGCCAGCAGTTGGAGCGCCGTATCGTGGGTGACCTGAGGTCCTAGAAAAACCTTTTTCAGAGCCGCCAGAAAACGAGAAGTGCTCTGCACCACACGGTCGTCGCGCTCCCACAGTGGCGTTGCCCACTCCAACGCTCTGCCCAACAGAAGAGCTATCACAAAGCCCACTTGTGCCCGATCCGTGGGGAAACGTGCAGCCAGAAGCTCGAGGTGTATGGAGCACTGACTTACGAATCCCCGACATTGCTTGCTGTCACCAGCAAACTTGTCTGGAAGTGGGAGGTGAAACAATGTAGGGGAGGGACAGAGGTGGCAGAGGACAAACTGGCTGCAGCTACGCTAGCAGCCTGAACAGCGACTGCGGTAACATCCACAGCTGAGGTTGTGCGCTCAAGAGCCGCCAACCTACCCTCCAGCTGCTGGATGTACAGCTGTAAACGCTGTTCATCCGCCATTTTACTAGCCAGACCCTGGCGCTAATATTATGTTAGGGTCTGCGGAACGCACCAAATATAAGATGTGGAGAGGTGCGTTCGTAGCCCAGGGTCCACCGTGCAGGCGGAGCCTGCTGCTAGTAAAATCGCGCAAGAAGCGAATTCTGTTATCCCGCAGAGTCGCCAAAACAAATGCCGTAATGCACTGTGGAAATATGTGCGAACTCTGTTAATCCACAGAGCCGCTAGAAGGAGTGCCGCAGCGCTATATGGCGATATGTGCGAACTCACTTAACACAACTGAGTCGCAAAATAAACACGCTAGGGCGCTGACTAGCGTTGAAAGCGAACCCTGTTACGTCACAGAGCCGCTGAGACAAACTTCTGTGTCCTGTCAGGCACCCAGGTACACAGTGAACAGCTAAGCGAACATAGAACGTGATCATGCGCTAATGTCCTCGCGGGATTCACCCGCAATCTATGGCGTCTGAACGCCAGGCCCTGAATAATGCAATCAAACTCCTCACCGGTTATGCTGGCAATCTAGGGCATCTAGGACACCGACCCTGACCAGCTAGCATACCAAACTCCTCACCGATTAAGTCGGTATTCTAGGGGCTTATTTCAGCCGGGCCCTAACCATACACACACATGACCACACTGGCGCTAAGCATATAACGATTGATATTAGCGCATGGCGGCCCAGCCATGCCACCCTTTTATAGCAACAGCTACAGGACCTGCCAGAAACAAGGACCAATGAGAAACTGTTCCAAAACACATGTCGTTTCAGGACCTTCCTGGCGGACCAATAGGAGCTGCTGCAGTACCTGAACATGTGACCCCTGATCTCCAATGAGAGATCTTACCCTGGGCATGCTCAGAAGGGGAAACGCAGGACTTCGTCCCAAAGACGTCTGCTCCAGAACTGGCTATAATAGCAGATCCAGGAGAGGCAGCAGCAAGTCTCTGCACAGTACTGGAATGGGCAAGAAGCTGGGACCGACGTCTTTGCTGAGCAGGCTCCACTGTGGCCGGAGATGAATGGGGGACCGCAGCAGGACTGGTTCGAGACTCCCCTTGTGCAGCAGCGGGAACTTGAACCCTAACATATAGTCCCACAAAGTCACTTCCAATGTGAGGTGGTCCCTAAAAAAATGGTTTTGTAAATTTTGTTGGAAAAATGAGAAATTGTTGGTCAATTTTTAACCCTTATAACCTACTAACAAAAAAATTAATTTTTCCAAAATTGTGCTGATGTAAAGTAGACATTTGGGTAATGTTATTTACTAACTATTTTGTGTGACATAATGCTGATTTGGGGGCATAAAAGTTAAAAGTTATAAAATTGTGAAATAAAGGCAAGAAATTTTGTAGAAATTTTATCACTATCATAAAGCACAAAATGTCACAGAAACATTCGCAGAATCACTGGGATCCATTAAAGCATTCCAGTTATAACCACATAAAGTGACAGTAGTCAGATTTCAAAATTAAGACCCAGTCATTAACCTACAAAGTGGCTTGGTCCTTAAGTGGTTAAATCAGTTGCAAAAATGCAAAAATGTTGTATGTTTAGATAGATAGATTGATAATTAAGAAAATTTGGCAGCACTACCAAAAGAAGCACATATGGGGTATCAGCGTACTCAGGACAAATTGCACACTAACTCTTGGGGTCCAATTTCTTCTGTTACCCTTGGGAAAATAAAAAATTGGGGGCGAAAATATCACTTTTGTGGAAAAAATATGATTTTTTATTTTTATGGTTCTACGGTATAAACTTCTGTGAAGCACTTGGGGTTTAAGGTTCTCCCACACATCTAGATAAGCTCCTTGGGGGTTTAGTTTCCAAAATGGGGTCACTTGTGGCGGTTTCCACTGTTTAGGCACATCAGTGGCTCTCTTCGACATGATGCCCGCAGACCATTCAAAGTCTGCATTCCAAAACAACACTACTTCCCTTCCGAGCCCCAACGTGTGCCCATACAGTTGTTTTCTCTCACATATGGCGTATCAGCGTACTCAGGATAAATTGGACAACAACTTTTGGGGTCCAGTTTCTCCTTTTACTCTTGCGAAAATAAAAAATTGGGGACTAAAAGATCATGTTTGTGGAAAAAATGTGATTTTTTTTATTTTCACTCTCTGGTGTTATAAACTTTAGTGAAACACCTGGGGGCTCAAAGTTCTCACCACACATCTAGACAAGTTCCTTGGAGGGTCTAGTTTCTAAAATGGGGTCACTTGTGGGGGTTTCCAATGTTCAGGCACATCAGGGGCTCTCCAAACGCGACATGGCGTCCAATCTCAATTCCAGACAATTTTGCATTGAAAGAGTGAAACGGCGCTCCTTCTACTCCATGCTCTGCCATGCGCCCAAACAGTGGTTTACCCCCACATATGGGGTATCAGCGTACTCAGGACCAATTGCACAATAACTTTAGTGGTCTTGTTACCCTTGGGAAAATAAAAATGGTGTCACTTGTGGGGGATTTCTACTGACGCATGAGGGGCTCTTCAAACGCAACATGGTGTCCGATCTCAATTCCAGCCAATTTTGCATTGAAAACTCAAACGATGCTCCTTCCCTTCTGAGCTCTGCCGTGCGCCCAAACAGTGGTTCCCCCACACATATGGGGTATCAGCATACTCAGAACAAATTGCACAATAACATTTGTGGTCCAATTTTTCCTGTTTCCCTTGGTAAAATAAAAAAATTGTATCTGAAATAAATATTTTTTGAAAAAAAGTTAAATGTTCATTTTTTTTAAGCATTCCAAAAATTCCTGTGAAGCACCTTAAGGGTTAATAAACTTCTAGTATGTGGTTTTGAGAACCTTGAGGGGTGCAGTTTTTAGAATGGTGTCACTTTTTGGTATTTTCTATCATGTAGACCCCTCAAAGTGACTTCAAATGTGATGTGGTCCCTAAAAAAATGGTGTTGTAAAAATGAGAAATCGCTGGTCAAATTTTAACCCTTATAACTTCCTAACAAGAAAACATTTTGTTTCTAAAATTGTGCTGATATAAAGCAGACATGTGGGAAATGTTATTTATTAACTATTTTCTGTAACATATGTCTCTGTTTTAAGGGCATAAAAATTAAAAGTTTGAAAATTTCAACATTTTCAAAATTTTCGCCATATTTCATTTTTTTTCATAAATAAACGCAAGTTATATTGAAGAAATTTTACCATTAACATGAAGTACAATATGTCACGAGAAAATAATCTCAGAATCGCCAAGATCCTTTGAAGCGTTCCAGAGTTATAACCTCATAAATTGACAGTGGTCAGGATTGTAAAAATTGGCCTGGTCATTAACAACCCTCAGGGGTAAAGTGCTTAACCCCTTCATGACCCAGCCTATTTTGACCTTAAAGACCTTGCCATTTTTTGCAATTCTGACAAGTGTCCCTTTATGAGGTAATAACTCAGGAACGCTTCAACGGATCCTAGCGATTCTGAGATTGTTTTTTCGTGACATATTGGGCTTCATGTTAGTGGTAAATTAAGGTCGATAATTTTTGCATTTATTTGTGAAAAAAATGGAAATTTGGCGAAAATTCTGAAAATTTTGTAATTTTCAAATTTTTAATTTTTATTCTGTTAAACCAGAGAGTTATGTGGCACAAAATAGTTAATAAATAACATTTCCCACATGTCTCTTTACATCAGCACAATTTTGGGAACAACATTTTTTTCGTTGTTAGGAAGTTATAAGGGTTAAAAGTTGACCAGCGATTTCTCCTTTTTACATCAAAATTTACAAAATCATTTTTTTTAGGGACCACCTCACATTTGAAGTCACTTTGAGGGGTCTATATGGCAGAAAATACCCAAAAGTGACACCTTTATAAAAACTGCACCCCTCAAGCTACTCAAAACTACATTCAAGAAGATTATTAACCCTTCAGGTGCTTCACAGGAACTAAAGCAACGTGGAAGGAAAAAATGGACATTTTAATTTTTCCAACAAAAATTTTCTTTTAGCATCAATTTTTTCATTTTTACATGGGCATCAGGATAAAATGGATCCTAAAATTTGTTGGGCAATTTCTCCTGAGTACACAGATACCTCATATGTGGTCATAAACCACTGTATGGGCGCACGGCAGGGCTCAGAAGGGAAGGAGCGCCATTTGACTTTTTGAATAGAAAATATGCTGGAATATTTAGCGGTTGCCATGTCACATTTGGAGAGTCCCTGTGTGCCTAAACATTGGAGCTCCCCCACAAGTGACCCCATTTTGGAAACTAGACCTCCTAAGGAACTTATCTAGATGCATAGTGATCACTGTGAACCCCAAGGTGCTTCACAAATTGATCTGTAAAAAAAAGAAAGTACTTTTTTTTCACAAAAAATTTCTTTTAGCCTCAGTTTTTTTCATTTTCACATGGGCAACAGTATAAATTGGATCCTAAAATTTGTTGGGCAATTTCTCCTGAGTACACAGATACCTCATATGTGGTCATAAACCACTGTTTGGGCGCACGGCAGGGCTCAGAAGGGAAGGAGCGCCATTTGACTTTTTGAATGGAAAATATGCTGGAATATTTAGCGGTTGCCATGTCGCATTTGGAGAGTCCCTGTGTGCCTAAACATTGGAGCTCCCCCACAAGTGACCCATTTTGGAAACTAGACCCCCTAAGGAACTTATCTAGATGCATAGTGAGCACTTTGAACCCCAGGTGCTTCACAAATTGATCCGTAAAAAAAAGAAAGTACTTTTTTTTCACAAAAATTTTCTTTTAGCCTCAGTTTTTTTCATTTTCACATGGGAACAGTATAAATTGGATCCTAAAATATGTTGGGCAATTTCTCCTGAGTACACAGATACCTCATATGTGGTCATAAACCACTGTTTGGGCGCACGGCAGGGCTCAGAAGGGAAGGAGCGCCATTTGACTTTTTGAATGGAAAATATGCTGGAATATTTAGCGGTTGCCATGTCGCATTTGGAGAGTCCCTGTGTGCCTAAACATTGGAGCTCCCCCACAAGTGACCCGATTTTGGAAACTAGACCCCCTAAGGAACTTATCTAGATGATAGTGAGCACTTTGAACCTCCAGGTGCTTCACAGAAGTTTATAACGCAGAGCCGTGAAAATAAAAAATCTTTTTTTTTCTCAAAAAAAGATTTTTTAGCCCACTATTTTTTATTTTCACAATGGTTACAGGAGAAATTGGACCCCAAAAGTTGTTGTCCAGTTTGTCCTGAGTACGCTAGTACCCCATATGTGGGGGGGAACCACTGTTTGGGCACACGTCAGGGCTCGGAAGGGATGTGGTGACGCTTTGAAATGCCGACTTGATGGAATGGTCTGTGGGCATCTTGTTACGTTTGCAGAGCCCCTGATGATTTTCCAAGATGGCGGCGCCCATGAAGAATCCCGGGCAGCCGCCGGGACGGATCCATGGACATCGGTGGACCGGGAGAGGTGAGTAGGGGACGTCGGAAGGTGAGGGGGGATCGGAAGGTGAGGGGGGGTGATCGCAGGAGCAGGGGAGCAGACAGCGACGGCGGAGACCGATCGCTGCCATCTTTCGATGGCGGCGGCCGATCACCGCCGTGACATGGTGTGGGGGGGTCAGGTCTCGGTGTCCAGCCATGGCAGATGCTATTGCAGCATCGGCCATGGCTGGATTGTAATATTTCACCAGTTTCATTGGTGAAATATTACAAATCGCTCTGATTGGCAGTTTCACTTTTAACAGCCAATCAGAGCGATCGTGGCCACGTGGGGGTTAAGCCAACCCCCCTGTGGTGATGCAGTAAGGGTCCTGTTACTGCGGGTCGGGTGACCTTTCAGTGACCCCGGACCCCCGACCCGCAGTAACATGATTTATAGCATGACGCCTACGTCGGCGTCATGGGTCGGGATGGCACAGGTTTTCATGATGCCGACGTAGGCGTCATGGGTCGGGAAGGGGTTAAATGAGGTATTGGTTACTATTTTGGCCAAGATAGATAAGCTTGCAACCCACGTCAAGGGTCCCCATACTTGCAAGTCCCTACTCTAATATCAAAAACAGCTAACATAAAAAATAAAAAAACACATACCATAAGATACGGCCTTCCCAAAACCCTGTCTGATGACAGTAATGCGGTTTTTTGACGCACTCATCCGCATTCGCATGACTGCGCATATTTGATGGATTTTTGACGCTTCAAAAAAATCAAACATGTTGCGTTCGCCAGACACCGACGCACACCACGAAACAACGCATGCGTACGCAAACGCATGTGAATGCATGTCTCTGCGTACACAATGTTAAAGATATGTACGTAAGATGCATGCACATCGGTACGCAGGTGTCACGATAGGCTGCAGCCGCCGAGGAGCGGCACAGCCCATAATCGCCCCCACGCCGACCGACCACCACGGCGTGGGGCGGGAGTCCCCCGGGACTCAATATGGACCCTCCATACCGCAGAGGGGGACCCGGGCCTACCCGAGCTAGGGAAGGGCAGAGACTGGGGTTCTGTGGCAGCTGAGCATATGGACAAGGAAGAGACACGTAGAACTTGATTACACCGCACAACTTCAGGTATAGAGAATGTAAAGTTTACCAAAGTAATAAAGTAAAGTCACACAGTACATAAATCAAACATGACTATGCCAGGCTCCCGATTCCACACCTCCCAGAAGGGTACCACCCAGAGGACCCCAAGGCAACAATGGATCACCACGGCACACATAGGTGGGACATCAGGACACAGGCATGACATCAGGGTACACAAGGTCATCAGGACGCAGGCAAAACATCAGGGTACATGAGGTAATCAGGACGCAGACAGGACACACGAGGACATCAGGATCACGGACTCAGGAACATGAACTGGACCTCAGGAACATGGACACAGGAACATGGAATCAGGAACAAGGACCGGACATCAGGATCAAGGACCGGACATCAGGAACACGGACTGGATCTCAGGAACATGGACTGAATCTCAGGAACATAGACTGGACATGAGGAACACGAGCTCAGGAACATGGAATCAGGAACACGGACCGGACATCAGGAACACAGACCGGACATCAGGAACACGGAATCAGGAACATGGAATCAGGAACACGGACTGGACATCAGGAACACCGACCGGACATCAGGAACATGGAATCAGGAACACGGACTGGACATCAGGAACACGGACACAGGAACACGGAATCCGGAACACGGACTGGACATCAGGAACACAGACACAGGAACATTGACTGGATCTCAGGAACACGGACTGGACATCAGGGCACAAGCCAGACATCAGGGTACATGAGGTCATCAGGATGCAGGCAAAACATCAGGGTACATGAGGTCATCAGGACGCAGACATGACACACGAGGACATCAGGATCACGGACTCAGGAACATGAACTGGACCTCAGGAACATGGACACAGGAACATGGAATCAGGAACAAGGACCGGACATCAGGATCAAGGACCGGACATCAGGAACACGGACTGGATCTCAGGAACATGGACTGAATCTCAGGAACATGGACCGGACATGAGGAACATGGGCTCAGGAACATGGAATCAGGAACACGGACCGACATCAGGAACACAGACCGGACATTAGGAACACGGAATCAGGAACATGGAATCAGGAACACGGACCGGACAACAGGAACACGGACCGGACATCAGGAACATGGAATCAGGAACACGAACTGGACATCAGGAACACGGACACAGGAATACGGACTGGACATCAGGAACACGGACACAGGAACACGGAATCAGGAACACGGACTGGACATCAGGAACACAGACACAGGAACATTGACTGGATCTCAGGAACACAGACTGGACATCAGGGCACAAGCTGGACATCAGGGTACACGAGGTCATCAGGACGCAGGCAAAACATCAGGGTACATGAGGTCATCAGGACGCAGACAGGACACACGAGGACATCAGGATCACGGACTCAGGAACATGAACTGGACCTCAGGAACATGGACACAGGAACATGGAATCAGGAACAAGGACCGGACATCAGGATCAAGGACCGGACATCAATAACACGGACTGGATCTCAGGAACATGGACTGAATCTCAGGAACATGGACCGGACATGAGGAACACGGGCTCAGGAACATGGAATCAGGAACACGGACCGGACATCAGGAACACAGACCGGACATTAGGAACACGGAATCAGGAACATGGAATCAGGAACACGGACCGGACAACAGGAACACGGACCGGACATCAGGAACATGGAATCAGGAATACGGACTGGACATCAGGAACACGGACACAGGAACACGGAATCAGGAACACGGACTGGACATCAGGAACACAGACACAGGAACATTGGATCTCAGGAACACGGACTGGACATCAGGGCACAATCCGGACATCAGGTAGGACATAAGGACATCAGGACTCGGATCTCAGGGAGAACATCAGAACACTGGCATTGAACTCCGGACATCTGGCAACGATCGCCAGGTTCCGGACATCGGCCTGCGGACATCAGGCTCCGGACATGAGGCCGCAGTATCAGACTCAGGACATCTGGCAACGAACGGCCGGCTCCGGGCATCAGGCAGGGAAGGATAGGATCCGGACATCTTGAAGTGGTCCTCAGACATCGGAAATCAGGTCGTGGTCATCAGGCTCCGGGCAAGAGGCCACGGTCATCGGACTCCGTACATTTGGCAGCGACCTAAAAAAGAACCCAAGCGGTCTGGTGCAAGCCCCACCGGGCTGAACAGGAGCCAGCTGGGGATAGCACCGAATAACAAGCTGAACACAGAGCAGCAGAAACTCACCAGACACACCGCACTCCTACTTCCAAGATGAACCCAGGTTATATCACAGAAAGTCAGTTAGCAAAGAGTCACAGTCACTGGGCACAGGGTTCAGGACACAGAAGGACTTCCAGGAACATAACACAGCGGACACAATTCAGACAGGGTCATGTACAGGACAGGTACAGGATCAAGGATTCAGGCCTGGTTATCCCGCCTCCAGGACAGGCACAGGAACAGGACCAAACAGGAATCAAAGCAAGGACTTTGGTACCAAAACATAAACAGGAGAGGTGCAGGACACAGTTCAGACAGGGTCAGGTACAGGATCAAGAATTGAGGCCTGGATATGCCGCCTCTAGGACAGGTGCAGGAACAGGAGCAAACAGGAATCAAGGCAAGGACTTTGGTGCCAAAACATAGACTGGAGAGGTGCAGGAACATACAACACACATGGCAAGATTCAGAAGCTTTGTGAGTAGCTAAGGCCCTGCCCATAGGGCAGGGAGCCTTTATATAGGAGCTGCCCCTCAGCAATTGGCTGGGGACAGCATTTCAAGTACACACACTAACCCTGATAAAAGCAGGGGAGGTGTGGCCACGCATGCCCTTAACAGAATCAGAAACCATTACACACAATCATTGAAGGAACTGAGGCTCAAGGCACCTGGCAGCGGCTGCACGCCCAGACACACGTGGAAAGTCATGCACCAGCTGCAAATGACCTCGCAACCCGCGGACAGCTTCCACAGCGGCAACCAGGGACCGCACATGTGGATGGTCATGCAGCAAAGCAAAGACCTAACACCACATGAACAGCTACGCAGCAGAGCAGGGAACTGAGCAGGCTCCATACAGGTAACATCCAACAGTATCCCAGCTCAATTAGGGGAAAAGGAGCAAAGGGTTAAAGCAAAGACATGCATTGTCACGCCGACCACCAAGTACACACAGAACAGCGTGACATTTTCCCCTCCTAAAGCCCCCTCTTCTGAAGTCCCCAAAAAAAAATACACAGAAACTTTTCTTGGGATAGGCGGTAAGTCCCAGTTCACATGCAGCAGAGTTCATTGCTCCAGAAATCCAAACCGCTAACCAAGAACAGGGTTGAGCAATCTAGTCCAGTACCAGCTGGGATCCAAGCCATCTCATCTGCCAGCCAAGCGTGGCTCAGGAAAAAGTCCTACCGTCCATACATACTCAGCTGAATCCAAGTCCTTAGCTTCTGTCACGATAGGCTGCAGCCGCTGAGGAGCGGCCCAGCCCATAATCGCCCCCATGCCAACCGACCACCACAGCGTGGGGCGGGCGTCCCCCGGGGATGCAATTTGGACCCTCCATACCGCAGAGGGGGACCCAGGCCTACCCGAGCTAGGGAAGGGCAGAGACCGGGGTTCTGTGGCAGCTGAGCATGTGGAAAAGGAAGCGACACGTAGAACTTGATTACACCGCACAACTTCAGGTAGAGAACGTAAAGTTTACTAAAGTAATAAAGTAAAGTCACACAGTACATAAATCAAACATGACTATGCCAGGCTCCCGATTCCACACCTCCCAGAAGGGTAACACAAGAGGACCCCAAAGCACCAACGGATCACTGCTGCACACATAGGTGGGATATCAGGACACAGGCATGACATCAGGGTACACAAGGTCATTAGAACGCAGGCAAAACATCAGGGTACATGAGGTCATCAGGACTCAGACAAAACATCAGGGTACATGAGGTCATCAGGACGCAGACAGGAAACACGAGGACATCAGGATCACGGACTCAGGAACACGAACTGGACCTCAGGAACATGGACACAGGAACATGGAATCAGGAACAAGGATCGGACATCAGGAACAAGGACCGGACATCAGGAACACGGACTGGATCTCAGGAACATGGACTGGATCTCAGGAACATGGACCCGACATCAGGAACATGGACTCAGGAACACTGACTGGACATCAGGAACACGGACACAGGAACACGGACTGGATCTCAGGAACATGGAATCAGGAACACGGACCGGACATCAGGAACACGGAATCAGGAACATGGAATCAGGAACAGTGACTGGACATCAGGAACACGGACACAGGAACACGGACTGGATCTCAGGAACACGGACTCAGGAACATGGAATCAGGAACACGGACCGGACATCAGGAACACGGAATCAGGAACATGGAATCAGGAACACGGAGTGGACATCAGGAACACGGAATCAGGAACACTGACTGGACATCAGGAACACGGACACAGGAACATGGACTGGATCTCAGGAACACGGACTCAGGAACATGGAATCAGGAACACGGACCAGACATCAGGAACACGGAATCAGGAACATGGAATCAGGAACACGGAGTGGACATCAGGAACACGGAATCAGGAACACGGACTGGACATCACGAACTTGGACACAGGAATACAGACTGGACATCAAGAACACGGACACAGGAACACGTACAGGACATCAGGAACACGGACACAGGAACACAGACTGGATCTAAGGAACACGGACTGGACATCAGGGCACAAGCCGGACATCAGGTAGGACATAAGGACGTCAGGACTTGGATCTCAGGTAGAACATCAGAACACTGGCAACGGACTCCGGACATCTGGCAACGATTGACAGGTTCCGGACATTGGCCTGCGGACATCAGGCTCCGGACATGAGGCCGCAGTATCAGACTCAGGACATCTGGCAACGATCGGCAGACTCCGGGCATCAGGCAGGGAAGTGTTATGTTTAGGTAGCTGAGGAGAAAAAGCAAAAACGGTAATACACCAGAGAGGCTGGAACCTATTGGATTGCAGTAACCTGAACTAACCACACAACTAGAGGTAGCCGTGGAGCGTTCCTACGTTGATCCTAGATGCATAGTCACAGCCTGAGAGATAACTACACCTAAAGGCAGAAAGATGAAAGCTATCTGCCCCGGAGCAGATCCCCAAAGAAAATAGGAAGCCCCCAAACATATAATGGCGGTTAGACAAGAAGATAGCACGGACACAGACAGAAAATAGAATGAGCAAACGTTGGGGCCCAATCTGTCTAGACAGAAAAGTACAAGAAAGAATTCTGACTGCAATCCAACAAAAACCCTAAAAAATACCAGCACTTCTGATTGCCAAAAAAACCTGAGATCACACGATCTCTACCACCTAAATCAGATCACTGGTGTAACAAAACAAAGCCACAGCCACTGAATAAACAGGAAAAAGCAAATGAACAAATAACAGTGGCTACAGATAAATTGAGAGGAGCACAGGCCCCCAGGAGGGGACCCGGCTGACCTCCACAAAAGTGCAGAAAGCTATGAAAAAAGCAAGCACAAAAAGAAAAGCAGAAAATAACTTATCTGAAAGCAGCAGGTGCAGGCAAGACTCCAGCAACTTCAAAATGAACCAGGAACCACAATTGAGACAAGAACAATTGATCACCGGCGACCATCATGGGAGGGAACCTCGCTTATATCAGTCCAGTCCGTGATCCCAGATTGCCATTCCTCGCTGTGAGGTTCAGTACTGTCTGCAACCACCAGAGGGAGCCTCTGCTCAGAAACCATCTCCAGCACATTCATAACAGTAACCCCCCCTTGAGGAGGGGTCACCGAACCCTCACTTGTGCAACCAGGCCGATCAGGATGAGCTTGGTGATAGGCACGGATCAGTCTCCTAGCATGGATGTCCGAAGCAAACACCCAAGAATTGTCCTCCTGACCATAACCTCTCCACTTAACCAAATACTGGAGTTTCTGTCTAGAAAAATGAGAATCCAATATTTTCTCAACCACATACTCCATATTGCCATCAACCAAAACAGGGTCAGGAGGCGCAGCCATAGGAACCACTGGCTCGACAAACCTCTTCAATAAGAACTTGTGGAACACGTTATGGATCTTAAATGTCCCTGGAAGAAGCAAACGGAAGGAAACAGGATTAAGAATCTCCATGATCTTATAAGGTCCAATGAACCTAGGCTTAAACTTTGGAGATGCAACCCTCATAGGGATATTTCTTGAGGACCAACCAAACCAAGTCCCCCACTTAAAACCGAGGACCATCAGTCCTATGCCGGTTGGCAAACCGTTGGGCCTTCTCCTGAGAGAGAGACAACCTCTCCACTACCTGGTCCCAAATCTGCTGCATACGCTCCACAACAGAGTCAACACACGGACAGACAGAAGCCTCCGCCTGTCCCGAAGAAAATCGAGGGTGAAACCCAGAATTGCAGAAAAATGGAGACATCAAGGTGGCAGAGCTAGCCCTATTATTAAGAGCAAACTCAGCCAAAGGCAAAAAAGAGACCCAGTCATCTTGATCAGCAGACACAAAACATCTCAAATAAGTCTCCAAGGTCTGGTTTGTTCTCTCGGTTTGTCCATTGGTCTGAGGATGAAATGCAGAGGAGAAAGATAATTGAACACCAAGTTTAGAACAAAATGTCCTCCAAAATCTGGAAACAAACTGGACTCCTCTGTCAGACACAATGTTCTCCGGAATGCCATGTAACCAAACCACGTGCTGAAGGAACAAAGGCACCAATTCGGAGGAGGAACGTAACTTAGGTAATGGCACAAGATGTATCATCTTGGAAAATCTATCACAGATTACCCAGATAACGGTCATTTTCTTAGAAACAGGGAGGTCGAAAATAAAATCCATAGAGATATGGGTCCATGGCCTCTTGGGAACAGGTAATGGCATCAACAAACCACTAGAGCGAGAGCAAGGCTTGGAACGAGAGCAAGTCCCACAGGACTGCACAAAGTCCCTGACGTCACGAGATAAAGCAGGACACCAAAAGGACCGACTCACCAAGTCTCTGGTACTAAAAATCCCGGGATGACCAGCCAACACGGAACAATGAATCTCAGACATCACACTCTTCTTCCACTGGTCTGGGACAAACAATTTCCCAACAGGGCAGCGCTCAGGTTTATCCTCCTGACACCCCTCCAGAGCCAGTCTCAAATTGGGCGAGATGGCGGAAAGTACTACACCCTCTTTCTAAATAAAAGCAGGATCAGATAACTCAGGAGAATCCGCAAAGAAACTTGAGAGGGCATCCGCCTTAACATTCTTAGTGCCAGGAAGAAAAGAAACCACAAAATTAAAATGTGTGAAAAACAAGGCCCACCTGGCCTGTCGCTTGGCTGATTCAAGATAAACCAGACTCTTATGGTCCGTGAGGACCACCACCTGATGTTTGGCAGATTATGCAACACCAGAAATTTGCAACTCTCCTGATGATCTGGTTCAACCATCATTATCACCTGAGTAGAAAATCGGAGTTTATTCTCCGCCAAAGGGGTAGAATCAATGCCCAATAGGGAATTGTCACGCTGTCTCAGGATAGAGGTGGACCGGGGTCTATGCTGACCCTAAACTGGGGTCCTGACTAGTCCCTCTACCTGGAGGTACTGTTAATGGTACAGAGGTCCAGGCCGCCAGCGTAACCCTGTCTCCTGTGATCCCTGACCACTGTAATCTAGTCCTGAGAAGGACCCTGATTACCACCACAGGGAATGGGCAGGTCACAGCTTACAAACAGTATAAGACAAACGAGACAGACAAGGGGTAAAGTAAATACTGCCTTGCATACAAAAACTTCAACTACAGAGGGAACACAAAAGGTAGAGGAGATAAACAATAAGCGAGGAGAGGATAAACCACAACAGGCACTCTTAGCTTAAGTCTTCTCAGAAACGATCCGCTCTGCTGGTCTGAATGAATGCTTTCACCGACAACTCCTTAAGCAGACTGGCAGGTATTTGAAGGAAGCTAATTAGTGCCTAATACACAGCAGCCGGGCGAGGCTGGACCCAGTCTAAGCACAGAGAAAGGTAGAATTAACTCCCTCACTGCCAACAGACACAAAGTACCAACAACTCAGCTGCGAGAAGTCAGAATGTGAAATCGCGACGATCTTCGTGGCGATACACCCGTGACAGTACCCCCCTTCTACGAGGGGCCTCCGGACCCTCAGGGCCAGGTTTATCAGGGTGAGTTGTGTGGAAGGCCCGAATTAATCGGTCTGCGTTAATATCAGACGCAGGAACCCACGTCCTCTCCTCAGGACCATACCCCTTCCAATGAACCAAGTACTGAAGGGACCGGCGATTCAGACGTGAGTCAATGATCTTCGACACCTGAAACTCCAAGTTACCATTGACCACCACTGGAGGAGGAGGTAGAGGTGACGGCATAACTGGCGCCACGTACCTCTTAAGCAAGATTTGTGGAACACATTGTGGATTTTAAACGTAGGAGGGAGGTCAAGACGGAATGCCACCGGATTAGTTATCGAACTGATCCTGTATGGCCCGATGAACCTGGGACCGAGTTTCCAGGAGGGAACCTTAAGTTTTATATTCTTGGTAGACAACCATAC
>JARQOD010000001.1:206295447-206335587 GCA_033576555.1 Oophaga sylvatica | reverse complement strand
AAAAAATGGAAAAAAATTGCAAGCTTTGGGGCACTGGGGTCTTTTCATCAGGCTGAACTAATACAAATCTAAAGAAATCACATTTTTTATACAAAAAACACAGAAAAAATGAAAATAGGAAAGAAAAGTGACGGAACAAAATAGTCTTAGGGCGGGGGATGAGCATAAATATTGGAAAATTTTCAAAGAAAAGGGAAAGGGAAAGTTTTTTCCCCTGATTGGGGTCTTTTTAATGTTTTGTATTTTTTCACAGGTTTTTGGGAAAAATTTTTCCTTTTAATTGATGTAATAGGCCAAAAAAACCATGGACGGTTCATTCCACTTTAAGAGTGTCAAAGGTCCCATAAATTTTGTATTGCAATTCTTTTGCCTCTAATGTGAATTGCTTTTAGTACCGTTTTTCATATCGACTGCATGATGGGGGACAAAAATTTTTTGCCACAGGTGATCCATTTTTTTTTCTCTTATTGCGTGGCGAGAGAATTACCCTTGTTTCATTTTTCCCGGTCTCCCCACAACGACCCCCATTGGACTTTTAGAATAAAATTTTGGTTACACCCATTAATGTGATGAGCTGAAAGAAACGGGGATTTGTAGTCCTATGTGGTTGGGGATTTTTCTTGTCCTGGTCATTATAAATGGACGGGTTTTGCTTTCTTCTGATTGAAAGGGAAAGGGTTTCCCTGCAGCTTTTGGGGGAGGACGGGGAACTTCTGACAATGTTTCCCAGTTGGGGGCTGCCTAAAAACAGTAGTGGGGGTCTGGAAAAAAATTTGGGTTGTAACGGGGGATCTTTTTTTAGTAAAGTTTTATTTTTCCCTGCAGCTTCTTAGACCTCCAGATTTGGATTGTAGGTGACACTAAAGGACCCGGGGTTTTTTTTTTTATTTTTAAATTTAGCAGGTGACCCCTTTATATTTGGTGGCTTGTAAATTTGGGTTTTTTAATTGTTTTGGGTGGACCCTGTTTTTAAAAAATTTTTTCTAAGCACCAGGTGTTATCTCTACCATGGGTTGGAAAAAATTGGTTGTACTGATGGCTTGGCTGTAGAAATAAATTTTTTATGTTTTTGGATGGGGAAAAGTCCCATTTAAGGGATTTGGACGGTTTGATTGGCTTCTGATACAGGGATGTCTCATTTCATTGTCCTTCAGTTTAATGATGGTGTCCAAAAAGTTAATTTCAGTGCTGGAGTAGTAAGTGTTAAGTTGATGGTGGGATGAAATTGATTGAACTGTTCGTGGAACGTCTTTAGCTGTTGCTCAGACTCCGTCCAGATGATTAAAATGTCATCAATGTAGCGGTAGTAGGCCCAAGGCCTGGTTGGACATGAGGACAGAAAGTCGCTTTCAAGCTTGGCCATGAAAAGATTTGCATACTGTGGAGCCATTTTACTTCCCATCGCTGTGCCAGTCTCCTGTAAATAGATCTTGTTGTCAAATTCAAAGTAATTGTGGGTGAGGATGAATTTTGTGAGTTTCACCACAGAATCAGCATCATTCTCTGTGTTTTTCATGAAGTCTTTGCAGGCATTTAATCCATCCTGGTGTGGGATATTAGAGTACAAGGATTCCACATCCATGGTGGCCAGGATGGTTCCTTCTGGTAGAGGACCTATTGCTGCTAGTTTATTCAGTAGGTCAGTTGTGTCCTGAATGTAGCTGGGTGTATCCTTTACCAGAGGTTTAAGAATGCCCTCTACCCATCCAGATACCTGCTCAGTAAGGGAGTCCACACATGAAATAATCGGCCTCCCTGGATTCCCAGCTTTGTGGATTTTGGGAAGCATGTAGAATGTCCCTGTTCTTGGACTCTCTGCTATCAGGTCATCGGCTCTTATGGATTTGTCAGACAGACAAGATACCAACTTGCTTAGTTCCTTGTAATAGTCCTGTGTAGGGTCCGACTCCAGTTTTCTGTAGTAGCGTGTGTCTGTAAGTTGTCTGTTTGCTTCCTTCATATAGTCTGATGTGTTCATCATGACTATTGCACCTCCCTTGTCAGCAGGTTTAATGATGATTTCTTTGTTGGTTTTCAGAGACTGTATAGCCTTTCTCTCCTGGGCACTGATGTTGGATGCTTGTCTCCTGTTGGTGGCTATGATGGTGGATTTTATCAAATATCTGAATGAGTCTATATATTTATCCAAATGAGGGTTGCGTCCAGGAGGAGGTGTCCAGTCTGATCTCTTCTTGGTTGTTGAGATCCCTTTTCCTTCAGTCCGAGTGTTTTCTGAATCTTCTGTATCATTGAAGTATTCCCTCAGGCGCAGTCTCCTGAAAAAATGTTCCATATCACTGCAGAGTTCGGTTTTATCCAGGGCCTTAGTGGGACAAAATGAGAGTCCTCTAGAAAGCACGGCAAGCTCCACTTTGTTGGGTTTGTAATCCGAGAAATTGATGACACAGTTAGATGCTTTTGTGTCTGGAATGGAGTGGTTGTCAGAGTTGTCAGGTTTTGTTTTGGATCTGTTTGTATAGAGTCCGGAATTGAGACGCAGTCTGTGTAGTTTCTTTTCTTTGTTATGAATCAGAAAGGTCCGTAGTTTGTTGTAGTATTGTTGTAATTTTTGTTCTGTGGTTTCTGGAAGTGTTTTCCTTAGGCTTTCAAATTGCCCTTGGACGTTACTCCTTATGCTGTAGCAGACATGCAAAAGATGGTTCCTAAGTCTCTCAGACGTCCTGTGACAAAGGTTTTTTGCATAATGGGTATTGTAGGTGTGAAGAATTGGGTTTGTAATCCAGAGTCCTTTGGGAATTAAATTCTCCTTTTTGCATTTAGATAAAAAAAAATATCGCTGTCCATTTGTGCACGTTTCTTCATAAGTGGTTTTAGTTCCATAAAGATGCGGTACATTCTGGTATCCTCCATTTTGATACAGTAAAGATGTATATCTTCGTACCGTGTTAGAAATGCAAAACCTGTCCATTTATAATGACCACGGACAAGATAAAGATCCCCAACTCACATCAGGACTACAAGATCCCAGGTACTTTCAGCTGCATCACATCTAATGTGGTGTACCTAATTATATGTACTAAATGTCCAACTGGGGGTCTGTATGTGGGGGAGACCGGGCAAAAACTGAGAACAAGGATGAATTCTCATCGCCACGCAATAAGAGAAAAAAGAATGGATCTACCTGTGGCAAAACATTTTTGCTCCCCTGATCATAGCATGTCAGATATGAAAATACTGGTACTAAGAAGCAGATTCACATCTCAGAGGCAGAGAAGAATTTGCGAATACAAATTGATGGTGACCTTTGACACTCTTAATGCTGGAATGAACCTGTCACATGGTTTTATGGCCTATTACATCAATTAAGGAATTTACTCCAAATACCCTGTGAAAACATCACAAAACATTACCAGACCCCAATCAGAGGGTAATAAAACTTTCTCTCCTTATCTATGAATTGTTCCAATATTTATGCTCATCCCTCTGCCATAATGACTATTCTGCTTCACGTCACTTGTCTTACCTATTGCATTTTTTCTGTGTTTTTGTGTATAAATATGTGATTCTTCAGATTTTGTATTAGTTCAGCCTGATGAAGAGACCTGAGTAGTCTCGAAAGCTTGCAATTTGTTACCATCTTTTCAGTTAGCCATTAAAAGGTATCAACCACTGAGGACTCTCAACTCTAAATATTTTTCTAAAAAAAGTATTAACACTTCTATTTTTGAAAGGATTCTTCCTTTGCTGAATTTTTTCCCCACCTGCCTCCACCAGAAACAAATCACCAACCTAGCGAATTCAATTTTTTTTGCTAAATTTGAAGCAAACTTGAAGAGCTTTGAGACAATTTGCTCATCTTTAATACTTATTGCACTACTGAAGCAACTAATACCATGCTTCTACAAAAATATAAAAAATATGATGGCGTTTTAAATTATTTTTTGATCCAAAAGATGGGTTAGGTTAGGTCTTATCTTCAGGGGATATCTTATTGTGTTTTCAATGAATAATAATGTACATTTATTTTTGGACAACAAATCAACACACCCACACTGCAAATACACATGTCTATACAAACACACACACACTACACATTTCTATAAAAATACACACACTGCACATACACATGTACAGTGGGGGAAATAAGTATTTGATCCCTTGCTTATTTTGTATGTTTGCCCACTGACAAAGACATGAATAATCTATAATTTTAACCACTTTCTGACCTTTGACGTACTATCCCATCCATGTGATCTTGGACTTATTGTCATGGGTGTATCGCCACTAGGATCGATCGCGATTACACACTCTGACTTCTCACAGCTGAGTTGCTGTTTCTTTGTGTTTGGTAATGAGGGAGTTAATTTTACCTAGCTCTTTGCTAAGACTAGGTTCCAGCCTCGCCCGGCTGCTTTTGATTATGTTCTAATTAGATTCCTTCATATACCTGCCAGTCTGCTTGTTAGATGCCGGTGAAAGCCTTCATGTAGTCTAGCAGACTGGATCGGTTCTGAGAATACTTAAGCTAAGAGCTCCTTAGTTGTTTTTACTCTTATAGCTTATAGTTTATCTCTGAGACCTTAGGTGTTCCTACTGTGTGTGAGTGTTGTATGTAAGACTTTATTTACTTTATTTCTTGTCTTTCTTGTATGTCTTTCTGTTCATTAACCGTTACCTGTTCATTCCCTTTGGTGGTAATCAGGGTCCTTCTTAGGACTAGATTACAGTTGGCAGGGATTGATGGGAGACAGGGTTTACGCTGGTGGCCTGCACCTCTGTACCTTTAACAGTACCTCCAGGTAGAGGGATTAGTTAGGACCCCAGTTTAGGGTCAGCATAGACCCCGGTCACCCTCTAGCCGGAGACAGCGTATAACGGATTCCGTATTGACCCACTGGACTTTCTGTCAGGTAATTCTATGTTATCATATATCTATGCGCATGTTATATTGTATGTTGCCCTTTTGATATAGATTACTGTCATCACATATATATATATATATATCTGCTATACAGCGTGACATTTTCACCGGCCATACTAAAGATTCTCTCCAGCTGTCATGGATCCAGTAGCCCAGCTGGCCCGGCAGTTGCAGGGGTTGTCCATGGAGTTTGCAGACATTAAGTCCAAGGTTTTGTTCCCCCGGAGCAAACCAGATCTGAACCTAAGGTTGCTCTCCCGGACAGGTTCACTGGTGGGCGGGACAAATTTTTTACTTTCCGGGAGGCATGTAAATTGTACTTTCGGCTGCGGCCTCGGTCATCTGGGAGTGAAGAGCAGAGGGTGGGAATTGTTATCTCGCTCTTACAAGGGGACCCTCAATCTTGGGCGTTCTCTATTCCTCCAGGCTCCCCAGATCTCCAGTCAGTGGATCGATTTTTACTGCCCTGGGTCTGGTATATGATGATCCGGATCGAGTTTCCCTTGCTGAAACAAAGTTACGTAAAATACGGCAAGGAAATCGTCCAGCGGAGGAATATTCTTCTGAGTTCCGTAGATGGGCAACAGATACTCAGTGGAATGACCCAGCTCTTAGGAGCCAGTTTTGTCAAGGGTTGTCTGACAAATTAAAAGATGTGTTGGCTCAGTATGATTCTCCTCCATCACTGGAGGCTGCTATGGCCCTCGCTATTCGCATGGATAGACGAATTCGGGGAAGACGCGAGGTAACTCTGCCTCCCGTGATGACTCCACCTACTACTAAAGTCCCTTATACTGAGGTTCCCCTGGTCTGTTCTGAGGAACCCATGCAGTTGGGAGGGACATCTTTTTGTAGGAGGGAATTGGCGGTGCACCGCAAGACTAGAAGGTGTTTCTTTTGCGGGAGAGAGGGACATTTTGTTGGGGGGTGTCCATCCCGGGCCTCTTTGAGCAAAGGAGTTAACCTGGGAGTGTGTATTTCGTCCCCAAATCCCTCTCAGTTTATCGTGCCTGCGGAGGTGGTGATTGGTACTAGAACTGAGAGGATTTCTGTTTTTCTTGATAGTGGGTACGGGGCTAATCTGGTGGACGCTCGGTTTGCCCAGGTGCATGGTATGCAACTGAGTGTATTGGCCAAACGGTCCCTATAGTCTCTATTGATTCTAGACCTCTCGGTCAAGGTAGCTTGGTACAAGCTGTTCATAACATAGATCTTCGAGTAGGGGCAAGACATAAAGAGCAATTGTCTTGTTATGTGTTGGAGGGTCTACCTACTCCTATTGTGTTGGGACTTCCTTGGTTGGCTAAACATAACCCAGTGATTGATTGGCAATCCGGAAAGATAAGCCAGTGGGGTGAATTTTGCAGGAATAACTGCATGAGCACGGTCATCGGTGCGGTTGTGCCTAGGACTTTGTCTCCTTTTCTGGAGGACTTTGGGGAGATGTTCTCAGAGGAGGGGTGTAAAGAGTTACCTCCTCATCGCGCATATGACTGCTCAATAAAGTTGCTTCCTGATGCCTTATCTCGTACTTTCCCAGGGGCCGGGAAGACGGATGATCCGGTTCCTATTCCTCAGGAGGGAGTTGTAGTGTCAGCTGTATGCTCTGAGCTTGAGGGGAGGTATTGGGGGCTCAGGGGGACGCCCCGGTGGGACTTCCAGGGAGACTGATCGTTCCAGATCGGTTAAGACTGAAGGTTACGGGGAACCGTTACAAACGGATGGCTGATAGGGGAGAGTTTCTGGTCTAGATCTGAAGGTGAACGATCTAGTTTGGTTGTCTACCAGGAATATAAAACTTAAAGTTTCCTCCTGGAGGTTGGGTCCCAGATTCATCGGGCCGTACAGGATCAGTTCCATAATTAATCCTGTGGCATTTCGTCTGGACCTCCCTCCTACGTTTAAAATTCATAATGTGTTTCACAAGTCATTACTTAAAAAGTATGTGGCACCAGTCATACCGTCACCTCTACCTCCGCCTTCAGTGGTGGTCAATGATAACGTGGAATTTCATGGGTCGAAAATCATTGACTCACGTCTCAGTCGCCGATCCCTTCAGTACTTGGTTCATTGGAGGGGGTATGGTCCTGTGGAGAGGACGTGGGTCCCTGCGTCTGATGTTAACGCAGATCGATTGGTTCGGACCTTTCACACAACTCACCCGGGCAGACCTGGCCCTGAGGGTCCGGAGTCCCCTCGTAGAGGGGGGGTACTGTCATGGGTGTATCGCCACTAGGATCGTCGCGATTACACACTCTGACTTCTCACAGCTGAGTTGCTGTTTCTTTGTGTTTGGTAATGAGGGAGTTAATTTTACCTAGCTCTTTGCTAAGACTAGGTCCAGCCTCGCCCGGCTGCTTTTGATTATGTTCTAATTAGATTCCTTCATATACCTGCCAGTCTGCTTGTTAGATGCCGGTGAAAGCCTTCATGTAGTCTAGCAGACTGGATCGGTTCTGAGAATACTTAAGCTAAGAGCTCCTTAGTTGTTTTTACTCTTATAGCTTATAGTTTATCTCTGAGACCTTAGGTGTTCCTACTGTGTGTGAGTGTTGTATGTAAGACTTTATTTACTTTATTTCTTGTCTTTCTTGTATGTCTTTCTGTTCATTAACCGTTACCTGTTCATTCCCTTTGGTGGTAATCAGGGTCCTTCTTAGGACTAGATTACAGTTGGCAGGGATTGAAAGGAGACAGGGTTTACGCTGGTGGCCTGGACCTCTGTACCTTTAACAGTACCTCCAGGTAGAGGGATTAGTTAGGACCCCAGTTTAGGGTCAGCATAGACCCCGGTCACCCTCTAGCCGGAGACAGCGTATAACGGATTCCGTATTGACTCACTGGACTTTCTGTCAGGTAATTCTATGTTATCATATATCTATGCGCATGTTATATTGTATGTTGCCCTTTTGATATAGATTACTGTCATCACATATATATATATCTGCTATACAGCGTGACACTTATTGACCTTGGACAGGATAGTACGTCATATGCAATCGGCCACTCTCACGGGGGAGCATGGCCAATGGTGGCCAAGTGTCAACTGATTCTCACAGCTGACACCCGGCACTAAGTGACAGGAGCAGTCACAGACTGCTCCCGACACTTTAACCTCCAGCATCAAGCATGATCGCAGAGTTCTGGGAGCAGGCAGAATTGGATCGGAGACCCCGCTTTATGACGCGTAGTCCCGATCGCTGCCATGGAGACCCGATGTTGACATAACGACATCTGGGTCTCCAGAGCTCAGAGACTTCCTCGCATGTGCAGTGATGACCAGGAAGTCTCTGAGGTCAGTGTAAAATCCATGCAGCGCTGACAGCTTCTATTGCATGCAGCTCTGCATGCTATCGCAGCGATCAGCCTGCACAAAATGAGTGTCCCATAGTGGGACAAAGAGTAAAAGTAAGAATGAAATAAGAAAACATTTTTTTAAATAATTGTAAAAATATTTAAAAAAATAATAAAAAAAATCAATAATCTATCAATAAATAAATATTTTAATGAAAAAAAATCTAAACAAGAAAAGTACACATATTTAGTATCACCATATCCGTAACAACCCGACCTCTAAAACTATCCCATTAGTTAACCCATTTAGTGAACCCCATATAAAAGACAAAAAACAATGCTTTATCATCATACCGCCGAACAAAAAGTGGAATAACGCGCGATCAAAAAGACGGATATAAATAAACATGGTGCCGCTGAAAACGTCATCTTGTCCCGCAAAAAACAAGCTGCCATACAGCACCATCAGGGAAAAAATAAAAAAGTTACAGCTCTCAGAATAAAGCGATGCAAAAACAGTTATTTTTTATATAAAATATTTTTATTGTATAAAAGAGGCCAAAACATAAAAAATGATATAAATGAGGTATTGCTGTAATCGTACTGACCTGAAGAATAAAACTGCCTTATCAATTTTACCACATGCACAACGGTGTAAATACCCGCTCAAATTCATGAACTGCTGGTTTTTGCTCATTCTGTCTCCCAAAAATCGGAATAAAAAGCGTTCAAAAAAAGTCATGTGCCTGAAAGAGGTACCAATAAAAACTTCAACTCGTTCCGCAAAAAACAAGACCTCACATGACTCTGTAAGCCAAAATATGGAAACATTATAGCTCTCTCACAACGTGGTGATGTAAAAACTATTTTTTTGCAATAAAAAGTGTCTTTTAGTGTGTGACAGCTGCCAAACATAAAAACCTGCTATGAAAACCCGCTATAAATAGTAAATAAAACACCCCTTTATCACCCTGTTAGCTAGGGAAAAATAATAAAAATAAAAATTATTTCCATTTTACAATTAGGGTTAGGGTTGGGGCTAAAGTTAGGTTTAGGGTTGGGGCTAAAGTTAGGGTTGTGGCTAAAGTTAGGGTTAGGGTTGGGGCTAAAGTTAGCGTTAGGGCTAAAGTTAGGGTTAGAGTTGGGATTAGGGTTAGGATTTGGATAAGGGTTGGGGTTGGAATTAGGATTAGAGTTGGAATTAGGGTTAGGGTTGTAATTAGGGTTAGGTTTGGGATTAGAGTTAGGGTTGGGATTAGTGTTAGGGGTGTGCTAGGGTTAGGTTTCTGGTTAGGGTTATGGTTAGGGTTGGGATTAGGGTTAGGGGTGTGTTGGGGTTAGGGTTGGAGTTGGAATTGTGGGGTTTCCACTGTTTAGGCACATCAGGGGCTCTCCCAACGCGAAATGGCATCTGATATCAATTCCAGCCAATTTTGCATTGAAAAGTCAAATGGCGCTCCTTCCCTTCTGAGCTCTGCCATGCGCCCAAACAGTGGTTCCCCCCACATATCAGGTATCAGCGTACTCAGGACAAATTGCACAACAACTTTTGGGGTCCAATTTGTCCTGGTACCCTTGGTAAAATAAAAAAAAATTGGATCTAAATTAATTTTTTTGTGAAAAAAGGTTAAATGTTCATTTTTTTTAAACATTTCAAAAATTCCTGTGAAACACCTGAAGGGTTAATAAACTTCTTGAATGTGGTTTGGAGCACCTTGAAGTGTGCAGTTTTTAGAATGGTGTCACTTTTGGGTATTTTCTATCATATCGTCCCCTCAAAGTGACTTCAAATACGATGTGGTCCCTAAAAAAAAAAGGTGCGGTAAAAATGAGAAATCGCTGGTCAAATTTTAACCCTTATGACTTCCTAACAAAAAAATTTTGGTTCCAAAATTGTGCAGATGTAAAGCAGACATGTGGGAAATGTTATTTATTAACTATTTTTTGTGATATAACTCTCTCATTTAAGGGCATAAAAATTAAAAGTTTGAAAATTGCAAAATTTTCAAAATTTTTGCCAAATTTCCATTTTTTTCACAAATAAACGCAGGTTATGTCAAAGAAATTTTACCAGTAATGTGAAGTACAATTTGTCACAAGAAAACATTCTTAGAATCGCCAAGATCTGTTGAAGCGTTCCAGAGTTATAACCTCATAAATGGACAGTGGACGGAATTGTAAAAATTAGCCTGGTCATTAACGTGTAAACCACCCTCGGGGGTAAAGGGGTTAAGGGTAGGTTAATTTTAATATTGAGAGTTAGAATATCAAAAATAAAATCCATAAAATCACATTGTATAAATTTATCTGCATTTTGCAATGAGAAATAAGTATTTGATCCCCTACCAACCATTAAGAATTCTGGCTACTACAGACCAGTTAGTCGCTCTTAACTCGTTACCTGCATTAAAGACAGCTGTCTTACATAGTCACCTTTATAAAAGATTCCTGTCCACAGACTCAATTGATCAATCAGATTCTAACCTCTACAACATGGGCAAGACCAAAGAGCTTTATAAGGATGCCAGGGACAAGATCATAGACCTGCACAAAGCTGGAATGGGCTACAAAACCTTAAATAAGATGCTGGGTGAGAAGGAGACAACTGCTAGTGCAATAGTAAGAAAATGGAAGAAATACAAATGACTGTCAGTCGACATCGATCTGGGGCACCATGCAAAATCTCACCTCATGGGGTATCCTTGATCATGGGGAATGTGAGATATCAGCCTAAAACTACACTGGGGGAACTTGTTGTTAATGATCTCAAGGCAGCTGAGACCAGAGTCACCAAGAAAACCATTGGTAACACTTTACGCTTTAAAGGTTTACAATATTGCAGTGCCCGCAAGGTCCCCCTGCTCAAGAAGGCACATGTGCAAGCCCGTCTGAAGTTGCCAGTGAACACCTGGATGATTCTGTGAGTGATTGTGAGAAGGTGCTGGCGTCAGAAGAGACAAAAATTGAGCTCTTTGGCATTAACTCAACTTGCCGTGTTTGGAGGAAGAGAAATGCTGCTTATGACCCAAAGAACACCGTCCCCACTGTCAAGCATGGAGGTGGAAACATTATGTTTTGGGTGTGTTTCTCTGCTAAGGGCACAGGACTACTTCACCGCATCAATCGGAGAATGGATGGAGTCATGTACCATAAAATCTTGATTGACAACCTCCTTCCCTCCGCTAGGACATTAAAAATGGGTTGTAGTTGGGTCTTTCAGCAAGACAATGACCCTAAACATACAGCCAAGGCAACAAAGGAGTGGCTCAAAAAAAGCACATTATGGTCATAGAGTGACCTAGCCATTCTCCAGACCTTAATCCCATAGATAACTTATGGAGGAAGTTGAAGCTCCGATTTGCCAAGTGACAGCCTCAAAATCTTAATGATTTAGAAATGATCTGCAAAGAGGAGTGGACCAAAATTCCTCCTGAAGTGCGCAAACCTCATCATCAACTACAAAAAAGTCTGACTGCTGTGCTTGCCAACAAGTGTTTTGCCACCAAGTATTAAGTCTTGTTTGCCAGAGGGATCAAAAACTTATTTCTCACTGCAAAATGCAAATAAATTTATATAATTTATAGAATGTGATTTTCTGGATTTTATTTTTGATATTCTATCTCTCAATGTTAAAATTAATCTACCCTTAAAATTATATACTGTTCATGTCTTTGTCAGTGGACAAACTTACAAAATCAGCAAGGGATCAAATACTTATTTCCCCCACTATATATACACACATTGTTCATGCACATTTATATACACACATACACATGTAAATATACACTCACAATATATATATACACCGTATATACTCGTGTATAAGCCGAGATTTTCAGCACCTTTTTTTGTGCTGAAAATGCCCCCTCGGCTTATACACGAGTCATAGGGCAGAAACCAGCGGGGAGGGGATGTGGCGGCAGGAGCCGGTGGCTGGGACATCATACTCACCCTCCCCGTGCCATCGCTGAACGTCCCTGCAATCCTGCGTTCTCCCCGGCTTCCTGCAGCTCTCCTGTGCTGAGCGGTGACGTAATACCCGCTCATTAAGGTCATGTAATATGGACGCGACGCCACTCCCATGGGCGTGGCGTCCATATTCATGGCCTTAATGAGCGGTATTACGTCACCGCTCAGCGCTGGAGAGCTGCAGGAAGCCGGGAGAACGCAGGATTGCCGGCGGGGACGTTCAGCGATGGCACGGGGAGGGTGAGTATGATGGAGGAGGATGGGGGGAGCATGGAGGAGGACAAGGAGCACGGAGCAGGACGGGGGGGAGGACGGAGAGCACGGAGCAGAACGGGGGAGGACGGAGAGCACGGAGCAGGACGGGGGGAGGACGGAGAGCACGGAGCAGAACGGGGGGAGGACGGAAAGCACGGAGCAGAACGGAGGGAGGACGGAGAGCACGGAGCAGGACGGGGTGGGCACAGAGGAGAATGGGGGAGTGCAGAGCTGAATGGGGGAGTACGGAGCAGGACGGGGGAGGATGGAAAGCACGGAGCAGGACAGGATAATGGAGCAGGAGGAGGGAGCACAGAGGAGAATGGGGGCGCACAGAGCTGGATGGGGGAGCACAGAGCAGGATGGCAACTTATACACCCGGCTTATACGCGAGTCAATAAGTTTTCCAAGTTTTTTGTGGCAAAATTAGGGGGGTCGGCTTATACACGGGTCGGCTTATACATGAGTATATACGGTACATTCTATATACACACACTGCACATACACATGTATATAAACACACACTGCACATACACATATGGATATACACATACTCTGCACATACACATGTATATGCTGTATACACGCACTGAACATACACATTTATATACACACACTGCACAGATGGTGCATACCAGCCTTTCTCCTCATCAGATCATCTAAACTCTTGCAGTTAATAGGCTTTTGATTACATTATGGTCTTCAAGCAGTTTTAACCTTTACCTTGGAATAGACATTCTGGAGGAACCTAAGAGAAAAGGGGCACTTGAGCAGTTTGTTTCCCCAAAACATTAGACTTAACTTTAGTAGGGCTTAATTTTGTTATAGGGCTTATGTTTCAAGCAGACTCACAAAATCCTGTAAGATCCTGTAAAATCATGCCAGGGCTTATTTTTAGGAAAGGTCTTACTTTTGGGGAAACGTGTATAACACAGTAGGATTCCTTTCAGTACACGACAGTAGGTTTTCTTTTGGCCAGAAGTATTATGTGTATAGTTATAGCATACAGAAAATGAAGATAACTAAACTACAGTTTAAAAAGAGTGGAATGAGTGGTATAGTTTATAATGAAGTTACTGTAGTTAGCTTCAAACTCCCTAAAGTGTAGTTGACAGGAAAAGTCTCTGGAAGTTTCTGCGGCTTTCTGAGCCTTGACGAGGGCCACTGCTCTGTCTCACTAGCCGCACTTTTTTCTTACAAAGCCTGTCAACGCTCTTTTAGAATCAGCCGGACCCTGTCTGGTCTGCAGCCCTCCCTCTGCCCTTTCAAGGTACCGTAATTCTGTGCTGGAAATGAAGGCCCATCTCACACATCTCCTTTGATCACTGGCTGAGGCTGGAGTCTCTGGCCAGGTATTCCCAAGGGCACTTTGGTGCTTGACCACTGACAAGCGTCTTCTCGGTCAATATTTGTGGGGTCTGGGCCTTGCCTGTTGACGGGCTTGTCTAGATCAGGAAACTTGACCAGCATTGTTCAGGTATTTGGTGCTTGACAGTCAACGAGCACAGTCTGGACCTTGACCATTGTAGCTCTGGTTTTCAGTGCTTTACCGTCGTTGTCGCCACAACTCTTGCCGCCAAATCCCCTCACGTTTTGGTGCGCTGACCTTTTATACTGAAGCCTGGTTTTCTCAATTTCACCTGATCCGGGGCACTGCCTAATTCTGTCCCTTCTGCAACTTTTCTCTTTGAGTATAGTTCTGCAGGGTTTTGTTCAATTCTGGAGGGGGCACGGCTTTGCAACCCTTTGTCTCCTATGCTCCGTTCTCCTACACTGCCGGGAGGAATAAAGTCAATTTACCCCCGGCAGCGGGGCTCCATGCAGATACACAAAGCTATTATCCTGCAGATTAACACCATTATCTGCAGGTTAATAGCTTTTTTCCACTAGACAGATTTCCTTTAAGTCTCTGAGCTGTGATTGATATTGTGAGAGTAACCCTTTAAAGCTTTTTATACTGGTGGAAAATCTATTGGAATGGGTTGAAACATTTCAAAGAATAGGATCGGTGAGGGAAAAGTTTTGGAAATAAGAGTCGGAGGTAGTTACTACGAATGGAGCCATTAGTGCAAGTTTTACATTTACTTATATAGAAGAAGAAATTGTAAAATGACCAAAAATTGGTTTTCTACACTTTACAGCAATTATCACTATAAATAGGGACAGCAAGCGAAAGTTGCTCTTACGTCTTGGTGAGTATTTATTTTTTCAGCAAAGCCTTGCCGAAAATATGCATTTCTACCATCCATATTACAGACATAACTGTATGTATAACACTTCTCCCTGCTTAATATGTCAGCAGATGTGTTTCCAGAGCACAGCCGAACTTACTGATAGAAAGCATTGTTCCCAGGCAACAATAATCAGTTTAGTTTCGAGCTGATGAAAGAACTTTCCAAAGGACTAAGGTTAAAATCATACAGTGTTTTGCTGCTGACTTCCCTGCTGCATTGCAAAATCTGCCAGGAAAAATAAATCTTGTCATAATTCATAAAAAATAAAACACAAGTCCGTCTCTCTACGCTGACAACAGTCAGCCTGGTATGAAGAATTTTGCAAAGGACTGAGGTTAAAATTACAGAGTGTTTTCCAGCTGACTCCCCTGCTGTACTGCATAATCTGCCAGAGAAACAAACCCTATTATGATTCAGAAAAAAACAAGTCTCTCTCTATACATGGCAGCGGCTTTCAGACATTTCCTCCGGCTCCACTAGCAGCTCATGTTTTAACAATGCTCATGTTGAAGCGCAGGTAAGGAGTCTGCCGCCTCTTACCTTTTCATTCCCACTCAAGATGCTCAGTCTGCAATTGAGGCCTGTTAGTGGGTCCTCAGGATAGGTTTTAGCACCACAGCTATACAATGTTGAAACAAATCACAATGGTACATTAGGTCCATGGGTAGAGAGAGGATGGAGTCACACCAAGTTCATAAAATTATATAATAGGCATAACTGTGCAGCCGTCATATTCCCAGACCCTGAGTGGTAAACCAAGCTGTATTCTGTACTACAAATAAGTTATATGCTCTTATTATAAAGTAATGAGGCCAGGACAGTAAGTCTAGAGGGAAATATTAAAAAAATGTTATTTTTAAAATGGTCACCATTAAAACTAATAAAAGACAAATAATATATATTTTTTTCAGTTGGACGAAGCTTTATATTATGCTGAAAGAGTAACTGTCCACAGATTTTATAATACAGACTGCATGCATTAATAAACAGATGTCTCGGACCTGATGAAGCTGATGTACCTAGATTGAAATCACATATAAGAATGACCGACATGGATTTTCAAAGTAAGCACACCAGCTTCATCAGGTTAAAGAGATATATTTAAAAATATCTTCTATTTGTATTGTGAAATCTAATGATAGATGGCCTTTTAAATGTCTAGCAGATGGAATAAAATGTTGACTTGGTAACAGAAAATATCAAAAATATATACCGCCTTTTAGAAAGAAATCCACGAGGCTCTTAGAAATATAAATACTTTGTGTGTATAAAGTGGACCTATATTGAGGGTTTTTTTACTGACACCTATGAATAAATATTTTGACTCAGTCCTTACAGTGCACAACATTTTATAACTACAAATATGTAACAGCTACATTGTAGAACTCAAGAGGAATGCATTATATTCCAAAATGTAACTATATTTAGTAGCATATGCTGTGTGGACCAGCCTGGAAGTGAACATTTGTTATTACTACAGCTGGTAACATTAATTAGGATTTTAATAACTACAGTACACATTATACTACATATTTCTTGATGAATTCACGGGTAATTTTTCTTAAAAAGGTCTTTGTCATATTGGAAATACTATACAGTTGTTATGGTGATTTCATGGAAAGCTAAATGGCGCATCATTACTGATTAATTCCCTCGTGGCTGATGGATATGTAGACACACTCATGTATGGTTTATGCTTGTTATTCTGCCTTACTGCTGCTCCCCAGTCTGTCAGTGGTGTCCTCCTTATGCTTGTCCTTCAAGTCGGAAGCTCTAATCCTGTCTCTGTGGCCTCAGACTGACTCTCTGCTTCTTAAAAGGCAAGCTTGAACCCTAGTCGATCTTTTCCAAAATGCTTTGTCTGGGCAATAAGGTTTTGTACTCCCTGTCTGAGTTCTTCAAGATTGAATTCTGCCTTCCCTGATTCCCTGACTTTGCTCTTCTGAGCTTGTTTTGGCCTTACATCTCAGACTCTACCATCTGTGAGCCACTGCCAATGTCAACTACTTTGAGGTTGTGTCTTGGACCTCAAGCAAAGCCCAGATCTCTGTATAAAGGTTTACGGGTGAATGCCAGGGGTCTCAAAGGTGTCCATTGTTCAGTTTAGGCCAAGCTAATTCTGTTGCTACCCAAGGGGTTCACTAGTTCCAAGCACACCCCATTTCAGGACACTCTATTACGTTCCCTGGTGATACGGCGGATGTGCAATATTTTGGAAATATTATATAAAATATACAGTATATTGTATGCAGACAGTTATTTTTGATGCATATTATTATTATTGATGTTGCTCAATTATCTATTCTGTTCCTCACCCTTTCCTCTCATTATGTGATACAATCTATGATAGGTTTGTACATGACTAGAAGTTTTATGGAATTTACCATTAGGAACTTCAACATCACTGCATTCTCTAGAGAGGGACATGATTTCAAGTATATGACAATGACATAGTTATATGTTGCTATGTTTTCTCTTAAATGACCACAGTGATCCTGACTGAGTCCAATAGATTTTGTGATCTCAAATTGATAGTCCATCTCCACGTCTACATGATAATGTCATTATTATGTAAGAATATAGCGTTAGTTCTCCTTTTGCCTCTTTTCCATATTTAGCCTACTGTATGTGTAATACCGCTGTCTGCATTAACCTTTTTTTACATTTAACATAGGCTAACAGCTGCAGATGTATGCACCTACTTGTCCATGCATATCTCAGATTAATCCTTGTCTGCATGTGTGGTATCCCACAAAAGTGGCCATTTCTATGGGATACTGGATATATAGTGTGTTTTCATATAAATGCTGTGGATTTTTATGTGGACTGTGCATTTTAAATACATTGTGAGACCTGCTGACAGGCAGCACAAAAAGGGTTAATATCCTCCTTACAGGCTTGATCAGGTGACCCAGCTCTGTTTTAATATGCAGAAGGTTCTGGAAAAATGCCTCAGGGCAGTGTGGCAAGACGACTCGCTCGGCTCTCCTCAAAGCAGACTCAGGACACACGTTCTCTGGGTTGTCTTTCTGCTGGTTTATTATCAGCCATAAACTCATGCCGGTTTTGCAGGAAAAGTAAACATGACCTCTCTGGGTTAAACGGGAAAAACATAAAAAAAACAAACAATAACTCAGTCCATAGATGAGTGGGTTCCGCCCGCTCTCGGTAGCATAAACTGCACTGCTAAAGTCCTTGTGGAAGGCTCGGTAGCTTCCACTATACTGTCTGGAGACTTTTCCTCCAGACCACACTCCTCAGAAAAAAAAACAGGACTGAGCTTTTACACACTGCTCAGCCACACCCTGAGGGAGGTAAGGGGAATGCTTTCCGCCCTCTTGCCATTCCCATAAAACCACACACCCTTTAACAGAGTAAACCTACCAGCATATAACATGCTGGCAGATAAATGAAGTAGGTCTTAGTTCACACAGGAGAGCATCCTGTGTGACACATACCTCCCCTCACATATAAAACCAGTGACACTGTCACAGCAGTCAGCCAATGACTGCAGCTCTATAGTCACTTAGAAGGGGGAGGAGCCACATACTGGAAGGGAGTTTTAAATTTGAAGTGACAGTTGATGGTCAGACATCTTGAGAGGAGGAAGCCATTTTGTAGGTGAGGAAATTAGCTGCCTTCTTCCTGCCGGCTTTGCTTAAAAAGGGAACTGACACGATAAAGGGAGTTAATAGGCTTCATATGAGGAAGACTACCATTGCACCTCTAGGAGGAAGAATTACCTCAGGGCAGAAACAGAGCACCGTGCTGAAGAAGAAATATTCAGACTTAATAAAACCAGAGGTTACTAAGATCTGCCTGTCTGCAGGTACACAGCAATCATCAACCGTAATCATGTACCTGTACATCAATTTCCTGCTGTTTGTAAATAATAATTTGCCCCATTACCTTCAGTAAAAAGACTTCTGTTTTAAATCCCTACTGCTGCTTCATAACTGAGACTCAAACGCAGCAACTGCTACCACCATCATCATCTTCTGCCTAGAGGCAGTTACTGTGCAAACATTGTATTGTGGAGTTTTCTGTGTGTGTAATTTGAGAAGGAAATACTCTTCTCCCGACAGAAAGCTTGGCCACCATAAGATACATCATACCCTGTTAGGAGTACAACCATCAGCCATACACCACATGAGAACGCCACACATGTAACACCAATTCATTGTTTTCCTTCATCAACGATTAAATAGATCAAGAGTCTTTAAATGTTACAAAAACTTATATCAAAACACAGAATAGCCGTTACTTAAAGGGGTTGTCCACTACTCAAATAACCCCTTTTCAATCACCATGTTCACTCATAAAATAATAACAGCTACACTCACCTATGTTACCTGCGGTGTTCCAGCAGTGTCAGTACTGGTTCTCCTGTGGCTTGTGTGAGATTGTTGTGTCACATGAGCCCTGCAGCCAAACAATGGTCACTTAACTCTCCCCTTATTCAGACAAATCAGTCGGAGGAAGTGAGGGATCTGCCCCAAAGGGGGGACAGTGAGGTGGCTGCTTATTGGCAGCAGGGCTCAAGTGACATAGTAATCTCACACAAGCACTGAGAGCACCAGTGCTGACACAGGTGTAATGGTGCCGGCACTGAATGCGAGTATAGCTGTTATAATTATATGATGAGTGATTGAGAAGGGGTTGGCCGAATAGTGAACAACCCCTTTAAGGGACATTTAAAAGTCTTCACTACTTAGACAACCTTAGTTCTCATTATATGCAAAATTTTTCAAACTCTTTCAAGTGAGGCAGACTAGTGTAAGTGTTATTCTTCATATTGTCTCTGTATAGGCTTTCCCACCAATGTTACATCAGCTTTGACCTTCACCTCAGAACATCTCTGTTGATTCCTTTACCACCGGCTCTTACTTTTCCAGTATTCTCTGTTTTTCCTGTATGACCTCTTACTTAAAATGGCATTGTACGAAGTTCATTGTTTATCCTTATGCTGTAAATGTCCAACATGCCATAACAATTACTGATAGTATTAACTTTTTAAATTAGGATCCTATTAACTTCATTTTTGTCCTGATATGGTGATAGCAAAACATCTTCTAGAACACGACCCAATGCATGGCGTGGTTATTCAAGGAGAAATACAATTGACATTCTTGTAATAGTTGGGAAAATGTGAATTTTTACATTTTAAAATCAGATTTAAAGTGTGTGTGTATATGTGTGTGTATGTGTGTGTGCGTGTTTCTGTGTATGTGTGTGTGTTTCTGTGTGTGCGTGTCTGTGTGTGCGTGCGTGTTTGAGTGCTTGTGAGTGCGTGTGTATTTTTTTGCCACATTCACTTTTACAGAATAGATTTGGTCACTAAACTTATGTACTTTGCTCTTCATTAAACAACAGAAACTTGATAAAAAAATAATGTGTATACTCTGAGCCTCAGAATTATTATCTATTTTTATTGCCTTAATTGCCTATTAAACCCCAAAAAAGAAAGGACTAGGGTTGAGCATTCCGATACTGCAAATATCGGGTATCGGCCGATATTGGCTGTATCGGAATTCCGATTCCGAGTACCGATATTTTCGTCATATCGGATACCGGAATCGGAATGTCACTGTCACTGTCAGTGTCCGTCGGTCGGGTCTGTCAGGAGTCAGCGGCACTTACCCGGCAGAAGATCTCCGGCGGTCACATCCCGGACTGCTTAATGGCCGCCATCCTCTTCTCCCCGGCGGTCACATGCAGTTTCTCGCGATAACTGCAGTGACTGCTAGGTAATTGCGGCCGTAAAGCAGTCCGATGACGTCACCGCCGGGGAAGCTGGTAAGCAGCTGTGCTGCGCCGGGATGTCAGGCTCTGCCTGTCATTCCGATGTAGCAGAGCTGGATCGTCGTGGGACAGTCGTTACTATGGACTGCGTCGGACAGGTGGTATACTGTTGGTTTGTTTTTTTTATTTTTTTACAGGAGATCGATGGCGTCGCAGGAATGAGAGAGTAATAAAAAAAATGAAAACTGTGTTGTCTCTTTTATTTCATTAAAAGACTTTTTTCTTGCTGTGTCTTTTTTTACACATTTAAAAACTTTGGGATTAATAATGGATCGGTGTCTTATTGACGCCTCTCCATTATTAACCGGGCTTATTGTCACCGTGCAATCAACGGTGACATTAACCCCTTATTACCCCGCTTGCCACCGCTACAGGGCAAGTGGGAAGAGCCGGGTAAAGTGCCACAATTGGCACATCTTTTGATGCGCCAAATGTGGGGCTGCTGTAGCCTGGTATTATCAGGCTGTCGAGGGCCAAAATCCATGGGCCTTGACAGTCTTTTAATACCAGGCCGCAGCAGTCTGCATTTTACTTGGCTGGTTAACAAAAATAGGGGGACCCCTACGCCATTTTTTTTTTCGAGGGGATCCCCTATTTTTGTTAACCAGCCAAGCTAAGCAGACTGCTGTGGCCTGGTATTATCAGGCTTGCAAGGTCCATGGATATTGGATCCTTACCAGCCTGAAAAACCAGGCCTCAGCGGTCTGCTTCATCTGGCTGGTTAACAAAAATAGGGGGACCCCACGCCAATTTTTTTCGAGGGGATCCCCTATTTTTGTTAATCAGCCAAGATATGCAGACTGCTGTGGCCTGGTATTATCAGGCTGGCAAGATCCATGGATCTTGGCTCCTTAACAGCCTGAAAATCCAGGCCTCAGCGGTCTGCTTCATCTGGCTGATTAACAAAAATAGGGGGGACCCCACGCCATTTTTTTTTCGAAGGGAACCCCTATTTTTGTTAATCAGTTCCCTCTGACGTCACTGATTGTGTCCCTGGCTGACCTGAAGTGAAAGTGGAAAGCAATCAATTAAGCTTTCCACTTCCTCTCCTGTCAGCCAGGAGAGGAGCTCATTCATTTGGGGGTTTACTGTGAGGCTGCAGCATTAGCTGCGGTCCCTGCAGTAAACATTAACCCTTTCTGAAGGATTACACCGTGGGACCTGACTGTGCATCGGATTGGTAAGAATAATTTTGCTTTATTATTTTATTTTTATTACAGGAAATGGTTTTAGCAGGTAAATAAAATATGGTCAAAAACTGTGTGATTATTTCATTAAACTTCTTTTTTATTAAAGTGTGTGTGTTTGATTTTTCTTTCATACAATAGGATTAATAATTGATAGTTGTCTAATTGACAGCTCTCAATTATTAACCTGGCTTAAAGTGACCTTTCAATTGCAAGGTCATTTTAACCCCTTATTAACCCATTCGCCACCGCTACAGGGCAATGGGAATAGACGGGTAAAGTGCCAGAAAGGGCAAATCTAATTAGAGATTTGCCCTTTCTGGGGTGTCTGGGGGCAGATGTTAGTATCCGGGGGGGGGCCAAAAATAATGGTCCCTCTCTGGGCTATTATTATCTGCCCCCACTCACTGGCTTTGTCTGTCTGGTTGCGAAAATAGGGCGGGAGCCCACGCATTTTTTTTCAGCAATTTTACACCTCATATATATATATACACGTCATTGAGTTTGTGACACATATATAATATATATTTATAGTTCATACACTTCTACATAGTATAATAGCCGCTAATTCAATTGCCGGCTTTTGTGAAAATGCAGAACCCGACATGAAATGACACTTGGTTTACATAGAGTTAACCATGTCTTTTCATGTAGTTTGATATCTGATTTGCACAAACAATTACATGAGTGTAAGTGTGCAAAATTTCACACCTGTAGGGGTTAATTAAAGGTGTAAATTCGTAGCAAAAAAGTCCGTTTTTTTTACAACGAATTTACACCTTTAATTAACCACTACAGGTGTGAAATTTTGCACACAGCCACTCATGTAATTGTTTGTGCAAATCAGATATCAAACTACATGAAAAGACATGGTTAACTCTATGTAAACCAAGTGTCATTTCATGTCGGGTGCTTCTGTCTTTTCACAAAAGCCGACTTTACCCAGCAATTGAATCAGAGGCTATTTTACTATGTAGAAGCGTATAAACTATAAATATATGTATATATATATATGTCACAATGACATGTATATATATATATATATATATATATAATATATATTTAATATGTATTCTATGTGTGTATATTTAGTGTTTACAAGGAAAGAATGGGTTTTTTTTAGTTACGATATTTTGTTCCCATAGACTTACATTGGATTTCCGGTATCGGTATCGGGTATCGCCGATATTTTAATGGTATCGGTGATACCATTCCGATTCCGATACTTTGGATATCGGAAAGTATCGCTCAACTCTAGAAAGGACATAAAATCAACAGCAACACAAAAAATGGTCTTATAGCATATCACAATTGAAATGATGCAGGCAACCCCCATGGCCATGGTAAAGATGAGGGTAGCACAGGTGAAAAACACTAATAAAGCACCCACCTACAAATCTACCAAACATGGAGGGGGTGGCGGCCCAGTATAACTGCACACAGATAAGGCTTGCATAGGCCATCAGTCACACAGGTAGGTGTGGTACACAGTATCTGGCTTACAGTCTAATAATGACACCCATAATTAAAAACTCTATTCAATCAGTACCTTTAGTTGGACTCAAACCCATGAGCTAGATGCTGCAAGGTAACAGTGTTAATCTCTGAGCTCCTGTTCTGAATAGACCCAATCCTATTGGTTGGTATATGATTTTTTGGGATAATACCAATAATCAAAAAAAATATTTAAATAAAGCAATGTTGCTTCTGTAACTACAGGACCTTAATGGAATAAGTATGTATAGTTATATACTGTATATATTATAAATCACTAAAGTTTATCTTTGTCTTACTCCTTATTTGCATTGTAAATTTTAAATAAAAGCAGCAGGTAGAAACTCCAGTGTAATTGAGGTCCTAGGTAAGTTGTGAATACTAGATATTACCTATCATGTACAGGAGAGATGCAAGACAGCCGATATTGAGCAGGTGAAAGGTTATAATTGTCCTGTTTTCCCTAGCACAATAATAGCACCGTTTCCATGCAGCTTTCTGAACCCATTATCCTTTATACTCATGAGTCTACATTACCAGAAGAGCATGTTCACAGCTTTACAAGAAGTGTCCTAGACACCGCTTTCAGTCATTGTGCATAAATTCTAAATGCAGCCAGGACTGCTACATATTTTCATTTCAGCGCCAATTTTAAGCACTTCCATTTATTTCTGAGAGGTAGGAGTACAGCACTTAAAATATTTTTATTTGTTCTTAGAATTAACCCATTATTTACACTTAAAGAGTAACCATCGTTTTAGTTTTTATTTCCTAGATATATAAAACACGTGAAAATAAGAAACTTTGTAATATATTTTATCAGAGAAACTGTCAGGCCTGATCTTATCCATTACTGAGATAGGAGAGGGCAGTTGCTATTGTTAAGATTCCATATAGAGGTGAGGAGGTGCTAGAGCAAGAGCTCCTCCTTCCTCCTATCCGTTCTCATCTACAAAGACTCTTATTAATAGCAATTGCTATTTCTATCTCAGTAATGGATAAATATGTCTTCACTGACTACACATTTTACCCAAGAAATGAGAATTTTGTAAACAAGAAATAAGTCCTGAAAGAGAAAGAAGCAGATTTTCAGGTCTACTATTAATTTAGGAAATATCACTTAAAATGAAGGGTGCTCTTTAAGACCTCTTTAGAATTTTTACAGTAAAATATCAACTGATATAAAAGTTGACATTTTGCTTAATGAACAAGTGTGAACTAGATAGAATTTACTTCTTTACAATTGTGTGTGGCCCAGCTGCGCAAGGTACACATGTCTCCTGGAAAATGCACAGATAAGGTAATTGTGAAGCCTGATATTCATTCACAACACACATTTCCCAACACTGCCACCAGAGGGCAACTTAGATTATTTAGGTTGCTGTGACGTAGCAGTAGGAATCAGATTAGCCATTCTAGTCTTGGAGGGAGAGGAGATAAGACTGAGATCTGACAGAGCTCCTGTAGCTCACCTCATACAGAAGTGGAGGCTAGTACGAGTGGACAAGAGAAGCACTCTAGCCTAGTCAGAGCTGCAACTGAAGCATTTACCTCAGAGGAAGCTGCCTGTGTTCCCTAGAAAGTGGAAAGTGACTCTCAGAGCGAGCATTGAAATCAGTTTGACAGAGTTCCTGATAGCCGCTCTGGACAGAGTCTGGAAGGAAGGAAAGAAGGAAGGGAACTACTGCAGTTATAACAACGAGGCAACTGAGAACAGGTCAGTGAGCACTGAAAGGAAAGCTTACGACTACATCCACTGCTACCGTGCTTATGTTAAGGGCCAGAGCAGGGCGACAGGCGAGTGGAGAAAGAAAGACAAGTGACCTAGGTGACAGATCACCTTCACTTAATTATCCGGACACCGGGGTCCGAAGTGTTGCTAGAACTTCACGTCTAGTAATAAGAAAACCGGAGGCCTTGCTGGACTTCAAGTCGCAGAAGGTAGCCCTAAGCGCTGATACGTAACCGGAGTCAGGGAGAACAGGGACTTTGAGCCAGTGCACCGCAAAAGTAAGGACTTAGTTCTTTCCAACATCTGATAATCAGAGACATAGAAGGCTCCACCACAATGTTGGCCGGGCGTAGTTGCTAATGAAAGAGTTGCACTTGACTTTATGCAAGTTTGTACTCACATACACTTTAAGGAGAAAGGAGGCCTTTAACCTGCTCAACAGTTTCCTGAATGTGCATTCTCCAACCTGACCAGCTCCCCGGGTCCTGCCTGCAACATCTACAAGTAAAGGTATGGAAAGAGATTGCCTGGTGTGAGACTGCTTTATTACCTACACCCTGCACCACCATAGACTTTGAGGGACCAGTCCTACCTGTGGGGGACTTAACATCTAGCTGCCTAATAACATCCCCTCAGAAGATTCATCTAGCAGCGCTGGTCAAATTGATCAGAAACCACAGGTGGCGTCACAAACTATTATTCTAAAATCCCCTGTAAATATTCCCCCATTGCATGACCGCCAAGGCCATGGACCGAGCTCTGCTGCCAGTGACATTCCCCATAGACTTCCATGGGCTCGGTTCCGAGTACCCCATAGCCCTGGTACCACCACTGGTGTGCGCGTCATCTTTGGCGTCACGAACAGGATATGAAGCTCGTGAAACGCGAGTCCTGTGTGCCTAATTTGAACTGTTTTTGTGAAAAAGACTGTTTGCTATTTTTGTGATTTTTGGCGCCATTTTCCGCCATTTTACCGCCATATTCGCGCCCTGAGGCACTGGTGAAGAAGGTGGGAGTGCCTTCGTGGGCGTACCCCCCCTGTGGCGCGAAAGTTATGGCCACCCTCTCAAAATGCTACTATAATGTGAGATCCTACCCCACTGCAAGGGAGATCCGCCTCCTCTTCATCTTCTATGCAAAAAATAGGAAGCGCAAATCCCGCCTCCACGGAAGAGACCAGATTGTTCCTGATGGAAACCGCAGTCTGGCCTGGAGAGAGATGGCGGAAGGACAGGAGCAGCTATGTCGAGGAGCGGCGGCGCGCAAGCCCTGTTCCCCAGAAAAGCTACTGCCTGTGCAGGAGCCGTCCCCAGTACGGGACCTTCAACAAACCATGCTGGAGTTAAAGGAGGAAAATGCGGCGCTCAGAAAATTTATACAGCGCCATGCAGACATGGAGGAAACGGAGAGATGCTGGCGTGCCCAGACACAGTGGCTGCTGTGGGACGCAGTGCTCTCTCCTACAGGAACAACGCCATTACCTGAACTTCCTGTGTCACCGCTGCAGAAAGCTGAAGGAAAACCGGAGGCCGGCCCCAAAAGAGCTGTACCTGACCCCACCGATGGAGCGGTGGAAGAGAAGGAGGCTGAGGAGGCCCTGCCCGTTCCGGAGTGCCAGCCAGGCCAGGAGGCCGCAGCAGACTACAGTTCCCCGGTAGGAACACCGGAGGGGTCCCAGCCATCTCTGCCAGAAATCGATTGGGAGCAAATGGAGTATCTGGATGACATCACCTATGCTGCAAAAGTGGAAAACGAGCAGCGACGCAGTGATCAGGAGAAGCGACGGCAGCAGGAGGAGAGAGAAGCGCAGCAGATCCGTCAGCGGTACCATGAGGAGTTCCTCGCCGACAAGGAGAGTGTCCGCAGGAATAAAGGTACGCTCCGGGAACCGCGGCGTCAGGGGTGCATCACCGGATTCAAACTCCACAAGGGCTGGGGCTTCATCCACGAGCCGGGCCTGTATCAGGATATCTTCGTGAGTCGCAGGGATGTAGAGTCCCACCTGCCCATCGGACACCCGGGAAGGGATCTCATTAACGGGGACATCGTTAGCTACACACGTCACTGGGGTCTAAAAGGATGGTATGCCCTAAACGTCTCTATTGTCAGCGACTCCGTCCCCGACGCCGGTAACGTACACCATGCCGCAGCGTCCCAATCCCGGGCTCCCACAGTGCTAGGCCGTGCACCAGCATCGCCCCTGCGTACACTTCTGTACCCAGATCTTGCTCTGCATCGCAACCTGTGACCACTTCAGCATCGCCCCTTGCGTACACTTCTGCATCGCAATCTGCGACCATTTCTGCATCGCAACCTGAATTGTACACTGCGGCACCTTCTACAACGCGACCTGCGTTCTACTCTGAGGATGTACCCGTTGGGTCCTTGGAGGATCAACCAAAAGATGTCGCTACACAAACGTATATTGCAGGACACGATCTTCTTGTGATGGGTTCCCAAGGGCATCGTATACTTCTGGCCCCAGGGATGGAAAAAGTAATTGTTATAAGCAAGAAAGATGAAAAACAGTAGGACCCAGACAGGGGTTTACTGCACCTGAACATGTATAAAGTTGAAGAAGAGTTTGCACTTTATTAATAATGTGAAAATGTTTAATAATGTTATTTGCCAAATGTGATGATGATTGCATAGTATGCATAGAATACCCCAGTTGGGTAATGAGAGTTAAAGTGAGTTATTGAAATGTGATTTTATTTGAAATGTGTTCACATGCAAAGGACTGCGTGGCTGTGGACTGTGCCAGCCCAAAAACTTTACTTGTAAATAGTTCGCACTTCGGTGCTCCATCTTGGTTTTACATAAAGCCATATGAAGAAAAACCGTATGGTGTGGCCTTGAGTGAGGTTTGCAGCAATGAAGTCCTGTAGCCCACCCAGGACCCACGTGGGAGGTTTTTGGTGCGGGTCCTCCACAAGAATCTTATATATATGTGAAAAGTATTTTTGATATTTTTCTAATGTCCATTGTACAAAATGTAACGTTCAAGAGTCCTTACCTCCCGCAAGGGATGAGTTTAAAATGTTAATGTTATATGCAAAACAAAAATGTTTTTCTTTTCTATTTCAGCCCGGGAGTGCTGAGTTTAACTAGGGGGGGAATGTGTGGCCCAGCTGCGCAAGGTACACATGTCTCCTGGAAAATGCACAGATAAGGTAATTGTGAAGCCTGATATTCATTCACAACACACATTTCCCAACACTGCCACCAGAGGGCAACTTAGATTATTTAGGTTGGTGTGATGTAGCAGTAGGAATCAGATTAGCCATTCTAGTCTTGGAGGGAGAGGAGATAAGACTGAGATCTGACAGAGCTCCTGTAGCTCACCTCATACAGAAGTGGAGGCTAGTATGAGTGGACAAGAGAAGCACTCTAGCCTAGTCAGAGCTGCAACTGAAGCATTTACCTCAGAGGAAGCTGCCTGTGTTCCCTAGAAAGTGGAAAGTGACTCTCAGAGCGAGCATTGAAATCAGTTTGACAGAGTTCCTGATAGCCGCTCTGGACAGAGTCTGGAAGGAAGGAAAGAAGGAAGGGAACTACTGCAGTTATAACAACGAGGCAACTGAGAACAGGTCAGTGAGCACTGAAAGGAAAGCTTACGACTACATCCACTGCTACCGTGCTTATGTTAAGGGCCAGAGCAGGGCGACAGGCGAGTGGAGAAAGAAAGACAAGTGACCTAGGTGACAGATCACCTTCACTTAATTATCCGGACACCGGGGTCCGAAGTGTTGCTAAAACTTCACGTCTAGTAATAAGAAAAACCGGAGGCCTTGCTGGACTTCAAGTCGCAGAAGGTAGCCCTAAGCGCTGATACGTAACCGGAGTCAGGGAGAACAGGGACTTTGAGCCAGTGCACCGCAAAAGTAAGGACTTAGTTCTTTCCAACATCTGATAATCAGAGACATAGAAGGCTCCACCACAATGTTGGCCGGGCGTAGTTGCTAATGAAAGAGTTGCACTTGACTTTATGCAAGTTTGTACTCACATACACTTTAAGGAGAAAGGAGGCCTTTAACCTGCTCAACAGTTTCCTGAATGTGCATTCTCCAACCTGACCAGCTCCCCGGGTCCTGCCTGCAACATCTACAAGTAAAGGTATGGAAAGAGATTGCCTGGTGTGAGACTGCTTTATTACCTACACCCTGCACCACCATAGACTTTGAGGGACCAGTCCTACCTGTGGGGGACTTAACATCTAGCTGCCTAATAACATCCCCTCAGAAGATTCATCTAGCAGCGCTGGTCAAATTGATCAGAAACCACAGGTGGCGTCACGAACTATTATTCTAAAATCCCCTGTAAATATTCCCCCATTGCATGACCGCCAGGGCCACTGACCGAGCTCTGCTGCCAGTGACATTCCCCATAGACTTCCATGGGCTCGGTTCCGAGTACCCCATAGCCCTGGTACCACCACTGGTGTGCGCGTCAATTGTAAACAGACTAATACAACAAATATATACTGTAATCAAATAAACTGATATATATACACTGCTCAAAAAAATAAAGGGAACACTAACACAACACAATGTAACTCCAAGTCAATCAAACTTCTGTGAAATCTACCTTTCCAGTAACAAAGCAACACTAATTATGAATCAATTTCTCCTGCTGTTGTGCAAATGAACAGACAACAGGTACAATGATCAGCAATTAGAAAGACACCCCCTATAAAGGAGTGGTTCTGCAAGTGGTGACCACAGACCATTTTTTGATTCTCATCGTTTTTGGCTGTTTTGGTCACTTTTGCATTTTATCATTGCTCTCACCCCTAGAGGTACTGTACAGTAGGATGAGGTGGTGTCTACAACCAACAGAAGTTGCTCAGGTAGTGCAGCTCATCCAGGCAATAAGGGTATCTGTGTCTGTTAGCACAGTGTCCAGAACATGGAGCAGATACCAGGATAGAGGCCAGTATACCAGGAGACGTGGAAGGGGCTGTAGGAGGGCAACAACCCAGCACCAGGACCGCTACCTCCTCCTTTGTGCAAGGAAGAACAGGAGGAGCAGTGCCAGAGCTCTGCAAAATTACCTCCACCAGGCCACTAACATCCATGTATCTGCTCAAACTGTCAGAAACAGACTCCATGATGGTGGTATGAGTGCCCGACATCTACAAGTGGGTGTTGTGCTTACAGCCCAACGCCATGCAGGGCAATTGGCATTTGTCAGAGAACACCAAGATTGGCAGATTTGACATTGGCACCCTGTTCTCATCACGGATTAGAGCAGGTTCACACTGAGCACATGACAGATGTGACAGAGTCTGGAGATGCGGTGGACAATGTTCTGCTGCATGCAACATCCTCCAGCATGACGGGTTTGGCAGTGGGTCAGTAATGGTGTGGGAAAGCATTTCTTTGGAAAGTCACACAGCCCTCCATGTGCTAGCCAGAGGTATCCTGACTGCCATTAGGTACCGGGATGAGATTCTCAAACCCATAGTGAGACCATATGCAGGTGGAGTGGGACTTCAGTTCCTACTCATGCATGACAATGCTAGACCTCATGTGGCTGAAGTGTGTCAGCAGTTCCTGCATGATGAAAGCAATGATGCTATGGACTGGCTTGCCAGTTCCCTAGACCTGAATCCAATTGAGCACATCTGGGACATAATGTCTTGTTCCATCCACCAATGCAAAATTGCACCACAGACTGTCCAGGAGTTGACTGATGCTTTAATCCAGGTCTGGGAAGAGATCCCTCAGAAGAACATCTGCCGCCTCATCAGAATTGCCCAGGCATTATAGGGAGGTCATACACATTCGTGGAGGCCACACACACTGCTAAGCATCATTTCCTTGTCTTGAGGCAGTTCCACTGAAGTTGGATCAGCCTGTAATTTGATTTTCCACTTTGATTTTGAGTATCATTCCAAATCCAGACCTTCATGGGATATTAATTTTGATTTACATTGATCGTTTTTATGTTTTATTGTTCCCACCACATTCCACTATGTAATGAATAAAGATTTGCAACTGGAATAATTAATTCAGTGATACCTAGGATGTGGGATTTTAGTGTTCCCTTTATTTTTTTGAGCAGTGTATATACATTATATATCAGTGATAAATATAATCAGTGCTTTGCGTGTGTAGCTTACATGTATTTAGCTAATAAATAAATTAAAGAAAACAATGGCATAGTGTCCCCCTCATATCTTTTTAACCAGCTGAGGGAAAGCAGACAGCTGTGGGCTTGTGTTATTAATCTGGTAAGGGGCCACTATTCAGGAATCTTCAGAGCTTAGTAATAAAAGATCACAGCTGTCTGGGTAGCCTTTACTGGTTATTAAAAAGACGGTACCACACCAAAAAGTGACATGGGGTCCCCACTATTTTTAATAACCAGCAAAGACTAAACAGACAGCTGTGGGCTGATAATAGGCTGGGAAGGGGCCATGGATATAGGTCCCCTCCTAGATCAATAACATCAGCCCTCAGCTGCACCAGAAGTGGCACATCCATTAAATCCATCAATTCTGGTGCTTAGCCTCGACTCTTTCCACTTGCCCTAGTGCGTTGGCAAGTGGGGTATTGGTTTTGGGGTTGATGTCAGCTGTTTTATGTTTTCTGACATCAAGCCTAGGAGTTAACAATGGAGAAGCATCAATAAGACACCCCCAGGGCTGCATGGTGGCTCAGTGATTATCACTGCCGTTTTGAAATTATGGGGTCCTGGCTTTAAACCCTATGAAGGACAACATCTGCAAGGAGTGTTCTCCCCGTGTTTGCATGGGTTTCATCCAGGTTCTCCTGTTTTCTCCCACCTGCCAAAGACATACTGATAGGGAATCTAGATTGGGACAGTGATGATAACGTTTATAAAGCGCTATGGAATTAATGGCTCTACATAAGTGCGTAAAATGAATAAATAAAAAAAAATTTAAAAAACCCCGTAGGTTTAAGTAAAAAACACACACATGGTAAAGTCCTTAATTTGAACAGAACACTTTCCAACCCTCTTTTACTCATTTGCTAAGATTTAAATAAAAATTAAAAAAGCAAAAAAAAGTAATCTTCACCTGTCCACGGATAATCCATACTGATGATGTCCTTCATGATCCTTAGCTCTGCTACATCCCGATTGTGTGTTGAGCAGTGGCATGAGTTTGCGACTGCTCAGCATGCCAGCCGGAACTCACTGACAGTAGACTGAGGATGCGCCTGCAGTGATGATCTGTGACGTTAACAAGGTAACTTGAGTGATGAATTGCGGTAACCTTTATGATGTCACAGTTTTAATCCTGACAAATTTCTCACACTACAAATGGTGATGTCAGTAAGATTGCCACATCTCATGGATGCGTCTTTACTGGGATGGTTAATGGCTGATGTTATTAGTCTGGTCTAATGTTGAGCGATACGATAATGCAAATATCAGCTATCGGCCGATATTAGCTCTATCGGCCTTTCGATAATTCGTTTCGATATTTTCGTCATATCGAATACCGGAATCGGATTTGTCACTGTCACTGTCCGTGTCCGTCGGTCGGGTCTGTCACTGTCAGTGTCCGTCGGTCGGGTCTGTCAGGAGTCAGCGGCACTTACCTGGCAGAAGATCTCCGGCGGTCACGTCCTGGACTGCTTCATGGCCGCCATCCTCTTCTCCCCGGCGGTCACATGCAGTTTCTCGCGATAACTGCAGTGACTGCTGGGTAATCCCGGCCGTAAAGCAGTCAGTCCGATGACGTCACCGCCGGGGAAGCAGGTAATCAGCTGTGCTGCGTCGCGATGACAGGCTCTGCCTGTCATTGCGATGTAGCAGAGCTGGATCGTCGTGGGACTGTCGTTATGGACTGCGTCGGACAGGTGGTATACTGTTGGTTTGTTTTTTTTTTTTTTTACAGGAGATCGATGGCGTCGCAGGAATGAGAGTACAATAAAATTAATGAAAACTGTGTTGTCTCTTTTATTTCATTAAAATACTTTTTTCTTGCTGTGTCTTTTTTTTATACATTTAATAACTTTGGGATTAATAATGGATCGGTGTCTTATTGACACCTCTCCATTATTAACCGGGCTTATTGTCACCGTGCAATCAACGGTGACATTAACCCCTTATTACCCCGCTTGCCACCGCTACAGGGCAAGTGGGAAGAGCCGGGTAAAGTGCCACAATTGGCACATCTTTTGATGCGCCAAATGTGGGGCTGCTGTAGCCTGGTATTATCAGGCTGTTGAGGGCCAAAATCCATGGGCCTTGACAGTCTTTTAATACCAGGCCGCAGCAGTCTTTTTTTTACTTGGCTGGTTAACAAAAATAGGGGGACCCCTACGCCGTTTTTTTTTCGAGGGGATCCCCTATTTTTGTTAACCAGCCAAGCTAAGCAGACTGCTGTGGCCTGGTATTATCAGGCTTGCAAGGTCCATGGATATTGGATCCTTACCAGCCTGAAAAACCAGGCCTCAGCGGTCTGCTTCATCTGGCTGGTTAACAAAAATAGGGGGGACCCCACGCCAATTTTTTTCAAGGGGATCCCCTATTTTTGTTAACCAGTTCCCTCTGACGTCACTGATTGTGTCCCTGGCTGACCTGAAGTGAAAGTGGAAAGCAATCAATTAAGCTTTCCACTTCCTCTCCTGTCAGCCAGGAGAGGAGCTCATTCATTTGGGGGTTTACTGTGAGGCTGCAGCATTAGCTGCGGTCCCTGCAGTAAATATTAACCCTTTCTGATGGATTACACCGTGGGACCTGACTGTACATCGGATTGGTAAGAATAATTTTGCTTTATTATTTTATTTTTATTACAGGAAATGGTTTTAGCAGGAAAATAAAATATGGTCAAAAACTGTGTGATTATTTCATTAAACTTCTTTTTTATTAAAGTGTGTATGTTTGATTTTTCTTTCATACAATAGGATTAATAATTGATAGTTGTCTAATTGACAGCTCTCAATTATTAACCTGGCTTAAAGTGACCTTTCAATTGCAAGGTCATTTTAACCCCTTATTAACCCATTCGCCACCGCTACAGGGCAATGGGAATAGACGGGCAAAGTGCCAGAAAGGGCAAATCTAATTAGAGATTTGCCCTTTCTGGGGTGTCTGGGGGCAGATGTTAGTAGCCGGGGGGGGGGCAAAAATAATGGTCCCTCTCTGGGCTATTATTATCTGCCCCCACTCACTGGCTTTGTCTGTCTGGTTGCGAAAATAGGGCGGGAGCCCACGCATTTTTTTTCAGCAATTTTACACCTCATATATATATATATATATACATGTCATTGAGTTTGTGACACATATATATATACAGGTCCTTCTCAAAAAATTAGCATATAGTGCTAAATTTCATTATTTTCCATAATGTAATGATTAAAATTAAACTTTCATATATTTTAGATTCATTACACACAAACTGAAATTTTTCAGGTCTTTTATTGTTTTAATACTGATGATTTTGGCATACAGCTCATGAAAACCCAAAAATCCTGTCTCAAAAAATTAGCATATTTCATCCGTCCAATAAAATAAAAGTGTTTAAAACAAAATAAAAAAAAACATCAAATAATAATGTTCAGTTATGCACTCAATACTTGGTCGGGAATCCTTTTGCAGAAATGACTGCTTCAATGCGGTGTGGCATGGAGGCAATCAGCCTGTGACACTGCTGAGGTGTTATGGAGGCCCAGGATGCTTCGATAGCGGCCTTAAGCTCATCCAGAGTGTTGGGTCTTGCGTCTCTCAACTTTCTCTTCACAATATCCCACAGATTCTCTATGGGGTTCAGGTCAGGAGAGTTGGCAGGCCAATTGAGCACAGTAATACCATGGTCAGTAAACCATTTACCAGTGGTTTTGGCACTGTGAGCAGGTGCCAGGTCGTGCTGAAAAATGAAATCTTCATCTCCATAAAGCATTTCAGCCGATGGAAGCATGAAGTGCTCCAAAATCTCCTGATAGCTAGCTGCATTGACCGTGCCCTTGATGAAACACAGTGGACCAACACCAGCAGCTGACATGGCACCCCACACCATCACTGACTGTGGGTACTTGACACTGGACTTCAGGCATTTTGGCATTTCCTTCTTCCCAGTCTTCCTCCAGACTCTGGCACCTTGATTTCCGAATGACATGCAAAATTTGCTTTCATCAGAAAAAAGTACTTGGGACCACTTAGCAACAGTCAGTGCTGCTTCTTTGTAGCCCAGTGCTGCTTCTCTGTTTCTGGTTCAAAAGTGGCTTTACCTGAGGAATGCGGCACCTGTAGCCCATTTCCTGCACACGCTTGTGCACGGTGGCTCTGGATGTTTCTACTCCAGACTTAGTCCACTGCTTCCGCAGGTCTCCCAAGGTCTGGAATCGGTCCTTCTCCACAATCTTCCTCAGGGTCCAGTCACCTCTTCTCGTTGTACAGCGTTTTCTGCCACATTGTTTCCTTCCAACAGACTTCCCATTGAGGTGCCTTGATACAGCACTCTGGGAACAGCCTATTTGTTGAGAAATTTCTTTCTGGGTCTTACCCTCTTGCTTGAGGGTGTCAATGATGGCCTTCTGGACATCAGTCAGGTCGGCAGTCTTACCCATGATGGCGGTTTTGAGTAATGAACCAGGCAGGGAGTTTTTAAAAGCCTCAGGAATCTTTTGCATGTGTTTATAGTTAATTAGTTGATTCAGAAGATTAGGGTAATAGCTCGTTTAGAGAACCTTTTCTTGATATGCTAATTTTTTGAGACAGGATTTTTGGGTTTTCATGAGCTGTATGCCAAAATCATCAGTATTAAAACAATAAAAGACCTGAAACATTTCAGTTGGTGTGTAATGAATCTAAAATATATGAAAGTTTAATTTTAATCATTACATTATGGAAAATAATGAAATTTAGCACTATATGCTAATTTTTTGAGAAGGACCTGTATATATATTTATAGTTCATACACTTCTACATAGTATAATAGCCGCTAATTCAATTGCCGGCTTTTGTGAAAATGCAGAACCCGACATGAAATGACACTTGGTGTACATAGGGTTAACCATGTCCTTTGCTATCTGATTTGCACAAACAATTAAATCAGTCTATGTGTGCAAAATTTCACACCTGTAGGGGTTAATTAAAGGTGTAAATTCGTAGCAAAAAAGTCCGTTTTTTTTACAACGAATTTACACCTTTAATTAACCCCTACAGGTGTGAAATTTTGCAAACATAGACTGATTTAATTGTTTGTGCAAATCAGATAGCAAACGACATGAAAAGACATGGTTAACCCTATGTACACCAAGTGTCATTTCATGTCGGGTGCTTCTGTCTTTTCACTGAAGCCGGCTTTACCCGGCAATTGAATCAGAGGATATTTTACTATGTATAAGTGTATAAACTATACATATATGTATTTATATATATGTCACAATGACATGTATATATATATATATATATGTATTCTATGTGTGTATATTTAGTGTTTACAAGGAAATAAAGGTTTTTTTTAGTTGCGATATTTTGTTCCCATAGACTTACATGGGACTTCCGGTATCGAAATCGGATATCGCCGATATTTAGTGATATCGGCGATACAATTTCGATACGATATTTTTAGATATTGAGCAATATCGCTCAACACTAGTCTGGTCTCTACCGAGCCTATAAATATCAGCCCGCAGCTGTCTGTTTAGCCTTTGCTGGTTATTAAAAAGAGGGGGGGACCCCATGTCACTTTTTTTGGGGGTATCCCCTTTTTAATAACCAGTAAAGGCTACGCAGAAATCTGTGAACTGTGAGATCCAGGGATAGTGGTCCCTTCTAAGACTAATAACACCAGCCCCTAGGTGTTTGCTTTCCCTCACCTGGTTAAGAACATTGAGGGGGACCCAACACTATTTTTTTCTTGAATTCATTTATTTATTCATTAGCTAAATACATGTACAGTAAGCTACACACTCAAAGCACTGATTACATATCTCATTGACATATTTCTTTCTTTCTGTCTCTGTATTTAAGATTCTTTTATTACAGTGGGGGAAAAAGTATTTAATCAGCCACTAATTGTGCAAGTTCTATCACTAAAAAAGATGAGAGAGACCTGTAATTGACATCATAGGTAGACCACAACTATGAGAGTCAAAATGAGAAAACAAATCCAGAAAATCACCTTGTCTGATTTAACAAGATTTATTTTGCAAATTATAGTGGAAAATAAGTATTTGTCATTAACAAAAGTTCATCTCAATATTTTGTTATATATCCTTTGTTGGCAATGACAGAGGTCAAATGTTTTCTGTTAGTCTTCATAAGGTTGGCACACACTGTTGGTGGTATGTTGGCCCATTCCTTCATGTAGAGCAGTGATGTTTTTTGCCTGTCAATGGGCAACACGGACTTTCAAATCCCTCCAAAGGTTTTCTATGGGGTTGTGATCTGGAGACTGGCTAGGCCACTCCAGGGCCTTCATATGCTTCTTACGAAGCCACTTCTTCATTCCCCTGGTGGTGTGCTTGGTATCATTATCATGCTGAAAGACCCATCCACATTTCATCTTCAATGCCCTTGTTGATGGAAGGAGGTTTGCACTCAAAATCTCACGATACATAGCCTCATTCATTCTTTCATGTACAGTACAAACCAAAAGTTTGGACACACCTTCTCATTTAAATATTTTTCTGTATTTTCATGACTATGAAAATTGTACATTCACAATGAAGGCATCAAAACTATGAATTAACACATGTGGAATTACAGACTTAACAAAAAAGTATGTAACAACTGAAATTATGTCTTATATTCTAGGTTCTTCAAAGTAACCACTTTTTGCTTTGATGACTGCTTTGCACACTCTTGCATTGTCTTGATGAGCTTCAAGAGGTAGTCACTGGAAATGGTCTTCCAACAATCTTGAAAGAGTTCCCAGAGATGCTTATCACTTGTTGGCCCTTTTGCCTTCACTCTGTGGTCCAGCTTACCCCAAACCATTTCGATTGGGTTCAAGTCTGGTAACTGTGGAGGCCAGATCATCTAGCGTAGCACCCCATCACTCTCCTTCTTGGTCAAATAGCCCTTACACAGCCTGGAGGTGTGTTTGGAGTCATTGTCCATTTGAAAAATAAATGATGGTCCAACTAAACGCAAACCGGATGGAATAGCATGCCGCTGCAAGATGCTGTGGTAGCCATGCTGGTTCAGTATGCCTTCAATTTTGAATAAATCAGCAACAGTGTCACCAGCAAAGCACCTCCACACCATCACACCTCCTCCTCCATGCTTCACGGTGGGAACCAGGCATGTAGAGTCCATCTGTTCACCTTTTCTGCGTCGCACAAACACACAGTGGTTGGAACCAAAGATCTCAAATTTGGACTCATCAGACCAAAGCACAGATTTCCACTGGTCTAATATCCATTCCTTGTGTTCTTTAGCCCAAACAAGTCTCTTCTGCTTGTTGCCAGTCCTTAGCAGTGGTTTCCTAGCAGCTATTTTTACCATGAAGGCCTGCTGCACAAAGTCTCCTCTTAACAGTTGTTGTAGAGATGTGTTTGCTGCTAGAACTCTGTGTGGCATTGACCTTGTCTCTAATCTGAGCTGCTGTTAACCTGCGATTTCTGAGGCTGGTGACTCGGATAAACTTTTCTACAGAAGCAGAGGTGACTCTTGGTCTTCCTTTCTTGGGGCGGTCCTCATGTGAGCCAATTTCTTTGTAGCGCTTGATGGTTTTTGCAACTCCACTTGGGGACACTTTCAAAGTTTTCCCAATTTTTTGACTGACTGACCTTCATTTCTTTAAGTAATGATGGCCACTCATTTTCCTTTACTTAGCTGCTTTTTTCTTGCCATAATACAAATTCTAACAGTCTATTCAGTAGGACTATCAGCTGTGTATCCACCAGACTTCTGCACAACACAACTGATGGTCCCAACCCCATTTATGAGGCCAGAAATCCCACTTATTAAACCTGACAGGGCACACCTGTGAAGTGAAAACCATTTCTGGTGACTACCACTTGAAGCTCATCAAGAGAGTGCCAAGAGTGTGCAAAGCAGTCATCAAAGCAAAAGGTGGCTACTTAGAAGAACCTATAATATAAGACATAATTTCAGTTGTTACACATGTGTAGCCCTGGTGTTAGGCACACGCAGTACCCTGGAGAGTGTATGGCGAGACGGCAGTTTAATGCTAAATAACCATTCACTCAACACACACTGGACACACCCTTAGGGTAGTGGAGTTTGCTCTTGAGGGAGTGGTCAAGGTATGTGTTAGAGTGATTAGTAGTCGGTGTCTAGACTTCAGAGAGAGAAGACGTCTGGAGGGAGGAAGGAGTCCAGCCTGCTCTATCATCAGTTCAGATCGTGGAGGCTGGTACAGGTGGTTTTCATTCACCTTAGCCTAGTCAGAGCTGTACCTCAGCAGCATACACTGGAAGGAAGGAAGAAGTTTAGTGCAGAAAGTCTTCAGCATCCCTGTCTAAAGGACGGTATAAGGTTCAGAGACGTGCTCCTGCCTTTTGATAACTGAGCATCTGTAGCTAACTTTGAAGTGAAGGAAAAGAAAGAAGTGACTACTCGACCCTTGGCTAGTTTGAGTGCTTATGTTACCAGCGTGGACAAGGCGAAAGGCACAGTGGTTTATTGGATTAGTGCTTACGGATTGCAGAAGTCCTGCACATTGCACCCGGTCACTGGGGACCGAAGGATCACTACTGTTTCAAGCATAGTGATAAGAAAACCAGGAATCTACCGGACCCTAGGTCGCGGCAGACAAGCCCCTTATAGTCAGTACGTAACTGGGGTCAGGGGAAGTGAAGACTTTGAGTCAGTGCACGACAAGATAAGAATTCAGCTTCTTCGCAGGAAGGCCCCTACCACAAAGCTGACTGGGTGGTACAGCTATAGTTTAGCTGGAGATTTTGAGGGAACTACGCTTCAGGCTGGTTGTACTCGTTGTATTGGAAGAAAAGGAGGCCCCTAACTTGTCCAGCTGCTGTCTCAAGATACACTCTCCTTGGATCAGCCTCCCTGGGACCTGCCTGAACATCTTACAAGTAAAGGTATGGAAAGACGCTGACCGTGTGAGACTGTGTTCTTTATCTGCACCCGACTTCACAAATCTCATAGACTTTGAGGGACCAGTCCCACCTGTAGGGGACCCGACATCTAGCTGCATTACCATCCCCTCAGAGATCTACAGCAGCGCTGGTACTAATTACCAGAAGACTACAGGTGGCGTCACGAACTGTATATAAATCTATCCCCTGTAAATATATCCCCAACATACGCCAGACCGCCCGGGCCACAGACCGAGCCACAGCTACCTGTGACAAAAACCCCATAGACTTCCATGGGCTC
>JARQOD010000001.1:206202109-206295347 GCA_033576555.1 Oophaga sylvatica | reverse complement strand
TATGGAAGGGTCCTCTGGGGAAAAAGGTATTTTTGATCGCCAAACTGTTCTTGAAGGGTGGGGAGAAGTTGTTTGGGGACTTTTTGGTACTTCTTTATTCAGGGTGTTTTTTTGGAAAGATGGAGAGACCCATTCCCTTGGGGGAAAAGAAACCCCACCATGAATGGTTTCGGATTTTTTTAACTTGGCATGAGACAAAATTGGTGGTGGGTCACCTTGTTTTTCAAAGAGGGTTTTCCTGATGTCCAAAACAATCAAAAAGGGGATTCACAAGAAAAATAATTTTCCCCCTCCTCGAAGTCCTCCCTGTATTTTGCGAATATCGTTGCCCTGTGTTTTTTCTGGGGGAAATGGCTTGTTTGCTGCCCCCCTTGAGCCCGGGGCCTTGCCCCCAAGTCTCCCCTCAAGTGCGTGCTGCACACACCCGCTGCTCCCTTTCCCCGGGCAACCCTTGCGTTTGGGGAAAGCCATCCACAGTGAACATTTTAAAGAGACGGTTGGGTTGGGGTCTTTCTTGGCCCGGGGAGTCTTTTTGGCAAAATAAAAACCCTTTTAAAGTTCTTGAAATGAGTAATTGTTGACTGGGTGCAATCTTTTAGTTGATATTTTGTTGGCCTTTTTGGTTGAAATGATGACTGCAGGGTTTTTTTTAGAGAAAACCCCATGGTAACGAAAAAACAATGTCCCAAGACCACCCTTTTTTTTAAAGAGTTCAGGGGTGTCATTCTTATTAAAATCATGACAGTTTGATCCCCAGCCAGTCCTCATCCACCCACACCTTGAAAATGGGCAACCCTGAAAAGGGTTTAGGGTTTTTTAAGGCGGGGGTGCAAGATTTGAAAAGTGTTGGGGTAAAATTCATTTTTAGCCAAATATTTCTTTTTCAAATAAAATTTTGTTAAGCTGAATTCCCTTTTTAACTTTGGAGTTATCAAATGCCCTTTGAAAATGAAGCGTAGATTTGTAAAAATTAATATTTATGTATTCCAAAAACTTTTGGCCATGATTTTTTTCAACCACAAATTTTTATGAGGGATTTTTTTAAAATATATTTGTCTGTGTAAAGCTTGTTATATATATTTTGTTATTTGCCGCAAGTTTTCTGAAAGACATGATCATGTTAGTTTGGTCATTTTTGGGGCCTATGCGATTTTAAAAATATATGGGTTTATGTTTTTGGATTATATGTTCCCATGCTGTGCAATTTTCGTAATAAAATATGATTTCAGTTTGGGTCACTCATTTTTAAAGTTATGCCCAAAAGCGATCGTATTATCCATTGAACTCTGTCCCTGCAGTTTGTGGCTGGGGCGCTGGCGGTGCTCTGTTCCCTTGTCTTCGGTTTTGGGTTTCCCATGACAGGTTGGGGCCCCCTTCGTTTGCGCAGGCGCGTGAGGGGGCATGTATGGCTTCACCACTTCAACTTCGGTCGGTGTTCCATTGGTCAATGTTTTTATAGCGTGGGTTCTCATATTTGTTCCCCCCTGCGAGTGAAAACTCCCGAAATGCGTCGGGGCACTTTCTCCCCGGGTTTTTGGATGCCAGTACTTTTTTGGAGGTAATCTCCCCCTATTTACCCCTGCGTCACTTCATTTTCATTGGGGGCGAAATTGGGCCCGTTCTATGGGGGTTTAGGAAAAGTCCAGCATCCCAATTTTGACAATGGATTTCTTAAAATCGCTGGTTTTCCCAGCTATGGTAGCTACCCAATCCTTATGGGACGATGAATTTGACCCAAAAGTAGTAAGGGTGTTACCCAAAGGGGGCTTGGTTGGGTTTATTTTGTTATATATGCCTTGCTTTTGACAAAATTTCCATTATTTATAAAAATTTATGCTCAGCCCCCCCGCTATATATATGGCCACATTTTTTAAATTTTTCAAGGAACCCAGGATAATATGTTTGGTGTTATCTTAATAAACCCCTTCCATGTATGTTTTTCACTGTTACCCCTGTTTTTTTTCTTTATGTATTAATAAAGTTTTTTTTATTTTTTGATCTATACTTTGGATCTGGGGTGTTTTTTTTTTGTTTTTTTTTCAAAACATCACCTTTACAAAATATTTCCCCTTCCCCAGTGTACGAAAAATGATGGGATGTTGGAAATAGCGAAAAGAAATTTCCCCGTGGTTTTCCCATGTCCCCCCCTGCCACTTTTTTCTTCCCCATTTTTTGATCAAATGAGGGAAAATAGGACTTGGTACCCAAAGGGGGTCTTGGGAGGGAGATTATTTTTCCCCAGACAAAGTTTGGTAGGTTTTTCCCCTATACAGGCCTGTGTGGGGTCTAGTCAGGAGACTGGGTGTGTTACCTCACCTGAAGGTGGGGTTAGGCTTTTTAAGGATTGTTTAGTGTGGGGGTTTTGGAAGAGAATATTGGCTAAATACCCGGAAGTGTGTTTTTTGGTACACTGTTCATGGCACCGAAAGCAACCAACCCAAGGGGGATGGCCCTGGGGGCCCCCTGTGGCTGCGTGCTTGTTAAGCCCGCCCCAAAAGGGTGGTTGGGAACAGTGGTTTCCCCAAGTGGGTTTTTTTGTTTGTTTTGTTTAGTTATCTGGCTTTTAAACACATTAAAAGAATTTTAATGGAAATTGGTTGCCTCATTACGCGGCCCCGGGCCCTGCCCACCCGATGGATCCCCACAGACGTAAATAATTTGGATCAATCCCTCTTTGATGCTTACCCGGGGGGAGGACAGGGGGTGGGGTCTTGGAAAATTGTTGGGTTCCCCCTTGGATGAGCCCCAAAGGGGAAAGCACCAAGTCCCACGAAGGGAGGATTAAATGGACCCGCCCTTCGACCCCCCAGACCTCTTTCTTTAGTTTTCTTTTACCCCCTTGGGTGTGATCCCAAGCAAAATTTTAACTTTACGGGAATTGGAATGCTGGGAGGGGGAAAAATAAATCGTTCTAAAACCCCGTTGTAATCTTTTTGCCCCATTGGGTATATTTAGGTGGGGAGTAGGTGTCTTTACCGGGGTTTTTACCCCGACCCTAGCTGTCACCCCCCCCCACCATACCCGGGGGCACCTGTACCCTGCGTGTTTCCCTTACAAGTGGAAACAGGCTGAATTTCAACCTTCAAAATTTGCTTGTCCTTCGAAAACTGCCAACATCCCGTGTTTCTGCGCTCCCCGCTAAGGAAATTTCCTCCCCGTGTTTCCCTCGCTTCCTGTTGGTCGGTTTCCCCGGCCCCCCCCTGAAAGGAGCCCCCCCTTGTTACTGGGGGCCAAAACTTTCAGCAAGGCCAATATCTTTGCCCCATTAATGGGGGGGACCGCTTTTCGCTGAAAAATTTTTAAAATCGTAAACCCACCCCCTCCCCCCCTACCCCCTGTATTTTCCCCCCAATGAGTCCATGTGAAAAAATAATTAAGCAATTCTGGGCCCTTTGTGACACTGGGGATCGCAAGGTTGGAACCCTTTTTAAAAACTTTGTGGAGTTGGCCTCCCTTTTCCTTTTTCCCCCCCCTTCCTTTTCCTAATTTCTCGGGTAAACCTTTCCCAAAGGCAGAGTGAAAATAGTCCAAAAAACTGTTTAAATTTTTTCTTAACTTTTTTTTAAAGGTGCTCGTAGGGCCCCGAAAGCAAATATAACAGTACAGACCAAAAGTTCACACACCTTCTATTAAAAAAATTTTTCTGTATTTTTGATATGAAAATTTTTAAAATAAATGAAGCATCAAAATTTAAAAATTAACAATGGGGAAATTATACATTACACTTTACAAAAATGGAAAAAACTGAAAAATGTTTTATATTTGGGGTTTTTAAAAGTACCCCTTTTTTTTGATTATGCTTTGTAGCGAAAAGTAAAACATGGATTACGCCGGGTTCCAGTAAGCATGGGGAGGGGGTGGATTGGGGGGGGTGCTTTGGGTAAAATGTTGGGATTTATTAAAAATTTGAAGGGGTGAGGGTTAGCTACCCCAAACCATTTAAATTGGGTTCGGGTTTGGGTGATGGGGAGGCCCGGGTCATCTGGCGTGCCCCCAAAAACACCCCTTTTTGGGTCAAATACCCCTTTACAAAGTTGGGCTGTGTTTGGGGTCATTGTTGTTGAAAAAAAAATTGGTCCAGCTAAACGAAAACCCGGATGGAATAGATGTGCTGCAAGATGCTGTATACCCATTCTGGTTCACTATCCCCTCAATTTTGAAAAAACCCCCAAAAAGTGTCCCCCACAAAGCCCCCCCACACCAACACCCCCTCCCCCCATGCTTACGGGGGGAACCAGGATGTAGATCCTTTTCACCTTTTTAAATGCAAAGCATAATCTAAAAAAGGTGGTACTTGAAAAATGAATAAAAAGACATAATTTCATTTGTTTCTACGTTTTTGTAAAGTGTAAGTATAATTCCACATGGGGTTAATTCATAGTTTTGATCATCGTTGATTCTACAATTTTCAAAACCCTGAAAAAGCAGAAAATCTTTGAATGAGAAGGGGGTCCCAAAATTTTTATTGTCTGTTATCCCCCGTCCCTTCATCAACGCACCTACCACTTCCCCGTTGAGCGTATCAGCCCCGTTGCTAAGACCCGGATCAGGGCCCCCGGGAAGTGAGGATGCTGCGCAATTTTGCGATGGGGTGTTCCCCGAAAGATCCCCCTGTTTTTTAATTGTAAGCAGCACTTTATTTCACTGGGGGGACTCTAAGGGGCTGTGTTGGGACCTAATACCCCCGGGACTCCTGATCCCTTCCCCCCCTTAGTGGGCCTTTAAGCAGACGAACAAAAAAAGGATTTATAATTCCCGGGCCCCCTGGGAGATACCCCCCCGGGGCCCCGTGGGTTTGGAATCGTTCTCCCCATCATGTCTTGTCCCGTCCGGGGGTAAAGCGTTGGTGGTTCCCCCCCGGGCCGCTTTGGCGCCCCCGCAGCAGTTTTCCGGTTGTCATGAAAACACCTCGCGCTGCATCCGATTTGGCTCTCTGGATTGACTCCCACCGTTCCCCCCCCCAGGGGTGCCCTCGCCCGCCAATCGAGTCTGTCATGGGGGGGCTCGCTGCCTGAGGGGGGCCCCCATTATGCCCACCCGGGTCCTTGGGGGGCCCCCTCCCCCTCGCTGTGTCCCTAACAATGCCCAAAGGAAAACCCTATGGGGGGGCCAAATGCACGTGGGGGTCTTACCCCTTTTCCCCCCACCTGGCACACCCCGGGGCCCTCTGGGTTTTTTGACTTCCAGAAGGCATTTTGGTAACGCCTGCTTCCCGGTGTCCTTTGTAAGGCCCCCCGGAAAAAAATGGTGCCCCCATGATCGGGGCTTTCTGCTGAAGGGGGGAACCCCTCCCCCAACCCCCTGCTTCTGTGGGGGGACATTGGGGTTGCTGCGGCCCCCCCCCGGGAGACCCGTCCTGTAGCTCCTTGGGGGCCCCGGGGAACCCCCCCCTGCGCCCACCCCCCCCCCCGGTGTGTTTTTCCCCTCTGTTGCAAAAGGGTAGAGCCTGCAGCATTGCACCCTGGCCCCTGCCTCCCGACCCCCGGGCCCCGGCCCCATGGGCAAGGGGACCCATTTCCTTTCCCTCCCCCCGCCGTGCGGACGCCCCCTTTTTGGGGGACCATCCTGTTTTTCCCCTCCCACAGATTTCCCCGGACGACCCCCCGCCCCCCTGGGATACCTTTCCCTATGTCCCCCCATTGGGGGGGTGGTGTGGAGCTGCCTGGAGCCTGGAGAGACACCCTAGGGTAAGGGGGAGGCCTGGTGATGCGGGGGGGCCCGTTTCGGGTCCTTGCGTCCGGGCGTCGTGTCAAAGGGGGGGTTATTGCCTTCACGCCTTTTTTTTCCCACCCACCTCTGCCCCCGTCACCCCCTTCCCCCCCCTTTTTCCCCTCCTTTTCTTTTATTACCTCTTCTTTTTGTCACTTTTTCCCCTGCCGGTTTTGCCCGCCTCCCTCCAACCCTGTTTTCTCCCCCTGCGTTACTAAAATTACACAGACAAAAAGCCCCCTCTTGAAATTTTGGGCTAAATAATTTTTTGTGGAAAAAATTTTGGTTTTTTATTGTCAGGCTCAAGTTAAAAAAGTATGTAAAAGCCCCTGGGGGTTAAAGGGCTCACCCCAACTCTAAATACAACCTTATTAATTTCCAAAAAGTGGTACTTGGGGGGCTTTCCCACTTTTAGGCCATTGGGGGCCCCCAAAATAAAACTGGTGTCCCCAAGTTTCCCAGGAAATTTTAATTCAAAAAGTCAATTGAGTCTTCTTTAAGCTTGGATGAAAAATTTTTGTGAACACTTAAATGTTAATAAACTTTTTTAAGTTTTTTTGGCAGCTTTAGGGGGGAAATTTTTAGATTGGTTGCACTTTTGGTATTTTTATCATATAGATCAAAGTACTTCAAAAGTGATTTTGGGCCCCAAAAAACGTTTTGTTGGAAAAATGAAAATCGCTGGTCAATTTAACCATTAAACTTCTACCCCAAAAAAAAAAAATTTATTTTTAAAAAATTTTACAAATGTAAAGTAGACTTTTGAAAAATTTTTATTTTTTAACTATTATGCCCCTAGTTTCCCCCCAAGATTATCCCCCCATAATGCCCATGTTTTTCCCCCTCATAGATGCTCCATAGATTATGCTCCATAGATGTATAGATTAGCCCCCATAGATTACCCCTAGATGCCCATGTATTTCCCCATAGTGCCCATGATTATCCCCCATTTTTGCCCCCCGATTTTCCCCCAAGTGCCCCAAAAGATTACCCCCCATTGTCCATTTTACCCCCATAGATGCTCCTACACCCCGAAAAAAAGTTATGTCGTTACCATTTATGAAAAAAAAACTTATAACCTGACGTTAATTACCAGGGTTTTTAAATTATTTTTTGAAAGTAAACCCTCTCAAATTTGGTTTTTTAAAAAAAAAAATTGGCATAAAGGAAATATTGATCATTTAATGAACACGAATGGTAGGTTTGCAAGAAAAATTTTGTCACTGGTTTAATGCCTCTTCCTATTTAAACCCCCACCAGTGCTGAAAAAAAAAGGTAATTTTGGGGTGTTTAAAAAAAACCCCGCCCCCCGGGGCCCTTATTAACTGAATTGAGCTCAGAAAATCCCCAAAAACACCGGGAAAACCTTGATTATCAAGAGGTAAAAAACCGTCCACTGCAGAGGTGGTGCCCTTTGGGTTCTCAGCGTCAAAAACAAAGAAAATTTAAAAAAAAAATTTTAAGGATTTGGAAGGGGGTTTTACAAGCCCCTCCGGCAGACCCAAAAAAACTGCTCAGGGGGAAGTTTGTTTGTTAGAAATCCAAAAAAAGCCCCCTTCCCCCGCACAGGCCCAAAGGCTGGGCACCAAGTCCCGTGTCAACAAAAAATTTGTAGGTTCTGTCTTTAAAAGGCCTCCTGCTCGATTGTGCCCGAAGCCCCCACTAAACAAAAAAGGAAATAAAAAACCATGTGGCATTTGCAAAGTCCCACAGCCGGTAAACAGAGGACCTGAAAAAATAGAAGGTGGATTTTTTGTGAACTTAGAGATTCACCCCGCTGCCGCAAATAGCAGGGGGAAATGGAGCCCTATCAATCCAAATCACCCCCAAACATTAAATTTGGTGTGGAAAGGTCGGGGGGTTTAAAACAGTTGGGGTGGGGGAAACATTTGCAAGGTGGAAGGCAATATCAATAGCCTAAAATATCAAGAAGTATTAGCTATCTCTTACATTCCAAATCATAAAAGGAGTCAAATTCTGCAGCAGGATTGTGCTCCATCACATACATCCATCTCTAGAACTAAGTTCCTCCAGGCAAAAAGATCAAGGTGCTCAATGACTGGCCAGCCCAGTCACCAGACATGAACATCATTGAGCATGCTTGGGGTAGGATGAAAGAGGAAGCTTGGAAGACAAAATCAAAGACTCTAGATGAACTCTGGGAGGCATGTAAGACTGCATTCTTTGCTATTCCTGATGACTTCATTAATAAATTGTATGAATCATTGTTGAACCGCATGGATGCAGTCCTTCAAGCTCATGGAAGGCACACAAAATATTAAATATGACTCTAATAGCACCACAACTTCATTCACCAATGTTATGCAACATATATTTGTATTTTAAGATAATTATTTGTTTGAATATCGCATTACTTTCTGTGGGCGACAAAACTTTTGTCTTGCCAAAATCTGACCATTCTATGTTCATTAAATGATCAATATTTCAGCATTGATGCCAATTTATTTTCTTAACCTAAACCAAGTTTGGGAGGGTTTCAGCTTTCAAAAGAGTAATTTATAAAACCAATGGATGAATTTAACGTCCGGTTATAAGCTTTGATTTACATAACATGGATAAGCGACATAACTTCTGTCAGGGACTGTAGATTTGCCCCCTTAGATGCTCCATAGATTATGCCCCCATAGATGCTCCTTAGATTATGCCCCCATAGATGCCCCATGTATTATGCCCCCATAGATGCCCCATGTATTATGCCCCATAGATGCTCCATAGATTATGCCCCCATAGATGCCCCATGTATTATGCCCCATAGATGCCCCATGTATTATGCCCCCATAGATGCCCCATGTATTATGCCCGCATAGATGCTGCATTGAATAGGCCCCTTATGCTGCCGCAGCTGCTGCACAAAACAACAAAAAAAAGACATGCTCACTTCTCGTCGCTGGGGGCCAGGTGCCGGTGTCCTGAGCAGGCGGGGACACCGGCGCGCTATGGCACAGGGGCCGGTGTCACCGCTCGCTCAGGGCCCTGGCACCTGAGATATTTACCTGTCTCCGTTCCACCGCTGAGCGCCGCTGTTTTCCGGGTCCTCCAGCAGTGAATGATCAGGCAGAGGGCGCGGCGCGCAGTAACCACGTCATCGCGCCCTCTGCCTGAATATCGCAGCAAGAGGACCCGAGGACACAGCAGCGAGCAGTGGTGGAACGGGACAGGTAAATATTGCTTATACTCACCATTCCGCCGGCGCATCTCTGCCCTGCTCTTCTCCCTAACAAAAGGTACCTCCAAAACATATTAGTTGAGTGAATGGGAGTGGAAATCCACTATCAAATTACACTAAATAGCAACATAGCTGCGACTCATCTTAACATATAAACAACTGAGAACCAAGAGTCAAAATGCTAAATAAAAAACTAATTTTATTGAAACAAATTATAGAAATCTCAAACAAGAAGAAAACAGAAATATAAACATAATCCAACCGTGTGGAGACGTAACTGAGAGCAGATTTAGTACATAAATGAGGAATAGTATGCGGTCATAACAGAAAACCAGTATACCAAACTGAAAAAAACAAAGGTGTCCTGTTAACATCTGCACCACATGAATAGTAGCAAGAGCTGAGCCATAAATATATAAATCAGAGTTTCTCCGGGCCAATAACTGAGTAGTACAAAGTCACAGTTGTATACATCGTGATACGCAGCGCTGAGTTGGACCCAAGTGCTATTGAAATAAGGAAAAACTGCACAAGGCGGTTTTAAATAGAAATCCAGATAAGTAAGTATATTGCTGGCACTCAGAGGGACAGCTCAGCGCTGAGATTACAACTCATGAAGCAACAGCTTCATCATTAAGCACACAGAAAAGAAAAAAAAAAAAAAAGAAAAAAATAATCAATGATACATCAGCCATTAGTAATAGTTACCGGTCATAGTGGTGCTAAAGTGGGCGCAGGACACCGCAATCCCCGACGTACGTTTCGGTACACCTTCTTCAGGGGGCGTGTTTTAAGGGGTTTAGAGGTCTCATTAAATATCCTGCCCTAGTGATCACATGTCTACAAATGACCATTTGTAGTGCCCCATGTAAAAGCCTGTAATTAGGCAGCAGCCTCTCAGATCGATACCGCACATGTTCTGATGCCAGAGGGGAGGCTGAATCACCTGGGGCGGCTGGCGCCTAGCCGTTACCCCGGAGACCAGACATACCCACAACAAGCGGAGCAGAAATAACGCGAGATATCAGAATCAAGAGCGTATGTTTGAGGAGAGGTCATGTGATCAGTAGGGGCGGAGCTTGTTATGTGACATACAAGGCAGCAAAAAAAGTTCAGGATGTGTAGATTGACTAAAGATCGGATGAAGGCAATAAATAGAAAGGTATATCTAATCAGCGACATGTGCATCATCCTGTGTACAAGGCACATAGAGATTCAAGATGCGCTGTAAGTGCATCAATAGCGCCACCACAGAATATGTTATAAAGCTCCCTAAAATGCTTGATCGGTATATATGGAGTCAAGTGGGAGGAGTTTAAATCTAGTGGCAACAGATCTGGGTATTGCAAATCAGAATATTACCATGTGAGAAAATAAAGCGGAAATAATGTGTGAAAACACAATGCATAACTAGAGGAATAAAGCAACCCATCCATTCATATCAACAGTAATATACACCACCATGTGCACAACGGCACACAGTGGTGTAAAGTACGCTGTAGATATATATATATCCCTCCTCAGCAACACGAATTTAAAGACTCCCAAGCATGTTTAAGCAGTATATGGGGAGTCAGGTCAAGTGGGAGGAGTTTAAATCCATTGACAGAAAATCAATAAATTGCAGGTCAGATTATGACTAGGTGGGATACCAGACAAGGTTAGTATACAAAACAAAATAATTTAGCAAATACATTTGTTATAATATAACATTAAAAACATACATCATGGAAACATTGTGATGACACAACTGATAGTAAAAGAGCAACGCACTAAATACAATGAAGATGAAAAAACACAATCGTATATAAATGCATAGTGTTGATGAGCTGTGCCATTACATAAAATCTCCATTGATAGCTATAGTCCATTTGGTGAGAAAGGGATACACAAGTAGATAGTCGTTCTGATTGCCCAGGGCAGTCTATGGCACTGATTGCCTATACATCCGAGGATTTCTTTTGTCAGGGAAAGAGACGAAAGTCCCCGCTGGTGAGATAATTGGGTTACTTGAAAAAACAGAAGAAAAAAAGAAGTTAAAACCAGCTTTAAAAACAACACATTTAAAAAAAAAAAAAAAAAAGCAAGTGGGTAAGGAAAAAATCAGTTATATCAACCAATGATGGAACACTGGGCCTAAGTTATCAAAGAAATGATGCAAAGCCATGAGATTCATTTAAACCGTGCGGGGACATTGTTCCCAGGACAGTAATCCATCTGCATTCTTTTTGTGCTAGCAGCCGCTTGACATCCCCACCTCTAATTCCACAATGTATTTGTTGTATTCCTCTTACCATAAATGATTTGGGGTTACATTGGTGAAATAACTTGTAATGTCTGGGTATAGTTTTTAATGTTGTAAGGTCCGTGACATCCGCAGCCGCAATGATGTCCCGGACATGTTCCCTGGTTCTTATTTTAAGCTGTCGGGAAGTCATCCCTATATAGATCTTGCGGCAACCGCAGGTGGCATAGTATATGACCTGCATTGTTTTGCAGGTTATATATTGTTTGATGGTATAACTTGTACTACCATCAGCTGACAAGAAATTTTTAGTCCGCATAATATTTTTGCATGCCACACAATCTCCACAGGGGTAACACCCCTGTGGTGGGCCGCGTGTACTAAAAGGGTTACCTACGGTGGGGAGATAGTGGCTGTGCACCAGAAGGTCGGATAGATTTTGACTCCGTCTGGCCGTCATTAGTGGACGATCAGACAGAATGGAGGACAGCGAGGGTTCAGTTTTTAAAATGTTCCAATGGCGCTGGAGACACTCCCTCATAACGGACCACTCCCCGTTGAAGGTTGAGATGAATCTGACTGAATCAAAGCCCTCTTGTCGTTTTTTAGTGGTAGGGTTCTGTGTATGGAGCAAAGATGTACGTTGGCATCTTTTGGCTCTCAAGTAGCCCTGTTTTATACATCTGTTGCTGTACCCACGCATTTTGAACCTCTCCTTAAGATCTGTGGCCTGACTCTCAAAGCAGGCATCTGAGGAACACACTCTACGCAGCCTCAAAAATTGCCCTGTTGGGATGGCCCTAACCGTGGAGCCGGGATGTGATGAGGTGGCGTGAAGAAGTGAATTAACCGATGTGGGTTTCCGATAGATATCGGTTTGTAAATGACAAAGTTCGTCCACCGATATTTTAATATCTAAGAAATCCACCTCGGTTTTGCTAAAATTATAAGTAATTTTAATATTAAAGGCATTCAAATTTAATTCTTCCATAAAGGAATGTAGCTGTTGTTCTGTACCTTGCCAGATGATAAGTACATCATCGATATACCTTAATCAGTACTGCACATGGTCCGCGGCCTGCGCACCCTCTCCCCCAAAGATCATCCTCTCCCAGTAACCTAGGAAAAGATTTGCGAAAGAGGGCGCACAGGCCGCGCCCATGGCAGTGCCACATAACTGTAAATAATATTTATCCTTAAAAACGAAAAAGTTGTGAGTAAGTATATATTCTAATAAATCCAAAATCAAATCACCGAAAGGGCCATCCCAACCTCCATGACTCAAAAAATAACGACATGCGTCTATGCCATCTTGATGTCGAATGCATGTGTACAGTGACTCAATGTCAGCCGTCACAAGTAGCATGTCTTGCTCCAGAGTAACACCGTCAATTCGGGCAAGAACGTCCATTGTGTCTCTGGCATAGGAGGGCAGCAATTCCACAAGAGGTTTAAGGTAGTGGTCCACAAATTTGCAGATAGGTTCGCAAAGCCCTCCCATGCCAGAGACAATAGGACGTCCCAGCGGTTCAGAGGCATTCTTGTGTATTTTGGGCACAAATAAATGGTAGGTATTTTGGGATACCTAAGAAGTAGTCCCTCCAAGACCCTCTTGGGAATCAGGCCATCGTCGAAAGCATGATTCAGAATCATCTCAAGCTCTGCGGAGAAGGCACGCAGGGGATTGTGATCCAACCTCAAATATGTCCTCCTGTCCCTCAACTGTCTGAGCGCCTCTTTTTCATATAATTCCTGTGGCCATACCACTATGTTTCCCCCTTTGTCTGCTGGTTTTATAACAACATCCCCCAGGGATTGTAATTCCCTCAGGGACATCCGCTGTTGAGCTGTAAGATTGTCCCGGTGTCGTTTATGGGAAATTCGCCTAAAGTCCTCCGTCACTAGTTTGGTAAAAATTTCTACGGCTGGGCTAAGAGACAAGGGGGGAAACCGAGTGGAACGTGGAAATGCAGATGGAGGAAATGTGCCACTAGGCGATGATTCCTGCTCATCTAGTAGGTCCTCCAAGACTTGTAAAGCCTCATCTTCTGCCTGATCTGAATTTGGATTATTAGGATCCCGTTTAGCATAAAGTTTTTTAAGGATCAATTTTCTGGAAAATAAATTTAGATCCTTAATAGCAGTAAACGAGTCGTATGTATTGGTAGGGGAGAATGTGAGGCCTTTGGAGAGCACCTCAAGTTGCGACCCTGTTAAGATATGTGTAGATAAATGGAACTACTTAGCACACAAAATAAAGAAAACTTGGACATGTTGGACTCTGAGATAGAAATTATACAAACCAAATTAAAGCAAGATTTATCTGAGAGTGAATTACTTATAATCCATCAAGAAATTGATGGTGAATTCCAAAAGTGGGAAAAAGAAATCTGTACCAATAAGACCAGTAAGTTCCAAAGGGATGTCAATGACAAACAACAAAATACAGTGTATAAATGGAATCGGAAGACACGTCGGTCTCGTAATTTTGCTCGTAAGAGATCTACATCCATAACTTCTTATGCCTCAAGTGAAGAGTCCTCCAGATCTAAGACCTCAAGAAATGTAGAAACTACCAATTTAATTCCGAATCGGGAGACTCAAGTTGTTAAACGCAAATTTACATTACCCAATAAACAAGACAAGCGTGACAAGAAAAACAACCTTGAGGTAATCAATTTATCTACACATATCTTAACAGGGTCGCAACTTGAGGTGCTCTCCAAAGGCCTCACATTCTCCCCTACCAATACATACGACTCGTTTACTGCTATTAAGGATCTAAATTTATTTACCAGAAAATTGATCCTTAAAAAACTTTATGCTAAACGGGATCCTAATAATCCAAATTCAGATCAGGCAGAAGATGAGGCTTTACAAGTCTTGGAGGACCTACTAGATGAGCAGGAATCATCGCCTAGTGGCACATTTCCTCCATCTGCATTTCCACGTTCCACTCGGTTTCCCCCCTTGTCTCTTAGCCCAGCCGTAGAAATTTTTACCAAACTAGTGACGGAGGACTTTAGGCGAATTTCCCATAAACGACACCAGGACAATCTTACAGCTCAACAGCGGATGTCCCTGAGGGAATTACAATCCCTGGGGGATGTTGTTATAAAACCAGCAGACAAGGGGGGAAACATAGTGGTATGGCCACAGGAATTATATGAAAAACAGGCGCTCAGACAGTTGAGGGACAGGAGGACATATTTGAGGTTGGATCACAATCCCCTGCGTGCCTTCTCCGCAGAGCTTGAGATGATTCTGAATCATGCTTTCGACGATGGCCTGATTCCCAAGAGGGTCTTGGAGGGACTACTTCTTAGGTATCCCAAAATACCTACCATTTATTTTGTGCCCAAAATACACAAGAATGCCTCTGAACCGCCGGGACGTCCTATTGTCTCTGGCATGGGAGGGCTTTGCGAACCTATCTTCAAATTTGTGGACCACTACCTTAAACCTCTTGTGGAATTGCTGCCCTCCTATGCCAGAGACACAATGGACGTTCTTGCCCGAATTGACGGTGTTACTCTGGAGCAAGACATGCTACTTGTGACGGCTGACATTGAGTCACTGTACACATGCATTCGACATCAAGATGGCATAGACGCATGTCGTTATTTTTTGAGTCATGGAGGTTGGGATGGCCCTTTCAGTGATTTGATTTTGGATTTATTAGAATATATACTTACTCACAACTTTTTCGTTTTTAAGGATAAATATTATTTACAGTTATGTGGCACTGCCATGGGCGCGGCCTGTGCGCCCTCTTTCGCAAATCTTTTCCTAGGTTACTGGGAGAGGATGATCTTTGGGGGAGAGGGTGCGCAGGCCGCGGACCATGTGCAGTACTGATTAAGGTATATCGATGATGTACTTATCATCTGGCAAGGTACAGAACAACAGCTACATTCCTTTATGGAAGAATTAAATTCGAATGCCTTTAATATTAAAATTACTTATAATTTTAGCAAAACCGAGGTGGATTTCTTAGATATTAAAATATCGGTGGACGAACTTTGTCATTTACAAACCGATATCTATCGGAAACCCACATCGGTTAATTCACTTCTTCACGCCACCTCATCACATCCCGGCTCCACGGTTAGGGCCATCCCAACAGGGCAATTTTTGAGGCTGCGTAGAGTGTGCTCCTCAGATGCCTGCTTTGAGAGTCAGGCCACAGATCTTAAGGAGAGGTTCAAAATGCGTGGGTACAGCAACAGATGTATAAAACAGGGCTATTTGAGAGCCAAAAGATGCCAACGTACATCTTTGCTCCATACACAGAACCCTACCACTAAAAAACGACAAGAGGGCTTTGATTCAGTCAGATTCATCTCAACCTTCAACGGGGAGTGGTCCGTTATGAGGGAGTGTCTCCAGCGCCATTGGAACATTTTAAAAACTGAACCCTCGCTGTCCTCCATTCTGTCTGAGCGTCCACTAATGACGGCCAGACGGAGTCAAAATCTATCCGACCTTCTGGTGCACAGCCACTATCTCCCCACCGTAGGTAACCCTTTTAGTACACGCGGCCCACCACAGGGGTGTTACCCCTATGGAGATTGTGTGGCATGCAAAATATTATGCGGACTAAAAATTTCTTGTCAGCTGATGGTAGTACAAGTTATACCATCAAACAATATATAACCTGCAAAACAATGCAGGTCATATACTATGCCACCTGCGGTTGCCGCAAGATCTATATAGGGATGACTTCCCGACAGCTTAAAATAAGAACCAGGGAACATGTCCGGGACATCATTGCGGCTGCGGATGTCACGGACCTTACAACATTAAAAACTATACCCAGACATTACAAGTTATTTCACCAATGTAACCCCAAATCATTTATGGTAAGAGGAATACAACAAATACATTGTGGAATTAGAGGTGGGGATGTCAAGCGGCTGCTAGCACAAAAAGAATGCAGATGGATTACTGTCCTGGGAACAATGTCCCCGCACGGTTTAAATGAATCTCATGGCTTTGCATCATTTCTTTGATAACTTAGGCCCAGTGTTCCATCATTGGTTGATATAACTGATTTTTTCCTTACCCCACTTGCTTTTTTTTTTTTTTAAATGTGTTGTTTTTAAAGCTGGTTTTAACTTCTTTTTTTCTTCTGTTTTTTCAAGTAACCCAATTATCTCACCAGCGGGGGACTTTCGTCTCTTTCCCTGACAAAAGAAATCCTCGGATGTATAGGCAATCAGTGCCATAGACTGCCCTGGGCAATCAGAACGACTATCTACTTGTGTATCCCTTTCTCACCAAATGGACTATAGCTATCAATGGAGATTTTATGTAATGGCACAGCTCATCAACACTATGCATTTATATACGATTGTGATTTTTCATCTTCATTGTATTTAGTGCGTTGCTCTTTTACTATCAGTTGTGTCATCACAATGTTTCCATGATGTATGTTTTTAATGTTATATTATAACAAATGTATTTGCTAAATTATTTTGTTTTGTATACTAACCTTGTCTGGTATCCCACCTAGTCATAATCTGACCTGCAATTTATTGATTTACTGTCAATGGATTTAAACTCCTCCCACTTGACCTGACTCCCCATATACTGCTTAAACATGCTTGGGAGTCTTTAAATTCGTGTTGCTGAGGAGGTATAAATATATCTACAGCGTACTTTACACGACTGTGTGCCGTTGTGCACATGGTGGTGTATATTACTGTTGATATGAATGGATGGGTTGCTTTATTCCTTTAGTTATACATTGTGTTTTCACACATTATTTCCGCTTTATTTTCTCACATGGTAATATTCTGATTTGCAATACCCAGATCTGTTGCCACTAGATTTAAACTCCTCCCACTTGACTCCATATATACCGATCAAGCATTTTAGGGAGCTTTATAACATATTCTGTGGTGGCGCTATTGATGCACTTACAGCGCATCTTGAATCTCTATGTGCCTTGTACACAGGGTGATGCACATGTCGCTGATTAGATATACCTTTCTATTTATTGCCTTCATCCGATCTTTAGTCAATCTACACATCCTGAACTTTTTTTGCTGCCTTGTATGTCACATAACAAGCTCCGCCCCTACTGATCACATGACCTCTCCTCAAACATACGCTCTTGATTCTGATATCTCGCGTTATTTCTGCTCCGCTTGTTGTGGGTATGTCTGGTCTCCGGGGTAACGGCTAGGCGCCAGCCGCCCCAGGTGATTCAGCCTCCCCTCTGGCATCAGAACATGTGCGGTATCGATCTGAGAGGCTGCTGCCTAATTACAGGCTTTTACATGGGGCACTACAAATGGTCATTTGTAGACATGTGATCACTAGGGCAGGATATTTAATGAGACCTCTAAACCCCTTAAAACACGCCCCCTGAAGAAGGTGTACCGAAACGTACGTCGGGGATTGCGGTGTCTTGCGCCCACTTTAGCACCACTATGACCGGTAACTATTACTAATGGCTGATGTATCATTGATTATTTTTTTTCTTTTTTTTTCTTTTCTGTGTGCTTAATGATGAAGCTGTTGCTTCATGAGTTGTAATCTCAGCGCTGAGCTGTCCCTCTGAGTGCCAGCAATATACTTACTTATCTGGATTTCTATTTAAAACCGCCTTGTGCAGTTTTTCCTTATTTCAATAGCACTTGGGTCCAACTCAGCGCTGCGTATCACGATGTATACAACTGTGACTTTGTACTACTCAGTTATTGGCCCGGAGAAACTCTGATTTATATATTTATGGCTCAGCTCTTGCTACTATTCATGTGGTGCAGGTGTTAACAGGACACCTTTGTTTTTTTCAGTTTGGTATTCTGGTTTTCTATTATGACCGCATACTATTCCTCATTCATGTACTAAATCTGCTCTCAGTTACGTCTCCACACGGTTGGATTATGTTTATATTTCTGTTTTCTTCTTGTTTGAGATTTCTATAATTTGTTTCAATAAAATTAGTTTTTTATTTAGCATTTTGACTCTTGGTTCTCAGTTGTTTACCTGCTCTTCTCCCGCGGTCTCTGGCGCCAGTGTTCAGCAGTCACGTGGTACCGCTCATTAAAGTCATGAATATGTGCATATTCATGACTTTAATGAGCAGTACCACCTGACCGTTGACCGCTAAACACTGGCGCCGGAGACCGTGGGAGAAGAGCAGGGGCTGCAGAGACCGCGCCAGCGGAGGGGTGAGTATATAGAACAACAGCGCTCCGCCTCCCCCTGTATTTGACTCGAGTATAAGCCGAGAGGGGCACTTTCAGCCCTAAAAAATGGGCTGAAAATCTCGGCTTATACTCGAGTATATACGGTAATCACATACTATACTTTAAAATTCTCAGTTTCCCACACATAAGTTACTGTACTACACAAAAGAAAAAGTTTAAATGAAGAATTCAGCCCTACTACATAGGTAAAATGTAAATATCAATGTTATGCAAACTGTTGGACTTGACAGGTCATATGATTGCTTTCCATTGTCAGTTCCTTAGTAATTGATGGGGCTGTTATTCAGGCAGCCTTAGACATCACATGGTCCATTTCAGTTCACTATTTCTTCAATATGCTCTTAAATTGGAGCTGGGGCTGATATTTAAGATGAGGAGATCTTGAAACTAATTATCTGTTATATTGAATTGGACATAATAGGTTCTAATGGTTAGTAGTGACTAATGGCCGCCTCTGTTCAGACACACAGATTGCTTTGACAAATGACTGCACAGGTTGTCAGTTGTCTGCTTTGTAGATATAGAGGATCACTTTGAAACCACAGGAAATGGACATGAGATGTTCCTCATACATTACAGAATGGTAATCTGCTAGAAGAGGCACAGTTACATTTCATGCTGATATTCATTTCATACACTATATGATCCTCGGCTGCAGGGGAAGAATATTGTTCCTGTTAATGGTTACTCCGTTTGCATCTTTTATCAGTGGAAATCCTTCTAGAGAAAGGAAAGAAAAGATATCTTGTGGAGTGACTTGTGTTTGCAGCAGATGAAATAATACAGACACTTCTCCTATATGATGTGTGATTATGAAGTGCTATAATAAGATCATTAACATCTGCAGTATATGCTGTTATAATGTAAGTCCTTGTCCTGTTCTGTCAATTAGGTAAAATGTTACTACTTATATACAGGGGGGTAACTATAGTGGGTGCTGAAGTAGCAGCTGCCCCCAGGCCTTGGAGCCCAGGGGAGCCCAAGAGATCCCAGTGGCCAATATTAAAAGAACAATACTAATAAAGACCTGTGACGTTACGCCACTGCTTATTTATGATGATGTCTGTGGAATTATTGGCACTATACATCAGTGAATAATAATAATAACAATAAGAATAAATTATTTAGCAACCGAAACGCCACATTTTAGTTCTTAAAAGGTTTATAGCACAGCTTTAAAAAATGTTCTGAATGCCACTCTGCTTACTCATGCACTGTTGCTAGAGAGGTCCGTAATGAATATGGAGGAATAAAAAATAATTCTCTTCAACCTGAAATGATGATTTTTCCAATGCATTATTTATCAACTTTTTTTTTAAATAACTAAAAATGGAAATTTTAAAGAGTTACCTACCCCTCAGTGACCTGTAGTGACCAGTGGTGTTTGGAAGGGTCATTGAATTTAAGATAAAATTTAATGAAAACTAAGAATATTTAATGATATATTCTTTCTTAGATAATGTTCTGTATAATGTTAGAACCCTTTTTCTCCCCTTCCATGTATTAGAGCAGAAGTGGGGAATCTCAGGCCTGTGGGCCAGAAATTACCTTTTCTCCGGACCGCCGTCAGATTCCCGGGAATCGCAGTGCTTGGGCTGGCAGCTGTGTTTTGATGGCCATCGACCCTTTAATTTCTTCTTGTTTTGTGAGTACGCTCACACAACATTCACTATTGAACTCTGAGGCACGTGCAATGAAAGATTACGTCCTGAAGCTAGTGCTAACATGAGGACGTACTTTGCTGATGGAGATTGCGCACAATTAGTATGGCCCCGAAAGGATGGTATAAGTACCTAAATTATCCTTGACAAAAAAGGTTCCCCACCCATTTTAGAGTATGATAATTTGTATTAAAAAGGACCTTCATGCCCAATCGTTAGCTGCTGTTCGTTGACTTGTTGCTTGGCGGCTTAAAAGGGTTGTCAAGTTAAGAAAAAAAATTGTGATAAACACTTTGGTGTTTTGTGCCTTGACGACCAAAGCAAAAGTACTAATATTCAAATGACACATTATGATGTGTTTTTTTCCTCTTCTTCTTACAAGAGCCACAATATTTTTATTTTTTCATCCACATAGGTCCTGATTTGCGGGACAAGTTGTATTTTTGAAAACACTATTCATTTTTCAAGTGATGGAAAAGCAGGAAAAAGTGTGTAGCAAGCAGGAAGAAATTTCCAAGTGTGGCAAAGTGATAAAAAAGTGCAATGCCACAATAGTTTTTTTAGTTATTAAATTATCGTGTTCAATATAGGGTAAAAAGGATCTGGCAATATGATTCTCCACATTAATACTATTATGGAGATACTAAACATGCTTTTTTTATTTAAGTGGCAAAAAAATGTGGAAATTCATAAAAAAAGGTTGTTTGCTTGTGTCCCCATTTTCTGAGTGTGTAATGTTTTACATTTTTGGTCTAAAGGGCTGTGTTACGGCTTGTTTTTTGTGCACTGAGCTGATGTTTTTAATTATACCATTTTGGGTGCGCGAAAAACAAGCCATAACACAGCCCTTTAGACCAAAAATGTAAAACATAGAATCATTTTGCCTAATTATGTTTTTTTTAGTCCATGCAACACATGCAATAAAAGGCGATCAAAACATCCATGTGTTGCATTGGCTGAAAAAACATAATTCTGGTGTTTAGATTTTTTCTCATTGCGCCATTTGCGGATCGGGTTTATAAATTTCATATTTTGAGAGATTGGACTTATACTGCCTTTTTCGTTTTATAATTATTTCTTTATTTTAACTGGAAGAAAAGGGGAGTGATTTGTACATATACTGTGTGTATATACTATATATATACGGCAAGATGTTGGAGGGGAGATACGTTTTGCTGAGGTTAATGGATTCAGTGATGTGAAACCCATGAGTTTTCCTTCAGCACATTAAGTGTTGCAAGGTGTTAACAGACAATTTGTAAATAGGCTGGGGTTATTGTGGACAACTATAGAGCGGGTCAGGGTTCAGCATGTGTGGAGAGAGGAACTCCAGGAAAGTTCTTATGTTGGTGCTAAAGTGAACCAGGAGGTTTTGCTAACCCTGAGCGGTGCGTAGCCCAAAGGGCTGTGTTTATTTGCACATCACATTGGTTTATGCTGCATACATAATAAACCAACTGAAGATTTAAAGAGACAGTGCCTGTGTCTATGTCTATCTTAGTGTGCAGACCAGTGATCTGATGTACCACAGGTGGTGTTTCAAATGAGGTCAACGCTCTGGGAACACGAGTAGCAGCTGTGGACAAACCGCATGTACTGAGTAAAGGCGGCCATAAGCCAGGACACAAAGTCAGACAGTATGGAGGATCTGATTAAGCATCTGCTGAGCACACAGCAACAGCAACAGCTGGTACATCAGGAAATGAGTAAGCTGTTTATTCAACAGATAGAACAACAGCACCAACAAGACCAGTTCATACGTCTGGAAAATGAGTTATGCAGAAAATGACACCGGGTGATGATGTAAAGGCATTTTTGACTGTGTTCGAACTGGTTATAGAGCGGGAGAAGCTGCCCCCAGAGCAGTGGGTGAAGGTGCTGGCCACCTATCTGACTGGCGAACCCCAGAAGGCTTACTATGACTTGGCCTTACAAGATGCTGAGGTACCGAGCAGGAGTCTGGGTCCCAAAAGAAGGGTAGTAGAGCCACCACTGGGGGGAGTACTAGATCCCACGGGGTCATTGAGGGATTGCCAAGGTGCCGTTGGTAAAGATTTGCTCTGCTTGAGATGTCACAGTCCAGGACATATAGCTGCCTGTTGACCTTTGTCCTCTGGGGAGATAGACTGCAGTCTATGGAGGCGCTGCTCGTACTATGTTTATCCTGCCTGCAGTGTGGATCGTCAGACGTCAGCCCGGTGAGGGGACACAGGCATGTCCCCTGACCATAAATGGGGTGCTGGTGTCAGGACTCTTGGACTCGGGGAGTTTGGTGACCCGAATAAGGGCCAGACACCCCACCAGATCATCCCAGGTAAAAATGTGGGCGTCTGCTGTTATACACGTGGATGCCAAGGACTACCCTGTTGCCAGAGTGTTGATAAAAATGAGCTGTGTTACTGAGTCCCATGAGGTGAGGGTAGTCAAAGACTTGCTACACCCCTTGATAATAAGGAGGGACTTCAGCTTGTTCTGGGACTTGTGGCGAAAGGTGAGGATACCAAGTGAATCAGACAGGAGCCAGCTTATCCTTGATGAAACCCCATCGTAGTCAGTCAGAGGTGGATGAGTTCCCCTTGTGAGTCCTGGCTGGTGACGTGACCAGTGAGGCCAAGATTCCTGAACTGGGGGTTTCTGGAGGAAATTTTGGGACTGCCCCTTAGGGGCATCTGAAAAAGTGTCTGTGATAAATGAGGTCGGGAGCAGACACCATCTTCCCTTACTTTGCAGTTAATGAGGAGTTGCTTTATCGGGTCACTAAACAGTGAGTGGAAGTATTAGAGCAGCTGTTAGTCCCAAGACCCTATAGAGGTAGGGTACTAGACCAGTCCCATTCTCTTGTCTTGGGGTGGCAACTAGGCATATATAAAACCCAAGAGCAAGTCCTTCAGAGGTTCTACTGGCTTGGGTGTCACAGGGACATTGTTAATTTCTGCTGATACTGCTCTACCTGTCAGCTAACTGTTCCCATATCCTAGTTCTGTTACCCATTATAGAGGTCCCATTTGACCTGATTGCCATGGACCTTGTAGGACCACTAGTTCAGTAGATCAGAGGCCACCAATACATCTTAGTGGTCATGGACTATGCAACACTGTACCCGGAGGTGGTACCATTGGGAAACTCCTCAGCCAGGAGTATAGCCCAAGAGCTATTCCATATTTTCTTCCGGATGGTCTTGCCCAGGGAGATTATGATGGACCGCAAACCATGGAGAATAAAGCGTACCAGGTGTACCACATTACCCTGCTGAAACCGTGTCAAGACAAGGATCTGGTGGAAGCAACATGCCTAGGTGCCAATCCTGAAGCCAGGGTCAAGGATGTCACAGTGGCAGAGACACTGTCACTGGCCTAGAAACAACAGTGCCGTGAGCTGCTTCAGCGAGCCTGTTTACAGAGTTACTAGTATGTACGCAGATTGTGGCGCAAGAAATCCTGACTGAACCGCATGAGAGGGTGAACCAAAAGCCGTATCGGATTCCCGAAGCCCACCGTGATGTTATCTCCAGGGTGTCATTGAGGAGTCAAAGAGCAGCTGGTCCAGCCCTATTGTCCTTGTGCCAAAGCCAGATGGAGAGTGGCACTTCTGTAATGACTACAGGAAGCTAAATGAGGTGTCCAATTTCGACATATATCCAATGCCCCTGTCCATGAGCTCATTGAGAGGCTAGGGTAAGCCAGATATATCACCACCCTGGATGTAACAAAAGAGTACTGGCAAATTCTCCTGTCCCCAAGTAGCAAGAAGAAGACAGCCTTCTCTACACCTGATGGGTGCTTTCAGTATACCCAAATACCATTCGGACTACAAGGAGCCCCAGCTATCTTCCAGAGGGCCATAGACGAATCCTAGCCTCTCACAAAAAGTACGACGTTGTTTATCTGGACGACATTGTGAACTTCAGCCCGGATTGGGTAAGTCACCTGCAGAAGGTCTAGGCAGTAGGAAGGCCGTGATTATCCTAAAAAAACAAAGAAGTGCGCCCTGGGAAAAGAAGAGGCAAAATACTTGGGCTACATCGTTGGAAGGGGAAAAATAAAGCCGCAAATCGATAATGTGGAGGCAATCCAAAAGTGGCCATAACCGATCTCCAAAGAGCAGGTCAGGGCATTTGTGGGAATTGCGGGATATCATCAGCAATTTATACTGAATTTTACCATGATGGCCACCACCCCGATTGATCTTCTCAAGGGCACAGAGATGTCGATGGCCAAATGGTCCTCTGAAGCATTGATGGCATGCCAGGAGTTGAAGCTCACCCTGTGCAGACAGCCAGTCTTTGTCACATCGTATATCACTAAAGATTTTGTGCTCCAGATGGATGCCTTCAATGCCGGGGTGGGAGCTGTGTTGTCCCAGGAGATAGATGGGGTCGAACATCCAGTCTTATAACTAAGTAGGAAACTCTCATCCTGTGAAAGCAAATATGCCATTGTAGAAAAAGAGTGCTTTGCCATCAAATGGGCAATTGATACCCTGATATACTACCTGTTAGGCCAGTAGTTCAGGCAAGTGTCGGATCATGCACCCCTGAGATGGATGAGGGAAAGGAGGTGGAAAAATGCCCAGGTGACTAGATCGTTTTTAGTGTTCCAGGACTTTAGTTTTCATGTCAGCACAGGCCAAGGAAGCTGCATGGTAATGCAGATGCCTTGTCCAGACTCCCCTGTTTAGCGAGTGAAGGTGCCAAAACCTCCAGCTTTGGGCAGAGGAGGGAGATATGTGACAAAGACACTGGCAGGATGCTGGAGGGGAGATACATTTTGCTGAGGTTAATGGAGTCAGCAATGTGAAACCCAGGAATTTTCCTTCTGCACATTGTGTTGCAAGGGGTTAACAGACAATTTGTAAAAGGGCTGGGGTTTTTGTGGACAACCATAGAGTGGGTGGGAGATTGTCCACCTTATCTCCTCCCCTGGGTGTAGTATAGGGCTTAAATAGCTGGCCTCCAGAGGCAGTCAGGGTTCAACATGTCTGGAGAGATGAACTCCAGGAAAGTTCTTATGTTGGTGCTAACTCTGAGTGGGGTTTTTCTCCAAAGCTGCAGAGCCTGTGAGATACCATGTTGTCTTGTTTTTCCTGTTTTGCCCGAAGCGCTGTGTTTATTTGCATGTCACGTTGGTTTATGCTGTATATATAATAAACAAACGTAAGATTTAAAGAGACAGTGTGTTAGGGTCTGCGGAATGCCCAAATATAAGATGTGGAGAGGTGCGTTCGCAGCCCGGGGTCCACCGTGCAGGCGGAGCCTGCTGCTAGTAAAATGGCGCAAGAAGCGAACTCTGTTATCCCGCAGAGTCGCCAAAATAAACGCCGTAATACGCTGTGGCAATATGTGCAAACTCTGTTAATCCACAGAGCCGCTAGAAGGAGTGCCGCAGCGCTATATGGCGATGTGTGCGAACTCACTTAACACAACTGAGTCGCAAAATAAACACGCTAGGGCGCTGTCTAGCGTTGAAAGTGAACCCTGTTACGTCACAGAGCCGCTGAGACAAACTTCTGTGTCCTGTCAGGCACCCAGGTACACAGTGAACAGCTAAGCGAACATAGAACGTGATCATGCGCTAATGTCCTCGCGGGAGTCACCCGCAATCTATGGCGTCTGAACGCCAGACCCTGAATACGGCAATCAAACTCCTCACCGGTTATGCCGGCAATCTAGGGCATCTAGGACACCGACCCTGACCAGCTAGCATACCAAACTCCTCACCGATTAAGTCGGTATTCTAGGGGCTTATTTCAGCCGGGCCCTAACCACACACACGCATGACCACACTGGCGCTAAGCATATAATGATTGATATTAGCGCATGGCGGCCCAGCCATGCCACCCTTTTATAGCAACAGCTACAGGACCTGCCAGAAACAAGGACCAATGAGAAACTGTTCCAAACACATGTAGTTTCATGACCTTCCTGGCGGACCAATAGGAGCTGCTGCAGTACCTGAACATGTGACCCTGATCTCCAATGAGAGATCTTACCCTGGGCATGCTCAGAAGGGGAAACGCAGGACTTCGTCCCAAAGACGTCTGCTCCAGTACTGGCTATAATAGCAGATCCAGGAGAGGCAGCAGCAAGTATCTGCACAGTACTGGAATGGGCAAGCCGCTGGGACCGACGTCTCTGCTGAGCAGACTCCACTGCGGCCGGAGATGAATGGGGGACCGCAGCGGGACTGGTTCGAGACTCCCTTGTGCAGCAGCAGGAACTCAAACCCTAACACAGTGTGCCTGTATCTACTTCAATGTGCAGCCGAGTGAGCCTATCTACCACAATATATATTCAGTTGTGTGAAAAAGTTTGTCCTGATTTCCTATACTTTTGCATGTTTGTCACACTTAAATGTTTCAGATCACCAAATAAATTTAAATATTAGTCAAAAATAACACAATTAAACACAAAAATCTGTTTTTAAATGAAGGTCTTTATTATTAAGGGAAAAATAATTCCAAACTTACAGGGCCCTGCGTGAAAAAGTGATTTCCCCCAGCCTTAAAACCTAAATTAACTGTGGTTTATCACATCACAATCCAAAAAAAAAACTTGCGAACCATGAGAAATGTGGCAGTGGCGCCATCTTGGAGCAAAGCATGCCCCTTCAAAATGTCATCTAGCTAGCAGTCCAAAAGTACAGAGACTGCTGTAGAGGCAATTCTTAGCATAAAAGCAAGTGGTAAATGGTGTGGTAGATTGGCTCACTCAGTTTCACACCAAGGTAAACACAGGTACACTGTCTCTTTAAATCTTCTGTTGGTTTATCAGACATGTGGCATAAACCAATGTGAATTGAAAATAAACACAGCCCTTTGGGCAAAACAAGAATACAAATGAAAATGGCATACAGTCTCCTCCCCTCTAGCTCTACTGAACACTGAAGGGTATGCCACACTAAACAATATCGCTAACGGGATCGCTAAAAAAACGTCACTATTTAGCGATCCCGTTAGCGATATTGTTCAGTGCGGCAGCTTCCAGCGACGAGCTTCCTGCTGTGATCTTGCTCGTCGCTGGAATCGTTCCGGACCCTATTTCATCGCTGGCGCTCCCGCTGGGTAAGTATCTAATCGCTGTGTGGCACCTTTTCTTAGCGATTTAGCGGTACTTTTGTACCGCTAAAGTCGTTAAGAAGATCGCTAACGGCGATAGCGTCGTTAACTATATCGCTAAATGTGGCAGCATTTAGCGATATAGAAACAATCCCGCTAGCGATCTCATTAGTATGCAACGCTAACGAGATCGCTAGCGGGATAGCTTAGTGTGGCAGTACCTTTAATGTCTTTGGAAGCCAGACCACACTCTGGGGTGGAGATAAGGTGTACAACCTCCCACCCACACTATTGTTGTGCACAAAATAACAGGCCTTAAGATGGCAGATTAGCTTGCTGGAGGAAACTTCTGGGTCTCAAATCACTGAAGCTAATAACTTCAGTGAAACATATCTCCCCTCAGAACTTTGCCAGTGACTTTGTCCCAATGGGTAATAAACAACCACACAGTCTCAGAAAGGGGAGGATAGAACCAAGACCAGGGAATCACTGTGGTGTAACCCTATGAGCGTAAATCCCAGAATGCTCCAAGAGTTATAAGGAGGAAAACCAAACATCCATGTACATGGACAGGAGTTCCCCTCTAGCCACTCTGGACTTATTGGTAAAACCATACATCAGAGACATTGGTGTTATACCCAAAACAATCCACATATATAAAAATATGCAGAGAAGCAATTTTCCTGAAGCCCACCACCAGGAACTTAATGCTTAGAGCAGGGACTCCGCTCATGCCTCAGCACTGACATTTTCTTGAAGCTTATGGCCCACAGTCTTGCGCCACCGGGACACCCCCTCCTCCCAGCCCAGGGCCCGCAGCATCGCACCACTCCTGCCACCACCATCGGTTTCCTGCAGCAACGAATCGGCCACCTGTGACTCCACTGCATTGCCTCTGCCCCCCTCGGTAAGGTAAATTCGGACTATAAAACGGACCACCATTTGATGCAATAGAAAACCATCCACCATCACCAGCAAGGCGTGGGAGCGCCGCTAATCGTAAGCAGCAATTCAGGTTACGCTACCACTCCTCACCTAACAAAGTCAGAGTACCACAAATTTGAAACCTTTAAGGGAATTCCCTCTTTCTACATGACACCTTTCTGTCAATACAGTCGTAATATTATAATATATAGTCGCTTTTTTGTACCAGCTACCATCTGCTCCCAATCTTTTCATGTATGGACTTTAATAACTCTTTTTTGCAACTTATACTTAGGAATGTGCAGTGAATTTTGAATTTATAATAATGATAAATGACACAGGTAGAAAGTATTTAGCACATGAAGAAAGAGAGGTTCAAAAAGCCATGGAAAGTCATGACACCAGCTGAAATCTATCAGTAATTAGAAAGCAATCCTGCCACTAAGTAACAAATAATATCAGTTGGTTCAACTGATGTTATATAAAAAGGTATCGCATACCACACAAGAAATATCTCATGACTGGTAAAACCAGTTAGCAATCTCAAGACATGTGCTATCTTATTGTTGCAAAACATATGAGCCACCCGCCAGGGCCTTGGGGAACTCGGCACCGAGCCCGTTGATTCCTATGGGGGATGTCATGGTAGCTGCAGCTCGGTCCGTGGCCCTGGGCGCTCACTGAAAAAGGGGGATATTTACAGGGGAGTTGAATATTGGTATGGGGATTCGTGACGCCACCTGTGGTACCTGGTCAGGGTGACCAGCGCTGCTATGCAGATCCACTGAAGGGTTAATATTGTGCAGCAAGATGTTAGGCCTCCCACAGGTGAGGCTGAGTCCTTCAGGGCAGATGGATGTGTAGGGATGCAGGACAGACGGGGACCCGGCAGTTAGGGGTAATAAGGTAGACACACACACAAGTCACTTTGGTACCTTTACTGAAGATGTTGCAGGCACTCCCCGGAGCACTGTAGGGTGAAGGGTGCACATCCAGATTCCTCCACTGAGTAGGTGTGTGGCCTCCTGTTCCTTGCCCTTTTAGTAATGAAGTCCTGGCCTGCATGTAGCTGGGCCTAACTAAGTCTCCGTCCTGCACCTGGCTGACCTTGTGGTTGGACCCTTTCTTGAAGTACACAGTCTCTATTTGCCGTGCACGACTGGACTCCGTCCTCCTGGCCCGGTTACGTGTCAGCTCTGTGGTACGCCTGGGACTTGTAGTCCTCCAGGAACTCCGGTGTTCTCCTAATGGGTCGTGGAGATCCCTATAGGCTCGGACCCCGGCATCCGGTAAATACTTGCTGAGGTGGCTATAGGTCTCTCCTCATTCACTTTCCACTCGCCTTCGGCCTACCCGGGCCCTCACACGATCACACACTGGCAGTTGGTGGGCTGCCTCTTCGCCACTCTCTAAGCGTCGGCACGCTTTCTCACTGAGCTGCACTCACTATTTTCAGCTCTGACTAGACTGGAGTGGTTTCAGTTCCACTTTACTAGCCTCCACTCTATTGAACTGAACTGCAGGCTGCAGACTTCAGTCTGACTGAACTCAGAACTCAACTCTCAACTTTCAACTCTCAACTGAACTTTACTGCAGACTGCACCCTTCAGACTGACTGCTCTTTCCTGTCTTCACCCTCCTTTATATGATTAAACAGCTCCCTCTGGTGGTCTTAGGGATGGGTGAAGGTGTGTGAGTGTATATAATGACCTCTAGTGGTGTATTCCTTCAGTGCACCCTTCTGGGAGATATGAATCCAGTCGCAGTTGGGCTCCACACATACTTATGGCATTCTTTACAGAAAAATTTCTAAACTACTGAATGTTCCAGTGAGCACTCTTGGAGCCAAAATCCAGAAGTCGAAAAAACATAATTTCATCACAAAGCGGCCATGAACATGGGTTCCCCTTAGGGTTTCAGATTGAGGAGTGAAATGAGTTATCAGAAGAGTTGTCCAAGAGCTAAGAACCACCTGTGGAGAGCTACAGTACATATAGGCCTGGAATAAGCAGGTACAATTGTTTCAAAGAAAACTATAAATAATGCACTCAACCTCCATGGCCTGTATGCATACTCACCACCATTGGGGAACAAAAAGCATGTTCAAGCGCATTTAAAGTTTTTTCAACAACATTTGGACAAACCTGTGAAATACTAACAGAATACAGTTTGATCAGATGAGACTAAAATTCAAAAATTTGGATGCCATAAAACACATCATAATTGGAAGACAAAAAACATTGCATAGCACCCCAAAAACACCATACCAACAGTGAAGTTTGGAGGTGAGAACATCATGGTGTGTGGCTGTTTTTCAGCATACGGCAATGGCAAACTTCATATAATTGAAGGAAGGATGAATGGACAAATGTATCAAGACATTCTTCATCAAAATCTGCAGTCATCTACCAGGATAATGAAGATGAAACAAGGGTGGAAGCTTCAGTAAGACAATGATGCCAAACACGCAGCCAAGAAATCTCTCAATTGGTTTCAGAGAAAGAAAATAAAACTGCTAGAATGACTCAACCAATTGCCTGACCTGAATCCAATGGAAAATTTATAGAAGGAACTTAAAGCTCTGACTTCATAGGAGCCTACAGAACCTTCAGGATCTGAAGAGTTTTGGAGGAATGTGTGTGGAAAAATACAGTAGGAGTCTTGAAGCTGTCATCACCAACTAAGGCTTTTGTACAAAGTATTAAATATATTTCAGTAAGCGTGTTTTCCCCTTGTCATTTCTCATTATTACATATAACTTAATTTATAGACATCTATGATTTGATTTATATGCCTATGTGAATTGGATAGGTTGTTACTAGTGATGAGTGAGTATACTCGTTGCTCAGGTTTTCCCGAGCATGCTCGGGTGGTCTCCGAGTATTTGGAAGTGCTCGGAGATTTAGTTTCTGTTGCCGCAGCTGCATGATTTATGGCTGCTGGACAGCTTGAATACATGTGAGGAATGCCTGTTTGTTAAGGAATCACCCCATGTATGCAGGCTGTCAAATAGCCGCAAATCTTGCAGCTATGGCAACAGAAACTAAATCTCCGAGCACTTCCAAATACTTGGAGATCAACCTAGCGAGTATACTCGCTTATCACTAGTTGTTACCAACATCTGGTCATCTGGTGTGAATTTTATGCCAATAGCACTTTTGGATATATATAAAAGTGTATATATATATAGTGGTTAATGACAACATTGCTTATCCTACAGAAATTGAATATACCTAAAATGGCCAGTGACTGATAATATCAGCACCATTCTGTCTAACTAGTGTGATCTGGAAACAAAAGTTTAAGGTCAGACTTGTTAAGAAAAATCCATCAATAGTGAATGAAGCCTCTAGAGAGCAGTTCTCATTAGATTGACAAGATAATTCTTCTTTCCCAAGATTGTCTACTTTAGAGCAAACACTTCAGACAGGGCTCACACTAGCTACTAGGAATTTTAAGATCTGTTTAGGTCCTTTACACAGGTACTTACATTGAAACCAGTCACATTGACCAGTATGCCTAAGTAGTGCATCCCATACAGATTAAATAACATCAGAAATTCAGTGTAGAGTAATTACTAAAATAGATTCAGAAGATAAATTCTAATACCACTGAAAGTCCATACTTGCGATTATTATATGGTATATTGGGATGATCACTCAAATAAAGCAGTTTGGAGATTGCTAGAAAGTATAGTAGTTGTGTATGGGGACTACAGTTTGTAAGCGCTTGTCTGCTACTCCATACAAAGACTCTTCTGTCAAACAGTTAAACCACGTGACAGCTATGGGAACCCAAATAAGGGGAAGCCAAACTTTCAATGGTCTCATTCTCTTTGCTGCCAAATAGACATTGTAGAACCTGCAATGTCAGTAAGGAAAGTGGTGACATTGATTGATGGAATAGGTGGAAGGTATAATAAAGACTAGTAGCTCATGAGAGAAGGGGATACTCCCACATGCCTTATCATTAGTAGTGATGAGCGAACCTTTCAAGGTCCGGTTCGGCAAACGTCCCGATGTTTGCCGAACATGTTCACTGAAAGGTTCTACAAACGTTCCCAAACTCCATTGAATTCAATGGGAGGCTAAACCAAAAGTATAGACAAAACCTTAAGGGGGGAAAAAAGCTTCCTAAACAGCTCAAATTAGGGGTAGACACCAGAAAAAGTGGCATCAATTGACCCAGAGTACAAATAGTATAATTGCGCAGAATGGATGCATGGGACAGGGCCTAGACCAGCATTTCTAGCTGAAACATTGAATAGTAACAGATGGATGAGTGACAGGTGTAGGTTTGCTGCTCTGAGAAGTCTGCTAGCTTCAGGTGACACACATGAAGGAGACCCAATTTGCAGTCAAAACATTTAAAAAAATTAGGGGCAGACACCAGGAAAAGTGGCATCAATTGTCCTACAGTAGAAATTTGATAATGGCACAGCAGCAGTCAGCCATGGGCTATACAGGAAGTATCAAGGTGTGGGCCAGCATTTACAGCTTTGAATTGAAGTTTCCATTAAGACGAGGTGGGTCAGGGAGCCGTGTAAGGCTTGTTTGCTGGGAGCCCTGATACCTCATGCAACAGCTGAAACAGCCGTTTTGATCAGCTAAACTCAGGTGGCACAAGTGATTTGCTTGTTAGACCACAAATGTTATAAAAATTTTAGGATAGTAATAGTAACACAGATAGTTGACTGAAAGTAAATGCAGGACTGCTGGTCTCGGAGCCCTACTGCTACAGGCCACACACATGAAGGAGACCCAACATTAAAAAAAAAAAATATTGCCTCTCACCACTAAAGTGGCATCAATTTCCCCAGAGTAGAAATAGTATAACTGCGCAGCTTTTTGACAACTTCTGTTACCGGACAGGCTACTTCACTCCCTTTCTTTGGCAGTCGCACAGTGGTATTATTACTATTATTATTATTACTATTATTTATTGTTATAGCGCCATTTGTTCCATGGCACTTTACATGTGAAAAGGGATATAAATAATAAAAACAAGTACAATAATCTTAAACAATAAAAGTCACTAACTGGTACTAGAGGAGAGAGGACCCTGCCCATGAGGGCTCACAGTCTAAAAGGGCTGGGTGAGGATAACATAGGTCAGGGTACAGCTGCTTGAGCAGCGGTATGGTGGAATGATGGTTACTGTAGGTTATAGGCTTGTCGGAAGAGGTAGTTCTTTAGGTTCGTTTTTAAGGTTTCCATGGTAGGCGAAGGTATGATATGTTGGTGTAGGGAGTAGTGATGAGTGAGAATACTCATTGCACAGGTTTTCCAGAGCATGCTCGGTTGTTCTCCGAGTATTTTGGCGTGCTCGGAGATTTAGTTTCTGTCGGCGCAGCTTCATGATTTGTGGTTGCTGGACAGCCTGAATATATGTGAGGAATGCCTGTTTGTTAGGGAATCCCCACATGTATTCAAGCTGTCTAGCAGCTGCATCAACAGAAATCTCCAAGCATGCCAAAATACTCGGAAGACACCCGAGCATGCTCGGGAAAACCAGAGCAATGAGTATACTCGCTCATCACTAGTAGGGAGTTCTAGAGTAGATGGGAAGTACTGGAGAAATCTAGCATGTGATTGTATGAAGAGGAGATAACAGGGGAGTAGAGAAGGAGATTTGGTGAGGATTGGAGGTTGCATGCAGATAAGTACTGGGATACTAGTTCAGGTTGTGGATGGCTTTTATTGCCATGTTTAGTATTTTGAACTGTAGTCACTGGATAATGGTTAGCCTGTGAAGGGATTGACAGAGAAGAAAGGCCAGGGAATAGTGGGGAGATAGCTGGATTATTCAGGTAGCAGAGTTTAGGATAAATTGGAGGGGTGCAAGACTGTTAGAAGGGAGTGCACAAAGCAGGAGCTTACAGTAGGCAGGAGATGATGAGTGCATGGACTACGGTTTTTGCAGATTGTTTATTAAGGAATGTGCGGATCTGGAAAATATTACCCTGTGCTGTCAGGGCAGGAAGAGGAGGATAACTCTCAGTGTGAGGAGTGGGAGAACAGAGAGGATGACGATAAATTCCACTTGTGAACCAAGTAGAACAGCAGAGGAGGTGGAGGAGGAGGAAGACAAGGCAGTTAAGTTGCTGTGGCCATCAGTGGTCGAAGGTCTGCAGTTTGCATGAGCGGCAAGGATTTTTTGAGACTGGAAAGGATGACCCAACTTACATTATCTGCCTCCTTTGTAAAAAAAAATAGTCAGCAGAGGCAAAAATTGCAATAATTTGATTACTACATGCATGAACCGGCACATGCGCAATCAACATGCTTTAGTCTGGGAATCTTACTGTGCTAAAATGCAGCCTAGTGTGCCTTTCTTTGGCAGTAGCACAGCGGTATGCCTGGTACATGAGGGCCAGAAGGAGCATGTGCTACAGGGGATGGCAAGTGATGCATCAAGCGGCCTCTCCTCCACTTCCTCCACCTTAACATCACACATAGTACAGTTCTCAAACTTGGCACCAAAATTACCCTTGTTTTTCCCCGCATCACAACTCGCCATCCACCCAACTGACCCAGACTGCAAATCGTATAATTGTGCAGCATGGATGCATGTGGCAGGGCCCAGGACAGGGCTTGGATCAGCATTTCTAACTTAAACATTGATCAGTAACAGGTGGATGAGTGACAGGCGTAGCTATGCCTGGTGCTTTGGGAGTCCTGCCTTATTCAGGCAACAGAAATGAGGGAGACCCAATCTGGAGTGAAAAATTTAAAGGGGTCTGAATACTTTCCATAACCACTGTAGTGTGGAAAGACCACAGAATTAGCACAAAAGATTAATATGCAAATTGCCTCTTCAAACAAAGAGGACTTGTACTCTATAGCGCCACCTATTGCAAGTAGCGATCCTACAAGTCACAATCAACCCTTTAACGAGTCTTGTAATATGACTTAGGATAAAAGCCAAATCAGAATCTCCATTTGCAGACACGGTGTTTCGGACTATTGGTCCTCGTCAGTGCAAAGTAGGAGAGATCTGATTTGGTTAGAGCCAGAGCCTCTCATCTAGCCAAATCAGATCTCTCCTACTTTGCACTGACGAGGACCAATAGTCCGAAACACCGTGTCTGCAAATGGAGATTCTGATTTGGCTTTTATCCTAAGCCATAGAAGATTAATATGTTGAAATGTGAACTGGTGACTGGACCACACAAATAGCACAAATTATTTAGAAGCTAAAATGTGGACTGGTGGTGGAACCACAAAATTAGCACTAAAGATTTTGATTATGATATGAGGCCTGGTTCCTTCACCAGAGATTATCCCAAATGATTTTGATTATGAAATGAGCTCTGATGCCTGCACCAGAGTATTTTCCAAAATGATTAGCATTATGAAATGTGGTCTGGTACCTGCACCAGAGTATTATCCCAAACTATTTGGATTATGAAATTATGTCTGGTGCCGGCACCACATTATCCCAAATGATTTGGATTATGAAATGATGTCTGGTGCCGGCACCACATTATCCCAAATGATTTGGATTATGAAATGATGTCTGGTGCCGGCACCACATTATCCCAAATGATTTGGATTATGAAATTAGGTATGGTGCCTGCACCAGAATATTATCCAAAATGATTTGTATTATGAAATGAAGCCTGGTACTTGCACCAAAGTATTAGGCCAAACAATTTGGATTATAAAATGAGGTCTGGTGTATGCAACACATTATTGGGCACAAAAGATTTATTTTATGAAATAAGTCCTGGTGCCTACACCAGAGTATTATCCCAAACAATTTGGATTATGAAGTGAGGTCTGATGCCTACACCAGGGTATTATCTAAAATGATTTATTTTATGAAATGAAGTCTGGTGCCTGCACTAGAGTATTATCCCAAATGATTTGGATTATGAAATGAGGTCTGGTTCCTGCAACACATTATTAGCACAAAAAATTAATATTATGAAATCAGTCTAGGTGCATGTACCAGAGTATTATCCCAAACAATTTGGATTATGAAATGAGGTCTGGTGCTTGCACCAGAGTATTATCCCAAATGATTTGGATTATGAAATGAGGTCTGGTGCCTGCACCAGACTATTATCACAATGATTTGAATTATGAAATGAGTCCTGGTGCATACACCAGAGTATTATCACAAACAATTTTGATTATGAAATGACATCTGGGGCCTGCACCAGAGTATCATCCCAAATTATTTTGATTATAAAATGAGGTCTGGTGCTTCCACCAGACTACTGTCCCAAATGATTTGGATTTTGAAAAGGGGTCTGGTGCCTGTGCCAGAGTATTATTCCAAACTAAATGGATTAAGAAACGAGGTCTGGTAGCAAATAGGGACTCCTGGTTGCACGCCTACATTAGCCCAAATGATTTTCATTAGCAAATGGATCCTCTTGGCTGCACCCCAATATTAGCCCTAACGATTTTGATTAGCAAATGAGGCCTCCTAGCTGCTCCCCAATATTAGCCCTAATGATTTTGATTAGACCTGAGTCCTGACTGCAACACAATATTATCCCAAACTAGTTAGATGCTTGTTGCCATATAGTTAGATATGACAGGATCCTATCTAACTATATGACAACTTGCAGCAGCAGCAGCAGCGGGAGCAGTCTCCCTGCACTCTTACACTGAGAAAATGGTGCCAGCATGACATGTCCACTTTTTATATGGAGAGGGACTTGTGACTTCAGGAGCCAATGGCAGAAGCCCTTGTGGCTGGACGATGTGGACGGTTTCTGTTCCCTGATTGGCTATCGGAATTTACACACATTAAGTTAATTTTAAAAAAATACAGTCCATCGCTACTCTGACCTCTCCCCAGTCCCCACCCACTCCACTCATAAAACACTTACCCCCCCCGCTCATCATAAAAAACCACTGTCCTAGCCAAAGTCTTAACAAAAGCATTAGTGGAAACTTGATCATTAACCAAACTGTGACCGAATTTTGCTGACTTTGAGGAAAAATGCTCGGGAAACCGAACATGAATCTGAATGTGCTACATTCGTGCTGAATTTAAGATTGCCGAACATTTTCAGAACAAGTTTGACCATCTCTAATCATTATAGTATGTGAGGAAACCTATGTTCAACCTCAAAAGCCCAGTGCATCAAAGCAACAGTGCTAACCGCCCTAGAAAACAATGAATATGTTACCTTGTCCGTTGCAGGTAAAGAGGAAACAGAGCTATACTCATCTTTCCAGGTCCAGCACTGCTGCTCCACCATTACTCCAGTCTATGACGACAAGTTGAAATGGTGCTGTCATAACTAAACGATCGGCACTGAAGTCATAGTAGACAGCAGTACACATCTGTGCCCATTGATTGGCTGCATGAGTTGTGTGCTGTAGTTATGACATCACCGCTGCAGTCAGTCAATACAGAAAAGGACAGTGTTAGGCCGGAGTCACACTACTTTATAATACGGACAATGCTATGCGAGAAGAAATCGCATAGCACTCGGACCAATGTTAATCTATGGAGCAGCTCCCATCATCCGTTTTTTTCTCGTCCATATTATACGAGCAAGTGAAATCGCAGCATGCTACCATTTGTACCGTATATCGGCCGAGTCTCGCCAATGCAAGTCTATGGGTGTGAGAAATAAATGGACACCATACGGACCATCAGTGTGAATTGCAAGAAATATGCACACATTTTCCTTATTACAGCCCATTGAGCCATTAAATTCAAAGAGGAAAAGCAGTGAGAAATGAAAAGCCATACGGATGTCACACGGATACTTAGATGCGAGGAAATTGCATCCTCACATTGCAAACAGATTACATACAGAGAACATTAGTGCGATTCTCGGCAGACAAAATCGGACCTATTTTTTATGCGTTGTGTCTGACTCCGGCCTTAGAGTGATCCTGGACCTGGAGAGGATAAGTTCTGTTTGAATCCCAAACAATCCCTTCCACCTAGTTGGATCAGGTGTACACCGGACATTTTAATATAGTTTTTGAAGCATACATGAGGTTGTGTGTGAACCTGTGTTTTGTGAACCTGGCCAAAGAGTAAATACTCCACGATGAAAAAGGAAACTGAAAGAATTTGGCCGGAGGAATGTTAGCCATGATTATAATTAGGATCAAGATTCTACCAATGTCATGTACATCTTGCTCAGCCATATATACTTGTCAATGATGTGGGATTTAGGGACTTCAGCAGTCAATTTTGGAACATAAAAGAAAAGTCTAAACTACCCAGTTCATTTGTTCACTGACATTCTCCAGATAGCGGGGGTCCTGCGGCCCAATGGATGAACTCTGTGGATGCGAGCAATAATGTGAAATGTATATTGCTGTCCTTACCATGGTTTAATATACAGTAGTAGCTATATTCTGTACTAGCAAAAACAAGCATAAAATAAATTACATTTTTATTACTTTAGTAGATGGCTTTATTCATAAATACCCCAAAGCAGAAAATTAACAAAATTATAGATAGCAGAAAAACATCCTATTTATGCAAACATCAGTTATTGCACTTCATTAGTGAAAATTTATTCCCTTAATAGTCAAATTCACTGTACAAATATGCCATTACTGACCCTAAATGCTATTTCAGTGGAATGTCCTAGTTTATTGTGAGTCACAAATAGGCCACGAGTTCCAAAATCTCCTTCCAGCTGACAGTCCAGCTATTATCGGAATTGGTAACTCTTGCAGGTCTTAGATTTCTAGAACAGCACTTTGCTTGCTGAAAACAACAACTAAAAATAATTTGATCCTGGGACATTTTTTTTTATTATAACGCCATAGGGACATATTGATAATGGGAACATGCTGGATGTTATTAGAGGGTAATGCGTGTGAGCTGCAGCATCATTATCGGACAGACCCTCAGAATAAAGTGCGTCCCTTGAATAGATCCTATAGCACAGGCTTTTGCCATTTGTTATTCTGGAGCTTGTCTGGTAATCATGTCATTACTGATTCTGAACACATGACAACTCGGGAATGAAATGCAGTTTATTGCAAGCATACAAGAAGAACCCAAAATGAATCAAGCTAAACCAGCACGGAAATACAGAATGTGTCTTTTCTCTCTGCCTCATGAGAGTCGTCACACCAATTGCTTTTCATCTATCTTTTTAAAAATACTGTCACTGATATAACTAAAAGGACATTATACACCAAGAAAGGCACACAATGAAAAAAGAGAGTGCTTTTTATTCATGCAGTTTTCTAATTTCATTATAAATGCAGCAGAAAAATAAAACATCCCTTCTTACCTGCACTGTCATTTGAAAATAGACATGGTAGGTGCATTTAGTTAGAGAGTCATAATCAACAGTGTAGGGCACCATTAATCTTTCCTCTTGTTTGGGTCTTAGCTTTGGGTGTGTTCATTTTGCTCTGTACATGATACTCTGCTGCCACCTTCAGGACATCTGTGGAATATATTTTACGTTTTCTTTGAAGTATGGCTGACAAAGTTTAGAAATTAAGTTGAAAAGTTCAACCTTTATGCCTGTAGGCCTCATGCACACAACCTCGTAATGGCTCCGTACAAGTTCTTAGTTGTATGGCGTTGCAGTAGAAATCTATAGACACAGTCTGTGCTTTCAAATGTCTCCAATTTCTTACAGAGGTAGGTTTTTCTTAGGCCTCATTCAGATGTCCATGATTTTTCAAATACCCAGAAATCAGTCCTAGTGTCATCAATGGTTTTCCTTTCAGCAATTTTAGGTCAGTGTAAGTTTTTACCATCTTCATCAGTGACTTTCACATCTAGATAAATAAATTAGTAGCAGTGATACTCGGCACTCAATAAGATGCTATGCAAGAATTGTGGATTTATTAACAATTACTGTTCATTACAGACTGTCCTTGATAATAAATCCACAATTCTAGTATGGCCGGGGTCATACATGCGAGAAACTCGCACGAATCTCGCAACTCAATACCCGGCACTCGGGACCGGAGTGTGCGGCTGCATGTATTTCGAGTGTAGGCGGCAGTGCCGGGTATTGAAGTGCGAGACTCGTGCGAGTTTCTCGCAAGTGTGACCCCGGCCTATAGCAAAGAGTGCATTTTCTGACAGTGACATGTCACCATACTACAGCTAGCACAGTCCGCTTTACACTTATGAAAGGTATACATTCTCTACACATCCCAGCAATACAGCAAATTTCTGATGAAGGTCTATGATTGGCCGAAACGTCAATTTAAGTAGTTCCTTACTGTCTGTCCTTGATTGTTAATAATTACACTGTTCTTGCATAGCAAAGAGTGAATTTTCTGACACTGACCACGTCACCATACTGTAGCACTACAGAAAGCACAGTACGTAATCCAAGCAATACAGCAAATTTCTGATGAAGGTCTATGATTGTCCGAAATGTCAATTTAAGTTGTTCATTACGGACGGTCCTTGATTGTTAATAAATACACTGTTCCTGCATAGCATCCTATTGAGTGCCCAGTTTTACTGCTACTCGGATCACGGATTGGAATCCTACTCGAGCACCCCTCCACCCACTACCAGAGTGCCGTATACACTGTGTTTGTTTTAGATAAATTATTCACAAAGATTCTTCTAGTAATTGCAATGTTAATCAAGCACAGCACATGGATTATCCAATGAAAACATCTGCTATCGGTGTGCTGTCCATGATTTTCACAGATCCATAGACTTGCACAGATAATTTTGATCCGTGATGTGGATTAAAAATGATCAGGACTCCTTGAGGTTTTTGCAGACAAATGGTCCACATAAATGTGCAAACAGCTCCATAGCTCTTGAAGGCTATGTGTTCAGTTTGTGAAAACCAACAAATAGAACATGAATGTGAAAATCGATGTCTGAACAAGGCCTAAATCCAACAGAAAAGAATGTGTCATGCCCTGTTGACTAGCACACAGTATGCCTTCAGTTCCCAAGCAGAAATTCATAGTTCATTTGACTTTCCATGTAATATCAGGCCTGTGCGATATTTGTATAACATACAGTACCAAAGAGTACTCTGTCAGGATAATATTATGATATTTTTCCTAAGCAGCTGACTTTTTTTATTACCAGAAAACATCATGCATCCTGTTTTCTACATCTACATGAACTTTCCTGATATGTAAGGCCTCATTCAGATGTCTATTTTTGTCTCACTTGTTCTGTCTGTTTTGCACTGATAGAATCCATAGACATTATAGCAGGGTAGCAGGGGTGTATAACCTGCGGCCCAGGGGCCATATGAAGCCGCGATGCCTTTTGTACAGTTCCAAACCAACTGGACAGAAAAATGCTTGACTGGCTGGTTATGTGGTTATGAGGGCAGTGTAAGGCAGTGAAGGGAATCATATACGAGGGTCTCATACATGGGTTATCTCATCTGTCCATAGGACATTCTCCCAGAAGCTTTGTGGCTTGTCAACATGTAGTTTGGCAAATTCCAGTCTGGCTTTTTTATGATTTTTTTTCAACAATAGTGTCCTCCTTAGTCGTCTCCCATGAAGTCCACTTTGGCTCATACAATGGATGGTGTGATCTGACACTGATGTTCCTTGAACTTGAAGTTCACATTTAATCAGTTTAGAAGTTTTTTTTATGATTTTTTTGAACAATGGTGTTCTCCTTGGTCGTCTCCCATGGAGTCCACTTTGGCTCATACAACAATGGATGGTGCCATCTGACACTGATGTTCCTTGAGCTTGAATCTCACCTTTAATCTGTTTAGAAGTTTTTCTGGGCTCTTTTGTTACCATTCGTATTATCCGCCTCTTTGATTTGTCATCAATTTTCCTCCTGCGGCAGCATCCAGGGAGACTGGCTACAGTCGCATGGAGTTTAAATTTCTGAATAATATGTTCAACTGTAGTCACAGGAACATCAAGCTGCTTAGAGTTGGTCTTATAACTTTTACCTTTAACCTATTTGTCTAGAATTTTCTTTATAATCTCATGAGACAACTCTTTCCTTCGCTTCCTCTGGTCCATGTTGAGTGTGATACACACCATGTCACCAAACCGCACAGTGAGTATCTGTAGCCCTCTATACAGGCCCACTCACTGATTCCAAGATTGTAGACATCTATGATGCTAATTAGTTGGCACACCTTGATTTAACATGTCCTTTTTGTCACATTATTTTCAGGGGTACCATAATTTCTGTCCAGGCCTATTTCATGAGTTTTATTTTTTTTTAAATTCTGTGGAAGCATGGTTAAAAAGCAATGTCTGACTTTCATTTGTTCATTTTCATAGATTTTTGATTTATTATTACTTTTGTCAAATTCAAGTTATTTCTTTGACCATTATGGACACTTCTGTCATTAAATGAGGGGTACCAATAATTTTGACCGTGTGTAGCTAGGACCAAGCTGATTCATGCATTACACTGTTGAGTATAAGATATGTAGTATAAGATATGTATTGTAAGATGTAGATAGTTGACTGTACATTAGGTTAAGTTAGGATAAAGGTAATGCTTGGGACTAGCCCACTGTGTGAGGGGTTAGTGTTAGGGAAAGTGAATGACTTTCTGCTATCTGTGAGATAGGGTTTGGAGAGTAAAGTGAGCAGAGCTGCATAAAAGGTAACCCTAAATGAGAGGAGATTATTGACAAAGGATAGTGTGATCCTGAAGAGAAATGACTGATGAGACTGTGTGGCCTACTGTAAACATGTCCTTGGAAAAGGCACTAAGTCACGAACCTCAGAGCTTGTAACGCAGAAGGTAACGGACCTAAACACGACTGAGTGCGACAGACTCCTGGGGGTCCCGAGTGTGAAGGTTCCAGGGCTAAGTGTTCCAGGATGTCAGTAGCGGAAGAAATAGGAAGCAGAACCGAAGTAAAGAGTCTTGCTGAACATGATTGTAAAGTTGGGTTGTGGTGGAATACGATGAAACAGTGTACCTCACTAGCCTTTGATTAGAACTACAGATGAAAGATATTGAAAGTGAAAAATGCTTTATACTGTAAAGGAAACGTCCATATGACTTTGTACCCACTATCCCTTGTATGCAACCATTACCAAGTTTCCACCCAGTAAAGAGTTTTTGTTGGAATGGAAGTCTCCCTCATTCAACCGTAAAACACACGGTCATGCCCAGCCCACACCACCGGATACATGTGGCCTGCACAGGCGTGATGCCCACACAGTACAAATGTACACACCCAGCCAGGACCCACACTTTCATGTAACATGCCGAGGCATAAACGGAAACAAGTGCCTCGCCTGCGACTACTGCCCCGCGCTACATTCCAGCAGGACAACGAACCAAAGTATACAGTGCCTACAAGTAGTATTCAACCCCCTGCAGATTTAGCTGGTTGACACATGCGGAATTAACTTGGCATTGTGACATTTGTACTGTAGATCAGCCTGGAAGTGGTAAATGCACTGCAGCAAAAAAAATTTTCATAATTTTTTTTTTTTTTTTTTAAAAACGTTAAAAGTTAATTCAGAGTGTCATTTATTATTCAACCCCTCAAACCACAAGAATTCTGTTTGGTCCCCCTAAAGTATTAAGAAGTAGTTCAGGCACCAAGAATAATGAGCTTCACATGTGTGGATTAATGATCTCTTTTGCCAGCCTTTTCTGACTATTTAAGACCCTCCCCAAACTTGTGAACAGCACTCATACATGGTCAACATGGGAAAGACAAAGGAGCATTCCAAGGCCATCAGAGACAAGATCGTGGAGGGTCACAAGGCTGGCAAGGGGTACAAAACCCTTTCCTAGGAGTTGGGCCTACCTGTCTCCACTGTTGGGAGCATCATCCGTAAGTGGAAGGCTTATGGAATTACTGTTAGCCTTTCACGGCCTGGACAGCCTTTGAAAGTTTCCTCCCGTGTCGAGGCTAGGCTTGTCCGAAGAGTCAAGGCTAACCCAAGGACAACAAGGAAGGAGCTCCGGGAAGATCTCATGGCAGTGGGGACATTGGTTTCAGTCAATACCATAAGTAACGTACTCCACCGCAATGGTCTCCATTCCAGACGAGCCCATAAGGTACCTTTACTTTCAAAGCGTCATGTCAAGGCTCGTCTACAGTTTGCTCATGATCACTTGGAGGACTCTGAGACAGACTGGTTCAAGGTTCTATGGTCTGATGAGACCAAGATCGAGATCTTTGGTGCCAACCACACACGTGACATTTGGAGACTGGATGGCACTGCATATGACCCCAAGAATACCATCCCTACAGTCAAGCATGGTGGTGGCAGCATCATGCTGTGGGGCTGTTTCTCAGCCAAGGGGCCTGGCCATCTGGTCCGCATTCATGGGAGGATGGATAACACGGCCTACCTGGAGATTTTGGCCAAGAACCTCCGCTCCTCCATCAAGGATCTTAAGATGGGTCGTAATTTCATCTTCCAACAAGACAACGACCCAAAGCACACAGCCAAGAAAACCAAGGCCTGGTTCAAGAGGGAAAAAGTCAAGGTGTTGGAGTGGCCTAGTCAGTCTCCTGACCTTAACCCAATTGAAAACTTGTGGAAGGAGCTCAAGATTAAAGTCCACATGAGACACCCAAAGAACCTAGATAACTTGGAGAAGATCTGCATGGAGGAGTGGGCCAAGATAACTCCACAGACCTGTGCCGGCCTGATCAGGTCTTATAAAAGACGATTATTAGCTGTAATTGCAAACAAGGGTTATTCCACGAAATATTAAACATAGGGGTTGTATAATAATTGACCCACACTTTTATGTTTAAAATTTATTAAAATTCAACTGAGCAACATAACTTTTTGGTTTGTAAGATTTATGCTTCTGTTAATAAATCCTACTCTCGTTTGCAGTTTGAAGGCTCTAACTTATTTGCATCTTATCAAACCAGCTAAATCTGCAGGGGGTTGAATACTACTTGTAGGCACTGTATGTCGAGATTCAGTCCCCAGACCTCAATCCAATTGAAAACTTGTGGGTAGAGTTGAAGATAAAGCTGTATACATACTCAAGTGAGTCGACCAATATGCAAGAACTTTGGGAACATGTAGAAGAGACCTGGGATCATATTTCAGTCGACACATGCTTGAATCTAATAGAGAGCATGCTCAGAAGGATTCAGGCAGTGTTGAAAGCCAAATGTGGATTTACAAAATACTGAAAATTAAAATATAGACTTTTAGGAGCAAAACAGTAACTATGAAGTGACATGTGCAAAGAAAAAGAACAATCAGCTTACCCCACTCCAGAATGTGGATACCAATCCAACTCTCAGCACGGATCCAGGCAGAGCAAACAGACAGCACAGGAACAAAAGGAATATGTCCAGCATGAGTTGAAAAAGGTTAAAATTACTATTTATTGGTAATTTTAAAATGGATCTGCGTCACCTTATCCTCATGGAGCTGTATCTGCTTTGATTTTTTTCTGGAAAATGTTTTTCCATTTTAAAGTTACCAATAAATAGTAATTTTAACCTTTTTCAACTCACGCTGGACCTATTCCTTTTGTTCCTATGAAGTGACATGGCTAAGATCTGCATAAAAAATCATCTGCAAAATAATTGCAAATCAAATTTAGGTATAAGACAGCCAAGATGATTTTCTTTAAAATGATGGTAGACTCACATTCGATGCAGTAGTGAATGGTGAGATATGAAGCCTGAAAGTCAAAAGTTCAAAACATTTTTACCCTTTTGCTCATAGTGCATATATAAATGATCACTATACAGTTAGGTCCATATATATTTGGACAGAGACAACATTTATCTAATTTTAGTTCTAGACATTACCACAATGAATTTTAAACAAAACAATTCAGATGCAGTTGACAAAACATAGAACGATGACCCCCATAGACCCCCAAAATATGATAGTCCTCATGCAACACTAAACACTGTATAATCTCCCTAAATCACCCATCCCAAACATAGAATGGTGAAGCCCTACAGCACCACAACAAAGTATGATCCATCACAGCCCTTAAACATAGAATAACAAGCCCCATAGTATTGTTTCCCACAGCCTCAAATTAAAAAAAAACTCCAAAACCCCAAATGCAGTATGATCCCCCACAGCTCCCAAATACAGAATGGTGACCTCCACAGTTCTCCAAACAATGAAAAATGACCCCACATCTTCCCAACATAATATTATGGTCTTCACAACACCTCAAAAACAGTATGATGCCTTTCATCCCCCAAACACAGGATGATGACCCCCAGAGTATTAGCGAGCACAAACCCCAAACAGAGAATGATGACCCCCACAGTATGATTTTCCATGCCCTCAACGAAATATCATCACACAGTATGATGTCCCCCACAAACCCTCCTCCCCAGCTCAGTATGAAAGCACCCATTATCTACCCACAAAGTATGATCCCCACAGTCTCGCAACACTGAATGATGACCCCCACCTTATGATTCATTACAGTCCCAACACTTTATGATGGCCCCCATACAGTATGACTCCCACAGCACTCCAACACTGAAAGATTAATTAATAAATTAGGGTTACCGTAATTATTAATATTTGCCAAGTGCCAGAATAATGAGAGAGAGAGAATGTTTTAAGGCATTTTTATTACTTACTGCAAAGTCAAAAGTTTACTTACACTAAGATTACTATGATTTAAACAATTGTGGACTGCCCATATGATGTCATGTGTTTGGCAGCATCTAATATTTTTTCGTGCAACCTCTTAGTTACACACATGGTCAAAATTGTTGGTACCCTTCGTTTAATGACAGAAAAACCCACAATGGTCACAGAAGTAACTTGAATCTGACAAAAGTAATAATAAATCAAAAATTTATGAAAATGAACAAATAGATTTTCAGCCATGCTTCCACAGAATTTAAAAAAAAATAAAACTCATGGTGTGTATCACACTCAACATGGACCAGAGGAAACGAAGGAAAGAGTTGTCTCAGGAGATTAGAAAGAAAATTGTAGACAAACATGTTAAAGGTAAATGTTATGAGACCATCTACAAGCAGCTTGATGTTCCTGTGACTACAGTTGCAGATATTACTCAGAAATTTAAGCTCCATGAGAGTGTAGCCAACCTCCCTGGACGTGACCGCAGGAGGAAAATTGATGACAAATCAAAGAGGCGGATAATACGAATGGTAACGAAAGACCCCAGAAAAACTTCTAAACAGATTAAAGGTGAACTTCAAGCTCAAGGAACATCAGTGTCAGATCGCACCATCCATTGTTGTATGAGCCAAAGTGGACTCCATGGGAGACGAACAAGGAGGACACCATTGTTAAAAAAAAATCATAAAAAAGCCAGACTGGAATTTCCCAAACTACATGTTGACAAGCCACAAAGCTTCTGAGAGAATGTCCTATGGACAGATGAGACAAAAATGGAACTTTTGGCAAAGCATATCAGCTCTATGTTCACAGATGGAAATATGAAGCATATCAAGAAAAGAACACTGTCCCCACTGTGAAAACATGGAGGAGGCTCTGTTATGTTCTGGGACTGCTTTGCTGCATCTGGCACAGGGTGTCTAGAATCTGTGCAGGGTACAATGAAATCTCAAGACTATCAAGGGATTCTAGAGAGAAATGTGCTGCCCATTGTCAAAAAGCATGGTTTCAGTCGCAGGTCATGCGTCTTGCAACAGGATAATGACCCAAAACACACAGCTAAAAGCACCAAAGAATGGCTAAGAAGAAAACATTGGACTTTTCTGAAGTGGCCTTCTATGAGCCCTGACCCAAATTCTATTGAGCATCTTTGAAAAGAGCTGAAACATGCCGTCTGGAAAAGGAAATCTTCAAACATGAGACAATTGGAGCAGTTTGCTACTGCGGAGTGGGCCAAAATTCCTGTTGAGAGGTGCAGAAGTCTCATTGACAGTTATAAGAATCGTTTGATTGCAGTGATTACCTCAAAAGGTTGTGCAACAAAATTTTAAGTTAAGTGTACCATCATTTCTGTCCAGGCCTATTTCATGAGTTTTATTTTTTTTTTAATTCTGTGGAAGCATGGTTGAAAAGCAATGTCTGACTTTCATTTGTTCATTTTCATAGATTTTTAATTTATTATTACTTTTGTCTGATTCAAATTATTTCTGTGACCATTGTGAGGTTTTTTGTCATTAAATGAGGGGTACCAACAATTTTGACCACGTGTGTAATTAGAGACACACCTGCTGATGTATTTTAATGCACACTTGAAACACACTGCTTATTTGTGTAGCATCATGGGAAAGTCTCAAGAAAAATCAGTCAAGATATCAGGAAGAGAACTGTGGACTTACACAAGTCTGGCTCATCCTTGGGTACAATTTCAAGATACCTGTAGGTGCCTCATTTATCTGTACAAAACAACTATATGCAAGTACAAACAAGATCTGAATGTCCTGCCATCATACCTCTCAGGAAGGAGACGATTTTTCTGTCCCAGAGATGAATGTGCTTTGGTCCAACATGTGCATATCAACCAAGGACAAAAGCAAAAGACCTTGTGAAGATGATGGCAGAAGCTGGTAAGATTGTGTCAATATCAACAGTGAAACGAGTACTGTATCAACATAGGCTAGAAGGCCACTCTATCAGGAAGAAGCCATTACTCCAAAAGAAACATAAAAATCCAGATTAATGCATAGAGGAACAAAGACTTTAATTTTTGGAGACATGTCCTGTAGTCTTATGAAACTATAATGGAAGGTTTTGGGCATAATGACCATCGTTACGTTTGGAGGAAAAAGGGAGAAGCTTGGAAGCCTAAGAACACCATCCCAACTGTGAAACACGGGGGTGACAGCATCATGTTGTGGAGTTGTTTTGCTGCAGGAGGGACTTGTGCACTTCACAAAATAGATGGCATCATGAGAAAATAAGATTATATGGCAATACTGAAGCAACATCTCAAGACTTCAGTCAGGAAGTAAAAGCTTTGGCGGAAATGGGTCTTCCAAATGGACAATGTCCAGAAGCATGCTGCCAAAATGGTAATAAAGTGGCTTAAGGATAACAAAAGTAAATCTTTTGGAGTGGCCATCACAAAGCCCTGATCTCAATCCTACTGAAAATTTATGGGCAAAGCTGAAAAGGCAGGTGCGAGCAAGGCGACCTACAAACCTGGATCAGTTACACCAGTTTTGTCAGGAGGAATGGGCCCAAATTCCGACCAAGTATTGTGAGAAGCTTGTGGTAGGATATCCCAAATGTTTGACCCAAGTCATTCAGTTTAAGGGCAATGGTACCAAATACTAATGAAATGTATGTAAACTTTTGACTTTGCAGTAAGTAATAAAAATGCCTTAAAACATTCTCTCTCTCATTAGTCTGGCATTTGGCAAATAGAATTATAGTAATCGTAACTGACCTAAAATGGGAAAGGTTTATTCTGATTTCATGTCGGATACTGAGAAAATCATGCAAATGTGTCTGTTTATATAGTGTATGTAAACTTCTGTTTTAAGCTGAACCTAGCCTTATTTTGCTTACAATTTTTTGTCAACATGGAATAATTCAAAAACAATAAATCAGTAAAATAGAAGTTTAATATTTTTCATACCTGTTCCACTGGTAAAAATTAACAACTGTTTGCACAAGAACAATACTGTGGGATGTTGTAGAATCTAACTTCCAATAGGTGCACATACCAACCAACTTAGCATTCTTGGTTAGGGATAAAGAAATATAAAATAAAGTAAGACACACATTTTCATTTTTGCATACTTGTTTGGCAACTGTAAACCTCATAATCATATTGTGGGTTGTTGCCACATTTGGAAACTGTGTATATACCAGACATTTTTTGCTATATCATCCTCTTTGGCAAAGGAGATTTATTTTGCTCAGTAAAAAAAATTAAAATGAAATTACACTAAATCGAGACATTTAACTGTGCAGGATTGTTTTGGCATACCTTTAAATTTGCCAATAAGAGACACAACATGCCACACTGATACTACAGACATACTGTTGTTATAGTAGCATTTTTGGCTGTCATGTGTATTCTTCTCAGCATTTCAGGCTGATTCCATGTTTTTCCAGATTTGGATAAATGTGGTTAAATTTTTTAGTAAAGTTTATTCTTCTGTCCAAAACAAATAGTAAACAGAAAAGTGGCAATAGACATGGTAGTGTAAGACAAAAATCTCTACACTTTGGCTAAAAATGTAAGCCCACAGTATTAGCTGCACCACCGGCATTTCTGCCATCAACCGTTCTAGGAGTATTAGTACTAAAAAAAGGTCATAGTGATCCTCCTTTGGCAAGGTTATTAGTGGGGAGCACATGGAGGGTGTAATCGAACATAATTGCACATCACCAGTTACAGCAGGATGATGTTGCCTCTGACAGCAACACCGTCTGTTTGAGTCAGTGTTACGTACAGTCAAACTCCCCTGCCACTAAAGCAACTAATCTTTTAACTAGTGGACTTTCAATTTATTCAATGAAACCTTTATCCATTCAAGCAACTAATGAAGATATTTCACAAGAAACATCGTTTCTGCCATACAATTAAACAAGGTAACAAATGCTCAATGCATGTCACTTACCCACAACTTTGAGCAATATTTATATATATATATATATATATATATATATATATATACAGTACAGACCAAAAGTTTGGACACACCTTCACATTCAAAGATTTTTCTGTATTTTCATGACTATGAAAATTGTAGAATCACACTGAAGGCATCAAAACTATGAATTAACACATGTGGAATTATACATTACACTTTACAAAAAAGTGTGAAACAACTGAAAATATGTCTTATATTCTAGGTTCTTTAAAGTAGCCACCTTTTGCTTTGATTACTGCTTTGCACGCAGAAAAGGTGAACAGATGGATTCTACATGCCTGGTTCCCACCATGAAGCATGGAGGAGGTGGTGTGATGTGTGGGGGTGCTTTGCTGGTGACACTGTTAGGGATTTATTCCTGACGAAGGAAATACTTTCCGAAACGCGCGTCGGTGCGCGCTCTCCCAGGCTGTCTGTATCACCCAGAGGCTCCCAGGTAGTTGGTCTGTTTATATTCTCTCTGCATATTCCCTTGTTTTATCATTATGTTGATTTTTCACCATAAGCTTATGTGTTTATAGTGTTCATACACTACTTATATGCACTAGTATATGCACCTTTTATATGTTGCAGCATCGTATGCAAGCCAATTGGTCACTATATACTACACATATTTCTTTTTATTATTTAGCTATTAGCACTTTTGGTAATTTTTGTAGTTTCTGTACAATTTCTGAGTAATTCTTTGTTTTATTTGCATTATTTGGGATTAGCAGTTATTTTATATATTGCATTTATCTCCTGGTTTATTAATTAGAGCCCTTGTGTATCTGGGTCAGTTATCAGACGTCCTTGGTGTTTTATATATTGTATTTTATATTATGTTTGTGCACAATTGCTGAATAAATAATATATTTTTTTATTGCATGTTTTGCTATTTTTTATTATTTTTTATTACACATAGTATACTTTTTATTTCATTGCTTCACCAGTCTTGGTTGTTTCCTCCCCTATCCACATCCGGTGCACGGCGTTCTTTGATTGCTGACCAAAGAGGAGTAAAGGGCAATAATGACTTCAGGTGATCTAGACTGTAGGGGTCTGTTAATACATCCCAGAATTGTATTTGCCTTTTTTGCTGTTGCATCACACTGTTGACTCATGTTCAGTCTGTGATCTTATAGAATACCCAAGTCTTTTTCACATGTGCTGTTTCTTAGCCCTATTCCTCCTATTCTGTATATGCTTTTTTCTTTTTTGTTGCCCAAATTTAGTACTTTGCATTTTTCCCTGTTAAAAACCATTCTGTTAGTTGCTGCCCACTGCTCCAGTTTATTTATATCTTTTTTAATCCATCTCTCTTTCTTACAGTTTTAGCTATCCCTCATAGCTTTGTGTCATCAGCAAATTTAATCAGTTTACCCTCAATTTCTTCATCTAAATCATTGATTAAGATGTTGAACAATACAGGGCCCAGGACAGAGCCCTGTGGTACTCCACTTGAGACATTCTTCCAACTGGATGTACAGACATTTACGACCACTCTTTGGGTCCGATCACTAAGCCAGTTATGAATCCACCTAACAGTTGCCTTGTCCGTTCCATAATTAGTCATTTTTTCAATAAGGATTGTGTGAGATACTTTGTCAAATGCTTTGCTGAAGTCAAGATATACCATATCTACCGCATTTCCCTGATCCACCCAGTCAGTGATTCTGTCACAGAAGGAAATTAAGTTAGTCTGACATGACTTATAAGTTACAAACCCATGCTGACTCTGGTTAATCACTTCATTATTATCCAGGTACTTACATACATGTTGTTTAATAATTTGTTCAAAGATCTTTCCTGGTATAGAAGTCAGACTCAGCGACCCATAGTTCCCTGGGTCCACCTTCTTCCCTTTTTGAAGATAGGAACATTTGCATTTCTCCAGTCTTCTGGGACTTCTCTTGTTCTCCAAGAATTTTCAAAGATTATGGAGAGTGGTTCAAATTTTTTTTCTGCTATCTCCTTCAGTACTCTGGGGTGTAATTCATCTGGACCTGGAGACTTGAATTCATTTATGTTAGCTAAGTGTTTCCTCACTATCTTTTTAGTTTATAAATATCCTGGATTCTCCTATTTCTTTAATAGGACAGTGAAGATCAGTTGAGATTACATTTCCTTTCTGAGAGAAAACATGCAAAATAGGAATTTAAAAGTTCGGCCTTCTCAACATCCTTTCTTACCATTTCAAAATTTTCATCCTGATGGAGGAAGTAGGCATGGTGATGTAGGTGGAAGAGACGAAGGAATAGATGGTCCATACAGATAGTCCATACAGAATAAATAGTCCATGCAGTTTTTGTTTTGTTTTGTTTTTTTATTTGGTGACGAGGCACCTAAATTAAATGAATGGCAAATAGAGTTGAACACTGGCTGGGTGCGGCTGGTATAGTTGTCTAGTCATCCAACGATATGGCCAAGTCCTGTGGGATCCACGCCTTGTTCATTTTAAGGAATGATAGGTTACCCACTTTAGATGTAGACAGACAGTTGTGCTTGTCTGTGATCACACCCTCTGCCATAATAAGCCAACGTTCCGACATGACACTTTCCGCAGGTAAAGCCTCCAATGCATAAAGGCAAACTCAGACCATGTGCCCAATTTGAATACCCAGAAGTTAAATGGGGAAGACCCATCTGTTAGTATATGGAGATGTGTGGGCACTCTTCCACCATGTTCCTGCTGTGAACACGATTGTTTCTCCTCCTCCTCATCTTCATCCTCCCAAACTGTCCCCTTGCTGTACAGTAGGGTACCTGGTCGATGTTGAGACAGTAACCCACCCTCTGAGCCATTTATGAAAGACAGGCCTGATAACAGTGTGAATTAAGTCTGCTCCTCCTGCTACTCTTCCTCCTGTACCATCACCTCATCCATCATGTCTTGAATTGTTTTTTTCAGCAGGCATACAAATGGAATTATAATGCTGATGATGGCGTCATCAGCACTGGCCATACTGGTGGAATATTTGAAGCATTGCAACATGGCACACACGTTCCGCATGGAAGCCCATTCCTTGGTACTGGAGTGGTGTTCTGCAGAGCGACTCAGCCGTGTGTGCTGTATTTGAAACTGCACTATCACCTGCTGCTCTTTCAGTTTCTACAACATACCCAAGGTGCTGTTCCACATTGTTGGTATGTCGCATATCAGCTTGTGAGCAGGAATGCAGAAGTTATGCTGCAGCACAGACAGGTGAGCAGCAGCAGGGTGAGAATGCTGAAAGTGTGCACTCATTGCACACTCTTTCAGAAGCAGCTTCAACATGTATGGGTAATTTTTCAGGAAGCACCAAGTTCAGCACATGCACCCGCTAGGCCCAGAGCTGCCACGAGATTTCACCCATTTTCACACACCACCAGGCCGCGATTGAGGTTCACCAGCACCAACCACTCCTTTGTCTGCAGTTTGATCACAATCCACAGCTCCTAGGCATAGTGGGATTTATCTCTCAAACAGAGGAGTTTAAGAACAGCCTGCTGTTGTTTCCCCCTGGCTGTGCTCAAGTTGGTCATGCATGTCTTCCTGTGACTGAATGAGGAGGTGATGGAGGAAGTGGAGTAGGAGGAGGAGGCAACCTGGACAGATAAACGTCCAGCAATACTAGGCGGTAGGCAGTTAGGGATGTAAAGTCCTTGGCCATGATTCCTGGTCCACATATTGGTGGTTATGTAGACCTTTGCTACTGATGGCATTGGGTAGTGTTCACCTGATTTTTTTCCACATCTTTGTGCAGGGCAGGAATGGCACACCTGGAAAGGCACTGGTGGCTGGGAACAACGTACTGCAGACAGCCACCTCCATCAGTTTTTTAAAACTGTCCATCTCAACCAGCCAGAATAGCAGTATTTCAAAAAGGCCAGTAATTTGGAAATGCTGTCATTCAGGACCATGGCTTATGGGTAACTAGGAGAACATCTCCTCTTTCTCTCAAGGATTCACAGGATGGAAAGCTGAACACTCTCATGCGATGGTGTGGAGATTCTAAGTGATACTTTGTGGTGATGGTGATGCTGTTACATCCTCTCTTTGCTGTTCATTGTTAGTGGGAGGACAAGGCCAAGACCACAGCAGAAGAGAGAGCAGAAGAAGGATCAGATCTGTCTTTTTTTTTTAAGGTATGTGCTCCATACATCTTGTGCTTGGAATTTAGCCACACTTCAGGGTCTGATGGCACAGAGTGCAAACCACCTGGTGCTTGTTGACATCACATTCCCTGATGAAATGTCACATAAGGGAGCTCTTTTAAGCTCTTTGGTGTGCTTATTCCAGTGGTGCAGTGGGCAGTAGCAGCCGACGTATTGGCTAGGGGATGCCGGCTTTGCCTTCGCACCCTGCTCCCTCTTTTGCTGTGCTGCTGTCGCAGCATTGCCACGTCCTCTCCCTCCAAACTGTGCATGTCACTACGATGGACTCCAATCCATGTCGGGTCTAGGACCTCAGTATCTCTCGCATCATCTTCAACCGACTGCTCAACCCTGCCCTCCTTGCTTGTCTGCACACTGCAATAGGCAACTGAACTGAGTTTCACCATCATTTGACATGTCCAGTGGTGGTTCACTGACTGTGTGCACTAACCCTCCCTTGTACTCATCCTCCAACATGACAAGTGCTTGGGCATCAGTGCACTCTGTCTCTTCCACTTCGGGGGCAGGGCTAAGTGGATGGGCCATGGAAGCACAGCCAGCAGAGTCATCAAAAAGCAGAAAAGACTGCTGCATGACTTGGGCCTCAAACTGCTTGACTGATTTTCAAGAAAGTGAGGTGAAAGATGGATGACCATGGTCCTCATGTGTCAACTTTTCACTTTCTGCAGTGTACCGAATGAAAAATAATGTGAAAGAACTGTAGCCACTCTCAGCAATCCAATCTAACACCTTTTCCTGTCACCTGCATACACCAGAGGAAAGTGTTGTATTTGGGCACCTAGCAGGTACAGAACAACCATGTCCTCTCCCTGCATCAGCTACATCATCACCACCATCAACAGCTATACCAACACCACCACCATGTGGCGATAGAGTAGATTTATTTATTTGCATCATTATTATTAAACACACAGCAGTCCCGAAAAAAATTTTCTTCAGCCTAGAAATGGCAATTAAACTGCTGATGCCAATTATTTATTTCCCAGACTACTAAAAAACATACACTAGTCTAGAAAAATTATTTTTTGGGCCTAGAAATGGTAAAGAGATGGCTGGTGCAATATATTTATTTGCAAAACTACTAGAAAACACACAGCGGTCCTGAAAAAATATTTATTTGTCCTACTAATGGCAATCAAACAGCTGATGACAATTATTTTTTTCTCCACTACTAGAAATAACAATACTCATACAGGCAGTGGGGTTCAGATAACACACAGTAGCTTAAGAAACTGTATTCCCAAAGGCGTGGAGGTTCAGAGTACATACAATGGCTTAAAGGACAAAATTACCACAGGCGGGGGGTGCAGAGGCAGAAAGTGGCTTAAAGGACAGTACTCCAACTGATGAGGGAGTGCAGAGCACCCATGGCATCTTAAAGGACAGTATTCCCACAGGCGTGGCAGTTCAGTTTATACACTGTGGCTTTTAGCATTTAACTCTCACAGACGGGTTTGCAGAGTATACAAAGTGACTTTTACCACAGAAATAGCACATATAGGGGTTGCCGAGTACACAGCATTTTTTTGCAGAGTGCACAGTCAAAATAAATCCCTCATTATTCTGTGTCCTATCCCTACACTAATGTGAGCAGAATGGCGGCAGCACTCGTGATCCGGCATTTATACAGGCCTGGCCATGTGCTGTGCCAGCTAAACACAGCCATGCTAATATTTGTCATGCTGTGTTGGCCCCGGAAGTGCCCAAAGTCTAAAAGCATGTTGATTGAACAAGCTTTATTAGACTGGCGAACCCGAACAGGAAACTGGATGTACAGTAAAAAGTCAGTGTTTGGAGTTTTGTGTCGGACACTAGGTGATAGTTAAACAGTGTAACGAGATAAAAAAATCGAAACTCCAGAATTACGTTCTTTTGGCTGCTGCAACATTGCAGTAAAAGGTGATCAAAACATTGTTTCTTCCCCAAAATGGTATCAATAAAAACGTTAGCTCAGGGTGCAAAAAATAAACCGCCAAACAGCTTCAGATCCCCCAAAATGGAAATGCAGTGGGTATTTGAAAATGGCGACAAACACACAAAACTTTTTTCATACAAATTTCGGAATTTTTTTTCACCATCTAAATAAAAAATAAACTTTATACGTTTGGTATCAGTGTACTCATATGGACCTGGCAAATCATAATGCCAGGTCAGTTTTACCGTATAAGGAACATAATAAATAAAAAAAAAGCCAAAAAGCAATTGTGGAATTGCACTTGTTTTGCAATTTGACTGTACTTAGAATTTTTTAACCATTTTCCAGTAGCCTATATGGCAAAGTCAATGGTGCCATTCTGAAGTACAACTCGTAGTACAAAAAATAAGTCCTCATACAGCTATATTGATTGGAAAAATAAAAAAGTTGTGAAGGAAGGGTGAAGAAAATAAGAAAATGAAAAAACGGAAAATGGCCATGTCGTGAAGGAGTTAAAAGAATTGTCCAAGTCAGGACAGGCAATATATTGTTGCTTGGAGATCAGAGCCAATGTCTTTTTTTGTAAAGCTTTTAAGATTGATCTTCTCCATGACAATCCTGTCCTAAACAAGAATGCTGATGATAGGGGCATGTGACCAAAGCTGACCATCAGCAGCCTCTTTAAAAAAAAAAAAAAAAAGATTCACAGGGAATCAATGCAAGTGGTAGTCACCATCCATGATAGCACACTAGTCACCTTGAAGTTTTACAATGAGTCTTTTAGCAGTCATACGCTTTATGAATAAATTTCTCCTACTAGAGTGGGAACATTCAGCACGTCTTTTACTGCTATGGCTAAATTAAATCCAATTTTACTGGGACACATGAGGACTGTGAATCTATATTCTGTGGATTGGTGATAAATGTTGGCTGCAAAGAAATCACCTCTAAGTAAAAATTCAGTTTAAAAAAATCAGCTGTATAGATTTAAAAGGCTTTATGCTTCCTATTTTAAAGGGGTCGACCGGTTTAAGACTGCAGTCAATCTATGTGAGTGCAGACTTGTGAATCCTCACATTGCACACACTGTGTGCTGTGAGGATTCTCCGGTGTCAGAAATAAGAATTGTGATTATGTTAAACTCACGTACAGTATATGATAGGCATACTCCCGGCCACATTCCTATTAAACTGTTTCTGGTCAGAATGTGGCTGTCATGCTTCTGGGTTTGAACCATTGAGCTTGTGCTTTGTGATTGGCTTCTGTGTCATCTGAGCCACAGCAGATACTCTTTTTCTCTGGGTGTTTAGTTAAGTATTTTCATTTACTCATTTGTCTGCCCTGTTACCTTTCGGGTGCAGCGTTATATATTTTCCCCTGTTGGTATTTCCTGCTGGTGATAGTCTCATTTAGATGTCCAGCCATACTACTGTAGTTTAAGTAAAATGCTAGCTAGGGTTTATCTCTCTTGTTTATGTTCTTTGTCATGGAACTATCTTCTGTTTCTTTTTAGGAACTGAGCGGCATATTCTCTAACAGTGCATACTTAATCCTTTATTTTGTATTTTACTCATATTTTACTCTCTCTGGGATCTATTTCTATTTCAGCACACTTTCCTTCTGTAGGTAATTTGCACTCTGCTCTGCCCTCCAATTCTTTAGGAGGAATGTGAAGCGCTTGACAGCATAAGTCAGGCAGCATAGGACTGAGTTGCCATTATCCAGTCTGTGGTTAGGGCTATCTCAGCTCACACAGGAACCATTAAACCATTAGGGACTGTAAGATCAGGATCTGTATAGGAACTGACAGGGTCAGTTGCAGTTTTTAGTGTGTTATTTATTTTACAACAGTGGATGGGAGTATGCATATCACATACTTGCGGTCACATGACAGCCATTCTCGAAACTAGCACCGGAGAATCCTCACATCACACAGTAGCTGCAGTGTGAGGTTTCACAAGTCTGCAGTCACATAGAGTGACTTCAAATTTGCAAATTTGTAGTATTAGACTGAACAACCCATTTAACTATTAAAATATTGTTTTTATTTTTGCAGATTTGACCCATGATGTTACTTTCTTTTTCCTACATATTGAGTCCCTCGTCAAAGCTCCGGCGAAACGCGCATTGGGCAGGTGTGGGCTGTTGCGTGGTTCTGTTACTGGTTAGTATACTATCCTCTTCTTATGCACTTTCTATTGCACACTGGAACTTTGTATTGATGAATACACTATTTTACTTTGAATCCCAATTCATTGTGGGTTATTAATATGGTGGTCACATTTTAGCATATGCCAGCTTTATTTATTTATTTTCACTTTGTATATTGATGCAGTAGCTGTCTTTTTTTATCATTTTTTCTTTTATTTGTTTGTACCTTTCATTGTGGTACTGTTCCTGCATGTTATTTGAACTTATTTTTATATATTTTTTATTATTGATTTATACTCTATCATCATGTATGGATAAATTTATATTACTTTGGTGCTATTATAATTGTTTATTATATTTAACCCGTACCACCCTGCACACATTTTTTCCATTTTAGTTACCTTCCCCTGTACTTATGTACTACTATGTATTTGGTGTCTTTTTAATATTTAATAAGTATGGTTTTTTAAGTATTTTGCAGTTGTGTATCATATTTATAGGTTCTATTTCCAGTGGATACACAACATAGATATACAGGTTTTGTATGTGTACTGTATACTTACTTTTTCCTACATAGTTACAAGCTACGATTATTTCAGCTATCATTTTTTGACAGTTTTTAACCGCAGTCATAATTGGTTTCCTATAATTTTTTTTTCCTTACAGCATATCTATAATTTCAAATGATTTCATATATGTTATGGCCTCTTAAAATAGGTCCTGAGACCCACATAAATCACTTAAAAGACTACTCAGTAGCACTCAGCTTGCTCAAGAAGAAGAAGTGCTTAGCACCCACATAAGTGCATTCACATTTGTTTATGGACCCATAGGTTTTCTATAAAGCCTGTATACTGTTGTGTGTCCACTCATTTAGGATTTGAGTGCTTCTGCCTCCACAGATGGGCAAATCTGCGGAGTCTTTTGAGTAACTGGTGGGATTCTCAAAACTCAGACAAACAACAATCTATACAATGAGCTATAACGGATAAAATTAAAAAAAAAAAATAATGAAAGTATGGTATGTTTTCCAGCCATCCACTGGTTTTTGTACTCAGCAATCAGTAGCTGATTACCGTACACGCTGTCCGTTCATGCAACTAGTACAGCTAACTAACTGCAAGGACATAGAGACTCAAGTGTCATTTAGTCCTGTGACTGTGATTTGGCAGTGGTCACAAGGCAAGCTGGTGTATGATTAGCTTTGAGAAAGTACAGAGAATGACTAAAAAGGTTTAGAACCAAAGCAACAGGAGATCAGATAAGTGAATATGATATTTTTATATTTTTATGCATTGTAAGCTGTTTTCCAATTTTTGGGGACTGGACAACCCTTTTAATAAACGAAAATGAGTGAAAGCTAGGGAAAAATCTCAAAATATATTTCAGAGAGTAAACTTGTTTGCCTGAGTATATAAAATGTCTGCTTTGTGTGGTTTTTATATGAATGATGACCATGGAATCATATGATATGTTTACTTTCAAAGTAACTAGATTCCTACTGTCGTGAAGTATGTAAGAGACCTTGAGCAACTAGTACATTAACTCAGCACTCACACCATCTCGGTTTTTAGTATAATTACCTTATTTTTATAATGCACTGTATGTTTTTACTGTGCGAACTACAGTAACTATAAATTATGATGTACACAGAGAAATGGAAATTTTAATGGGACTAATTCATGAAAATGCTGGTTAAATCACGACACTAACCTTGACTGGTTTGTCCTTGCATAGCTATTAGAATTCATTTTGTGCATAGGGCTACATATTAATAGAGAGGAGGCTTTTAAAATTCGCACATAAAAAAAGTAGCCAAAACTAACTTTTAAATGTAATCTGGGATAGAATGCATGCACTTACTATACCAGAAAGAAATAAGGAAACCGTTCATAAGGGAAAATTTTGCATATACCGTAGGAAGTACCTTACCAAGAGATGGTCTCTGCATCAAGACTGGGAGCTGTCTCTTTCTAGGGGCTCGCTCCCACTTGCAATTAAATTGGACAAATGCAATCCGATTAAAGAGTGCATTGCATTCATACCAATTTAATCCTATGGTTCTGTTCTCAATAGCGTTTTTTTTACTGCTTTGATCGGATCGAGATCAGACAGGAAAAAATCGCAGCATGCTGCAACTGCGTGCAAAACTTGGATTGCACGCACCCATATAAGTCTATGAGTGCATGTGAAACATCGCACAGCGCTCGGATATCACCTGAGTGCAGTGCGATTCCCCCTAATGCCTACAGCAGAGGAGATGGATAAATTAATTTCTACATCTCCACAGCTTTGCTGCGAGAGGATCGTAGAAGATAGTAAAGCATTTTTATGTTGCCCTTTCCTCAGTTCGAAATGTAATTAAGAAAAGGTAGTTTACAGGAACAGAGGAGGTCAAGATAATGTCTACGAAACTAAGCAAAATTTTAGTGAGAGCTACTCGTAGGATTGCTACAGAGGCAAATCAGAACCCCCACTTGACTGCAAAAGCTCTTCATAAAAATGTATCAGACTCTGAAGTTATGGTATATTGTTCTACTGTTCAGAGACTCCTGCCCAAATATGGTTTTCATGGAAAAGTCATCAGAAGAAAACCTCTCCTGCATCCTCACCATAAAATTCAGTGTCAGAAGTATGCAAAAGAACAAAACAAGCCTGATGCATTTTGGAAACAAGTCCTGTGGACCGATGAGGATAAAATAGAACTCTTTGGCCTCAATGATCAAAGGTATGTGTGGAGAAATAAGGACACAGAATTTCAGTAAAAGAACATCTCGACAATCATTATGCATGGGGGTGGATCAATCATGCTTTGGGGTTGTGTTGCAGCAAATGGCACGGGAAAAAATTTCATGGGTAGAGGGAAGAATAGATTCAATGAAATGTCTACAAATTATTGATGCACACATAACATCATCTGTAAAAAATGCTGAAGATGGCTTCTACAAATGGATAATGATCCTAAACACGGGTCAAAATCCACACAAGACTACCTCAAAAGGAGCAAGCTGAAGATTTTACAATAGCCCCAACAGTCCCCTGATCTGAATATCACTGAAAATCTGTGGCTAGACCTCAAAATATCAGTGCATGCAAGACAACCCAGGAATCTCACAGAACTGGAAGAATTTTCCAAGGAAGTGTTTGTTGGCTACAAAAAGTGTTTACAAGCTGTGATACTTGCAAAAGGATGTACTACTAGGTACCAACCATGCAGGGTGCCCAAACGTTTTCATTGGCCGATTTTCCTTTTTGTAATTTTTAACCCCTCTCTGACATCTGACGTACTATCCCGTCCATAAAACCCGTGACAATCTGACCATGGACGGGATAGTACGTCATAGCGATTAGCTGCCCTCCCTGGGGGAGCGCAGCTAATCGCCGCCGGGTGTCAGCTGATTATCACAGCTGACACCCGGGACTGTGTGCCAGGAGCAGTCACGGAACGCTCCCGGCACATTAACCCCTTGCACACCGCGATCAAACATGATCGCGGTGTACTGGGGGCACAGGGGAGCATTGCGCAGGGAGGGGGCTCCCAGCGCGCCCCCCTGAGACCCTCAGAACAGCACGATGTGATCGCGCTGTTCTGAGGGCTTCCTCCCTCCCAGGACCCGGATCCAAGATGGCGCCGGGGTCCTGGAGGGAGGCGGCTTCCTCAGTGCCTGCCGAGAGCAGGCACTGAGAAGCCTGCAGCGCTGCCTGTGAGATTGCTGGTCTCACAGAGTGCTGTGCACACTGTGAGACCAGCAATCTGACATTTTACAGTGATGTCCCACCCTGGGACAATGTAAAAAAGTAAAAAAAATAAAAAAACGTGTAAAAAAAAAATCCGAAATAAATAAAAAAAATATATATATTCCCCAATAAATTCATTTCTTCCTGTAAATAAAAAAAATAAAACAATAAAAGTACACATATTTGGCATCGCCGCGTCCATAACGATCCCCCCTATAAAACTGTCCCACTAGTTAACCCCTTTTGTGAACCCTTAAAAAAAATAATAAAAACAAAGCAAAAAATCAATGCTTTATCATCATACCGCTGAACAAAAAGTGGAATAACACGCGATCAAAAAGACCGATATAAATAAACATGGTACCGCTGAAAACGTCATCTTGTCCCGCAAAAAACGAGCCATCATTCAGCATCATCAGCGAAAAAATAAAAAAGTTATAGCTCACAGAATAAAACGATGCAAAAATAATTATTTTTTATTTAAAATTGTTTTTATTCTATAAAAGCGCCAAAACATAAAAAAATGATATAAATGAGGTATCGCTGTAATCGTACTGACCCGAAGAATAAAACTGTTTTATCAATTTTACCACACGCGGAACGGTATAAGCGCCTCCCCCAAAAGAAATTCATGAATTGCTGATTTTTGTTCATTCTAACCTCCCAAAAATCGAAATAAAAAGCGATCAAAAAATGTCACGTGCTCAAAAATGGTACCAATAAAAACGTCAACTCGTACCGCAAAAAATAAGACCTCACATGACTCTGTGGGCCAAAATATGCAAAAATTATAGCTCTCAAAATGTGGCGATGCAAAAAACTATTTTTTGCAATAAAAAGCGTCTTTTAGCGTGACAGCTGCCAATCATAAAAACCCGCTATAAATAGTAAATCAAACCCCCCTTTATCACCCCCTTAGTTAGGGAAAAATAATAAAATTAAAAAAATGTATTTATTTCCATTTTCCCATTAGGGTTATGGTTAAGGTTAGGGTTGCGGCTAAAGTTAGGGTTAGGGTTGGCGCTAAAGTTAGCATTAGGGTTAGGGTTGGGATTAGGGATAGGGGTGTGTTAGGGTTAGGTTTGTGGTTAGGGTTGGGACTAGGGTTAGGGGTGTGTTGGGGTTAGGGTTGGAGTTTGAATTGGGGGGTTTCCACTGTTTAGGCACATCAGGGGCTCTCCAAATGTGACATGACGTCTGATCTCAATTCCAGCCAATTCTGCGTTGAAAAAGCCAAACGGTGCTCCTTCCCTTCTGACCTCTGCCATGCGCCCAAACAGTAGTTTACTCCCACATGGGGTATCAGCATACTCTGGACCCTAAGAGTTATTGTGCAATTTGTCCTATTTCTTCTGTTACCCTTGGGAAAATAAAAAACTGGGGGCAAAAATATCATTTTTTAAAAAAAAAATGATTTTTTTTGTTTTTACGGCTGTACGTTATAAACTTCTGTGAAGCATTTGGGGCTTCATAGCGCTCACCACACATCTAGATAAGTTCCTTATGGGGTCTATTTTCCAAACTGGGGTCACTTGTGGGGGGTTTCCACTGTTTAGGCGCATCAGGGGCTCTCCAAATGAGACATGACGCCCCCAGACCATTCATCAAAGTCTACAATCCAAAACGTCACTACTTCCCTTCCGAGCCCCAACGTGTACCCATACAGTAGTTTTCTCCCACATATTGGGTATCCGCGTACTCAGGACAAATTGGACAACAACTTTTGGGGTCCAATTTCTCCTGTTACTCTTGTGAAAATAAAATATTGGGGGCGAAAAAAATAATTTTTGTAAAAAAAAAATATATTTTTATTTTTACGGCTGTTCGTTATAAACTTCTGTAAAGCACTTAGGGGTTCAAAGTGCTCACCACACATCTAGATAAGTTCCTTGTGGGGTCTATTTTCCAAAATGGGGTCACTTATGGGGGGTTTCCACTGTTTAGGCGCATCAGCGGCTCTCCAAATGCAACATGACGCCCCAGAGCATTCCATCAAAGTCTGCAATCCAAAACGTCACTACTTCCCTTCCGAGCCCCAACGTGTACCCATACAGTAGTTTTCTCCCACATATTGGGTATCAGCGTACTCAGGACAAATTGGACAACAACTTTTGGGGTCCAATTTCTCCTGTTACCCTTGTGAAAATAAAATATTGGGGGCGAAAAAAATAATTTTTGTAAAAAAAAAAAATATTTTTTATTTTTACGACTGTTCGTTATAAACTTCTGTAAAGCACTTAGGGGTTCAAAGTGCTCACCACACATCTAGATAAGTTCCTTGTGGGGTCTATTTTCCAAAATGGGTCACTTATGGGGGGTTTCCACTGTTTAGGTGCATCAGGGGCTCTCCAAATGCGACATGACGCCCCAGAGCATTCCATCAAAGTCTGCAATCCAAAACGTCACTACTTCCCTTCTGAGCCCCAACGTGTACCCATACAGTAGTTTTCTCCCACATATTGGGTATCAGCGTACTCAGGACAAATTGGACAACAACTTTTGGGGTCCAATTTCTCCTGTTACCCTTGTGAAAATAAAATATTGGGGACAAAAAAAATCATTTTTGTAAAAAAAAAAAATACAATTTTATTTTACAGCTGTACGTTATAAACTTCTGTGAAGCACTTGGGGGTTCAAAGTGCTCACCACACATCTAGATAAGTTCCTTGAGGGGTCTAGTTTCCAAAATTGTGTCATTTGTGGGGGTTTCCATTGCTTAGGCAGATCAGGAGCTCTCCAAACACGACATGGCATCCAGCCAATTCTGCGTTGAAAAAGTCAAACGGCACTCCTTCCCTTCCAAACTCTGCCATGCACCCAAACAGTGGTTTACCCCCACATATGGGGTATCAGCGTACTCAGGACAAATTGCACAATAACTTTTGGAGTCTTGTTACCCTTGGGAAAATAAAAATTGGGGTGAAAAGATCATTTTTGTGGAAAAAATATGATTTTTTAATTTTACGGCTCTACGTTACAAACTTGTGTGAAGCACTTGGGGTTCAAATTGCTCACCAAAGATCTAGATAAGTTCCTTAGGGGGTCTAGTTTCCCAAATGGGGTCACTTGTGGGGGGTTTCCACTGTTTAGGCACATCAGGGGCTCTCCAAATGCAACATGGCGTCCAATCTCAATTCCAGCCAATTTTGGTTGGAAAAAGTCAAATGGTGCTCCTTCCATTCCGAGCTCTGCCGTGCGCCCATACAGTGGTTCCCCCCACATATCGGGAATCAGCGTACTCAGGACAAATTGGACAACAACTTTTGTGGTCCAATTTCTCCTGTTACCTTGGGAAAATAAAAAATTAGTGACTAAAAATAATTTTTGTGGGAAAAAAATAGGATTTTTTATTTTCATGTCCTGGCATTATAAACTTGTGTGAAGCACTTGGGGGTTCAAAGTGCTCACCAAAGCTCTAGATAAGTTCCTTAGGGGGTCTAGTTTCCAAAATGTGGTCACTTGTGGGGGGTTTCTACTGTTTAGGCTCATCTGGGGCACTGCAAACGGAACATGACCCCATCAACGTCTGCATTCCAAAACGTTACTACTTCCTTTCCAAGCCCTGCCGTGCGCCCAAACAGTTTCCCCCCCCACATATTGGGTATCAGCGTACTCAGGACAAATTGGCCAACAACTTTTGGGGTCCAATTTCCTTGGGAAAAATCAAAAATTTGGGACTAAAAAATCATTTTTGTGGAAAATTGTTTCTTTTTTTTTTCACACCCAGGCATTATAAACTTTTGTGAAACACTTGGGGGTTCAAAGTGCTCACAACAGATCTAGATAAGTTCCTTAGGGGGTCTAGTTTCCAAAATGGTGTCACTTGTGGGGGGTTTCCACTGTTTAGGCACATCAGGGGCACTCCAAACACGACATGGCATCCAATCTCAATTCCAGCCAATTTTAGTTTGAAAAAGTCAAACGGCGCTCCTTCCCTTACGAGCTCTGCTGTGCGCACAGACAGTGGTTTTCCCCCACTTATGGGTATTGGCGTACTCAGGAGAAATTGTACAACAACTTTATCTGTCCATTTTCTCCTTTTACCATAAAAAAAAAGTTTGTAAAAGATCATTTTTGTGGCTAAAAAGTTAAATATTCATTTTTTCCTTCCACGTTGCTTCAGCTCCTGTGAAGCACATGAAGGGTTAATAAACTTATTGAATGTGGTTTTGAGTACCTTGAGGGGTGTAGTTTTTAGAATAGTGTCACTTTTGGGTATTTTCTGCTATATAGACCCCTCAAAGTGACTTCAAATATGAGGTGGTCCCTAAAAAAAATGGCTTTGTAAATTTTGTTGTAAAAATGAGAAATCGCTGGTCAACTTTTAACCCTTATAATTTCCTAAGAAAAAAAAAATTTGATTCCAAAATTGTGCTGATGTAAAGTAGACATGTGGGAAATGTTATTTCTTAACTATTTTGTGTGACATATTTCTCTGTTTTAAGGGAATAAAAATTCAAAGTTTGAAAATTGCAAAATTTTCAAAATTTTCGCCATATTTGTGTTTTTTTCAAAAATAAACGCAAGTTATATCGAAGAAATTTTACCAATAACGTGAAGTACAATATGTCACGAGAAAACAATCTCAGAATCGCACAGATCCGTTGAAGCGTTCCAGAGTTATAACCTCATAAAGCGACAGTGGTCAGAATTGTAAAAATTGGCCCGGTCATTAACGTGCAAACCACCCTTGGGGGTGAAGGGGTTAAAATGTAAAAAATAACAATATTTTTTCTGCCTAAAATAGAAAGGAAAAGTGTCATCTTTAACTTTTGGCCTTTTAGAGAGCATTTAATCTCCAACTTGCTTAACTGTTCACAATAACAGTAATTTTGACCAGGGGTGCACAAACTTTTACATGTCACTGTATAGGACCCCATCTACAGTTATATGAAAAACTTTGGGCACCAGTATTAATCTTAAGCTTAATGTTTTATAAAAATTGGTGTTTTTGCAACAGCTATTTCAGTTTGCTACATCTAATAACTATTGGACACAGTAATGTTTCTGCCTTGAAATGAGGTTTATTGTACTAGCAGAACATGTGCAATCTGCATTCAAACAAAATTTGACAGGTGCATAAGTATGGCCACCCTTATCATTTTCTTGTTTTAAATACTCCTACCTACTTTTTACTGACTTACTAAAGCACTTTTTTTGGTTTTGTAACCTCATTGAGCTTTGAACTTCATAGCCAGGTGTATGCAATCATGAGAAAAGCTACTTAAAGTGGCCACTTGCAAGTTGTTCTCCTGTTTGAATCTCCTTTGAAGAGTGGCATCATGGGCTCCTCAAAACAACTGTCAAATAATCTGAAAACAAAGATTATTCAACATAGTTGTTCAGGGGAAGGATACAAAAAGCTGTCTCAGAGATTTAACCTGTCAGTTTCCACTGTGAGGAACATAGTAAGGAAATGGAAGAACACAGGGACAGTTCTTGTTAAGGCCAAAAGTGGCAGGCCAAGAAAAACATCAGAAAGGCAGAGAAGAAGAATGGTGAGATCAGTCAAGGACAATCCTCAGACCACCTCCAGAGAGCTGCAGCATCAACTTGCTGCAGATGGTGTCACTGTGCATCGGTCAACTATACAACGCACTTTGCACAAGGAGAAGCTGTATGGGAGAGTGATGCGAAAGAAGCCGTTTCTGCAAGCACGCCACAAACAGAGTCGGCTGAGGAATACAAAAGCACATTTGGAGAAGCCAATTTCTTTTTGGAAGAAGGTCCTGTGGACTGATGAAACCAAGATTGAGTTGTTTGATCATACAAAAAGGCGTTATGCATGGCGTCAAAAAAACACAGCATTCCAAGAAAAACACTTGCTACCCACAGTAAAATTTGGTGGAGGTTCCATCATGCTTTGGGGCTGTGTGGCCAATGCCGGCACGGGAATCTTGTTAAAGTTGAGGGACGCATGGATTCCACTCAGTATCAGCAGATTCTTGACAATAAGTTCAAGAATCAGTGACAAAGTTGAAGTTACGCAGGGGATGGATCTTTCAGCAAGACAATGATCCAAAACACCGCTCCAAATCTACTCAGTCATTCATGCAGAGGAACAATTACAATGTTCTGGAATGGCCATCCCAGTCCCCAGACCTGAATATCATTGAACATCTGTGGGATCATTTGAAGAGGGCTGTCCATGCTCGGCGACCATAAAACTTAACTGAACTGGAATTGTTTTGTAAAGAGGAATGGTCAAAAATACCTTCATCCAGGATCCAGGAACTCATTAAAAGCTACAGGAAGCGACTAGAAGCTGTTATTTTTGCAAAAGGAGGATCTACTAAATATTAGTGTCACATTTCTGGTGAGGTTCCCATACTTATGCACCTGTCAAATTTTGCTTGGATGCAGATTGCTCATTTTCTGTTAGTACAATAAACCTCATTTCAAGGCAGAAACATTACTGTGTCCAATAGTTATTAGATATATCAAACTGAAATAGCTGTTGCAAAAACACCAATTTTTATAAAAGATTAAGCTCAAGATTAATAGGGGTGCCCAAACTTTTTCATATAACTGTGTGATGACAATGAAGATGCCACAATGTTTATGCCTGCCTATTCTTTAATGTTAGCATAATCACTATTGCTGTATTGGCAGATGTCCTGGAACTCCAGTCTCTTCTATTCAAAACGCTGATTGGTCTTGAATGTCCTAATAGAACATAAACACAACAGTCACAGAGAACTTGTTGTTTAGGAATATTAGTGCCAAATGTCAGTAATATACACTATTATGACTGAGGAAGGTCTGTATTGTTAGTGCTACATTACAGTCATTGGATTGAGACATTTTCTACTCATCTGTACAGTTCTTTGTAATTTCTGACATGTTGAATGTATCCATGTTCTATAGCAAAGCTTATCTAGGACAACTCTCAGCTGCTCATACTAAGATGCCTTTCTATAAGGCCCCTCACTGCTCTCCAAAATTAATGCTGTCAAGAGATATCAGCCTGCCATATTTTATGCATCATATGGTTTGTAAGTATCATGTATGGATTGTTTTTTACACCTGGTGGATAAACATGTGGTGAACACAAAACTGCTGGATCCTACGGCTGAAGTGGCTTTAGCTATTACTTTAAATATACAGTGTGCAGGCAATTTTCATAAATTGTAAATTATTCATCTCCTTGTTCTTCAATACAAAATCGAACCTTTGTTATAGGAATGATTATTCAGTTTGGAGAACAAATAGTTTCTCAGATTTTTTTTCTATTATTTTTAAGGAAGAAAGGAATTGATACAAAGAGTGACAGATGAAAACACATCTGATATACCTCTATAAGGATATTTAAAGGATGTAGTCTTTATCCTTCCCAGCTCACATAATTTATATTGGAGGCGAGCACTCTGCTCTTCTCTCACAAAGCTTACAAAGGACCCTGTTCAGCTAAGCTTTTTGGGTCTTTCTTCTATCCTGTGCAGAAAGCTTCCTGGCATCAGCCTGCCTTGGCAAGATCCTAGTTTGTATTCTGTCATGGCTCTCTCCAGTCTGGTGCTTACGCTGCTGCAGACAGAAGCCATTAAGGAAAGGACTTTCAGAATGTACCAGCATTTTATTCTAAAGCCACGGTATTTCATTTATTCATTGCAAAATTGTAGGTGTAGTATGATGGATGGATTGATCTATCTAATATGCTAAAAAAAACAGCAGAATAGTAGAATTATTAGGCAAGCCATTATCAGATAAAACAATACTGAATTGGAAAGTTAAACTCATTAATTTCAGAGGGAAAGACAGTACAATATATAACTGAGAGAACAGATGCAGTATAAGCAAAATGATAGATGGATGGCTAGATAATAGATGATATAGAAATAGATAGATAGATAGATAGATAGATAGATAGATAGATAGATAGATAGATAGTATAGATAGTAGATGATCGATAGCTAGGATAGATAGATATGATAGATAGATAGATAGATAGATAATAGATAGATAGATAATAGATAGATAGATAGATAAGATAGATAGATAGATAATAGATAGTGATAGATAGATAGATAGATAGATAGATGATAGATAGTAGGATAGATAATAGATAGATAGATAGATAGATAGATAGATAGATAGATAGATAGATAGATAGCTAGATAGATAGATATTAGATAGATAGATAGATAGATAGTAATAGATATATAGATAATAGATAGATAATAGATAGATAGATAGATAGATAGATAGCTATGAGATAGATAGATAGTAGATAGATAGATAGATAGATAGATAATAGATAGATAGATGATAGATAGATAGATAGATAGATAGATAGATAGATAGATAGATAATTAGATAGATAGATAGATAGATAGATAGATAGATAGATAGATAGATAGAATATCAAAAAAGATAGAGGCAGCACACCATATGGAATTACAAATAAGTGCTTTTTAATAGCCCATGTGGTGACGTTTCGGTCTCAAGTGCAGACCTTTCTCAAGAAAAATTTTCATGCCATTTTCGCCCAGATCCAAGAAAGTGGGCAGAGCTGGGGTGAGGTGAAGCAATGACGACCACTCTCATCATGATTTGAATGGTGTACAATGTTTGGCGAGGTGCAAACAGAGACACATGCCACATTGCGCCTTGCCTTATTCATGAAGATGCGTACGCCTCTAAATGAATCAGGCGCCTTGCACTTCACCACGCTGCCTCATGAAAACTGCTATGAAAAATACCAGTCTTGATGAATAGGAGCCAAAGGCCACAGTTGTTTGCATCTGACAATTTTGAGTGCTGCTTACCTTCATAATTAAATGAATGGATGGATTAAATTTTGCCCCAGAATACAAGAAAAGCCAAGCAGACCCACCTTCCAAACCCAGAGGACCCACTCATGAAAATAATGAACAGCTAATATCCCGTCAAGTGAACAGAACTGATTTGGTAATATATGGTTTGACATTGTGATAACCTATGCGCCTATGCACATGGCCTCAAAGGCTACAGGAAATATGCAATAAATACAGTCACTATTTAGAGATTTCTTATTGGAAACAAATAAGTGAGCATTTGAGAATGATAGGATGTGCTGCTCATCAATAACACTTTATGTCCTGAATCAAGTCAAGTTCCATCCCTTTGGAAGTTACTGTCTCAGGATTTCCTGTAATTTTGCACACTCTCCATTAGAACGGTCACAGCTCTTGTTTATAAGTTATGTATTTAATTTCCCCCTTTTTTTGCCTAATTATATGAAGTCTCTTATGAATCTGCATTCTGTGATAGACGGAAGTCTGGGTCAGAGCTTGTGTATAATTAGTAGCCTGCTTGCAGAGCTGTTACCTCTCATGGATCATTAATTTGGACTTAATTATTCGAGCTCATAACATTCACAATCCAGACACACAATGAAGTCATGAAGTAAACCAGTGACAAAAAGTATTGTTTTATAAAGGAAAGTAGAAAACAGTAGTAATGAGTAGAGTAGAAACGTTTTACTTTAAGGGAAACCTGTCATTAGATTCATACTGCTCGAAACACAGGCAGGATGAATCAGGGTCTGGCTGCATGATTCCAGTTAATGGTCAGGTCTCTCCCATGTCTGTACATAGGGAGACACCTGTCAATCAAATGAAGCAGGTTAGGGTGATGTCAGGAGAAGCTGCCCAGGGACATTTTCAAACTGTTTTCTCTGAAACACCACTGAATCTTAGAGCAAAACATACCTGAATGCAATTGCACTGCCAGCCTTTGATTAATGCTGCTTGTGATTCAGACAGCATGAATCTAATGATAGGTTCCCTGTAAAGTTGTCTTTTCTTAACTCTGCAATTTGTAATACATTAGTAATGTGATGTACCAATAATTAGTAACTTCTTAATAACGATAATTACTTCGGTCACATCTATGTCTCGCCCCCTGTAAAGAAAAAAAGAATGACGTTAGGAGGGATGATGGGAAGATAATACATGATTCAGTAAGAGAATAGTAAATACCAGTGTTAGAGCAGTTCTCTTACTTAAAAGTTTCTGGGATTCATTTTACAGGACAGGTGAGAATTAAAGAAATACACAGGCATGTGATTTCCAAAGCTCTCCAAAGAAATTATGAAGTCTCTGTTTATTTATACCCTTCATGAATATAGATGTACTATGCATACATTTAGGTGTTTCTTACATAATAGCAAATAGAAAAATAAATAGGTGCATAATAAGCAAAGACACTCCCTGCATTCTCCCAGCTTAGCCACACTTGTTGCAAAGTCCTTGTTTCAGTGTGTTCTCTTTAGAATTACCACACCCAATGATCTTTTTTCAGTCCCAAAAACTTTAATATCTTCCTTACTCTTTCATTTCTCCTACTTTTCTTTATGCTGATCAATTAACTGTTTCCCATTCTTGACAAGTGATGTTGATTAACTCACCCATACTTCACACAGTGGGTTATATTCTAGGGATTGGGGTTGCTACTACTATGTTTCTGAAATTACATCCTGAATTCAGTTTTGGCATCCTCCAACGATTAGGGACACATAAGCACCCCTTCTGCCAAAGAGCTAGCTAAATAGGGCCTTGAAATGGCTGATGTAGGAGAATAGGAATGAAGTCAACAGTCTGTAATATGTCAGCCCAATTATAGCTTCATGGTGCCTTATAAATTTATTATCTCGCTCAACTTGGAGATAAATGTGTATATTCTGAATTGTCTTCATAACTAATACAAAAACACTTATCTGACACACATACATAGGATATGGTTTGTAACATAGTAACATAGTTAGCAAGGCTGAAAAAAAGACATTAGTCCATCCAGTTCAGCCTATATTCCGTCAGAATAAATCCCCAGATCTACGTCCTTCTAAAGAACCTAATAACTGTAAGATACAATATTGTTCGCCATCACCACCTCCTCAAGCAAGGAATTCCAGATTCTTACTGCCCTAACAGTAAAGAATCCTCTTCTATGTTGGTGGAAAAACTTTCTCTCCACCAGACGCAGAGAATTCCCTCCCTGTGACCATCACCTTCCTTGGTATCAACAGATCTTTGGAGAGATATTTGTATTGTCCCCTTATATACTTATATATGGTTATTAGATTGCCCCTCAGTCGTCTTTTTTCTAGACTAAATAATCCTAATTTTGCTAATCTCTCTGGGTATTGTAGTTCCCCTATCCCCTTTAATAATTTTGTTGCCCATCTTTGTACTTGCTCTAGTTCCATTATATCCTTCCTGAGCATGGATGCCCAAAACTGTACACAGTGCTCCATTTGTGGTCTAACCAGGGATTTGTACAGAGGCAGTATAATGCTCTCATTGTGTGTATCCAGACCTCTTTTAATGCATCCCATGATCCTGTTTGCCTTGGCAGCCGCTGCCTGGCACTGGCTGCTCCAGGTAAGTTTATCATTAACTAGGATCCCCAAGTCCTTCTCCATGTCAGATTTACCCAGATTTTGACTCATGCTGGCCATAATTGAAATCTTTTACAACGATTGGTGTATATCCAAGGGTTTTTCCCTTCCAGTTTAATTGAAGTTGGGGTGGTTAATTGGCTTGGAATATCCATTCAATTCTGGGTTCCAAACTTTTCCTTACATGCTTCTTAACTATAACCCAATAGCCACGCTTCCCTCCTCTAATCCATCTGCGTCTGGAATGGCCCAGAGCGCATGGTAATACATTTGATTTTTTTAAGTGCACTGACATATCCTGTCACATCTTCTTGTAGGTGCTGTAACTGAAAAGAAAATAATAACCTGTCTTAGCAGGACTACCAAAAAGAATATCAGAGAAAAAATATAAAGCTATTATTGATGACATTCAGTCCACAGCTGCATTATTTGTACAATCATTATCTGAATCTTTAACTTCAGTACCCCATTCAGATTCTCAACTTTTGCATTGCTTGGAGAATGGCATGGAGTATGCAATGCCTGCTGTATTCCTCAGTACATTTCCTGTGAAATGCATTCCTCTGTGACTTTCTATTGTTTTTGGAAATCTACATCAACATACAACCAACTTCTGACAATAGCTTCTTGGCTACTGCTTCTATGGATGCTTTTTCACAGGGCCAAACCTCAGGCCATCCTGAAAACAGGTCCACACAGACAAGTACATAGGCATATGAGCCTACCTTGGGTAACTGTATGAAATCAATTGTCTGTTGCTGAAATGGGTACATTGGTCTTGGGCTGCAGCCTTTCAGGATCTTAAGAGCTTGCCCTGTGCTGTGGACAGCACAGAGACTATAGGTAGAAACTTAAGCAGCAGCATCACCCCAGTGCTAGCCAGTATTGATTCTCTTTACTCACCAATAGAGTTAAGCGAAACAGGTCGGTCAGATTAAAAAAAGACCGACTTTCGCCAAAGTCGGGTTTCGCCGAGAGAAACCCGACCATAGCGTCAGGTCGGCCATGCGTTCGGCGACCCGAGCACCAAAGTCGCTTTTCCCATAATGCTTGAAGGCCCTTTTCTCAGCAAGGACCCACACTGTGTGCAACGCGATGACAAGGGCAGCGGCCACCATTATCTTAGAGAAGGGCATTGCAGTGATTGGCTTGCTTTGTGTGGCATCACAGTGCCTATAAAAGCCCTCACCGCCAACCGCCATTTTACTTCTGCCAATCTTAGCGTAGGGAGAGGTTGCTGTCACTGGTTCTCAGTAGGGAAAGCGTTAGGCAGTAAAAAAAACACTAATTCTGTGCTTGTGCTGATAGCAATTAGCTGTACAGTTAGTGTGCAGTGACAGGGGAGGATTTTGTTGTGTGCAACAGCGCTGTTTCTTAGGCCGCCTGCCAGTGACAGGGAGGAATTGCTTGTGTGCAGCAGCACAGCTGATTATTAGGCTGCCTGCCAGTGACAGGGGAGGAATTTATTGTGTGCAGCAGCAGAGCTGATTATTAGGCTGCCTGCCAGTGACAGGGGAGGAATTACTTGTGTGCAGCAGCAGAGCTGATTATTAGGCTGCCTGCTAGCTGTATTCCTGTGTGTACACTGCTGTGCAGACTGCTTTTTACACAGCATTAATACTTTTATTCTTTTTTTCTGCACAGTTACCGAGCGTTCATTTTTTTCCCACACCGCATAGAGCTGTACGCTCCTCACACTACCATGTACCAGCTGGTATCACGGACAAAAACATGCTGACTAACTGTGTGTGACTCTGGAAATATATACGGAGATTTCAATTTTCCCCAAAACCGTATACAGCTGGTATCTTCTGATACAGTACCGTTTTTCTGCCTTGTATATTACAGTCAAATCCATACTGAGAGAGAGTCTGTGTGTGACTACGGAAATATATACAGAGATTTAAATTTTCCACAAAACCGTATACAGCTGGTATCTTCTGATACAGTAACGTTTTTCTCCCTTCTATATTACGGTCAAATCCATAATGAGAGAGCATCTGTGTGTTACTCCTCAAATATATACAGAGATTAAAAATTTCCCCAACATTGTATACAGTTCTACGCTACTAATACAGTACACTTTTTCTGCTTTTCATTTTCTGGTATAATCCATACTGAACCTGTGAGCGTGTGTGCTACTCCTGAAATATATACGGAGATTTCAAATTACCCCAACACTGTATACAACTGTACGCTACTGATACAGTACACTTTTTATGCTTTTCATATTGTGGTGTAATCCATACTGAGCCTGTGAGCGTGTGTGTTACTCCTGAAATATATCCGGAGATTTCAAATAACCCAAACACTGTATACAGCTGTACGCTACTGATGCAGTACACTTTTAATCCTTTTCATATTGTGGTGTAATCCATACTGAGCCTGTGAGCGTGTGTGTTACTCCTGAAATATATACGGAGATTTCAAATTACCCCAACACTGTATACAGCTGTACGCTACTGATACAGTACACTTTTTCTGCTTTTCATATTCTTGTGTGATCCATACTGAGCCTGTAAGCGTGTGTGTTACTCCTGAAATATATCCGGAAATTTCAAATTACCCCAACACTGTATACAGCTGTACGCCACTGATACAGTACACTTTTTATGCTTTTCATATTCTGGTGTAATCCATACTGAGATTGTGAGCGTGTGTGTTACTCTTGAAATATATCCGGAGATTTCAAATTACCCAAACACTGTATACAGCTGTACGCTACTGATACAGTACACTTTTTCTGCTTTTCATATTGTGGTGTAATCAATACTGAGCATGTGAGCGTGTGTGTTACTCCTGAAATATATACGGAGATATAAAATTACCCCAACACTGTATACAGCTGTACGCTACTGATACAGTACACTTTTTATGCTTTTCACATTGTGGTGTAATCCATACTGATCCTGTGAGCGTGTGTGTTACTCCTGAAATATATCCGGAGATTTAAAATTACCCCAACACTGTATACAGCTGTATGCTACTGATACAGTACACTTTTTCTGATTTTCATATTCTGGTGTAATCCATACTGAGCCTGTGAGTGTGTGTGTTACTCCTGAAATATATACGGAGATTTCAAATTACCCCAACACTGTATACAACTGTACGGTACTGATACAGTACACTTTTTATGCTTTTCATATTGTGGTGTAATCCATTCTGAGCCTGTGAGCGTGTGTGTTACTCCTGAAATATATACAGAGATTTCAAATTACCCCAACACTGTATACAACTGTACGGTACTGATACAGTACACTTTTTATGCTTTTCATATTGTGGTGTAATCCATTCTGAGCCTGTGAGCGTGTGTGTTACTCCTGAAATATATACAGAGATTTCAAATTACCCCAACACTGTATACAGCTGTACACTACTGATACAGTACACTTTTTATGCTTTTCAGCTTTTCATATTCTGGTGTAATACATACTGAGCCTGTGAGAGTCTGTGTCTGTTACTCCGTAAATAAATACAGAGTATTAAAATTTTTCACCTTCACCATATACAGCTGTACGCTTCTGATACAGTACCATATATCTGCTTGTATTTTGGGTACATTTTCACAAACATGAGGAAGTATGGTGGAAGAGGTCGCGGACGTGGGCGTGGGGGCCACCTGGTACTGTTGGTGGTGGTGCATCTGCTGGTAGTGCCAAAAGCACAATAGCACCTAAGGCAGGAGGTGTTGAGCCTGCATCATCGTCTGGCTCAAGAAGGCCAGGAAGGCTCCCTTTTCTGGGAGTACGTAAACCGCTTTTAAAGCCGGAGCATCAGGAACAGTTTTTGGCTTACATTGCCGAAACAGCCTCCAGCTCTATCGCCTCCTCTTCTGAAGTTTCAAAAAATGCAAGCACTGAGTCGTCAGCAGGCTCCTGGTCAGGAACAACACCTTTCCTTGTGTGTTTACCCCCACCAAAAGTGAAGGATGCGGCAGCCCACACTTAAGATTACTCCATGGAGCTCTTTTCACATACCATGGCTGGGTTATCAAGTCAAATCCTGAATTCCCCAGTCCAACATGAATCAGAGATGGAGTGCACTGATGCACAGCCACTGCTAGATGATTCTGCTGGTACATTCACCCAGAGCACTACATTTCCCTCGCAGTCTACTGAGCCAGAATCTGACCCTGATGAAACTCAGGTGCCCATTCCCGCATACTATACCACCTTACACGGTGACACAGAGGAAGGTGCAGATGAAATTTAAGAGGAGGTGATGGATGACCCAGTTGTTGACCCGGATTGGCATCCATTGGGGGAAGAGGGTGCCGCTGGCAATAGCTCAGAAGAGGAGAAGGATCCGCAGCAGGCATCGACAGCACAGCAGCGGTTATCTGGCAGGCCCGTAGCAGTACAAAAACGTCTTAAAAAAACAAAAAGAGTTGCAGGACAGCTTGGCCAGACGGACAAATTAGCACAGCGTGCAAGCCCTGAAAATTTAAACTATAGTAGGAAGAGTCCAGTGTGGCACTTTTTTGAACAAAATCCTATTGATAAGGCAAAGGTTATCTGTAAGAAGTGCAGAAGGACCTTTAGCCAAGGGAAAAATTTAAGAAATTTGAATACAAGTTGCATGCTGAGACATTTAATGAACATGCACTTGCAAGCGTGGACGGATTACAAAACCGACAAATACCCCCCCCAGGGCCGGCGTCAGCACCTGGCGCACCCGGGCAAGTGCCGGTTCCCTGAGCAGGTGGGGGGACTGACTCATGGGTGACGGCACTGGCACAGGGCTCCTCATAGTACAAAAAAGTGTCTCTGACAGTGGGAGGGCCCGCTCGTCGTCAGACACACTGGCGTACTATGAGGGGCCCTGTGCCAGTGCCGTCTCCCACGAGTCGGCCCCCCCTGCTTGCTCAGGGACCCAGCACTTGCAATACTTACCTCTCCATGCTCCACCGCTGTGACGTCTTCCGCATTTCCTGACAGTGATATTCAGGTTAGAGAGCGGGATGACGTCACGTCTGTACGCCCTCTGCCTAAACAGTCCAAGTGCAGGGAGCTGTAAGATCGTGATGCAGAGGAGTCCAGAGTAGAGCAGTGCACAGCGAGGAGAGGTATTTCATTTTTTTTTTAATGTTTGGAGCAATATATTGGAAGCATTATACACTGGAGAATTATATATGGGGCCCAGAATACACTTGAGCATCATAGATAGGGCCCATCATACACTGGAGCATTCTAAATGGGGGACATTAGACACTGGAGCAGCATCTACAGGGCCCATCATACACTGGAGCATTCTAAATGGGGGATATCAGACACTGGAGCAGCATCTACGGGACCCATTATACACTGGAGCATTATAAATGGGGCCTATTATATATGGAGCATTATTTTGGCCCATAAGACACTGGAGCATCATCCATGGGGCCCATCATATACTGGAGCATTCTAAATGGGGGGACATCAGACACTGGAGCAGCATTTACGGGGCCCATTATATATGGAGCATGATTTTGGCCCATGAGACACTGGAGCATCATCCATGGGGCCCATCATATACTGGAGCATTCTAAATGGGGGACATCAGACACTGGAGCAGCATTTACGGGGCACATTATACACTGGAGCATTATAAATGGAGACCATTATATATGGAGAATTATTTTGGCCCATAAGACACTGAAATATCATCCATGGGGCCCATCATATACTGGAGCATTCTAAATGGACCAGATCAGACACTGGAGCAGCATCCATGGTGCCCATCATATACTGGAGCATTCTAAAAGGGGGAAAACAGACACCAGAGCAGCATTTACGGGGACCATTATACACTGGATCATTATAAATGGGGCCCATTATACATGGAGCATTATATTGGCCCATCACACACTGGAGCATCATCCATGGGGCCCATCATATACTGGAGCTTTCTAAATGGGGCAGATCAGACACTGGAGCATCATCCATGGGGCCCATCATATTCTAGAGCATTCTAAATGGGGCAGATCAGACATTGGAGCAGCATCCATGGAGCCCATCATATACTGGAGCATTCTAAAAGGGGGAAAACAGACACTGGAGAAGCATTTACGGGGACCATTATACACTGGATCATTATAAATGGGGCCCATTATATATGGAGCATTATTTTGGCCTATCTGTCACGGGTGTGTCGCGGCGGAGATCGTCGCGATTATACACCCTGACTTCGCACAGCTGAGTTTCTGGTGCTGGGTGTTTTTCGGCACTGAGGGAGTTAATTCTTTCTCTCTCGGTGCTGGGCTTACCAGCCTCGCCCAGCTGCGATTGATGTTTTGTTAATTAGCTTCCTTCATATACCTGCTGGTCTGCTGGGGAAGTGCCGGTGAAAGCATTCATTCAGACCAGCAGAGCGGATCGTTTCTGAGAAGACTTAAGCTAAGAGTGCCTGTTGTGGTTTTTCCTCTCCTCGCTTATTGTTTATCTCCTTAACCTTTTGTGTTCCTCTGTAGTGGAAGTGTTGTATGCAAGACTGTGTTTTCTTTACCCCTTGTCTGTCTCGTTTGTCTAAGACTGTGTGTAAGCTGTGACCTGCCCATTCCCTGTGGTGGTAATCAGGGTCCTTCTCAGGACTAGATTACAGTGGTCAGGGATCTACAGGAGACAGGGTTACGCTGGCGGCCTGGACCTCTGTACCATTAACAGTACCTCCAGGTAGAGGGACTAGTCAGGACCCCAGTTCAGGGTCAGCATAGACCCCGGTCCACCTCTATCCAGAGACAGCGTGACACGTACACAGTATTGACCCACAATACATAGGATATTATGTCAGGTAAGACATTGCTGGCAGATACTATGTATACATGTTGATTTTCTCTATTATATGAAATTTAGAATTATGTCACATTAGATATAGGTTGCTATCTTTGAATATATCTGTTATACGTCGTGACATTTTCACCGGCCACTCTAAAGATTCTCCCAGCCACCATGGATCCAGTAGCCCATTTAGCTCAGCAGTTGCAGAGTTTGTCCATGGAGCTGACGGATGTTAAATCCAAGGTTTTGTACCCCCGGGAGCAAACCAGATTTGAACCTAAAGTAGCTCTCCCGGACAGGTTCACTGGTGGGCGGGACAAGTTTTTTACTTTCCGGGAAGCATGTAAATTGTATTTTCGGCTGCGGCCGCAGTCGTCGGGGAGTGAGGATCAGAGGGTGGGAATTGTCATCTCGCTCTTACAAGGGGACCCTTAATCCTGGGCGTTCTCTCTCCCCCCGGGCTCCCGGCTCTCCAGTCAGTGGACCGATTTTTTACAGCCCTGGGTCTGGTATATGATGACCCGGATCGGGTCTCACTTGCTGAAATGAAGTTACGTAGGATACAGCAGGGAGATCGTCCGGCGGAGGAATTTCTTCAGAGTTCCGTAGGTGGGCCACGGATACTCAGTGGAATGACCCGGCTCTTAAGAGCCAGTTTTGTCAAGGTTTATCTGACAAATTAAAAGATGTGTTGCTCAGTATGATTCTCCCCCGTCACTGGAGGCCGCTATGGCTCTTGCTATTCGCATTGATAGACGGCTTCGGGAGAGGTGTGGGGTAACTCCTCCCCCTGTGATGACTCCACCTCCTTCTAAAGTCCCTAATATTGAGGTTCCCCTGGTTTGTTCCGAGGAACCTATGCAGTTGGGAGGGACATCATTCCGAGGGAGGGGATCGGTGGTGCGCCGCAAAACAAGAAGGTGTTTCTTCTGCGGAGAGAGGGGACATTTTATTGAGGGGTGTCCATCCCATACTGTACTGAGCAAGAAGTCGCCGGAAAACTATTAATCCCAGGTTGTGTGGTGGACGACAATCTGGGAGTATGTATTTCGTCCCCAAGTCCGTCTCAGTTTCTCGTACCAGCGGAGGTGGTGGTAGGTACGAGAACTGAGAGGATTTCTGTTCTTCTGGATAGTGGGGCCGCGGCTAATCTGGTGGACACTCAGTTTGCCCAGGTGCAAGGTATGCAACTGAGTGTATTGGCCAAACCTATCCCTATATTCTCTATTGACGCCAGGCCTCTCGGTCAAGGTAGCTTTGTGCAAGCCGTGCATAACATAGACCTTCGAGTGGGGGCAATACATAAAGAACTATTGTCTTGTTATGTGTTGGAGGGCCTTCCCACTCCTATTGTGTTGGGGCTTTCTTGGTTAACTAAACATAACCCAGTTATTAATTGGCAATCCAGAGAGATAAGCCAGTGGGGTGAATTTTGCAATAGTAACTGCATGAACACGGTCATCGGTACGGTCATGCCTAGAACTTTACCTCCTTTTCTGGAGGACTTTGAGGATGTGTTTTCAGAGGAAGGGTGTCAAGAATTACCTCCTCATCGCGCATATGACTGTGCTATAAAATTGCTTCCTGATGCTAAGTTACCAAAATCTAGGTTATATAACCTTTCTGGTCCTGAGAGGCAAGCTATGAAGGATTACATTTCGGAAAGTCTGGCCAAGAGGCATATTAGACCTTCATCTTCCCCAGTGGCCGCGGGGTTCTTCTTTGTGAAGAAAAAAGATGGAGGCCTACGCCCTTGCCTGGATTTCCGTGAGCTTAATCGGATTACGGTCCGAGATCCGTATCCGCTCCCACTTATTCCTGATCTCTTCAATCAGATTGTGGGCGCCAAATGGTTCTCTAAGTTGGATCTCAGGGGGGCGTATAATCTGATTAGGATAAAGGAGGGGGATGAGTGGAAGATGGCGTTTAACACTCCGGAGGGACATTATGAGAACCTTGTCATGCCTTTCGGTCTGACTACTGCCCCGGCGGTGTTTCAACATTTTGTTAATGACATCTTTCGCCACCTAGTGGGACAGTTTGTTGTCATTTATCTAGATGACATCTTAATTTACTCGCCGGATCTTGTGTCTCATCAGGAGCATGTGAGACAAGTGTTGCAGATCTTGCGAGATAATAAACTGTACGCCAAATGGGAGAAGTGTGTATTCGCTGTACAAGAACTTCAGTTTTTAGGATTCTTGGTGTCAGCCTCCGGTTTCCGTATGGACCCTGGGAAAGTGAAGGCTGTGCTTGAATGGGATCGGCCAGAGGATCTTAAAGCACTGCAGCGTTTCCTGGGGTTTGCTAACTACTACCGGAAATTTATTCGTAATTTCTCTTCTGTTGTCAAACCTCTCACTGACATGACAAAAAAAGGGACGGATTTTGCTAGGTGGTCTGACAAAGCTTATCAAGCATTTTCCTCCTTGAAAAAATGTTTTGCTTCAGCACCCATACTCATCCAACCTGATGCATCACAACCGTTCATTGTGGAGGTAGACGCATCTGACGTAGGAGTGGGTGCGGTATTATCTCAAGGTCCGTCCCCTGGTAAATGGCATCCGTGCGCTTTCTTCTCTAAAAAATTGTCGTCCGCCGAGAGGAATTATGATGTCGGCAATAGGGAACTCTTGGCCATTAAGTTGGCTTTTGAAGAGTGGCGTCACTTTTTGGAGGGGGCAGTCCACCCAGTCACCATCATTACTGATCACAAGAACCTGCTGTATTTAGAGTCTGCAAAACGTCTGAATTCCAGACAAGCTAGATGGTCGTTGTTTTTTACCAGGTTTAATTTTGTCGTCACATATCGTCCTGGGTCAAAAAATGTAAAGGCTGATGCCTTATCTCGTAGTTTGGGGCCGGGAAGACGGATGACCCGGTTCCTATTCTTCAGGAGGGAGTTGTGGTGTCGGCTGTGTGCTCTGAGCTTGAGGAGGAGGTATTGGAGGCTCAGGGGGACGCCCCTGTAGGACCTCCAGGGAAACTGTTTGTTCCAGATCAGTTAAGACAAAAGGTTATCGAGGCACATCATAATTCTACTTTGGCAGGACACCCAGGGAGTAAAGCAACTGTAGATCTCGTTTCTCGCCGGTTTTGGTGGCCTAACTTAAATAAAGAGGTGGTAACTTTTGTCGCGTCCTGTGGGGTATGTGCGCGCTCTAAGACCCCACATACCCGTCCGTCTGGGGCCCTTTTACCGTTGAAAATCCCGGAGCGTCCATGGACCCATCTGTCTATGGACTTCATTACGGACCTTCCTCCGTCTTCAGGTAAAACTGTCATACTAGTTGTAGTTGACAGGTTCAGCAAAATGGCACATTTTATTGCTCTTCCTCTCCTAATGCTAAAACTCTGGCGCAGGTGTTCATTGGGGAGATTGTGAGACTTCACGGGTTGCCTTCCGATGTGGTGTCGGATCGGGGGTCTCAGTTTGTGTCCAAATTCTGGAAGGCATTTTGTTCTCGTCGGGGGATGCAGTTGTCATTTTCTTCGGCTTTTCATCTGCAGACCAATGGTCAGACAGAGCGTCTGAATCAGAGCTTAGAGACATATCTCCGGTGTTTTGTCTCAGAGAACCAAGAGGACTGGTCTTCTTTCTTGCCTCTGGCAGAGTTCGCTCTTAACAATAGGCGGAGCGAGTCCACTGGTAAGTCCCCGTTTTTTGGGGCATATGGTTTTCACCCCCAGTTTTGTACTTTCAATGGGGGGGCTCTTCTGGGGTTCCTGAGGAGGAACGATTTTCGTCGTCACTTGCTTCAGTGTGGAGAGGAGTGCTTAATAATCTGAGCACTATGGGGAACCGATACAAACGTATGGCTGATAGGAGGAGAGTGTCTGGTCCGGACCTAAGTGTGAACGATCTGGTATGGTTGTCTACCAAGAATATAAAACTTAAGGTTCCCTCCTGGAAACTCGGTCCCAGATTCATCGGGCCATACAGGATCAGTTCAATAGTTAATCCGGTGGCTTTCCGTCTTGACCTCCCTCCTACATTTAAAATCCACAATGTGTTCCACAAATCGTTGCTTAAGAGGTACGTGGCACCAGTTATACCGTCACCTCTACCTCCTCCTCCTGTGGTGGTCAATGGTAATTTGGAGTTTCAGGTATCGAAGATCATTGACTCACGTCTGAATCGCCGGTCCCTTCAGTACCTTGTTCATTGGAGGGGGTATGGTCCTGAGGAGAGGATGTGGGTTTCTGCGTCGGATATTAACGCAGACTGTTTGGTTCGGGCCTTCCACACTACTCACCCAGATAGACCAGGCCCTGAGGGTCAGAGGCCCCTCGTAGAAGGGGGGGTACTGTCACGGGTGTGTCGCGGCGGAGATCGTCACGATTGCACACCCTGACTTCGCACAGCTGAGTTTCTGGTGCTGGGTGTTTTTCGGCACTGAGGGAGTTAATTCTTTCTCTCTCGGTGCTGGGCTTACCAGCCTCACCCAGCTGCGATTGATGTTTTGTTAATTAGCTTCCTTCATATACCTGCTGGTCTGCTGGGGAAGTTTCCGGTGAAAGCATTCATTCAGACCAGCAGAGCGGATCGTTTCTGAGAAGACTTAAGCTAAGAGTGCCTGTTGTGGTTTTTCCTCTCCTCGCTTATTGTTTATCTCCTTAACCTTTTGTGTTCCTCTGTAGTGGAAGTGTTGTATGCAAGGCTGTGTTTTCTTTACCCCTTGTCTGTCTCATTTGTCTAAGACTGTGTGTAAGCTGTGACCTGCCCATTCCCTGTGGTGGTAATCAGGGTCCTTCTCAGGACTAGATTACAGTGGTCAGGGATCTACAGGAGACAGGGTTACGCTGGCGGCCTGGACCTCTGTACCATTAACAGTACCTCCAGGTAGAGGGACTAGTCAGGACCCCAGTTCAGGGTCAGCATAGACCCCGGTCCACCTCTATCCAGAGACAGCGTGACACGTACACAGTATTGACCCACAATACATAGGATATTATGTCAGGTAAGACATTGCTGGCAGATACTATGTATACATGTTGATTTTCTCTATTATATGAAATTTAGAATTATGTCACATTAGATATAGGTTGTTATCTTTGAATATATCTGTTATACATCATGACACTATCATACACTGGAACATCATCCATGGGGTCCATAATTTACTGGAGCATTCTAAATGGGGCAGATCAGACACTGGAGCAGCATTTACGGGAACCATTATATAATGGAGCATTATAAATGGGGCCCATTATATATGGAGCATTATTTTGGCCCATAAGACACTGGAACATCATTCATGGGACCCATCATATACTGGAGAATCATATGGGGTTCATTATTTATGGGGCATCATATAGGGTATGGAGCATCATATGGGGCACATGTAGGGCCTATACTGTATGGAACATTATATGGGACCAATTATGTATGGAGCAATATATGGGGCTCATTATTCTGTATGGTGCACTATGTGGTGGCCATAATACTGAATGGAGGAATATACTGTCCGGTTTTTGAGCTATTGTAGATTTTAACATAGATACCAGTCATGTCATGTAAAAAGTGAAGTATTTTTCATTATACTATACCTATATTTCTGTGCCATATAGGAGCATCATGAATTGTGGTATGTGTTAAAGGGGCCCACTGACACTCTTTGGCCCGGGGCACACGAAAACCGGGAGCCAGCCCAACCCCCCCACAAATTTAGCCAAATAACCACCAGTTTTCAATGCCTAACTGTTATTATAAAGTTAATTAAGATTGCCAAGCTTAAGTAATAATAATTGATGTCATTGGCATTGAAATGGGCACTGTACGTGTTTTTACTGTCCTCCACTCCCTGCTGACTTTGCTTCCCCATTGACTTGCATTGGGTTTCGTGTTTCAATCAGACCCCTGACTTTTCCCGATAGTTGGCCTATTTCGTTCGACTCTACTTTTGCAAAAGTCGGGTTTCATGAAACCCGACTCAACCCTAAAAAAGGCAAAGTCGCTCATCTCTACTCACCAAGCATCTTTAACGCAATGTGTTGGACCATGCATCAAACAGATCATCATGGAGAAGGGTGATCTGGGAAGGCAACACTTCTCACTCAATTTCCACAAATCACACATACAAATGTTGCTCCCTTAATCTTCCATTCATTCCCTATCTGAGGACTGCAGACCAACCATACAGTATGTAATGGAATCTAGAACACTCACAAGTGGCATCTTCTTTAATTGGCTTTTGCACCTTTGTTTCTTCATGTGCTCAATACTTTTTCCCTATGTCATTTCTCATTATTACACATAATTTAATTTATGGACATCTATGCTTTGATTTCTTTGCCTGTGTGGATTTGATGGGTTGTTACCGACATCTGGTAAGAATTGCATGTCAATAGCACCTTTACAAATATATTTACTTAGGAAATTGGTGACGTGTTCAAAACTTATTTTACCCACTGTATATTTAAAGGGAACCTGTCATGTCCTTTGTAGCATGTAAAATGTCACCATTGTGTTGTTAGTGATGCAATTAACATCACTAACAAATTTTTTTCATTGCTGTTTTGCTTCTGAAATCCTTTAAAAAAGGCACTTTATATAGTTATATCTTCCTTGCTCGTTTAGTCATAGGGATGTGCTTCATTGCGTTCATTCAGGATTGTCCCCACCCATGCAATCTGAATTATATTCTCGGAGTTGCGCTGACGTCACTGTAAATCCTGCGCTTGCGCAATGCCGTTTTGCAGCACTTGCGCAGTGTTTATTGGGGGAGCTGTGCTTTCGCAATGTGTAATTGTTGAGCCGCGCTTTCGCATTGTCCATCGGCAATCCGTACTTGAGCTGTGACTAGTGGCTCTGCACACAGTCAGTGAAGCTGGGAACTACAACCAGCTTCAGTGCACACCTGTGGGGAGCTGCTCATCCCGGCTCATGCGCGGATCACTGATGGACAAAGTGCAAGCGCGGCTCAACAATTACACATTGCGCAATGTAATTTATAAGGATTACAGTTTCGATTTTAATGGAAAAAAACATGTTAGTGATGCACATTGCATCCGGGCGCCCCAGGAGTCCAGATGCCACAGTGACATTGCCTCCCTCACATGTCATGCCTGGAAGCAAGGAGGAGTCCCCTTACCAGGTGTCAGTAGGAGAGAAGTCAAGCAGAACCTGGGGAGTGGAACTGTGATTAAACTCGCCCAAGAGCTGAGCGCTAGGGACTGGATACCGGAGTCCGTGGTAGCGCGGGTGCTGAAGTCCCGGCAGCTAAATCTGGAGGGCAGGGAACTGCAGGTGTCCTGGCCCGATCTAATATCCAGCGGCACAGCAGCATACCAGAGCCTGGAGCCGACACAAAGGAGCGGCACCTGTGATAGGCTCGAGCTGTCTGCCATGCGGGCATCAGTTTGTTTTTAAAAAAAAGAGAGAGACAGTTAGCAGCAGGAGGGTGAGCTGTTAGGCAGCGAGGAAAAAAAGGGGGACAGTGCAGAAGGAAGGGCTCCGTACCTAACTGGCCAGGTGTATCCAAAATTGCTTCCAGGCTGCCTGGCTCTCCATCACGATCTGTTACCAGTACCCTGGCTGTACTATCAACCATCAAGTAAAGCAAAAGAAAACTACAGTCCTTGTGTCCTCTAGTGATCTCTTGCGCCCTGAGTCCTACACGACAAGCATGACATAAACAGAACCGTAGCCCTGGGGCCCCGCTCCACCTGTGCGGAGCAGAACCATCCCAGCTGCATCACCATCAGCCCCAGCGGTCTCCTTTAGCAGCGTTGGCCATTTGTTGCCGAACACCACAAGTGACGTCACGTTAAATACCATTTACATATTCCCCATTTTACGGCACAGCCATGGCCACGGAGTCGGGTCACAGCCCCATGACTTCCCCAAAGTACTGTCTGACCCGGTTCCGAGTACCCCACAGCCCTGGTGGGCATGTCACATCACTAACAACACGCTGGAGACACCTGCTTGTTATACCACTTCGATAAAACAGGTGCGTGAAATGTGTCAGGGACCGCAAGGAGGGCTTCAGTGGTCTAGACTAACTATGGGTAAGCAAATGTGATTCCATGGCAGCTCATGTATTTTAGTGTACACGGCACATTATTCAACCAGTTAACCCAACATTGATCTGGGTATGTTCACATATGTCTGGTCCTGCCTATATACATTCTGGTGACTCCTCTTTTTGCCTTCCCATGTCTCATTGGCCCTCCACAATCTCTTTGCCTACTTCCATGTCTCCTGCATAGTTCATGATTTTTGTTACTTATTTGTGATTTAAGTATGTTCTTAATGTAATGTTCAAATAAAATTTGCATTTTATACTACCTGGTGATTTATGTGTTACTCCATTTCTCTTTGGTGATGTAATATTTTTGGGAGTACTCCACTTTTTTGACTGCCTCTTTATATGTGGGGAGAACAGTACTTTAATATGCTCTCAGCCCTGCTACTATATTTGTGCTATATGAATATTGTTTTAACTGGGGACACTTTACATGCACAAAGGACATGACGCGCATCATCCAATGAGCTACTTTTACCAAAAGGAAGCCACCAACGTCTGGTATTGTCACTTACGATAATGAATAACTCATCCACTGTTTGGATTTTGCTGACCATGCTTACAAATTGTAAAATGGCTTTGTAGCATCGTATCTTACAACAACAAAAAAGATTGAGATTTTGGAGTTGATGTAATGCTGTGCCCTGTTGCTGTAAGGGATGAGGTCATGTTCATTGATGAGGATGCAGAGGAGGAGGTGGATAACTTGCCAGTGGAACAAAAATATGACAGGAAGGGTTTAAAAACACACTCAACTGTGTGTATGTAAACTTTAAATCCACTTGGATTATATATAGTGAATAATAATATAGTGATCTGTTTTTTGTTTATTGTTTTTTTAATTGCTTCTGTCATGTACAATGTGGGCATGCCAAACAACTTGTTAGGCTGGAGTCACATTAAACGTATAAAAAAATCGGTCCGATTCTCACTGACGAGAGTCGCACGAGTGTCATGCTAGTACAATCCAATTTTTCACACCTAGCATCTGATTTACATCTGAATGAGGTGCGATTGCTATTCGATTGCAAAGAGATTGTAACATGAGCTTTTCCATAGAGCAATTGTATATGTCATTTACACATCGTTTTCAAAAGAAATATTCTTCAAAACACACATACAGGTGCTTCTCACAAAATTAGAATATCATCAAAAAGTTCATTTATTTCAGTTCTTCAATACAAAAAGTGAAACTCAATTATTATATTTAGTCATTACAAACAGAGAGATCTACTTCAAGTGTTTATTTCTGTTAATGTTGATGATTATGGCTTACAGCCAATGAAAACCCAAAAGTCATTATCTCAGTATATTAGAATACTTTATAACACCAGCTTGAAAAATGATATTAAAATCCGAAATGTTGTCCTCCTGAAATGTATGTTCAGTAAATGCACTCAATACTTGTTCGGGGCTCCTTTTGCATCAATTACTGCATCAATGCAGTGTGGCATGGAGGTGATCAGCCTGTGACACTACTGAGGTGTTATGGAAGCCCAGGTTGCTTTGATAGCAGCCTTCAGCTCTTCTGCATTGTTGAGTCTGGTGTCTCTCATCTTCCTCTTGACAATACCCCATAGATTCACTATGGGGTTAAGGTCAGGCGAGTGTTGCTATAAAAACATATATATATATATATTTATAACTGGCTGATGTATCCTATGGTATACCGGCAAATAAATAGGGATGGTATATATCATGGAGATTCACAATAACAAAATAAGTAAGGGAACAAACTCACCGGATTTGTGCAGATACATGTGGTTGTTCCTTATAGGACCCTATTGTAGGAGTACAGGAGGGGATCAGAGGTCTGTCTTTTCTCAGTCACCCAGGGTCCAGAATAATCACCTAATGCATTTCCTCATACAAGATCATCAGGAGAGAGTGGAATACTGTCTGGTCCTTGACAGCAAAAGCATATAACAAATAGGATTCCCCATAGCTTGTCCACCTTCCTCTGCCCCCTATATATAGGGATTACCATGTCCACACTAAAAAAATGACTTCCTAGTGCTGGAGAATGTCATTTCTGAGCACCAAAAGTACAGTGGAATGTGGTGGAATGAGGCAGAGAGTATGGTCTCTACATACTTTAAGAATCTGAGGATGTCACATGTAGCACCCATTATCACATTAACCTAGTTCAGTGGTAAAGTAGATAGTCTAAAAATGTCAGATGATTGCCCTTTAACCTTAGCCAAACATAGGTGACCAATCAGGTCATGTGATTCATGGTGTGGCCTATGAGAGAGAAAATGGAAGGTCTATAGTAATTACCTAATTAGCTCTATGAGGACGGACTGGATTTCTTTGGCGTAGATTGGAATTGGATATAACAATTGGCATACAGTGGCATTAGAAAAATATTAAAATGTAATAGAGTAGATATGTTATTGATTAGAAGCATTAGTATCATTAGCATAATTAGAAAGAGAGAGACGAATATGTAAATGAATGACCAAAGAGCATACAGGGGAATCAAGGAGACCCGTAGGCAATAAATATTGATTGTTAGTATGAGGGGCGAGGGGGGAGACCCAAGAGAGGTGGTTATATGAGAAACACTGTATGTACTGATTATGTCCCTATCACCCTGTCGTCTAATGGAACTCTACCTGACCATGGGGGTTGGTACCCTAGATATTGCAAATGGGTGCCCCACTCCACGTTGACTTAATTTCACCGATTAACCCTATATATCCCTGTTCTCTTAGCAAAGCATCTAAAGGAAAGCTGCTCATTTAGTCTCAATGGGGAAACAGTTTTAAGGCAATAGATCCACTTGGTATCTCGTTGTAGGATGGACCTATCCCAGTCACCTTTACCTTGCCAAAACCTAAAATAAAGGAAGTGGGGCATCCATGGATGGAATCGATATGTTGCTATGGGTATATCAGGCTTAATAATGATGTCCCTTACATGTTCATAAATTCTCTTCCAGAACTCGTGTATGGTTTTAACTACATATTACAAACCACATGGACATATAGCCCTATAAATAACACCTGGACCAGCTGAAACGCTCAAGGCGTGATGCGACTGTCATCCAACAAGTACCGCACAAGACTCTCCTGCTTCCACTTTTAATGTGAACTAATAAAGGGAATCTTTTACATGGGACGGTGAGTGCCACCTTTTTTCCTCTGCTTATGAACTATAAATAACACCTCTCATACAACAGTTAATGAATGATCTAATATGGAAGACTCTCCTGGTGTCAGTGCTTTCACAAGTCTTGATTACTGTGAGAAATGGGCTGGACACACTCACCACACATATAACAGCCAGTTGAGTCCAATAACAGCCAGGTAGTTGACCCCGAGGGAGAAATTTAGTGAATGTGTATAAGTCGATCTATTTGGAAGTCGCCTTGCTACACTCATAAGGAGAGCTTTAAACTAGAACATTGTGGGAAGGGAAGCAAAAGGCCAAAAAAGCCATGCACCTGACACATACTATTGAGAATTCTGCTATTAGAAGTGGAAGGGAAGAACAAAGACAAAAAAATCTAAATAAAAATATTGCAGAAAGAGAAACCAATCACAAACTAAAATGTTTCTATACGAATGTACAAAGCATGGGCAACAAACAAGGAGAATTGGAACTACTAACGCAGGAAAATAAATTTGATGTCATTGGAATCACTGAAACTTGGTGGGATGATACACATGATTGGAATACAAGGCTAGAAGGATAACACCCCGTCACATACAACGATCTCGCTAGCTAGCTGAGTCACTAGTTTTGTGACGCAACAGGGATCTCCCCAGCGATATCGCTGTGTGTGACATTCAGCGACAATTAGCCCCACTGCTGGGTATCGCTGATCGTCGCTGAATGTCCTGGACATTTTTTTGATTATTGGTCTCCTGCTGGCCAGCACGCATCGCTGCGTGTGGCAGGCAGGAGGCCAGCTATCAGCTGGTAACCAGGGTACACATCGGGTTTCCAGGTGCCGGGCGGCGCCTGGAAACCCGATGTGTACGTTGGATACCAGCGCGCTGCTGCAGGGGAGCTGGTAACCAAGGTACACATCAGGTTTCCAGGTGCCACGCAGTGCCTGGAAACCCGATGTGTACCTTGGTTACCAGCTCCCTGCACCAGCGGGTTGGTATCCAACGTACACTGCGGGTAACTAAGCGACGTTACCCGCAGTGTTGCTATCCTGATCGCTGCCTGAGCTGCCTGTTTGGCAGCTCACCAGCATTCATGTAGCGACACACCAGCGATCCTGACAAGTGCATATCGTTGTCGGGATCACTGATGTGTCGCTATGTGTGATGGGGCCCTTAGAAAAGTGTATACCTGCACAGAGATTGAAGCGTTAGAGACTGGGAGTTCTGTGGAAACTGTTTGGGTACGAATACAAGGACAGAACAATTAAAAGGACACCATTGTAAGCATTTACTACAGGCCGCCTGTGCAAGCTGAAGATATAGATGAACTCTTTATCCATCAAATGGCCAAGTTCTCCCAAAAATATGTCATAGTTGTCATGGGAGATTTCAACTATCCAGACATTTGCTGGGAATCTATCTCAGGCAAAACTAACAGGTCAAAGAAATTCTTATCCTCTCTTGCTGACAACTTTATCTAGGGGAGGGGAGAAAACAAGGGGATCTGCTACCTTGGATCCAATCCTTATAAACAGGGAGGAAATGGTTGAGGAGGTAA
>JARQOD010000001.1:206096399-206202009 GCA_033576555.1 Oophaga sylvatica | reverse complement strand
GGATTTTATGCCCTCTGGTAACAATGGTGTGCAGCGTGGATTTTATGCCCTCTGGTAACAATGGTGTGACAGCGTGGATTTTATGCCCTCTGGTAACAATGGATGTTATGCCCTTGAACATGGTGTGCAGCGTGGATTTTAGGCCCTCTGGTAACAATGTGAACAGCATGGATTTTATGCCTCTGATAATATGGTGTACAGCGTGGATTTTATGCCCTCTGTAAAATTTTGTACAGCGTGTGGATTTTATGCCCTCTGGTAACAATGGTGTGCAGCATGGATTTTATGCCCTCTGAAAATGGTGTGCAGCATGGATTTTATGCCCTCTGGAAACAATGGTGTCAGCTGGATTTTATGCCCTCTGGTAACAATGGTGTGCAGCATGGATTTTATGCCCTCTGATAATAATGGTGTGCAGCGTGGATTTTATGCCCTCTGGTAATCAATGGTGTGCAGCGTGGATTTTATGCCCTCTGATAATAATAGTGTGCAGCGTGGATTTTATGCCCTCTGATAATAATGTGTACAGCGTGGATTTTATGCCCTCTGATATAATAGTGTGCAGCGTGGATTTTATGCCCTCTGTAAAATGTGTACAGCATGGATTTTATGCCCTCTGTATACAATGGTGTACAGCATGGATTTTATGCCCTCTGTAATAATGGTGTGCAGCATGGATTTTATGCCCTCTGGAAACAATGGTGTGCAGCATGGATTTTATGCCCTCTGGTAACAATGGTGTGCAGCATGGATTTTATGCCCTCTGATAATAATGGTGTGCAGCGTGGATTTTATGCCCTCTGATAATAATGGTGTGCAGCGTGGATTTTATGCCCTCTGATAATAATAGTGTGCAGCGTGGATTTTATGCCCTCTGATAATAATGGTGTACAGCGTGGATTTTATGCCCTCTGATAATAATAGTGTGCAGCGTGGATTTTATGCCCTCTGATAATAATGATGAACAGCATGGATTTTATGCCCTCTGATACTAATGGTGTACAGCGTGGATTTTATGCCCTCTGGTAACAATGGTGTGCAGCATGGATTTTATGCCCTCTGGTAACAATGGTGTACAGCGTGGATTTTATGCCCTCTGGTAACAATGGTGTGCAGCATGGATTTTATGCCCTCTGATAATAATGGTGTGCAGCGTGGATTTTATGCCCTCTGATAATAATGGTCTGCAGCATGGATTTTATGCCCTCTGATGATAATGGTGTACAGCGTGGATTTTATGCCCTCTGTATAATGGTGTACAGCGTGGATTTTATTCCCTCTGGAAACAATGATGTGCAGCGTGGATTTTATGCCCTCTGGAAACAATGGTGTGCAGCGTGGATTTTATGCCCTCTGGAAACAATGATGAGCAGCGTGGATTTTATGCCCTCTGATAATAATGGTGTGCAGCGTGGATTTTATGCCCTCTGGAAACAATGATATGCAGCGTGGATTTTATGCCCTCTGGAAACAATGGTGTACAGCATGGATTTTATGCCCTCTGATAATAATGGTGTGCAGCGTGGATTTTATGCCCTCTGGAAACAATGGTGTGCAGCGTGCATTTTATGGCTCTAGGTAACAATGTGTGGTATGTATTCTATGAACCCTGGTAACAATGGTGTATGGTATGGATTTTATGCCCTCTGGTAATGTGTAGCCCTGGTGTGAAGGCACACGCAGTACCCTGGAGGATGTGTGGAGAAGTAGCAGTTCAATGCTCAATGAACATTCATTCCAACACACACTTAGACACACCCACAGGTATAAAAGCTAGTCACGGGTAGTGTTCAGGGTCAGTTTCCTGTCTTCGGACAGGGCAGTCTAGCCTGGACGTGGAGGGAGGAAGAGGTCCAGTCAGTCAGTCAGCAGCAGAGCTGAGTGCAGTCTGTGCAAGAAGGAAGAGGGATTTGCAGATACTTCAGTCTCCTGTCCCAAGGACAGTGAAGGTTCAGAGACGTGCTCCTGCCTAGAGGATTACTGAGATTCTGTCAACAAGCTCAAGAAAGAAGTTAAGAAAGGGACTGACTTGTATAACCTTTGGAAGTGAGGAATGCTTATGCTACAAGCGCGGACAAGGCGAAAGGCACAGTGGTAGGAAATCAGAAGTGCTTTAGGATTGAAGTATCCTGCACATTGTCACCGGTCACTGGGGACCGAAGCATCACTATAGCTTCATGCATAGTGGTAGAAAAACCAGAGGCTTACTGGACCTTAGGTAACAGCAAGCAGCCCCTGGAGTGTCGGTACGTAACTGGGGTCAGGGGGAGTGAGAACCTTGAGCCTGATCAGCAAGAATAGGAACTCAGCTCTCTCACAGGAAGGCTCCAACCACAAAACTGACCGGGCAGTACAGCTTTGAAATAGCTGGAGTTTATAGAGGGAACTACGCTTTATGCTGGTTGGACTCACCATTTTGAAAGTAAAGGAGGCCCCTAACTTGTTCAGCTGCTACCTCGAAACACATCCTCCATTGGATCAGCCTCCCTGGGACCTGCCTTACCATCTAACAAGTAAAAGGTATGGAAAGACGCTGACGGTGTGAGACTGAGTTATTTAATTGCATGCCTGCACAACCCCACCATAACCATCGACCTGAGGGAAGAGTCCCACCTGTAGGGGACCCGACATCTAGCTGCCTCACCATCCCCTCAGAGCTCTACAGCAGCGCTGGTACAAATTACCAGAGAACTACAGGTGGCGTCACGAACTGTATATAAATCTATCCCTGTAAATATACCCCCCAACATACGCCTGACCGCCAGGGCCACAGACCGAGCCACCGCTACCTGTGACAACCCCATAGACTTCTACGGGCTCGGCTCTGAGTACCCCATTGCCCTGGTAACCCACAATTGTGGTGCGTGGTCGAGACAGTAACAATTGTGTGCGGCATAGATTTTATGCCCCCTGGTAACAATGGGATGCGGTGTGGATTTTATGCTGCCTGGTAACAATGGTGTGTGGGGTGGATTCTATGCCCCCTGGTAACAATGGGGTGCGGTGTGGATTTTATGCTGCCTGGTAACAATGGTGTGTGGGGTGGATTCTATGCCCTCTGGTAACAATGGGGTGCGGTGTGGATTTTATGCTGCCTGGTAACAATGGTGTGTGGGGTGGATTCTATGCCCTCTGGTAACAATGGGGTGCGGTGTGGATTTTATGCCCTCTAGTAACAGTAGTGTGCATCATAGATTTTATGCCCACTGGTAACAATAGTATACAACGTGAATTTTATGTCTCTGGTAACGATGGTGTGCGGTGCGGATTCTATGCCTCCTAGTAACAATGGTGTTTGTCATAGATTTTATGCCCCTGGTAACAATGGTGTGCAGTGTACTTTCATCTCAGCCTTTGTGAAGCATAACAGTGTTGCACCAGCTATAGTCAATGTGAATAACTGCATACACTGATTACTTCATACAATTAATAATTAGACCAAAAATGTGATAATTAAAGTGAAATCAATCACATGAGAACCATCAAATTACAATGTGAATAATCATATATTTATTAACACATATATATATACTCATAAGCAATAATACAACACATTAAGAGTATTTAAATAACTATTTTGTTCATACACACAGTAGAAATGAGAGAATATATTTGAATGGAATTGTACTCAAATTTATCTATTGTATTATTTCTAAACACTGTTTTTCGGTGATTACTTTGTATCTCCGTTCGTTCGTATTGCACTCACACACACAAATAATACACCATTTGAAAGGTAAACTTGCCCACTTCAGCAAGAAAACAGCCAAAGAAACCACACATCCACGATTTGATCACAAAATACAGTTTAAACATTAATTTTCATAAACCTGCAGTAAGGAAAAATGACCTGCAGGTGGCACCACAGTACCCCAAAGCACACAACCACAAAGCTGCTTACAGACATCACAAACAAATCCAAACATTTGCCTTGGGGGCTTTCCAGCTTGCTCAAGTGCTTTCCCAGCCTATTTCAGGCACATTGGAGGATTGCACACTTCATTGCAGGTGAGTCACATATGCAAACACATTTGTAAACATGCACTGTTTTTTCGCTGATTACTTCGCCCCACACACACACAAATGATACACCATTTGAACATGCTCCCTTCAGCAAGAAAAGACCCAAATAAACCACATATCCACGATTTTATCACTAAATACAGTTTAAACATTTATTTTCATAAATCTACAGAAAGACACTGACCTGCAGGTGGCACCTCAACCGGAAGACATTTTTTGGCCTCTACTTATCAAACCAATTTATTGTATTACCAATCTACATATATAAATACCTGTCTGTGTTCATCATCTCATGAAATACATTTACATTTGACCATCTTGCTTTTTCTGAAATTACCTGCGTCCCCAACAACCAATGTGCAAAAATTTCGTACTGGCCAAGCTAGTTTAAAAAAATGCTCATTAATGAAAATGTGTTTATTTTTATATGTTGCTTCTGAACGGATTCCGGAGCCATGCAGAGCCTTCAAAAGGTTAAAAAAATGAAAAAAATCCTTAGACTCACCTTACCGTTGTAACCTTATGTGCACTTGCACAGAATCTCATCATATTCCACCCTCACCGTGGTGATAAGAAGGTATGATGAGGACTGGACAGGTGGCGGTGATAAGCAGAGGGGCTGGACAGGTGATTGGTAAGGGGAGTCTACGCATTATGTTTATTTTACTTTAGGGTCTGGAGAAACCCCAGATCAAAACAATGGACACTAAATTTACACTAAATTTACAGTGAATAATTTATATATGAATCAAATTCTCCAGGAAAATCCAAGCCAACAAGGAAATTAAAATTTTGCCTGATCCGCTAACATCTAATGCACAGTAATGTTGCCCCCTTTTATTTTACAAGACTTGTGCATTATCATGGAGGTAACTGGATTTTAAACACATTAACTCCTTAAAGAAATATGATGTACATTTCTGCCATAGGTTGATAAGAAATGAATAAAGGGGTCACAGGAGCTGAGACTGCTTGATACCAGGAAGACATCGATTGTGTTACGTAGCCGGCATCTGCTTGTAACTACAGTGGCCAAAGTGTACTCCGATCGCTGTAGCTGAACCACTTAAATGATGCTGTCTGTTTCAATTGAACATAGGTCAAGTACCCTAAAAAATTAAGTGTAAATGAAAAAAAAATTCAAAAATAAAGAACAGGAAAAAATTTTTAATTTGCAATCAACCCTCTTTTCCACCAATAAAATTAAAGAAATTTAAAAAAAAATAATCATGTTTGATATTGTTGTGTCCCAAAAAGTTCTTAACAATAAATGACAAAAACAAAATAAAAAGCATCAAAATTGCTGGGTTTTTAACCCCTTTACCCCCGAAGGTTGTTTGCACGTTAATGACCTGGGCCAATTTTTATAATTCTGTCCATTGTCCCTTTATGAGGTTGTAAATCTGAAACGCTTCAACGGATCTTGGCGAGTCTGAGACAGTTATCTCGTGAGTGACATATTGTACTTCATGTTAGTGGTAAAATTTCTTCGATATAACTTGCGTTTATTTATTACAAAAATGGAAATATGGCGTAAATTTTGAAAATTTTGCAATTTTCAAACTTTTAATTTTTATGCCCTTAAAACAGCGAAATATGTAACTCAAAATAATTACTAAATAACATTTCCCACATGTCTACTTTACATCAGCACAATTTTGTAAACAACCTTTTTTTTGTTAGGAAGTTATAAGGGTTAAAAGTTGACCAGCGATTTCTCATTTTTACACCTTTTTTAGGGACCACATCACATTTGAAGTCACTTTGAAGGGTCTATATGATAGAAAATACCCAAAAGTGACACCATTCTAAAAACTGCACCCCTCAAGGTGCTCAAAACCACATTCAAGAAGTTTATTAACCCTTCAGGTGCATCACAGGAATTCTTGGAATGTTAAAAAAATGAACATTTAACTTTTTTTTAGCAAAATATTTACTTCAGATCCATTTTTCTTATTTTATCAAGGGTAACAGGAGAAATTGGACCCCAAAAGTTGTTGTGCAATTTGTCCAGAGTACGTTGAAACCACATATGTGGTGGAGAACCAGTGTTTGGGCGCACGGCAGAGCCCAGAAGGGAAGGAGCGCCGTTTGACTTTTCAATGCAAAATTGGCTGGAATTGAGATTGGATGCCATGTTGCATTTGGAGAGCCCCTAATGCGCCTAAACAGTGGAAAGCCCCCAATTCTAACTCTAACCCTAATGTGAAAATAAAAATAAATACTTTTTTATTTTATTATTTTTCCCTAAGTAAGGTGGTGATAAAGGGGGGTTTTATTTACTATTTATAGCAGGTTTATATAGCAGGTTTTTATGTTTGGCAGCTGTCACATGCTAAAAAAACGCTTCTAGCAAAAAATAGTTTTTGTATCACCCCATCATGAGAGCTATAATTTTTCCATATTTTGGCCCACATAATCATGTGAGGTCTTATTTTTTGGGACAAGTTGACGTTTTTATTGGTACCATTTTAGGGCACATGACATTTTTTGATCGCTTTTTATTACGATTTTTGGGAGGCAGAATGTACAAAAACCAGCAATTCATGAATTTCTTTTGGGGGTGTTTATACCATTCTGCGTGTCAGGGCCAGCGTCAGCACCCGGCATACCCGGGCAAGTGCCGGTGCCCTGAGCAGGCGGGGGGGCCCACTCGCCGTCGGGCACCCCGGTGCCCGTTAGCGGTGCCAGCGCCGCCACTGGGCCCCCCGCTTGCTCAGGGCCCCGGCAGCAGCCAGCGCAATACTTACCTCTCCCCGTGCCTCCGCTGCCGCAGCTCCTGGCTCCAGGTGGCGCCTGCGCCAGCGCTTCCTCTCTCACAGTCACAGCAGCGCCGCTGAATGACGTCATCATTCAGCGGCCGGCTGTGGCAGAGAGGGCGCGGACGCCGGACAGGTGAGGTGTGTGTGTGTATATGTGAGAGAGTGCTTCAGTGCTGTCTGTGTGTGGTGCTGTATGTGTGATGGTGGTGGGGGAGACAGTGATGGTGGTGAGGAGGCAATGATGATGATGATGATGATGGGGAGGCAATGATAATGGGGAGGCAATGATGATGATGGGGAGGCAATGATGATGGGGAGGCAATGATGATGATGGGGAGACAATGATAATGGGGAGGCAATGATAATGATGGGGAGGCAATGATGATGATGATTGGGAGGCAATGATGATGATGATGGGGAGACTATGATGATGGGGAGACAATGATGATGATGATGATGGGGAGGCAATGATGATGATGGGGAGGCAATGATGATGATGATGATGGGCAGGCAATGATGATGATAATGGGGAGTCTTTCCACAGCGCCCTTTCCTGAGCCATAACAGTGCAGAACGCAGCACAGTGTAGAGGAGAGCTCCATATTTTGTATGGAGCATTATATGTGGTCCAGTATTCTGTATGGAGCATTATATTGGGTCCAGTATTCTGTATGGAGCATTATATGGGTGATGGGGGGTGACATCCTGCATGGGGTATTATATGGGTGATGAGGGGGAGACTATGTGGTGCCCATAATATTGTATGGAGGACTGTACTGTCCAGTCTGTACTGTGCGCTGTGAGGATTTGGCAGTTTTTGAGCTATTGTACAATTTACAATAGATATCAGTCATGTAATGGAAGAAGTGAAGTGTTTGGCACTGTACTATACCTATATTTCTCTGCAGTATCTGTGCATCATGAATCGTGGTCTGTGTTAAGGAGGCCCACTGACACTCTTTCGCCCGGGCCCATAAAAACCTGGAGCCGGCCCTGCCGCGTGTGGTAAAATTGATAAAGCAGTTTTATTCTTTGGGTCACTACGATTACAGAGATACCTCATTTATATCTTTTTTATGTTTTGGCGCTTTTATACAATAAAAACAATTTTATATAAAAAATAATTATCTTTGCATCACTTTATTCTGTTAGCTAAAGCATTTTTACTTTTTCGCTGATGATGCTGTATGGCAGCTTGATTTTTGCTGGACAAGATGACGTTTTCAGTGGTACCATGTTTATTTATATCCTCCTTCTTCACCTCTCCCTTCCTAAAACTCAATGTAGACAAAACTGAACTCATCATCTTTCCCCATCTCACATATCTTCCCTACCCGATCTATCTATTATGGTAAATGGTATCACGCTCTCTCCCGCACCTGAAATCCGATGCCTCGTAGTAACTCTCGACACTGCCCTGTCCTTCAAACCACACGTCCAAACTCTTGCCACCTCCTGTCGCCTCCAACTCAAAAACATTTCCAGAATCCGTCCCTTCCTCAGCCCTCAATCTACTAAAACTCTTGTGCATGCCCTCATCATCTCCCTCCTTGACTATTGCAACACCCTCCTCTGTGGCCTCCCCATCAACTCTCTTGCACCACTCCAGTCTGTCCTCAACTCTGCTGCCCGACTAATCCACCTCTCTCCTCACTACTCCCCTGTGCAAATCCCTCAACTGGCTCCCAATTCCCTAATGAATGCAGTTCAAACTTCTAACATTGACCTACAAAGCTGTCCACAACCTGTCCCCTCCCTATATCTCTCAACTAATCTCCCAATATCTTCCTTCACGTAATCTTCAATCCTCCCAAGACCACCTACTATTCTCCACATCATTCGTTCCTCACACAACCGCCTTCAAGATTTCTCCCAAATATCCCCCATCCTCTGGAATTCCACGCCTCAACATATCCGATTATCCAACACCATCAGATCCTTCAGACGGAACCTGAAAACCCATCTCTTCAGGAAAGCTACAGCCTGCAATAACCATTCTGCCGCATCACCACCACCCAAGCTTCCGCCTCCCCACCACCCGAGCTTCCACCTCAGCACCACCAACAGAGCTGCCACCTCGCCGCCACCACAAGAGCTGCCGCCTCGCCGCCACCACCAGAGCTGCCGCCTCACCGCCACCACCAGAGCTGCCGCCTCACCGCCACCACCAGAGCTGCCGCCTCACCGCCACCACCAGAGCTGCCGCCTCACCGCCACCACCAGAGCTGCCGCCTTACCGTCACCACAGAGCTGCCGCATCACCGTCACCACCAGAGCTGCTGCCTCACCACCACCAGAGCTGCCGCACCCCCGACCTTTTGTCTCTTCCCCATTATCTCGTAGAATGTAAGTCCGCAAGGACAGGATCCTCTCCCCTCATTACCAGTCTGTCTTTGTAAATTTGTTTACTGTAAGCGATATCTACAACTTTGTGTGTAACCCCTTCTCATGTACAGCATCATGGAATTAATGGCGCTATATAAATAAATAATAATAATAATAATAATTTATATCGGTCTTTTTGATCGCATGTTATTCCACTTTTTGTTCGGTGGTATGATGATTAAGCATTGTTTTTTGCCTTGTTTTTTTTTTAAGGGGTTCATTAAAAGGGTTAACTAGTGGGACAGTTTTATAGGGCGGGTCATTACGGAAGTAGCAATAAGAAATATGTGTACTTTTATTGTTTTTTTATTTACATAATAATAATGTGTTTATTGGGAAATATTTTTTATTTATTTAGGGATTTTTTAAAAATATTTTTACACATGTTTATTTTATTTTTTTTTTACATTTTTGCATTGTCCCAGGGTGGGACATCACTATATAGTGTCAGATCTGACACTTTGCACAGCACTGTGTCAGATCAGTGATCTGACAGGCAGTGCAGGAGGCTTGCCGGCACCTGCTCTCAACAGACACTGACAAGCAACCTCTCTTCAGGACCCGGAAGGACCCCGTGGCTATCTTGGATCTGGGGGCCTGCAGGGAGGAGGACCTCGGAACAACACGATCACATCACGTTGCTCTGAGTGTCTCGGGGAAGCACGCAGGGAGCCTCCTCCCTGCGCGATGCTTCCTTATGCCACCGGAACGCTGCGATCGTGTTTGACCGCAGTGTGCCAGGGTTAAAGTTCCGGGAGCGGTCCGTGACCGCTCCTGGCACTTATGTCGGGTGTCAGCTGTGAGAATCAGCTGACACCCGGCCGCGATCAGCTGCGCTCCCCCCGTGAGCGCGGCTGAACAAATATGACGTACTATTCCGTCCATGGGTATTAAGTCCCAGGGCACATGGACGGAAAAGTACATCAGATGGATGAAAGGGGTTAAGGTCATCGCAATTCAAAACAATACAATAAAAGCGATCAAAATGTCTTCATTCCTCGCAATAATATCAATAAATACATCAGCTCAAAACACAAAAAAAACAGTTATTATACAGCACTCTGACGGAAAAATAAAAAAGTTACATGTCATTTGGCAAAAGAAAAGAAAACTGTATTTGATATGTATTTGAAGCTTGTTATCATCGTAATTGAACTGACTTGAAAAATCATGTTGTTGGGTAATTTTTAAATGAACGACGTTAAAACAAAACCCAAAAAGCAATGACAGAATTGCATTTTTTTTTTTCTGAATTACAACACACTTGATTTTTTTCATGTCTTTCAGTAAATTATATGATGCAATGAATGATTTAATTCAAAACTGCAACTCGTACCACAAAAAACTAGAGCTATGTCATTAAGCTATGTCATTGGAAAAATAAAAGAAGTTATGGCTCTTGGGAGAAGGGGAGGAAAAACGAAAGCACAAAAAACTAAATTTCCTGTGTTGTTAGAGGGTTAAACACTAAATAGATGTTATTCTTTATGAGTAAAAAAGCTTTACATTATATGGGCTTTGGCCCACAGCCCCAATGCCCCTCTTAGCTGCTCAGCCCTGTTCTTCCAAAACCAACTTTTCCACCATGACAGAAGATCAGCTCTCCACCCTCCTTTCAAGATCACACCTCACCACTTGCACACTTGACCCGCTCCCGTCCCACCTTATCCCTAACCTCGCCACAGTCTTCATCCCTACTCTAACACACCTCTTTAACCTCTACTTACAAATGGTGTGTTCCCCTCATCCTTCAAACATGCCTCGATCGCACCCATCCTCAAAAAGACCTCCCTTGACCCATCCTCTGCGTCTAGCTACCGCCCAATATCTGTTCTCCCTTATACCTCAAAACTACTGGAACAGCATGTCCATCTTGAACTGTCCTCCCACCTCTCCTCTTGCTCCCTCTTTGACCATTTACAATCAGGCTTCCGACTGCATCACTCAACTGAAACTGCCCTAACGAAAGTCACCAACGACCTACTAACCGCCAAGAGCAAGCGACACTAGTCTGTCCTCCTTCTCCTGGACCTGTCTTCTGCCTTCGACACTGTGGACCACTCCCTCCTGCTCCAGATTCTCTCATCTCTGGGCATCACAGGATTGGCCCTATCCTGGATCTCATCATATCTAACAGATCAAACATTCAGTGTCTCCCTCTCCCACACCACCTCCTCACCTCGCCCCCTCTCTGTCGGTGTTCCTCAAGGCTCAGTTCTAGGACCCCTACTCTTCTCCATCTGCACCTTCGGCCTGGGACAGCTCATAGAATCCCACGGTTTGCAGTATCATCTCTATGCCGATGACACGCAGATCTACCTATCTGGACCTGACCTCACCTCCTTACTGACAAAAATCCCACACTGTCTGTCCGCTATTTCAGCTTTCTTTTCTGCTTGCTTTCTAAAACTCAACATGGACAAAACAGAATTCATCATCTTCCCATCTCATTCTACACCTCCACCAGACCTATCCCTCAATGTCAATGGCTGCTCAATTTCCCCGTCCCGCATGCTCGGTGCCTCGGGGTGATCCTCGACTCTGCCCTTTCTTTCAAGCCACATATCCAAACCCTAGCCTCCTGCCTTCTCAAACTCAAAATATTTCCCGGATCCGTGCATTCCTTGACCACGACACCAAAAAAACACCAGTGCACGCCCTTATCTCCTGCCTTGACTACTGCAACCTCCTACTCTCTGGCCTCCCCTCTAGCACTCTGGCACCATTCCAATCCATCCTACATTCTGCTGCCCAACTAATCCACCTGTCTCCCGGCTAATTCCCCAGCCTCTCCCCTATGCCAAGCCCTTCATTGGCTTCCTATCGTCCAGAGGCACCAGTTCAAAACCCTAACTATGACATACAAAGCCATCCACAACCTGTCTCCTCCATACATCTGTGACATGGTCTCCTGTTACTTACCCACACGCAACCTTCGATCCTCTCAAGATCTCTTTCTCTACTCTCCCCTTATCTCTTCTTCCCACAACCGCATACAAGACTTCTCCCGTGCCTCCCCTATACTCTGGAATTCTCTACCCCAACACATCAGACTCTCGCCTACCATGGAAACCTTCAAAAAGAACCTGAAGACCCACCTCTTCCGACAAGCCTACAACCAGCAGTGATCCTCAGTCTACTGAACCGCTGCACGACCAGTTCTACCCTCTCCTAGTGTATCCTCACCTATCCCCTGTAGATTGTGAGCCTTCGCGGGCAGGGTCCTCTCTCCTTCTGTACTCATGTGTGTCCTGTACTGCTCATATTTATTATTAAGTTTAAAGCCAAAGAATGAGTAAGATCTAGAAAAAGCCAGAGGTCAGGACCAGGAGTAACATCACAGTTTCTTGGCATAGTATCCAGATGGTTAAGGAAGAAACGTAGTCAGAAATAGCTAAATTTCATAACAAAGACTATTTCTACAAATACTAGGCATGGTATTCAATACTGCGAGACCAAGAATATGAAAGCGGCATCAAGAGCAAAGAAGGAGAAGGAGCAATCAAAAGTAATCCAAATGTACCAGGAACAAGAAGCCAGGCTGAAAAAAGCTTGATCACCAAGTAATATTTGGCAACAGGATGTCCCTTAAACAGTCAAACATCTTCTGGCTCTGGTTGGCTTCAAATGTGGAGGTCAATGTTTGCAGGACTACAGCAGAAACCAGAAGCCATGGAAGGAGAAAAAGTACATGGCTGCCTAGAAAATGTATGCAGATGTCAGTAGCAGCTGCAACCACACACTGAGATACACCAGAACTAGACAAGATTGCTAAAAATGAGGCTTGTTAATGTCTAACTGACTAATGTTAGACATAGCTAAAATTAGAAGGCCAAGAGTAGACATGTTGGATCCAAGAGTCAAGTATTACTCACTGAGGCTGTATATTGAGCAACAGATGAAGAAAATAAAACAATTTTCATGATATGATCTGTCACATAGACAAGCAATCCATGTCCCCATCCCGGAGTGCTGCAATGTGTTGGGTGCATCACACTTACTTCTGGCCTGCAGGCCTCCATTGGCTCCAGGTTTTCTTCTTCCGGAACCTTTGCAGCAATCAATCAAGGGGAAACAGGTTTTATAAAAGCAATAAAACTTTTACTGGATAGTTGGCGGACAAACAGGCATGCAGGAAAAGGCCCAAAGGTGTTGTCGTCTTTCCCACTGGTAGTGGACACAACTTCATCCCTGGTTCTCGGTATGAGTAGAATATCTTCTTGCTATCTTCTCTAGCACTAGGAATTCTTCTCTACTTGCAGCAGTATATTCGGATTCCATCTCACTCCACCTCTGAGCGCTTGAGTCCAATATCTCCTGCAGCTTCACAGGACGAGTGTGCCCCCATGCCCTGATATCTATCTCAAGGTTTCCAGGCCAGCAAAGGGACTCATGGGGAGGAGTACTCTGGCAATCCACTTCCCCGAGTATTAGGTTCACATTGTCCCTAGCAGCCTCAGACCAGCGACTGCTATTGATTTCTCCTCTCAACTAACCGTCACTTGTTCCTGAAAACTACCCAGATATTCCCAAAGTGCCCACCCATTATGGGCTGTCCTCACACTTAGTTAACCTTCACGCTGTCTTTATGCTAGCTGTGTTACTGGGCAAAATTCACCTCTCACCTACATTCTAGACAGTGACATCTTGTGACCATTAATTAGTTAATTCTGCAGCCCACGCAGAAACATATCAGGAACAAAACATTATTCACATTCTATAGCACAGCAGCATTGATGTCTTCTGGGGTACACGTCAGCTGGTCCATCTCCTTACAGATTTATAAGGGCACATTCTCGTTTAGTTATGCTAATTCTACCATCTTTACTTGTCCTGCAGCTGTCCACCCAATAAGACTGGGACCATCTGCACTATCCTTACTTTGTAGCACCACAGAGGATCGTGGCTTGCCATCTGAGCAACTTGAAAGGAAATAAGTTTGTGCACAATAACATACATACCATTTGGCCCACATGCCAAAATCACACAGGAATCAAATCTACTCCTTATATAATATCAGAGGTTTCTGGGTGAATGTGAGGCCAATCTCACACCCGTTGACATGATCCACAAGCACTACTGTTACTGTGATCCTTCCTATAGCAACTTACATCACAGAATTTATTTAAATTGCAAATTGGCAGCATAAACTTTCATGTTTTTTTAATTGCATAATCACTTTAATAAGTTTAATCCAAGCGAAACTACCAGGATTTCTTATTGTTCAACAAATATAATCCTGAAACTTTTGCATTTTACATCATCTATACATCATTAAGAGATTGCTTATTACCCGAATAGTAAATATGGAACTGTGATGAAGAATAATTAGGCACAAAAAAGGAAGAAAATCAATTTTTTTTTACTGCTTTATATGTGACATGAATAGAGTTTTAGTACAGTAAGAGTGAAGGTCTAATTTCTAAAGAGTGAAAACACGGATACATGTGATTGAATACAGAGTCCCCAAAAACTCTGGACCCATGTTTAAAGCAGTTAGAAAAGCATAAAAAGGTCAACAAATGTAAATATTAAAAATTTATTTTTTCTATAAACTTTACAATACTCAGATTCATTCACCACGGAATTACCTGCATGGCATTTGTCGCTGGGAGAAGTGAAGACTAGGGTTGAGCATTCCGATACCGCAAGTATCGGGTATCGGCCGATATTGGCTGTATCGGAATTCCGATTCCGAGTTCCGATATTTTCGTCATATCGGATACCGGAATCGGAATGTCACTGTCACTGTCAGTGTCCGTCGGTCGGGTCTGTCAGGAGTCAGCGGCACTTACCCGGCAGAAGATCTCCGGCGGTCACATCCCGGGCTGCTTAATGGCCGCCATCCTCTTCTCCCCGGCGGTCACATGCAGTATCTCGCGATAACTGCAGTGACTGCTGGGTAATCGCGGCCGTAAAGCAGTCCGATGACGTCACCGCCGGGGAAGCTGGTAAGCAGCTGTGCTGCGCCGGGATGTCAGGCTCTGCCTGTCATTCCGATGTAGCAGAGCTGGATCGTCGTGGGACTGTCGTTACTATGGACTGCGGCGGACAGGTGGTATACTGTTGGTTTGTTTTTTTTATTTTTTTACAGGAGATCGATGGCGTCGCAGGAATGAGAGAGTAATAAAAAAAATGAAAACTGTGTTGTCTCTTTTATTTCATTAAAAGACTTTTTTCTTGCTGTGTCTTTTTTTTAAACATTTAAAAACTTTGGGATTAATAATGGATCGGTGTCTTATTGACACCTCTCCATTATTAACCGGGCTTATTGTCACCGTGCAATCAACGGTGACAATAACCCCTTATTACCCCACTTGCCACCGCTACAGGGCAAGTGGGAAGAGCCGGGTAAAGTGCCACAATTGGCACATCTTTTGATGCGCCAAATGTGGGGCTGCTGTAGCCTGGTATTATCAGGCTGTTGAGGGCCAAAATCCATGGGCCTTGACAGTCTTTTAATACCAGGCCGCAGCAGTCTGCATTTTACTTGGCTGGTTAACAAAAATAGGGGGGATCCCCACGCCGTTTTTTTTTCGAGGGGATCCCCTATTTTTGTTAACCAGCCAAGCTAAGCAGACTGCTGTGGCCTGGTATTATCAGGCTTGCAAGGTCCATGGATATTGGATCCTTACCAGCCTGAAAAACCAGGCCTCAGCGGTCTGCTTCATCTGGCTGGTTAACAAAAATAGGGGGGACCCCACGCCATTTTTTTTTTGAGGGGATCCCCTATTTTTGTTAATCAGCCAAGATATGCAGACTGCTGTGGCCTGGTATTATCAGGCTGGCAAGGTCCATGGATCTTGGCTCCTTAACAGCCTGAAAATCCAGGCCTCAGCGGTCTGCTTCATCTGGCTGGTTAACAAAAATAGGGGGGACCCCACGCCATTTTTTTTTCGAGGGGATCCCCTATTTTTGTTAATCAGCCAAGATATGCAGACTGCTGTGGCCTGGTATTATCAGGCTGGCAAGGTCCATGGATCTTGGCTCCTTAACAGCCTGAAAATCCAGGCCTCAGCGGTCTGCTTCATCTGGCTGGTTAACAAAAATGGGGGGGACCCCACGCCATTTTTTTTTCGAAGGGAACCCCTATTTTTGTTAATCAGTTCCCTCTGACGTCACTGATGGTGTCCCTGGCTGACCTGAAGTGAAAGTGGAAAGCAATCAATTAAGCTTTCCACTTCCTCTCCTGTCAGCCAGGAGAGGAACTCATTCATTTGGGGGTTTACTGTGAGGCTGCAGCATTAGCTGCGGTCCCTGCAGTAAACATTAACCCTTTCTGAAGGATTACACCGTGGGACCTGACTGTGCATCGGATTGGTAAGAATAGTTTTGCTTTATTATTTTATTTTTATTACAGGAAATGGTTTTAGCAGGTAAATAAAATATGGTCAAAAACTGTGTGATTATTTCATTAAACTTCTTTTTTATTAAAGTGTGTGTGTTTGATTTTTCTTTCATACAATAGGATTAATAATTGATAGTTGTCTAATTGACAGCTCTCAATTATTAACCTGGCTTAAAGTGACCTTTCAATTGCAAGGTCATTTTAACCCCTTATTAACCCATTCGCCACCGCTACAGGGCAATGGGAATAGACGGGCAAAGTGCCAGAAAGGGCAAATCTAATTAGAGATTTGCCCTTTCTGGGGTGTCTGGGGGCAGATGTTAGTAGCCGGGGGGGGGCCAAAAATAATTGGTCCCTCTCTGGGCTATTATTATCTGCCCCCACTCACTGGCTTTGTCTGTCTGGTTGCGAAAATAGGGCGGGAGCCCACGCATTTTTTTTCAGCAATTTTACACCTCATATATATATATACATGTCATTGAGTTTGTGACACATATATATATATATATATATATATATATATATATATATATATATATATATATTTATAGTTCATACACTTCTACATAGTATAATAGCCGCTAATTCAATTGCCGGCTTTTGTGAAAATGCAGAACCCGACATGAAATGACACTTGGTGTACATAGGGTTGTCCTTTGCTATCTGATTTGCACAAACAATTAAATCAGTCTATGTGTGCAAAATTTCACACCTGTAGGGTTAATTAAAGGTGTAAATTCGTAGCAAAAAAGTCCGTTTTTTTACAACGAATTTACACCTTTAATTAACCCCTACAGGTGTGAAATTTTGCAAACATAGACTGATTTAATTGTTTGTGCAAATCAGATAGCAAAGGACATGAAAAGACATGGTTAACCCTATGTACACCAAGTGTCATTTCATGTCGGGTGCTTCTGTCTTTTCACAGAAACCGGCTTTACCCGGCAATTGAATCAGAGGATATTTTACTATGTAGAAGTGTATAAACTATACATATATGTATATATATATGTTCACAATGACATGTATATATATATATATATGTATTCTATGTGTGTATATTTAGTGTTTACAAGGAAAGAATGGGTTTTTTTTAGTTACGATATTTTGTTCCCATAGACTTACATGGGACTTCCGGTATCGGTATCGGGTATCGCCGATATTTTAATGGTATCGGCGATACCATTCCGATTCCGATACTTTTGGATATCGGAAAGTATCGCTCAACTCTAGTGAAGACTAATTTTTCTTTAGTCATGCCATCGCAAAAACTGTCGGGATACAAAACTATTAGACTAAATTGCCTCACTAACTGTTGTATATGCAGATTTTACAAAAAAAAGTAATTAGCTAATAATTGGAGTCGCACTTAATGTATAAAAAATTGGTCCAATTTTGACGGCCGAGAATCGCACTAATGTTCTCCGAACAGTGATCCTTATGTAATCCGTTTGCAATGCGAGGATGCAATTTCCTAGCAACTAGTAACAGTGTGACATCCATATGCAATGCGATTTTAACATGAGCTTTTACATACAGCAGTTCTATGTAAAAGCTCATTTTAAAATCGCATTGTAAAACACAACTGTAAAAATCGTTTTAAAACCAAATATTCTTCAAAACATATAATTTATATAATATATTATATATATATATATATATATATATATATATATATATATAAATACACACAGTATATATATATCTAGATAGATAGATTAAAAGCCGGCAAATGATCTGCCGCGTACAGTATAGAATAAGTTAGAATAGAATAGATAGAATACATATATACACATAGAATAAATCAAACTGTCCACTTAGCAAGCAACACTGATTGACAATCAATTTCACATGGTGTTGTGCAAATGAAATAGACAGCAGATGGAAATTATTGGCAATTATCAAGACACACTCAATAAAGGAGTGGTTCTGCAGGTGGGGACCACAGACCACACCTCAGTACCAATGCTTTCTGGCTGATGTTTTGGTCACTTTTGAAAGTTGGTTGTGCTTTCACACTCGTGGTAGCATGAGACGGACTCTACAACCCACACAAGTGGCTCAGGTACTGCAGCTCATCCAGGATGGCACATCAATGTGAGCTGTGGCAAGAAGGTTATCTGTGTCTGTCAGCGTCGTGTCCAGAGCCTGGAGGCGCTACCAGGAGACTGGCCAGTACACCAGGAGACGTGGAGGGGGCCATAGGAGGGCAACAACCCAGCAGCAGGACCGCTACCTCCGCCTTTGTGCCAGGAGGAACAGGAAGAGCACTGCAAGAGCACTGCAAAATGACCTCCAGCAGGCCACAAATGTGTATGTGTCTGCACAAATGGTTAGAAACCGACTCCATCCATGAGCATGGTCTGAGTGCCCGATGTCCACAGATGGGGATTGTGCTCACAGCCCAACACTGTGCAGGACGCTTGCCATTTGCCACAGAACACCAGGATTGGCAAATTTGCCACTGGCGCAATGTGCTCTTCACAGATGAAAACAGGTACACACTGAGCACATGTGATAGACATGACAGAGTCTGGAGACGCTGTGGAGAGCGATCTGCTGCCTCCAACATTCTTCAGCATGACTGGTTTGGCAGTGGGTCAGTAATGGTGTGGGGTGGTATTTCTTTTGAGGGCCGCACAGTCCTCCATGTGCTCACCATATTTAGCCTGACTGCCATTAGATACCGAGATGAGATCCTCAGACCCTTGTGAGACCATATGCTGGTGAAGTTGGCCCTGGGTTCCTCCTAATGCGGGACAATGCCAGACCTCATGTGGCTGGAGTGTGTCAGCAGTTCCTGCAAGATGAAGGCATTGAAGCTATGGACTGGCCCGCCCGTTCCCCAGACCTGAATCTGTGTAGCCCTGTTATGTAAGGCACACATTATCCGGGAGGATGAGTGGAGAGGTAACGGTTAAGGGCTCGACATGACTCATATACAATTCGGACACACCCAGCAGGGGTGTATAGGGGAGTGTCCTGTAGCACAGTGCGGTCTGAAAGTCGGTCCTGTGAGCGTGCAGGGAGTGAGGACTGGTGCCTGTTGGAGAGTCGAGATCTCCTGTCAACACAGGGAGACGGTACAGAAGTGGAGGCTAGTACGGATGACTGAATATTATCCTAGTCTAGTCAGTGCTTATGTTAAGAGCGCAAGCAGGGCGAAGGGCGCAGAGGAAAGGAATTATAGAAGTGCCTTAAGGATTGAACTATCCTGCATTAGTCACCGGTCACTGGGGACCGAAGTGTTGCTACAGCTTCAAGCGTAGTGATAGAATAACCAGAGGTTCGCTGGACTTCAAGTCACAGGAACAAGCCCTTTTGTCAGTACGTAACCGGAGTCAGGAGAATAAGGCTTTTGAGTTCTGCAGGACAAAAGCAAGGTCTTAATTCCACCCTGAGGAGGCTCCGACCACTATACTGACCGGGCAGTACAGCTACAGAATTAGCTGGAGTTTTAGAGTGAACTTAGCTTCATGCAAGTTGGACTCATTACATTGAAAGTTAAGGAGGCCTCTAACCTGCTCAGCCGTTACCTTGAAACGCATCCTCCATCCACCCCAACAGCTTCCCGGGACCTGCCTTATCATCTTGGAAAGTAAAAGGTATGGAAAGAAGCTTTAATGTGTGAGACTGTGTCATTTAACTGCATACCTTCACGACATCATCATCACTATAGACCCTGAGGGAAGAGTCCCACCTGTAGGGGACCCGACATCTAGCTGCCACACCATCCCCTCAGAGATCTACAGCAGCGCTGGTCTTAGTGATCAGAAAACTACAGGTGGCGTCACGAACTGTTATATACCAGTCCCCTGTAAATAACCCCCCCCAACATACGCCTGACCGCCAGGGCCACAGACCGAGCCACCGCTACCTGTGACAATCCCATAGACTTCCATGGGCTCGGCTCTGAGTACCCCATTGCCCTGGTAACCCACAATTGTGGTGCGGGTCACGACAACTTGGCGTCACGAACAGGATGAGAAACTCGCAAAATTGCGAGCCCTGTGTGCCTGTGGAGTGTTTTGGGGAAAAAGACTGTTGCTGTTGTTTGGCGCCAAATACCGCCATATTTGCCGCCATATTCGCGCCCTGAGGCGCTGGAGAAGAAGGTGGGCGTACCTGAGAAGCACGCAAAGTCTTGGACACGCCCCCGGCTCTGACTCAGCGGCAGGTCCTGCGACAGGAAGTAAACGCTGTGACATCAGAGCGCCTGCGACGAAGGTCCTGTCCCCACCGCTGTGCCTGTGGAATAGCAGCTTCTGAAACCGGTAGGCTCCGTTTAACCAAGGGGCGCTAATATGTCACAACAACCGGCCGACAGTGCGGCCCCAGCCGGAGGCCCCGACCCCGCACCGCGTGGCATTGTAGCGCCAGATGGGGGCGCAGGCCCAGCACCCAGTCCGGTAGTCCCGCTCATGCCACTAACGCTCCCATATATGCCTGGGGCGAAATGGCTACCCCAGTACTGCGGTGAGCCAGGTACTTTGGCAGGATTCAAGCGGAAGTTATGCAGCATCCTAGAAATGTACTCCATGTCTGAGAGACAAAAAGCTGCTGTGCTGATAGGGCAGCTAACTGGTGCTGCTGAGAGGGAAGTGGAGACCTGGGATACCGTTGATCAGGAGTCAGTACCCGCGATCCTCTTTAAGCTACATGCCATGTTTGAAGACCGCACAGAAACGGATCTCCGGATGGCCTTCTACCACTGTTCACAGCAGCCAGGTGACAGCATCAGGGACTATGCCTGCCGACTACAAGGGGCCCTGAGAGCCCTCAAGCAGGTTAATACCATAAGTGTCATTGATGAAAATAAGATGCTGAAAGAACAATTTGTGCAAGGACTGAGGTCCCAAGCGGAACGCAGAACTGTGAATTGGTGGTCTTTAGATCATCCAGATGCCACCTTTGATGCCCTAAAGGACATGGCAATAAAAGGGCTGCGACCCCTGGGCAAACCTGAAGTGGCAACCCAACATCACCAGGGTGAAGTCACTCTAGAACCGGCAATATCCACCTTTTCCCCACTTGTGGCAGAAGCCAAAACGCAGGCCACGGTCCCTAGTGAGTTGGACTGTCTGCGCTCGGAAGTGCGCCAGTTGACTAAAAATCTGGCTGCTGTGATGAGTGCCCTGCAGCTGCGGCAAGAGGAAGAAGGAAAGATCTTATTAGCTGACTGCCCAGAAGACGTCCCGTGGATGAACCGGAGAAGAAGGAAGACGTCGCCCCCCCGGAAGAGGACAACGCCACCCCCAGGAGCGACCCCTGATCAACACCCTCCTCGTCGGGAGATCACCTGTTACCATTGCAACCGGAAAGGTCATATGTCTCCACAGTGTCCTTTAAACGGGCAGAACCTGGGTCCGAGGGCCAACACCCAGGAGGAGACCCGTCAGGCCCCCTAGACTGGAACCGCAGGTTCGTGGGTGGACGACCCTACCTGTCCATCATTCTGGATGGGATTGCGGTTCCGGCGTTGCTGGATACTGGGTCTCAGGTGACCATAATACCTGATGCCCTATATACGAAGTTCTGGTCTATGGATAGTCTTCAACCCCCGAGCCCTGACTTTACTGTGTATGCTTCTAATGGTCTCCCTGTGGAAGTACTCGGGACCAAAAGTGTGGATGTGAAAGTGGGCAGAGAGGAGTTGAAAGACCAGGGCTTCTAGTAGTAAAGACTGTAAATGAAGAGAACGGTTTAAATATAATTTTGGGTACTAACATTATCAGTAACTGTCTGGGAGAAGTTGTGTTTCTACTCCAACAGCTCGCTGAGATTGCCCGACCAAGGCAGAAGGGAGTGATCCAGAGAGAGACCCGGGCCCTGATGTGTCAGCAGCAAGCGAAGCTTACAGACGGCGAAATTGGTAATGTACGGGTCACCGACTCGAATCCTATTGTGATACCCCCAATGAGTGAAATGATAATCTGGTGCAGGGCAGCCATAGGTCTGAGAGGACAGAACTACCAAGCTGTAGTAGAACCCCACCATTCAGAACATAGACCTACACTTATGACTGCTAGGGAGTAGTGGAAGTGGTGAATGGAAGAGTACCGGTACGGCTTCTCAACTGGGGAGATGATGAGGTAAACTTGCCCCGTTATGCAACCATTGCTAAATTACATGCCGTCGATAATAATTCTATTCTCCCGACTGAGTCCTTAGACTCCCGCCAACTAGCGGAGGATAATGACCCGGCAGCTCAGGTGGCGGATTGGTGTCAGCAACTCCATGTCGGGACCGACACCACTCCCGCCCACCAGAAACAAGGGGTATTACGGGTGGTACAAGAGTACGCACAAGTGTTTAGTAAACACCCCCTCGACTTTGGGGCCATTAAGGGAGTACAGCATCATATCCCTACAGGTAGTCATCCTCCCATTAAAGAGCGGTACAGGCCTATACCTCCAGCCCATTATCAGAAAGCTAAGGAAATGTTACATGATATGAAGGAAGCCGGGGTGATAAGGGATAGTTGTAGCCCCTGGGCAGCACCTCTAGTTCTGGTTAAAAAGAAAGATGGTAGTATGAGAATGTGTGTGGATTACAGGCAAGTGAATCGCATAACACATAAAGATGCTTACCCGTTACCACGAATTGAGGAGTCCTTAGCTGCTCTGAAAACGGCTAACTACTTTTCTACCCTTGATCTGACTAGTGGATACTGGCAAGTGGCTGTGGCTGAGGAGGATCGTGAGAAAACGGCTTTCACCACCCCAATGGGGCTCTGTGAGTTCGACAGGATGCCGTTTGGGCTCAGCAGTGCCCCGGGAACATTTCAGAGAGTGATGGAGAACTGTCTGGGACATCTCAATTTCGAAACCGTGCTGCTATACTTAGACGACGTCATCGTGTATTCCAAGACATATGAGGACCATCTGAAGCACCTGGCAGAAGTATTCGAGTCCCTGTCCAGGTACGGGATGAAGTTGAAACCCTCAAAATGCCATCTACTCAAACAGAAGGTACAATACTTGGGGCACATCGTCAGTTCGGAAGGAGTAGCGCCGGACCCAGAGAAAGTCACTGCCATCCTGAAGTGGCCGGAGCCGAAGAACCTCAAGGAAGTGCGACAGTTCCTGGGACTAACGGGTTACTACAGAAGGTTCGTGAAAGATTACACGAAGAAGGCAGCCCCTCTACAGGACCTCCTAGTAGGACAATCCCTAAAGAGCAGAAACCCTCCCTTTAATTGGGGTAAGGAACAGGCTGAAGCATTCCAAAAGATGAAAGAGATCCTTACAGGTGATGAAATATTGGCTTATCCTGATTACAGCCAACCGTTCCTGCTGTACACCGACGCCAGTAATGAAGGTTTGGGAGCAGTTCTCAGTCAGAAGCAGAATGGCCAAGAAAAAGTCATCGCGTATGCCAGCAGAAAACTCAGGCCAACTGAGAGGAACCCGGAAAATTATAGCAGCTTCAAGCTGGAGTTCCTGGCACTGGTCTGGGCCATTACCGAGAGATTTAAGCACTATCTGGCCTCCAACCAGTTCACTGCGTTTACAGACAACAACCCCTTAACGCACCTGGAAACAGCCAAGCTGGGAGCCATGGAGCAGCGTTGGATGGCTCGATTGTCGAATTACCAGTTTACCATCAAGTACCGGGCAGGCTGAAAGAATGCTAATGCCGACGCATTGTCCCGAATGCCGCATGAATCTGACACGGAAGAAGAATCAGACGACCTGGAAGAAATTGAGCTACCTGCGTTCCATCGAAATGGGATAATCCATGAGCAGCAAGTCTACAGAAAGCAGTATGGCGCAACATTAAATCCCTTACCCCATCACAGCTGGAAAGAGACTCAGGACAGCGATCCAGTGGTCAGCCGTATCAAGGAGTTGTTAAGACAGGAAGGTTCCTCCTTGGAAAAAGATGCACCTATGTCAGCAAAGCTCCTGTGGAACGAGAGAAGCCGGTTGTTCCTATACCGTGAGAAGTTGTGCAGGAGATACGTCAACCCCAGGACCCATGAGATGGTATGGCAGATAGTGGTCCCTAAGGCAGACGTCCAAATGGTGTTGGAAGCATACCACGATCAAGCAGGACACTTTGGCTGGAGAAAGCTGGAGACCCTGTTGAGGTGCCGGTTCTACTGGGTAGGGATGCGCAGCTCCATCGAGAGGTGGTGTCGGAACTGTGGACCCTGTGGTCTCAGAAGAAAGGACTACGGTAGTCAGAAGGCACCCCTGCAGCCTATCCGGACGACTCGTCCCTTGGAGATCGTGGCCTTGGACCACGTCAAATTGTCGCCAAGTAGATCTGGATACTCATACGCCTTGACCATGGTGGACCATTACTCTAGATTTCTGGTGGTTGTTCCAGTTAAGGATCAGACAGCAGTGACGGCAGCAAGAACCTTTCAAGCAAGCTTCTGCAGACCGCATGGGTATCCGGAGCAAGTATTAACTGATCAAGGACCTGCTTTCGAGGCTGACCTATTCAAGGAATTCTGTCACTTGTATGGGTGTAAGAAAATTAGAACAACACCATACCATCCTCAAACCAACGGCCTTTGCGAGAAAATGAACCACATTGTCGTTGACTTGCTAAAGTCCATACCGCTGGAAGAAAGAAATCGGTGGCCAGAATTGTTACCTGACCTGGTTGACTTGTACAACCACATACCAGTGAGTTCTACCAACTGCACACCAGCTTACCTTATGAGAGCAAGGCCTGGAAGACTGCCAATGGACTTGGAACTTGGTGTGGTGGAACCAGAGGCAGATGACACTGTTGAAGATTGGGATACAAATCGGCAAGAGCAATACAGAAGAGTGCAAGCCTGCGTAGAAGGAAGTCTTAATAAAGCACGGGAAAAGCAGGAGAATATTTACAACAAGAATGCTCCCGCGAAGCCTTTGATGCCTGGAGAAGTGGTATTGAAAAGAAAAAGAAAGATGCACAAATTGGACAACCAGTGGGAACAAGAGCCCTATGTCGTACAAGATTCCAAATATGACAACAGAAAAGTTTGTATCATCAGTAAGGACGGAGGAAGAACAATATCCACTGTGTCCAGAGACCATTTGAAATTGTGTCCAGAACCCTTAAAGCTTCGTGAAGAGAACCCTGTCGTCAATCGAGAAGAAAGAAAAGAAGAGGTCATACACACGGATCTGGGAGATTTCCCTGCGGATTGGCCCAGACTGGGAGATGCTGTAATCATTCCGGTGTTGCAGTTTTATCAGCCACAAGAGGAAGTTCTACCTCCAGTTGTGCCCATGGTGCCAGTTGGGCCAGTTCAGGTGTTACCTATTCCAGCAACACCCCAGCCTACAGAATCTCAAGAAGGACCATCAGAAGCAGCGGCCCATGCTATGGGATCCCCTGGTGAAGCTGACTCACACCGCCCAGCCATCAGTACGCTTGCCAGATCCATAGAAAGATTGAGACAGTTCTATAGTTTGCCGTTACGCAGAGCAGGTAGATCACAGACCAATATACCTGAAACTACTCCACGTAGATCAGAGCGAACCACGAAAGGGAAGATACCTATTCGATATCAACAGTAATTCTAGCAAAATAATGTATTTTAACCCAGAAAAAGTTTACCATATGTGAATATTGTACAAAGTATTGTTATGGTATTGTGCATTACTAAATATGTGTAATAATGGACTTCGAGGCTGTGGACTATGTCAGCCCCAGAACTGATATTGTATATAGTTGCACTTTGTGCCCTATCTTGGTTTTACAATAAAACCACAGCACAACGTCTACCTCTGAACGTAAAACCCGTGTGGTGTGGCACTGAGAGAGGTCTGCAGCCAGATGTCCTGCAGCCCACCCAGGACCCACGTTGAAGGTTTGGTGCGGGTCCTTCACAAGAATACTATGTGTATTTATATGAAAATGTCTTACTACTTTTGTATTTTACTAATGACCATTGTATACAATGCAACGTTTAAGAATTTCTCACCTCCCTGCTGGGAAGAGTTTGATGTTAAATGTTTAATGCAAAACAAAAATTCTTTCTTTGTCTATTTCACAGCCCGGGAGTGCTGTATTTTACCAAGGGGGAATGTGTAGCCCTGTTATGTAAGGCACACATTATCCGGAGGATGAGTGGAGAGGTAACGGTTAAGGGCTCGACATGACTCATATACAATTCGGACACACCCAGCAGGGGTGTATAGGGGAGTGTCCTGTAGCACAGTGCGGTCTGAAAGTCGGTCCTGTGAGCGTGCAGGGAGTGAGGACTGGTGCCTGTTGGAGAGTCGAGATCTCCTGTCAACACAGGGAGACGGTACAGAAGTGGAGGCTAGTACGGATGACTGAATATTATCCTAGTCTAGTCAGTGCTTATGTTAAGAGCGCAAGCAGGGCGAAGGGCGCAGTGGAAAGGAATTATAGAAGTGCCTTAAGGATTGAACTATCCTGCATTAGTCACCGGTCACTGGGGACCGAAGTGTTGCTACAGCTTCAAGCGTAGTGATAGAATAACCAGAGGTTCGCTGGACTTCAAGTCACAGGAACAAGCCCTTTTGTCAGTACGTAACCGGAGTCAGGAGAATAAGGCTTTTGAGTTCTGCAGGACAAAAGCAAGGTCTTAATTCCACCCTGAGGAGGCTCCGACCACTATACTGACCGGGCAGTACAGCTACAGAATTAGCTGGAGTTTTAGAGTGAACTTAGCTTCATGCAAGTTGGACTCATTACATTGAAAGTTAAGGAGGCCTCTAACCTGCTCAGCCGTTACCTTGAAACGCATCCTCCATCCACCCCAACAGCTTCCCGGGACCTGCCTTATCATCTTGGAAAGTAAAAGGTATGGAAAGAAGCTTTAATGTGTGAGACTGTGTCATTTAACTGCATACCTTCACGACATCATCATCACTATAGACCCTGAGGGAAGAGTCCCACCTGTAGGGGACCCGACATCTAGCTGCCACACCATCCCCTCAGAGATCTACAGCAGCGCTGGTCTTAGTGATCAGAAAACTACAGGTGGCGTCACGAACTGTTATATACCAGTCCCCTGTAAATAACCCCCCCCAACATACGCCTGACCGCCAGGGCCACAGACCGAGCCACCGCTACCTGTGACAATCCCATAGACTTCCATGGGCTCGGCTCTGAGTACCCCATTGCCCTGGTAACCCACAATTGTGGTGCGGGTCACGACAACTCCGATTGAGCACATCTGGGACATCATGTCTCGCTCCATCCACCGTCACGTTGCACCACAGACTGTCCAGGAGTTGGCGGATGCTTTAGTCCAGGTCTGGGAGGAGATCCCTCAGGAGACCATCTGCTGCCTCATCAGGAGCATGCCCAGGAGTTGTAGGGAGGTAATACAGGCACAGGGAGGTCATACAGGCACGTGGAGGCCACACACACTACTGAGCATCATTTTGACTCGTTTTAAGGACATTACATTCCACTTTAATTTTGTGGGTGACTCCAAATCCAGGCCTCCATTGGTTAATAAATTTGACTTCCATTGTGATTTTGTTGTCAGCACATTCAACTTTGTACAGAACAAAGTATTCAAAGAGAATATTTCATTCGTTCAGATCTAGGATGTGTTATTTGAGTGTTCCCTTTATTTTTTTGAGCAGTGTATATATATTGTGGTGTAGTGACCCATGCTGCAGCTAGGGGCGTTGTATATGCTCCTCTGGATATGCATGGAGGCGTGTTTTGGATGGAAAGACAGTCTCCGGCATTGTTTGTAAATGTAGAACCGAGGAAAGGAAGTCCAGCTCCAGGAATAAAATATAAAGATTTATTAGGCAAGGTTAAAACTTTCACATGGCTGTTGATAGTCTCAGCGGTAAATAGCTTAATAACACCGCACAGTGACTGCCCGCTGAGGTCTAGATGCGCTTCGAGCACTGACTGCTCTTAGAATCAGGATGACCTCTGAGAACAAACCGGCAGGATATCACAAAAAACAACAGGTGAACACAATTAGTAAGATTAAAATATACAACATCAATAATAAAGCATGAATTCCTTCCTAAGATTCCAACCCGCAGGTATGCGGGTATCCAGAAGATATATCCACAGAGCTTCTCTGTCACAAAGATATTTTTCTCTATCTCCTCCCCTAATTTTATTTTTAATCTGCTCTATTGCATAGATCTTAATATTGGAAACATCCCTATTGTGAGCAGAAATAAAATGTTTGGACACATTCGATATGTTTCTAATAGTAGGTTGTAATATATTATTGAGATGCTCACGTACTCTTTCCTTCAATTTCCGAATAGTGGAACCCACATATTTCATGTTACACTGTGTACATTCTATTATATATACTACAAAATTTGAATTACAATTCAAAAAATCCTTAATTTTGTAGGATTTGTTGTTCATAGAATCTGAAAAAAATAAGGTTTTAAAGGAAAAAGGACATGTTTTACATGGGATTGGCCACATTTATGGTAACCTACAAGAGATAACCAAGTTCTATTTGAGCAATTCATGGAATAAACTAGGAGAAAGGGCATTACCCAGGGTTGCAGCTCTCCTAGAAACAAATCTGACCCCATCAGCTAACAAATCATTCATAATATTATCATTATGGAGTAAATGCAAATTCTTATTAATAATATCGCAAATATTACCAAAAAAAGAACTATGAGTAAGTACTAAAGTGGGGCGATCTTTCTGAATATTTCTTTGTTGAACAGATTTATCGATATTAATTAAAGACTCTCTAGATTTCTTGGTCACAATATTAGTGGCTCTACCAATAATCCAATTGGGGTAGCCACGTTTGTTCAGACATTGTTTGATTGCAAATGATTCTTTCTGAAAGGAAGACGGCTCGCTACAGTTTATTTTGGCTCGTATTAATTCCCCTACAGGGACCGCTCTGATAGTATGAGCAGGATGGAAACTGTGGGCATGTAATATAGTATTACCCGCAGTTGATTTACGATATGTGGAGGTGGAGATACACTGTTGTGGTTGACCAATTAAACATAAATCCAAAAAATGAATTTTATTTTTATCATATGAATGGGTGAAACTAAGATTAAATTGGTTTAAATTGATGTATTCCAAAAAGTCAGGAATAAGATTAGTATCACCCTTCCATATCAGTAATAAATCATCTATATATCTTGAATAATATTCAATATTATCCAAAAATGGATTATTAGCATTATAGATGAATAATTCCTCCCTCCAGGCCATCACAAGGTTAGCCCCTGAGGGGGAAAATTTCGCCCCCATCGAAACTCCATTTGTTTCAAAATTTTTTTTAAAAGGAATGATAAAAGGAATTGCAAAACCACAACAGTGTACTCACAAAGTTCATTAGAATATGAACTATATTTGAGTAAATGGAATCGTACGGCTGAAATAGCAACACTGTGTGGGATACTGGTGTATAGTGACATAACGTCACACGTTAGCCAAGACCATTGTTGATTCCAAATAATGCCGTCAAACATATTAAGGACGTCTTTAGAGTCCTTTAGATAACCCGGTATTCGGTGCACTAACGGCTGAAGAACTGAGTCCAGCCATTGACTTAAACGTTCATTCAGTGAGTCATTCTGATTCTAAGAGCAGTCAGACCTCAGCGGGCAGTCACTGTGCGGTGTTATTGAGCTATATACCGCTGAGACTATCAACAGCCATGTGAAAGTTTTAACCTTGCCTAATAAATCTTTATATTTTATTCCTGGAGCTGGACTTCCTTTCCTCGGTTCTACATTGCTCATAGCATCTGGCAGAGACGCGTCCTTGCTCGGATTGTTTGCGGCTCATGGAGAGCTTTGGGAGGTGAGCTGAACTAATGTTTTTTTTCCTCCCATTATTATAAATGACAGGTATGTGTCGCAGAGCTCCTCTGAGCTGTAAGCCAGGAATGTTGTTCTGGGACTTGTAGTCCTACAAGAGTTCTGTTTATTTTCTAGGTGGCTTACAGGGTTAGCTTGTGAGCTGGGTGGGACTGGCTAACCACACATACACCGCCCACTGGTGGTTGTGAGTTTGTTAAGGACCTGTGATGAGGTCATGAAAATTTGACCAGACCATGTGCTCCATACCTCACCTGTGGGAGTGGCTACAGGTATGTAAGGGAGTGTTTGGCACATGGTGGGTAGTAGTCTGAGACTGTGAGGAGTCTCTGAGAGAGTCTGAGTGTAAGGTTCTTTGTCTCTGTTGACATGTTCCTTGAAACTCAGTTTTCCGTCGGCCATTTTGCTTTCTGTCTTTCTGCAGCTCTTGCCCTCAGTTAATATGGAGTTTCCAGTTTTCATGTTCCCGCCCTGATTCTTCCCTCTTGCTTCTTAAGCAGCCTCAGCTGAACAATCAGTGCTCCTGAATCAAGCCTCAGTCAGTCTGTGACCTGACTCCTGGAAGCCTTGGACTTGTACTCCAGCTATTCCCTACTGAGGAACCTTGGAACACTTTTGGACTATGGAAACCTGCTGTTTGGTGAATCCATGTTTGCAGAGGAATTACGGTACAGAGAAGAGATCCTGAACCTGCTTTGGAGATTTATTGTAGTGCTTGAAGTTACTCTGGCCTGCTGTGTCTCCTGTCGCTGTTCCTGCAAACTGTGTGAACTTTTCAGCATGCTTGTATGAAGTAATACAAGTCATTTCATTTCAACCTATGTCTCCTGTGTTTTCCTCGCACCCAAGCACAAGACGCTATAGGAACTGTACACTATACATGACAAGATTCAGGAGCCAATGTTTAGTGTCTGCTGGGTCTGGGAAAGCCGTGTCTGCTGTGACTGTGGATATTAGATGTCCGTTTAATACCTTATGTGATGACAGTGGTTGTGACTTCTCACAACCATTCCAGGTGAGCGCATTCCCTTAAAATTTTACTCTGGAGTGTTACCACAGGTAAACACTATTGTTTTTTTTTTTTTTCCTTTCCTCTTCTCCTTCCAGCACTTCTGCCTTAAAAGATCTGGAAGATGGAGGCCCGCATAAAGGAACTTTGCGGAGTGACTGATACAATCCTTTCAGATGTACAGACTTTAAAAACCCGTTTTGCAAGCCTACAGGACCTCACTAATCATAATTTGCAAGTGTTTGGACAGACTACCCAGGAATTGCGAGCCAGGATTGAGGCTCTAGAGGAACGAGCCCAGGCTCCTGCCATAACCCCAAGTTCTGGGATCCCCAAATTACCTCCTTTTCGTTTTGGCGGTGAACGTGAGAAATTCAGGGGATTTATTAATCAATGCAATTTATTTTTCTCTGCACATGCTTCACAATTTCCCACTGAACGATCCAAGTGCTTACTATAATCATGTTGCTTACCAATAAGGCTTTGATGTGGGCAAACCCTCTGATTGAGACTGAGATGATTGTTTGAATCACCTTGATGCTTTTATTTCAGCCATGGGGCAGGTGTTTGATGACCCCAATCGAGGTGCAACAGCTGAAGCAGCCATGTTAACTTTGCGCCAAGGTAAGCGTTCAGTAGCCGAATATGCCCTGGATTTTAGGAGATGGGCTCTTGATACCACTTGGGACACTTCCGCTAAAAAATCTATTTTTCGGAAAGGGTTGTCTCCACTGATTAAGGATGAACTTGCTCGTGCCGACCCTCCCACTGCGTTAGGTGACTTTATTAACTATTGTATCCGTATTGATGCTCGTCTGACTGAACGCAGACAAGAGAGATGGTTCGAAAATAATCGCACTAACCTTTTACTACCTCCCTCCTCAGCTAAGGAACCTTTGAGTAGGATCACAAGGGAACCAGAACCTGAACCCATGCAGGTGGACTCTTTACAAAGACGGGTTAGTGATGCACGCAAAGAACATCGTATAAAGGAAAATCTATGTTTCTACTGTGGTAAGTCAGGGCACTTCATTATAAACTGCCCCAGCCGTTCTCGTAAGACTACTGCAGCAGTCATTCACTGTGAGTGTTGCGAGAGGAGCTCTGTCATGTCCGAGCCTCAGGCTCCAGAGAGATCTGCTGCAAGAGATCTTGATTTCTCGGACTTAAACTCTGTTAGTTCTGGGGACGATGACGGTATAAACGCTGCAATTTTTCAAGTTTCCTCAGCAGTGTCCCAGCTGAGTTGTAAAAGAAACAATTCTCATTGCTTCCTTTCCATCAAACTCTGGGTTGACTCAGTCTGGGTGTCTAGCTCTGCTATGATCGACTCAGGAGCAAGTGGAAATTTTATGGATATCTCCTTTGCTCTGAAACAGGGGATACGTTCAGTGAAGAAGGCTACTCCAGTACAGATGGAGACTGTGGATGGCTCTCTACTGACTTCTGGACCAGTGGATCAAGAAACAGAGCCTTTGAGGGTCCTTATGGGTAAAGATCATCAGGAGAAAATGTCTTTTATGCTTATCTCTTCTCCCCACTTTCCCATTATTCTAGGGCTACCATGGCTGCAGGCGCAGAATCCTACGATTAACTGGGAGACCAAGGAATTACACTTTCCGGAGAAACAGATGAGTCAAGGAGTTTCAGCTTGCTCTGTTCCTAAAGGAACCATGTCAGTCCCTGAACTACCAGCTGTATACCAGGACTATGTGGATTTATGTGACAAGAAGAACGCTGATCAGCTTCCTCCTCACAGTCCATATGATTGTCCAATTGAATTATTGCCTGGAGCCGAGATACCTTTTGGTAAGATCTACCCCCTAGCGGGGCCCGAGCTAAAAGCTTTGAAGGATTATATAGACGAAAATTTAGCCAAGGGCTTCATACGCCCCTCTTCATCTCCCGCAGGTGCACCCATCTTCTTTGTGAAGAAGAAAGATGGATCTCTGAGACCCTGCATAGACTATAGGGAACTCAATAAGGTTACTATTAGAAACCGTTATCCATTGCCTTTAATCCCTGAATTGTTGGAGAGAGTGCGGCATGCCAAAATTTTCTCTAAACTGGATCTCCGTGGGCCTATAACTTGGTCCGTATTAGACCTGGGGATGAATGGAAGACTGCTTTCAGGTCACGCTATGGACACTTTGAATATCTAGTTATGCCTTTTGGTCTGAGTACCGCCCCAGCCACTTTCCAACACTTCGTGAATGATATCTTCAGGGATCTCCTAGATACATTTGTGGTGATTTATCTGGATGATATTCTAATTTTTTCTAACTCCACAGAGGAACATCATGGACATGTGAGAATGGTCTTAGAACGCCTAAGACAAAACCATCTCTACATCAAACTTGAAAAATGTGAATTCCATAGGACCGAAATTCAATTTCTGGGGTATGTACTATCTACGCAAGGGATTAGTATGGATGGAAGCAAGACCCAAGCCATCAAGGATTGGCCAATTCCTAGAAATGTGAAGGAGGTGCAGCGTTTCATCGGGTTTGCCAACTTCTATAGACGTTTCATTAAGAATTTTTCTGAGGTAGTGTCACCTATCACCCAACTTACCCGGAAACAGTCTAGGTTCTCCTGGACCCCGCAAGCTCAGGAAGCATTTTCCTGTTTAAAGGATAAATTTACCACCGCACCTATCTTAGTACATCCCAACCCCGAGCTTGCCTTCATAATAGAAGTGGATGCTTCAGACTGTGCCGTTGGAGCTATACTCTCTCAGAGAACAGGTGAGAAGAATGTCTTGCATCCCTGTGCCTTCTTTTCCCAGCAGTTGTCTTCGGCTGAGAGGAACTACGATGTGGGCAATAGAGAATTGTTGGCCATTATTGCCGCCTTCAAAGAATGGAGACACCTTCTTCAGGGTGCTGCACAGCAAATAGTCGTCCTGACAGACCATCGTAACCTTGAATTTATCAGGTCGGCTAAGTGCCTGACTCCTCGCCAGGCTCGCTGGAATCTTTTCCTAAACCAATTTAATTTTGTCATTTCTTATAGACCAGGATCGCGCAATGGAAAGGCTGATGCACTCTCTAGGATTCATTCAGCAGAGACACGTCCACTTACTCCTCCTAAGACTATTCTTCCTGACTCTAGATTCCTGGGAGTGATTCATAATCAAGACCTACTTAAGGACATCAAGGAAGCATACCATGCGGATTCTTTGTTGGCTCAACCCCCAAGGGACGTAAGTCTTGTCTTTAAGAATGGTGTGTGGATTCAGGGACAACGTCTGTATATACCTGAAACAGTCAGATTGAGAGTATTGCAACTCATCCACGATTCCAAGATAGCCGGGCATAGGGGAATTCTAAAGACACAAGAATTTCTTTCTCGTTTCTTTTGGTGGCCCACTTACAGGAAAGATGTCTTAAACTATGTCACTTCATGTGAAGTCTGTGCAAGATGCAAAACACCTCGCTCCTCACCAACTGGTCTGTTGCAACCTCTTCCCACCCCGTCCCGCCCGTGGGGATCCATTTCTATGGACTTCATTGTGGAGTTACCAACCTCTCAAGGGAAGAACACCATTCTAGTGGTGGTTGACCGTCTAACAAAGGCAGCTCATTTTATCCCTTGTGTCGGCTTACCCACTGCAAAACAGACATCAGACTTGATGATTAAGAATGTGTTTCGCTTACATGGAGTACCGGATGAGGTCATTTCGGATCGAGGGGTGCAATTCACTTCAAGGTTTTGGCAAAATTTCTGTGCAGCATTGGACATTAAAGTAAACCTTTCTTCTGCTTTTCATCCCCAGACTAATGGACAGACAGAACGAACCAATCAGACCCTGGAGCAGTATCTCCGCTGTTTTATCTGCCACCTACAGGATGATTGGGTGGATCTACTTCCACTGGCTGAGTTCTCTTATAACAACTCTCAGAGCGCCTCCACTAAGCAGTCTCCTTTTTACTCCAATCTAGGTTATCATCCTAACATTCTTCCTCGATTTCCCATAGATACGCCCTTGCCGGCAGTGGCTGAAAGAATCACTTCTTTACAAAAGAATATGGATCTTCTAAAGGAAAATCTAGAATTGGCTCAGGAAAGGTACAAGAAAGCAGCAGATAAATTTTGTAAACCTGCACCAGCTTTCAAGGTAGGAGATTTGGTCTGGCTGTCAACCAGAAATCTTAAATTAATGATTCCATCGTCTAAATTGGGACATAAGTACATTGGACCTTATAAGATCAATAAGATTATAAGTGCTGTTGCTTGTCGTCTTCAACTGCCCAGAACTATGAGAATCCACCCTGTCTTTCATGTATCCCTACTAAAGGCTGCAACACCCAATACGTTTCCTGGACGTTCTTCTCCTTGCCCTGACCCAGTGCTGGTCGATGGTCAGGAAGAATTTATGGTGGAAAGGATTCTAGATTCCAGGTTGTACAGAAATCAGTTGCAATATTTGATTAAATGGCAGGGCTACCCAGTGGAGGACAACTCATGGGAACCAGTCAATAATGTAAATGCTCCTCGCCTGCTCCGCCAGTTTCATCAGAGGTACCCTGACAAGCCTGGTCTGAGGTCATCCGGAGGTTGTCCCTAAGGGGGGAGTAATGTAAGGTTCTTTGTCTCTGTTGACATGTTCCTTGAAACTCAGTTTTCCGTCGGCCATTTTGCTTTCTGTCTTTCTGCAGCTCTTGCCCTCAGTTAATATGGAGTTTCCAGTTTTCATGTTCCGCCCTGATTCTTCCCTCTTGCTTCTTAAGCAGCCTCAGCTGAACAATCAGTGCTCCTGAATCAAGCCTCAGTCAGTCTGTGACCTGACTCCTGGAAGCCTTGGACTTGTACTCCAGCTATTCCCTACTGAGGAACCTTGGAACACTTTTGGACTATGGAAACCTGCTGTTTGGTGAATCCATGTTTGCAGAGGAATTACGGTACAGAGAAGAGATCCTGAACCTGCTTTGGAGATTTATTGTAGTGCTTGAAGTTACTCTGGCCTGCTGTGTCTCCTGTCGCTGTTCCTGCAAACTGTGTGAACTTTTCAGCATGCTTGTATGAAGTAATACAAGTCATTTCATTTCAACCTATGTCTCCTGTGTTTTCCTCGCACCCAAGCACAAGACGCTATAGGAACTGTACACTATACATGACACTGAGACTGAGTCTGTGTGGAGTATTGGGAGTCTGTCAGGCTGGAAAGAGCTCCAATAGTTTCCTGGCTGGAAGTCGTACAGACTGAGGAAGCAGTCCTGGCGAGTCTGAGCCTGAGGGGAAAAGACGGTCTTGAAAACCGTGAGAGAGACGGATCGGGGTCCATGAGAGATGTGAATTAGACGCCTCTGAAGTGAGGAGGTGTCTGAGAACCTGAGACACCAGCAGGTAACGGACAGGGGTCGTGTGGATGATGACCGGGGTCATGAAGATTGTGTTTTGTATAATGAATGCTGCATACTGGTGAACAATAAACCAAAAGGACTGTTGTTTTAGCCCTGAGCGTGCCAGTGTTGGCCTCTAAGACCAGCTAAGCGAGTGATCCCCATCCACACACAGTGTGGATCGTCACATATATATATATATATATATATATATATTACACCTATACTATGTGTATATATCTATTCTATCTATTCTATTGTAAGCTGTCAGTGTGATTTCACTGTACACTGCACATGAATTGCCAGCTTTTCTAAGGACACTAGTGCGTTTTTCTCGCAAATCACACTGATGGTCCATGTGGTGTGCGAGTTTTTCTCACACCCATAGACTTGTATTGGAGAGTCTCGGCCGATATACGGTACAAAACGCAGCATGCTGCGATTTCATTCACACGTATAATATGGCCGAGAAAAAAAACAGTGATGGGAGCTGCCCCATAGATTAACATTGGTCCGAGTGCCATGTGATTTTTTTCTCGCATAGCACTCGTCCGTATTTTTCTCTAGTGTGATGCCGGCCTTAGCAGTGGTCTAGAGCATGTACGCTACTTCTCCATTGATTCTATATGGGATCTCTAAAAATAGTTGAGTTTCTCCTATTCTTGGCAGCGCAATAGAAAGTGTGAAAATTAGTAATAATTATGTACATCGGGAATACTCCTTTAACGCTGCCTAAATAGAATGTATTATTTTTGTAGGAAGTACTAGCCACGACTTGCATCATGACTTTTCTCTGTTAAGTACCGGGTACCATTTACACTGTAATAGAGTGCCATATGTCATTAATCCCTTTATGGCCAATGACGGACATAGCATCTCATAAGCGGGAGTAAGTTCCCGCACCATTACGTGTTATGCCTGTCATGACTATAAACTGTCACTACGTGTTTACACACAGTGCCAATGGTGCATTGCAATGCATTATTCATGCAATCAAAGTGGAAAAAGTGAAAGTCTCATAGAGGGACTAAATAAAATAGTTTAAAAAAAAAAGTTTAAAAAAAATTGTAAAAATATATTTTTTTAAATTACAAAATAATTTAAAAAAATAAAGTCGGTGCATACTTCCAAATCCCGTTTTGCAGGGGGTTCAGACATAAGCCGCCGAACGAGTGCCAGAACGCAATGTGAAAGCACCCTTAAAGGAAACCTGTAATGTAAAATAACACTATTAACCTGCAGATATGGGGGCAATCTGCAGGATAATAATGTTCTGACACTGTGCAGGTCCGGCACTGATAGCCCACTGCAAGTTGAAATTAACTTTAATCCCCTAGGCAGGTTTCGGCATCCAGTCATAGGGGTGGAGCTGGTATAGTTTTAGTCACCGCTCTGTGTATAAAGATCAGTGACTGTAATGGCTTTATCACACTGATTGATAATAGGCTAGTCATTAGAGCCGACTGTGAGTCAGTGACGGGCGCAGTTATACACAGAGGGATGACAAAAATCATGCTGACGCCACCACTAGGCTGGAAGAGTAATACTGACAGTGGGAATAAAATTAATTTCAACTGGCAATGGGGCCAGCAATAAATTATATTTTGCCATAGACATAAAGACCTATTAGTATTATGAACTTTTAAAAGATGCGGACCTTGTAAATGACAGATCATTCAGTTTCCAGCAAACTGGAAAAAAACACTTTTTAAAAACAAATTGATGCAAAAGTATAGGGAAATATATACAGCTATATTTATTCTCACAGCCTTCAACATGATTGTCTCCCTAAAGCTATAGAGTTATACCCCAGCAGAATGTTTGCTTTCTTGGCCTTTTTTCAGAGAATATGAATGATAACACCAAAACTTTTTCTCCACTCATGGTTAGCATTTGGATGAAGCCATTTATTGTAAAAATACTGTGTTTTCTCTTTTTAAATCATAATGACAACCCAAAACATCCAAATGACTCTGATCAAAAGTTTACATACCCCATTTCTTAATATCGTGTATTGCCCCCTATAACATCAATGACAGCTTGAAGTTTTTTGTGGTAGTTGTGGATGAGGTTCTTTACTTTCTCAGATGGTAAAGCTAACCACTCTTCTTAGCCGAAAGCCTCCAGTTCCTGTAAATTCCTGGACTGTCTAGCATAAACTGTGTGCTTGAGAGCTCTCCAGAGTGACTCAATGATATTGAGGTCAGTAGACTGAGATGGCCACTCCAAAACCTTCACTTTGTTCTGCTGTAGCCAATGAAAGGTCGACTTTGTTAGGGGCCTGCGGAACGCACCTAATAGATATTAAGGAGAGGTGCGTTCGCAGCCCGGGGTCCACCGTGCAGGCAGAGCCTGCTGCTAGTAAGATGGCGTAAATAGGAAGTATGAGCGAACTCTGTTATCCCGCAGAGTCGCAGATGTAAACGCCGTAGCACTATATGGCGATATAAGCGGACTCTGTTAATTCACAGAGCCGCTGACACAAAGACTGTGTCCTGTTGGACTCACAGGGAACACAGATGACTGCTAAGCGGATTGCAGTCTGTGGTCAAGCAATCAGAACACCAAGCAATAATCTCCTCACCGGAGTAGCCGGTATTCCAATGGCGTTTTCAGCCGAGCCCTGAACACGTGCATACAATCTCCTCACCGGAAGTGCCGGTATTCTACGGGCTTATTTCAGCCAGACCTAACCACATGCATACATGACCACACTGGCGCAAGCACGTAACAGATTTGATACTAGTGCACGGCCGTGCTGTAAGGACAGCCTTTTATAGCAGCCACGAGAAAAAGACCTTCCAGAAAGGACCAATGGGAAGCTGCTTCAGAACATCAACAGCAGCAGAACCTTCCTGAAGGACCAATAGGAGTGGCAGCTGTATCTGAGCATGTGACCCCTGCTCTCCAATGGGAGATCTTGCCCTGGGCATGCTCAGATGTAGCAACAAAGGACTTAGTCCCAAAACTGCCTGCTCCAACACTGGTTGCAGCAGCAAGTCTCTGCACAGTACTGGGCCAGGCAAGACGCTGGGACCGACGTCTCTGCTGAGCAGGAACCACTGCGGCCGGAAGACGGATGGGGGACCACAGAGGGAACAGCTCGAGATTCCCCCTGTGCAGGAGTGGGAACTCGAACCCTAACAGACTTGGCCTTGTGTTTTGGATCATTGTCATGTTGGAACGTCCAAGTAAGTCCCTGTCACGCGGTCTTATGATATGTGTACGATGTCAGTAAACTATTCTTAAAAGAACAACACTCTATACAACATATAGATTAGCAACATCAGCATGTAAATATAGAATAGATTTACCTGACACGATATCCGTTGAACTCAGGGTTAATCTTGAGGACTTGATACACTGTCACAGGAAAGAGGAGGACTGGGGGTCTAACCTGACCCTAAACTGGGGTCCTAACTAAACCCTCACCTTGGAGGTACTGATAATGGTTCAGAGGTCCAAGTCTCCAGCCTAACCCTGTCTCCTATCAGTCCCTGAACCCTGTAATCAGTCCTAAGAAGGATTCTGATTACCACCAAAGGGATATGGGCTGATCTCTGCTAAATACACAGATTAGACATATAAGACAGACTGGAGAAAACACAGACTTGCATACACACTCAAACACAGAAGGAACATAAATGATCTGGGATATTAAACTCTAAGCAAGGTGAGCTTAAAACAACTAAGGAGCTCTTTAACTTAAGTCTATACAGATACAATCCTATCTGTGGTCTGCATGAAGAATTTCACTGGCAACTCCCAACACAGACAACCAGAGATTTAAAGGAAACCAATCAACAAATAATTAATTGCAGCCGGGAGAAAACTGCACCCAGTCCCAGAACTGAGCACAGACAGAATTAACTCCCTAACTGCCAAACACAAAGAAACAGCAACTCAGCTGTGAGAAGTCAGAATGTGCAACCGCGACGATCTTCGTGGCGATGCACACATGACAGTACCCCCCTTCTACGAGGGGCCTCCGGACCCTCAGGGCCAGGTTTGCCCGGGTGAGTTCTGTGGAAGGTCCGCACCAAACGATCTGCGTTAATGTCAGACGCAGGAACCCACGTCCTCTCCTCTGGACCATACCCCTTCCAATGCACCAAGTACTGAAGGGACCGGCGATTCAGACGTGAGTCAATGATCTTTGACACTTGAAACTCCAAGTTACCATTGACCAACACAGGAGGAGGAGGTAGAGGTGACGGTATGACTGGTGCCACGTACCTCTTAAGTAATGACTTGTGGAACACATTATGAATTTTAAACGTAGGAGGGAGGTCAGACGAAATGCCACAGGATTAATTATGGAACTGATCCTGTACGGCCCGATGAATCTGGGGCCCAGCTTCCAGGAGGGAACTTTAAGTTTTATATTCCTGGTAGACAACCATACCAGATCGTTCACATTAAGATCTGGACCAGAAACTCTCCTCCTATCAGCCATACGTTTATAACGGTTCCCCATAGCACTCAGATTATTCAATACACCTCTCCACACTGAAGCAAGTGACGACGAGAAACGCTCCTCCTCAGGAACCCCAGAAGGGCCCCCCCCATTGAATGTACAAAACTGGGGATGAAAACCATATGCCCCAAAAAACGGGGACTTACCAGTGGACTCGCTCCGCCTGTTGTTAAGAGCGAACTCTGCCAGAGGCAAGAAAGAAGACCAGTCCTCCTGGTTCTCTGAGACAAAACACCGAAGATAAGTCTCTAAGCTTTGATTCAGACGCTCTGTCTGACCATTGGTCTGCGGATGAAAAGCCGAGGAAAATGACAATTGCATCCCCCGACGTAAACAAAATGCCCTCCAAAACTTGGACACAAACTGAGACCCCCTATCTGACACCACATCAGAAGGCAACCCATGAAGTCTCACAATCTCCCCAATGAACACCTGCGCCAGAGTTTTAGCATTAGGGAGGGCAGGAAGAGCAATGAAATGTGCCATCTTACTGAACCTGTCAACAACCACCAGTATGACAGTCTTCCCTGACGACTGAGGAAGGTCCGTGATGAAGTCCATAGACAAATGAGTCCATGGACGCTCCGGAAGTTTCAAGGGTAAGAGGGTCCCAGACGGACGGGTATGAGGGGTCTTAGAGCGAGCACAAACCCCACAGGACGCGACAAAAGTTAAAACATCTTTATTAACGTTAGGCCACCAAAACCGGCGAGAAAGGAGATCTAAAGTAGCCTTACTCCCTGGATGTCCTGCTAAAGCAGAATTATGATGTGCCTCAATAACCTTTTGTCTCAACTGATTTGGGACAAACAGTCTCCCTGGAGGTCCTGCAGGGGCGTCCCCCTGAGCCTCTAACACCTCCTCCTCAAGCTCAGAACATACAGCCGACACTACCACCCCCTCCTGAAGGATGGGAATCGGGTCATCCATTTTCCCGGCCCCTGGGAAACTGCGAGACAAGGCATCCGCCTTAACATTCTTAGATCCAGGGCGATAAGTGACAACAAAATTAAACCTGGTAAAAAACAACGACCATCGAGCTTGTCTGGAATTCAGACGCTTAGCAGATTCCAAATACAGCAGGTTCTTGTGATCAGTAATGACGGTGACCGGGTGGACTGCCCCCTCCAAAAAGTGACGCCATTCTTCAAAAGCCAACTTAATGGCCAAAAGTTCCCTATTGCCGATATCATAATTCCTTTCGGCGGACGACAATTTTTTAGAAAAGAAAGCGCACGGATGCCATTTACCAGGGGACGGACCCTGGGACAATATTGCACCCACCCCTACGTCAGACGCGTCCACCTCCACAACGAACGGCTGTGATGCATCTGGTTGGATGAGAACGGGTGCCGAAGCAAAACATTTTTTCAAAGAGGAAAAAGCTTGGCAAGCTTTGTCCGACCATTTAGAAAAATCCGTCCCTTTTCTTGTCATGTCAGTGAGAGGTTTGACAACAGATGAGAAATTACAAATAAATTTCGGTAGTAGTTAGCAAACCCCAGAAAACGCTGCAGAGCCTTAAGATCCTCTGGCTGATCCCATTCAAGCACTGCTCTCACCTTTTCAGGGTCCATACGGAAACCGGAGGCTGACACCAAGAAACCCAAAAACTGAAGTTCCTGTACGGCGAATACACACTTTTCCAGTTTGGCGTATAGTTTATTGTCTCGCAAGATCTGCAACACTTGTCTCACATGCTCCTGGTGAGACACAAGATCTGGTGAGTAAATTAAAATGTCATCCAAATATACGACCACAAACAGCCCCACCAGATGACGAAAAATGTCATTAACAAAATGTTGGAATACTGCTGGTGCAGTAGTCAGACCAAAAGGCATGACAAGGTTCTCATAATGTCCCTCCGGCGTGTTAAACGCCGTTTTCCACTCATCCCCCTCTTTTATCCTAATCAGATTATACGCCCCCCTGAGATCCAATTTAGAAAACCATTTGGCGCCAACAATTTGATTGAAGAGATCAGGAATCAGAGGGAGTGGATACGGATCTCGAACAGTAATCCGATTAAGTTCGCGGAAATCCAAGCAAGGGCGTAGGCCTCCATCTTTTTTCTTCACAAAGAAGAACCCGCGGCCACTGGGGAAGATGAAGGTCTAATATGCCCTTTGGCCAGACTTTCCGAAATATAATCTTTCATAGCCTGCCTCTCAGGACCAGAAAGGTTATATAACCTAGCTTTAGGTAACTTAGCATCAGGAAGTAAATTAATAGAGCAGTCATACACGCGATGAGGAGGCAACTCCTGACACCCCTCCTCAGAGAACACATCCCCAAAGTCCTCCAAAAAAGGAGGCAAAGTACTAGGCACGACCGCACTGATGACTGTGTTCATGCAGTTACTTTTGCAAAACTCCCCCCATTGGCTTATATCTCTGGATTGCCAATTAATCACAGGGTTATGTTTAACCAACCAAGGAAGTCCCAACACAATAGGAGTAGGTAGACCCTCCAACACATAACAAGATAATAGTTCCCTATGTATTGCCCCTACCCGAAGGTCAATGTTATGAACCTCATGAAAAAGCTACCTTGGCCGAGAGGCCTGGCGTCAATGGAGAATATAGGGATCGGTTTGACCAATACACTCAGATGCATACCTTGAGCCTGAGCAAACTGAGCGTCAACCAGATTAGCCCCGGACCCACTATCAAGAAGAACAGAAAATCTCTCCACTCTCGTACCAACCACCACCTCCACTGGTACAAGGAACTGAGAAGAACTAGCGGACGAAATACATACTCCCAGGTTGTCGTCCACCACACAACCTGGGATTAACAGTTTTCCGGCGACTTTTTGCTCAACAAGGCACGGGATGGACATCCCCCAACAAAATGTCCCTCTTTCCCGCAGAAGAAACACCTTCTAGTCCTGCGGCGTACCGCCAATCCCCTCCTACGAAATGATGTCCCTCCCAACTGCATAGGCTCCTCCGAACAGACAAGGGGAACCTCAACATAAGGGACTTTAGTAGTACGTGGAGTAACAACAGGGGGCGGAGTTACCTCGCACCTCTCCCGGAGCCGTCTATCAGTACGGATAGCTAGGGCCATAGCAGCCTCCAGTGATGGAGGAGAATCATACTGAGCCAAAACGTCCTTTAATTTGTCAGAAAGCCCATGACAAAACTGGCTCCTAAGAGCTGGGTCATTCCACTGAGTATCTGTGGCCCATCTACGGAACTCAGAAGCAAATTCCTCCGCCGGACGATCTCCCTGCTGTATCTTACGTAATTTTGTCTCAGCAAGAGAGACCCGATCTGGGTCATCATATACCAAACCCAGGGCAGTAAAAAATCGATCTACTGACTGTAGAGCCGGGGATCCCGGAGGAAGGAAGAAGGCCCAGGATTGAGGGTCCCCTTGTAGGAGCGAGATAACAATTCCCACTCTCTGCTCTTCACTCCCTGATGATCGAGGCCGAAGCCGAAAATACAATTTACATGCTTCCCTGAAGGTAAAAAATTTGTCTCGCCCACCAGTGAACCTGTCCGGGAGAGCTACTTTAGGTTCAAATCTGGTTTGCTCCGAGGGAGACAAAACTTTGGACTTAATGTCCGTCAGCTCCATGGATAATCCCTGCAACTGCAGAGCCAGCTGGGCTACTGGATCCATGGCAACTGGGAATAATTTTATGGGCCAGTGAAAATGTCACGCGGTCTTATGATATGTGTACGATGTCAGTAAACTATTCTTAAAAGAACAACACTCTATACAACATATAGATTAGCAACATCAGCATGTAAATATAGAATAGATTTACCTGACACGATATCCGTTGAACTCAGGGTTAATCTTGAGGACTTGATACACTGTCACAGGAAAGAGGAGGACCGGGGGTCTAACCTGACCCTAAACTGGGGTCCTAACTAAACCCTCACCTTGGAGGTACTGATAATGGTTCAGAGGTCCAAGTCTCCAGCCTAACCCTGTCTCCTATCAGTCCCTGAACCCTGTAATCAGTCCTAAGAATGATTCTGATTACCACCAAAGGGATATGGGCTGATCTCTGCTAAATACACAGATTAGACATATAAGACAGACTGGAGAAAACACAGACTTGCATACACACTCAAACACAGAAGGAACATAAATGATCTGGGATATTAAACTCTAAGCAAGGTGAGCTTAAAACAACTAAGGAGCTCTTTAACTTAAGTCTATACAGATACAATCCTATCTGTGGTCTGCATGAAGAATTTCACTGGCAACTCCCAACACAGACAACCAGAGATTTAAAGGAAACCAATCAACAAATAATTAATTGCAGCCGGGAGAAAACTGCACCCAGTCCCAGAACTGAGCACAGACAGAATTAACTCCCTAACTGCCAAACACAAAGAAACAGCAACTCAGCTGTGAGAAGTCAGAATGTGCAACCGCGACGATCTTCGTGGCGATGCACACATGACAGTCCCATGTGAAGCTTCTGGGCTGATGATTGCAAATTTACCTCCAGTATTTGCTGATAACGTGCTGCATTCATCTTTATTTCAACTTTGACCAAGTTTACTGTGCCTTTGTAGCTCACACATCCCCAAAACATCAGCGATCCACATTTGTGCTTTACTGTAGGAATGGTGTTCTTTTCATCATAGGACTTATTGACCTCTCTCCAAATGTAACATTTATGGTTGTGGCCAAAAAGTTAAATTTTGGTCTCATCACTCCAAATTACCTTGTTCCAGAAGTTTTGAGGCTTGTCTCTGTGCTGTTTTGTGTATTGTAGGAAAGATACTTTGTGGCATTTGTGCAGTAATGGCTTTCTTCTAGTGACTCAACCATGCAGCCCATTTTTCTTAAAGTGCCTCTTTACTGTGCATCTTGAGACAGCCACACTGCTAGTTTTCAGAGAGTCCAGTATTTCAGCTGATGGTATTTGTGGGTTTTTCTTTGCATTCCAAACAATTTTCCTGGCAGTTGTGGATGAAGTTTTTGTTGGTCTACCTGACCGTGGTTTTGTTTTTACAGAGCCCCTAATTTTCCATTTGTTAATCATAGTTTGAAAGCTGCTGACTGACATTATGAATTCCTTGGATATCTTTTTGTATCCCTTTCCTGTTTTATACAGTTCAACTACCTTTTCCCATAGATCCATTGACAATTCTTTTGCTTTCCCCATGACTCACAATTCAGAAACATCAGTGGCTGGATGAAAGATGCAAGAGTCTGTCTGGATCCCAGAAACTCACTCAGCTTTTATGCACACATTGATTACAACCAAACAGGTCACAGGTGAGGATGTTACCCATAGTAGCCAGTCAAACCCATTTGTGTCTTCTGTGCATGTTATCAGGCCAATATCACGAGGGTATGTAAACTTTTGATCAGGGTCATTTGGATGTTTTGGGTTATCATTAAGATTTACAAAGAGAAAACACAGTAGTTTGACAATAGTAGTTTCACCCAACCACTAACCATGAATGGAGAAAAAGTTTTGATGTGAAAAAAAGCCAAGAAAGCAAAAATTCTGCTGGAGAATGTAAACTTTTGAGCACAACTGTATGCTTTAATTTGCGCACTGTATTTGGTATGCTCAAAACTCACGATCTTGACAGGCTTCACCATGTGTATTAAATATATTGTACTTACCTTCATTCAAGTGTAATAACAGTGGTAAAGCAGAGGGAAAACTAGGAGGAAGGGATTAGGACAGGCATTTGGCCCGGGTACAGCCAGCAGGGGAATGCCATCGAGCCACCTAAAGTGGTGGTCTTAGGTGTCTCCCAGGCAGTGGCATTTTGCCACCCCCGGGATTGGGATTCAGCGAATCAGCAGTTCTCTGAACCACTTGTTAAACTGAAAGTGGGAGCAGAGAGATGTAAAAGGCTGGCTCCCTGCACTGAATTGTACCTTCAGACGAGAGTAAAATTAAAACTTTGTCCACCAGCACTTACATGGTCAACGTGACGTACAGCAGCAGGATGAGGTCACCTGATCATGCTGCTGATGTCACTCCTGCAATGCAGAGGACTAGATGACAAGTTAAGTGCTCCAATAGAGGAATGGATGATGGAAGTGTGCAGAGACAGGCTGTGCATGTGAAAATCTAGACATGATCTAGATCTAAATCATGGAATCTAGACATGGGCATACCCAGGATCAAAACTAGGGGGGGGGTGGCAAGCCAATGTCACATCTTATACAGCTCACATCATATACACTGTACATTATCCTGCATATTAGGTATGGAGCATTAGAACTGTTGTATATTGTATAATACAGCAGTGTATGCGACACTACGCTGTATATACCATATATTATACATGGCACACTAGCCTCTATACAAAGAATAAGAGGCATTATAACCTGTATATGAAAAGTATAATACAGCAGTGTATATACACTCTATATACCGCACACGATGTGTATGACCCTGTATACACCATATACTACACTCTTATTTTGAAGTAAAAAAAATAAAAATAAACAGGAACAAACACAATACTTAAAATAAAGAACAAGTAAAGTTAAAAATCAACAAACTTACTGGTATTTCAATGGGAACTATGGGCCTGCTTTTGGCTAATGAGATGGTCAATGTTCGTTTCCATATTTGTCACAAGTGAAGCAATTTTTCTCTTTCTTGATATCATTATTTCCTAGGAATTCCAAATTGCTATTAGTAAAATACCAATATATATATACAGTGCTACAAAAACAATATACCAGCAATAAAACTGCCCATACAGAGACATACAGCCTGCACTGCCCATCACTGCAGCCTTGCCAATCCATATCATTTCATCCTCATCAGTGCACATATTGGTGCAACTCCGCTTTTAGCTCAGGCTCAGACTGGTATGGTGCGAGAGTCCCTAACAGGCAGGTAAATGTCCCCAAAAGGCAGCATTGGTCCCCAATAGGCAGGTAAATGTCCCAATAGGCATCATTGGTCCCCAATAGGCAGCATATGTCCTCAATAGGCAGCATAGGTCCCCAATAGGCAGCATAGGTCCCAATAGGCAGCATAGTCCCCAATAGGCAGCATATGTCCTCAATAGACAGCATAGGTCCCCAATAGGCAGCATAGGTCCCCAATAGGCAGCATAGGTCCCCAATACGCAGCATATGTCCTCAATAGGCAGGTAAATGTCCCAATAGGCAGCATAGTCCCCAATAGGCAGCATAGTCCCCAATAGGCAGCATAGGTCCCCAATAGGCAGCATAATCCCCATAGCCAGCATAATCCCCCATAGGCAGCATAATCCCCATAGCCAGCATAATCCCCCATAGGCAGCATAATCCCCCATAAGCAGCATAGTCCCCAATAGGCAGCATAATCCCACATAGCCAGCATAGTCCCCCATAGGCAGCATAATCCCCCATAAGCAGCATAGTCTCCAATAGGCAGCATAATCCCCCATAGCCAGCATAGTCCCCCATAGGCAGCATGATCCCCCATAAGCAGCATAGTCCCCAATAGGCAGCATAATCCCCCATAGCCAGCATAATCCCCCATAGGCAGCATAATCCCGCAAAGCCAGCATAGTCCCCCATAGCCAGCATAATCCCCCATAGCCAGCATAATCCCCCATAGGCCGGGCCCGGCGTTAAAAAAAAATTCCAGTACTCACCTATCTCCCCCGCAGCTCTGAAGAAGCACGCTCTGGACTCCGTCTTCTCCTGGCACAGGTGGCGTGACGTCATCAGGGCGCGCAGGTGGCGTGATGACGATCATGTCGTCTGTGCTGCATATGGAAGGCCGCAAGGCCTTCCTCACCACATTCCGCCCGTGATTAAAGGGCCCGCCGGCACTGAACTGTCAGTTCAATGTCGGCGGGGCCGACGGACCGGTTCTTTCACTGTGCGCCCCTGCTTCTAGGGGGGGTCAGCTGCCTCCCCTGCCCCACGGTGGGTGCGCCCATGAATCTAGACATGATCAAAAACAAAGAGGATGACTCCAATTAGTGAAGATGTCACCTGCAGTGTACCTGGATGTACAGTAAATGCTTATTTGTGATACTGACTTTGTCTAATCATTCACGTGTATGGTCTGTTAATGACTATTAACAACTGTAAAGGATAACAGCAGGGTGGATCACACAGATGACACCACTGTTACCACTTTGTCACAGATGACACCAGAGAGATCCCACCACTGCAACCAGATTTCAAGGGGACAAAACTCTGCTGCCTCCAATCTTCATGGCAATTTCGCAATTGACCGATGAAGGCTGGACACGGCCACGGATGCTTCCACTACTAGGCCGGTTATTGGGGATCTCACAGTGAGCATACAGTATATACACTTACGATTTCAATGCATGGAATATATATGCCCCCGGATAGTCACTGCCAACCCCACAATAACAAAAAAGGTACCACTACTAGCTGAGACCATCAATCGTTTATACAGGCCAATTGGACACTTGTTACACATAGCAACATATAATATATTTCTATATTTAAGCCAGAAAGGTAGGCAGTGTTTATACAAACTACACAAAATGGGCACAAAACAATACGCTATATACAATTACAGGAAATAACAAGAAATAACAAAAGAAAATGAGTGAACCTGATGTCATGGAAATGGCTCAGAGCATAGCGGAGGGAAGCAATCCAATTATGAAAATTTGACACACTCACAGAGAACAAAACAAAGACAGACATCCAAATTCTGCCATTTATTAGATAAAGGATACACCAACATACTCCCCTCGATGAGCTCATGTGGCCGTTGGTTGTGGGATGTGCTCCGCCTTCACCAGATGTAGCAGAGTTGAGCATGTCATGGGACATATGGATTGCTGGCGAACAGGTGACAAATATTGTTTTTTTTATATTAATAAATGGGTAAAAGAGGGTTGGGTGTGTTTATTTCAATTAATGGACTCTTTTTCTGTATGTTTATTTCAATTAAAGAACTTTTTCCTGTGTCTGTGTCTTTATTACTTTTGATTACAGGGTTAGTATTGGGGGTGTCTTATAGACGCCTCTCCATTACTAACCTCTGGGCTTGATGTCAGCATACATAAAACAGCTGACATCAACGCCCCAACTATTACCCCACTTGCCACCGCTCCAGTGCAATTGGGAAGAGAATTGATGCATCTAATGGATGTGCTTTTTCTGTGGGATGCTATTTTCAGAATGGAGAGGGCCAATATCCATAGCCTCTTTCCAGTCTGATATTACCAGCCCCCAGCTGTCTGCTGTAGCTTGGTTGGTTATCAAAAATCAGGGGATCCTACACCACTTTTATAAATGATTAATTTAAATAATTTTAAAAAAGGCATGGCGACCACTCTATTTTCGATAACCAGCTAAGATAAAGCTCAAAGCTGAGGGCTGCAGCCCGCAAATGTCAGCTTTACCTGCACTGGTTATCAAGAATAGAGGGGACACCACGCCATTTTTGTTCATTTATTTATTTATTTATTCATTCATTCAATAAATACATTTACATTAAGCTACACATGCACTGCACTAATTATCTCACTGACATATTTATTACAATGGCCAGGAGCCGGCTGGTGAAAATTCTCATCAGCCTTGCCTGCTCTTGCTGCTATCAGGGAGACCAAGTGCAGGTTGATGAAAGTAGTACTCTCATCAGCCGACGACTGACCAGTGCTAACCTTTTCACCGATGGTCAGAGCTGCTGGTTCATCTGCGTGACAGTGTGGGAACCGCAGTACTCTGACCGGTGGTAACTTGAAAGGTTACCGTCGATCAGAGCCGGTGTTTCTTGCACTTACATACAGATGACACCATGGGAAATGCTGTTAGGGCCCCCCATTTATTTGAATGGGGTCTGGGTTCAGGTTCGAGTACCATTCTGGAACCCTAACCGACCTTTTTAAAATTTGGGCTGAACCCAATGGACCAGAACATCCATGGATCCGTCCACTACAACTCATAGTCGTATTGCAGGAAAAAGCAACTAGAGTTAATCAAGCAAGATAATCCCTAGCTGAGGACCTAGAACACATAACACCATCTACACAGTATAGCCATCAAAGAAAGTCAGTGAGAGGTAATTATATAAAACCCATCGCAAAATGTGATAGGAGAGAACCAAAAGAGATAATGGAAAACAACTAAAGTGTAGCAAGCCAAGTTTTCAATGGGGTTCGGGTTCTGCTTCAAGTTCGGGTACAGTTCTTTTACCCAAACCAAACTTTGGAATGCAGTTCGAGTCAGGTACAAGAACCTGAACTTCCATGGGTCCGCTCAACCCTAGTCTTCACATGATCACACATATGTTATTTTCATACTTATAGTTGTGTGCCATCTAGCTTATCTTCCGTCTGCTCTCAAAATAACAGGGGCTGTAGTTTTTCACAGAACATTGAGAGAATTAGGAAGAGAAGCTGGTCATGACTTCAAGAGTGCAAATTGCATATAAGCGGTCACTTAATGACTACTCAAACTAAGGGCTAATTCAGATAGCAGTTATTTTTCAATTATAAGAAAGTTTTTCTCTGATGGAAAAAAAGGTTTCTCAAGCTTCTCATTCGGTGAAAATCGAACAGTACATTGATGAAATCCAAGTTCTGTCCAATTTTTTCACTGACCCAAAAACTTGAACTGACAGTTCTGATCCAAGAATCAAATCAATATCAGACATGTCTCCATATTTTTGTGCAAACTACTTGGTAAGAGGAAAAAATTTGATATGTGAACTACCCCATAGCCTTGTACCTATGATAGTCTATCTGTGTAGCAATCGTATGAGGAAAAGATGATGTCTGAATGAGCACTTAAACTGTGTATACAAGGGGACACCAAAATGAATTTTTGCCTTGGGGGCAGGAAAACCTAGATTTGCCCATTGGTAAGGTCAGTAACATCAGATGCAAATCCAACTTAATAAAATGTATCTACTTCTAAAAGAAATTCTGACTTAAGATTGCAATAGAAAACTTAAAGTAGTATGAAGTTCTGACTTTACCATTGTGGCCTACAACAACCAAGCAAATCGTATATGTACATGTTTATTGAGTGTAGCCTTCATGCAAGTGTCAGGGTAACAAATGTGGCATGGGTTAAATCTGTCCACGTTCTATAACTAGTATGCTGGAAACATCATTGTGCGGGGTAATGTAAGTAATGAACCTTTCATGTGAAATGATGTAGTGTCACAACTCATTTGCATCCCACTTAAAGTGTAATTAAGATTCTCTGACAGTGTAGCTCATCGTTGAGAGAACAAGGATAGCTGCTAAATGAATCCAGAATCCCTTTAGTTAACAGCGTGCACAGAAACCTATGTAATTTTCACTTGCTAAAATCCCTTCTCAAGTGACAGGTAATCAAATTTTTTTAATCTTGATGTATAATTGTAGCCTCCTTAGCTTCTAGCTCTGTGTAGTTAATGTTATATTATAGATTCCTTTGCAGTGGAAAAACAAGTGGCTTTGTAGAGCCAGAGTCATTATGTCTTTCAATGCATATCAAAGCAGGGCAACAACACATCTTTTACTGTTATTCTACATTTTTACCTAGTTTACCATAATGATTTACAAAATGGTATTGATAAAAAATGTCTGGTCCAAACACTAATGTTTGTCAGTACAACATGTTACATTAACCCCTTAATGCCACATGATGTAAATATTCGTCATAGGTTACCTCGTGTTCTATGACAGATAGATCCATAATGCTGATCACACAGTGCAGCTTCTGTACCTTTTTGTTGGAATATGTATGGTGCAACAACTCCATTCCTGTCTATGAGTGTTTAGTTGCTAGATTTGCATGCTGTTCATAAAGTTAGAACAAAAAAAGCATGTGACTGTATTTCTTGTGTCTGTGTATGAGAGAAGCAGCCTGCTGTAGATGCTGCACAGATAGAGACACACAAATTATTTATTCCTGATCTATTAAGATTATCATATATTGTTCCTGATTGTTCCTGAATAAAGAAGCTCTGTTGTCACACGCTTGGAGAGTATCGTGAGTACCACCTTTATGCTGATGACACTCAGATCTACCTCTCTGGCCCAAACATCACCTCTCTGCTGTCCAGAATCCCGGAGTATCTATCAGCCATATCCTCCTTCTTCTCCTCCCGCTTCCTCAAACTCAATGTGGACAAATCTGAACTCATCATCTTTCCCCCATCTCACAGATCTTCCTTACCTGACCTATCTATAGGAATTGACAACACCACGCTTTCCCCCGTACCGGAGGTCCGCTGCCTCGGAGTAACCCTTGACTCTGCCCTGTCCTTCAAACCACACATCCAAGCTCTTTCTACCTCCTGTCGCCTCCAGCTCAAAAATATTTCCAGAATCCGTCCCTTCCTCAACCCTCAATCTACTAAAATGCTTGTGCATGCCCTCATCATCTCCCGCCTCGACTACTGCAACATCCTTTTCTCTGGCCTCCCTGCTAACACCCTCGCACCTCTGCAGTCCATTCTTAACTCTGCTGCCTGACTAATTCATCTCTCTCCTCGCTACTCCTCCGCATCTCCCCTCTGCAAATCTCTTCACTGGCTCCCATTCCCTCAGCGAATCCAATTCAAATTACTAATACTGACCTACAAGGCCATCTATAACCTGGCTCCTCCATATATCTCTGAACTAATCTCCCGATAACTTCCCTCACGTAATCTCCGATCCTCCCAAGACCTCCTGCTCTCCTCCACACTTATTCGCTCCTCACTCAACCGCCTCCAAGACTTCTCCCGAATATCCCCCATCCTCTGGAATTCTTTGCCCCAACACGTCCGACTATCAACCACTCTCGGATCCTTCAGACGAAACCTGAAAACCCATCTCTTCAGGAAAGTCTACAGCCTGCAATGACCCCGCTGCCTCCTCACCACTACCGGAGATATCGCCTTAACCAACACCGGAACTGCTGCAACCCCCCAACCTGCTGTCTCCTTCCCCCAATCCTGTAGAATGTAAGCCCGAAAGGGCAGGGTCCTCTCCCCTCTGTACCAGTCTGTGATTGTTAGTTTGTTTACTGTAAGTGATATCTGTAATTTGTATGTAACCCCTTGTCATGTACAGCACCATGGAATCAATGGTGCTATATAAATAAATAATAATAATCCGCTGCCAACAATTTTCAATAAGCTGCTGGAGCCTGACTGTTACACACAGCACAGCCCTGTACCGGCAAGTCTTTAAGGGATTAATGAGGGCAATTTAAAGGGAACCTGTCAGAAGGTTTTACCACCACAAACTATTAATATTGCTGTGTAGCCCTTTCAAAGATAAGCCATTTGATCCCTTCATGACCCTAAAATGGTTCAGCAGCGATATATCATGTTTTAAAATTAAAGTGAACCTGTCAGCAGGATTGTGACCTACAGACAGTGTCAGGTTGGTGCCGTTATACTGATTACAATGATACCTTGGTTGATGAAATTCATCTTGTGGTTCTTGTTTAATCTTTATTTGTAGTTTTCAGTTAATGAGATTCTGGTGCTCTGGGGCGGGGCTTTATGTGGTGCTCTGCTTACATATTCATCTGTATGGGCGTATGATAGGTCACTGATCTTTCACCTGCCTCCTATTTTACATAATACATATTATATTGTTAATATTACGGTTGATAATATTCTTCATATGTAATATTGTTGGTAATACCTATAATATTGTGGCTATTCTGAGGCTTAGAAAGAAAATTATTTACATCCAGTAAAATGGCACCGGCGCCTGCGCCGTAGCATCTATCTCTTAGTGATAGATGCTACTAAGGAAGTGTCGCCGCCATTTTTCTGCAGCAAAATTATTTTTTCTTAAACAAAATGCCACTGTCTGCGGAACTTGCGCAGTATCAGCGGTAAGAATCAGTGAGCTGTCATAAGCCATACAGATGCATATGTAAGCCGAGCACCACATAGCATGGGAATTATGTAGCGCAGCCTAAAGACGTGCCCTAGAAAATCCAATGAGCCATGCCTCTTTTTAAAGACTATGAAAATTAGCAATAAATAATAAGGCCCATATCTCTGGACCAGTATGGCAGATCTAAAAACAACAAAAACATAATACTTAGGGCGTAGTGGCCATAACATAAGAGCCTTAGAGCCTCATGTACAGCACTTTTGTGGAGACTTTCTCTTCAAAACTCACCTTAGTAGGTGGGTTGAGGGTCATAAACTAAAATTTGCACTAGAGCCTGCCAACGTTGTGTGTCGTTACAGACAGTAGTATATGGTATTACAGATGATACAGGTTATTATTATTATACATTTTTATAGCGCCATTTATTCCATGGCGCTTTACATGTGAAAAAGGGCAAATATAGACAAAACAATAAACGTGAGCAATACAAGGCACACACAAGTACAGGATGAGAGAGGACCCTGCCCGCAAGGGCTCACAGTCTACAGGGATGGGTGAGGATACACTAGGAGAGGGTAGAGCTGGTTGTGCGATGGTTCAGAAGACTGAGGATCATTGCAGGTTGTTCAATTTATTGCCTGTTAATAAGAATCTTATTCTGCACTTTATGTATTATAACCTGTAGGATCATTTTAAATAAAACAAAATTGGGTACAAGCGAGTTACTGATCATTTGAAGAGTTTTTCATCAGATTGCAACAGAACAAAATTAGAATTTTATTTGAAATAAATCTATAAAGCGACACGTCAAAGACTTCAGTTCCCGCGTGATCCACAACACACTGGTAAGCTCGGTACCTTTCAACTTCCAGTTATCTCTTCACTTCTGCATCTTGTCTGCGCCTTTTATTTTCCTGTCTACAATCTCCCTCTGAGATTAAACTGTCAGACTTTTCACAAGTATGTATGAACTAGACATCAAGGCAAAAAGTAGAGTACATCAACCCACTGCACAACATGATATTTATATACGAGGAAGCGCAAAATGTGTATGTTCATCAAAATAAATTGTGCGGCTTGAATGAAAGCTGTGCAAAGATTTTTTTTAACTAGGGGTGTACAGATAGATCCAATAATAACCTATCCATGTTTCACTATATTATATACATATATCATGTTGGAAAACGTGAAGGCATCAAGACATCAGGAATGGAAGGACCAGTCATAAAAATTGAGGAAGATGAATAATCAAAGGTCAAAGCACTCTGCATGGCAAAGTGGTCACGAACGTCATTGTCTTGTCCTTTGAACCATCTGAAGATAAGGTAGGAATAGTATATACATACAAAAAAAGGCTGCACTCAAGCATACTAAAGCATGACAACATAGAATACATATAATTTAGAATAGCAATATGGCTTTGGAGTATAAGGAAAAATTTGAGACGCTTAGTATAAACATTTGGCCAAACATTTTAAAGCCCACCAACCATCGCAAGGTGGTCTCAATTCTGGTGAGTCCCTGACCTAATGTGAACATACCTCTATTAGGCTGATATCTGAATTTCTGGGTGAATATGCACCTCTGTCAGCAATGCCTGCATTTATGGGTAAAGTCCAGGGACCTGGTGTAATTAAAATCACCACCTGGTGGGGGCGGAGTGCTCGGTCAGTAAGCTAACATTCAACAGACAAAAAACCTGACTGGCACATCCAGACTAATGTGAACTAGGTGCAAACCAAGGGAAGCTACCCCCATGTAAAACATACAAAAAAAGGCTGCACTCAAGCATACTAAAGCATGACAACATAGAATACATGAAATTTTGAATAGCAATATGGCTTTGGAGTATAAGGAAGGTAGGAATAGTGACCTAAGTCATCTTTCTAGTAGAGTCAAAGGAAACATGACGGCCGCCTTGATGAGCAGAGCATGGCAATAATCTTTAGATGGTTTATGAATGCATAAATCTTATTTTCTGGATCGAGAGGGTAAGAGAGAAAGTCTAATTGAAGCTCACAAAAATACACTGAAGTGACTCTTGAAACAGTAGTAAAGGAAATGCTATTTTTTTTACCAATTACAATATCTATAACAAGTACAAAATAAAATGCCCAGAATACAATGAAATCATTGAGAAAGAAGCATTTCTGCTCCCCAATGATATCACATCATCTGCAGTGCGGCATAAGAGATAATAGCAGCATTGCGCCCGAGGCAACATGTGTTTTGAATTATATAATATTTTTAAGACAGTTCAATTCCCTGCTGGAGTTTTCATTGTCCTTTCGCCCAATGCATATTAGATTATATATGGAAAACTTAATTCAAACAAGAATCCATGGCATTTACATCCCTCACCTCTAAAATATGCACGCAGTGAACTGGAAATGTATATTTTGAAATTGAATGAGAAAAAAAGAGTCCATTCATCTCAAATTTGACAGCATCTACCCCTCCCTTTCTCTCCTTTGGTCCACACTGTGCTGATCATGCAGTTATCACTTTACATTAATGTATAGATACTCTGATCAGCGTCACCCGAGAGAAATCATTTAGAAACTGCTAATTATTTGAGTATCTTTCCAGCATCATGAGACAGTAGGAAAACCAGATCCCGAAAAACAGTAAGTAATCCATTTCACAGAGTACTCTTGAGTATTCACGTGTGATGTGGTAGTTTTATGCCCCCCTAAAGTGCTTCAATCATGAGGTGCGGAAGTGATAATACTAAATATATATCAGTGCCAAAGGTTAACTTAGAAAATGTGTATGCGCACTGTATGCAATTTGTTGCAGCACAAGACGTAGATTGTAAAAGGAAGTTTCGTAAAATCACAGGACAACAGTAATCCTACCCAGCTTTCATTGACACACATATCAGATGCTTTCTCTATCAATTAAGAGAAGCTGCTTGTGATGAGCTCCTTCTAAAAGTGAATCTGTCACCAAATTTCACAACAGACTTTGCATACATTATGTAGATCTCATTGGCCTGAGGAGACTGGTGCACTTACTTTGAAAATATATGTTTTAATCTCAATCTTTGCCCACATAGCCTTATCGATAGCTCTTGAATGTTGCTTCTCACTTCTGCTGATGAATTTCCACCTACCAAGCCAGACTGACAGCTTCTCGGTTTCCTTTTCGCTGATGCTGAAATCTAATGATGCTCAGTACAGGCTATAACTCTAACTTATCGCTGAATGAGCAGCGATTGAATACAATTGGAACTCATTTTAAGTATCTGAATTATACAGCCGTATGTGACATGGATTTTTAGAGAAGGTAGACCAGTTTCAAAAGGTGTAAAGTTGGCCATACAAATTAGATAGCTTTTGACTGAATGAAGCTTTGACTGATCACTCTATAGACAGTCATCTCAGCCAGCTCTCCCATACACCGGAACACTCGTTTGGAAGAGCACTTTTGTGTTCTTTATGTGAGACGCAATCTCCAGGAAAACAAAGTAATAGGAAATTCAAGATTGGACATGTCTAATATATTTTCCCCAAAACTCAGTTGTCTATACATATTAGACTGTCGACGGAACCCGTCGATGTCAGTGGGTTCGGCCAACTTTAGTCTAATATGTATGATGACCATTTAATAATGGATAGTATCTCCTGTGTCACTGGTTTTATCAATGCCATAATTTGTGCAAAACTAAAGACAGAACTCTGCCAGTGAACTTTAAGATTCTCTTCAGCGGGCTAGTTTCATAATACTATTTTACACAGGCTTCACACAAATGCTGAAAACACATGAACATATGCTTTCTAAAATAAAACTGAAAAACCCCAAAATAAAAATATTTGTTGTAAATTGAATACATATTTTAAAGTACCATTATAAATTCTTTCTAAAACAATGTAAAGGTAAAATGTAGATAAAGATTATGATCCTAAATCAAAAGTTATACACTGAGTGCACAATTGATAAGAAATTTGTATTTTTGATGATTAAATTTATTATTAAACAACTACAGCCCTGTCAGTCAATCCAAAGAGCTAATAAACCAGAAACCTGAATATTTAAGAAGGTAAAAGTGAAGTGAGGTTTTGTTTTTCTTGTGAGAATATCAACAATTATGTGTGCAGAATTATCATAATTTTCTGATTATAAGACGCACTTTTTCCCCAAAAAAATTGTGGGGAAAATAGGGGGTGTGTCTTATAGTCCGAACGCAGGATTTACCGGGGGGTTGCGGCAGAGTTGCGGCGATGCTGAGGCGCGGTGGATGGTATGGTGTGCGCCTGAGCAGGGTCCCTTCCTCAGGTGAGGTGACGCCATGGCACAGTGTCCACGGAGAGTAGAGCCGGGTGATTTACGGATTTCTCGGTGGCGGTGGCCATTTTCCTGAGGCCGCACGTGTGCAGATTGAGTTCTCTGCTTCCTGGGGCTTAAGAAAAATGGCCATGGGAGGCTGCGCGTGCGCCGATAGAGATCGTTGTGGCCATTTTCCTGAAGCCGAGTTCACAGATTGAGAGCTCGGATTCAGGAAAATAGCCACCGTGATGTCATCTGCGCAAGCGCTGCCTCCCGCGGCAATTATCCTGAAGCCACGGGAAGCAGAGTACTCAATCTGCGCATGTGCTGCCTCAGGAAGATGGCTGCCACCACCAAGAAACCCGTGATTAACCCGACTTTGCTGCTTGCCTTGGACACCGGGTCGCGGCGTCGCCTCACCTGAGGAAGGGACCCTGTATCAGCATCACTGCACCTCTGCCACACCACTGCCGCAACCCCCCGTGGACACCAGGCCACCTTATCAGGAAGGGACCCTGCTTAAGTGCACTCCCCACAGCCCACATCGAACATCAGCACCGCCTACACAGGACCGGACTTATCCTGAGGAAGGCACCATGCCTCCTGTGACCTTGCTGTACCACCGCCAGCCCTCAGGTAAGATACCTTAAATTCGGACAATAAGACGGACCCCCATCTTATAAAAATCTTTTTTTCTGCTATTTTCACCCCAAAATTTGGGGTGTGTCTTATGGTCTGGTGCCTTATAGTCCGAAAAATACAGTATTGGTCAGCTATTAGCAGAATTATTGTGCAACTAAATGAAAAACTTAAATTTTTCTATCTCAGTTGTTTATTTTCATTTGGTAAAGTGAGAATAATAACCCGACAGCTCAAAGTGTACAAAAGTACACTCAAAAAAATATATCAGTGCCCAATATATGCCCCCCTTCATTCTCAATAATAGTGATAAACCTTCTATCTGTAAAGGCTGTCAGTTTCTTAATGTACTGATGATCAACTTTTTGGGTTGCACCAACCACAGCCTCCCAGACACTGTTCAGAGAGGTGTACTGTTTTCCTTTACAATAAAATTCCCTGTTCTGCCCATTGGGGCAAGAGATAAGGTCAAAATTACTGTTGTCACTTTAGTAAGCTGTAATACTCTGTTAGTGACGTCTAATGCAGTAATAGCACCATCTGATGATGTTTAATTGCATTACATGTTGTTTTTCTGTAAATCTGTCAATTGCATTGTGGGAGAAACCAATGCATTTTGGGTAAGAAGGTCCTGGTGAAGCAGTAATTTTGTAAGAAGCAGTTTAGCAGTACAGTTGTGTAAAACACTCTCCTGAATTATGTTACTAAAATTCCATTACTCTGGATAAAGTATATCTGGTAAGGGAACTGTTCTGTGTTATTGTGTATTCAGAACTGTTGTTAAATCAGACAGTCATTGTTGCTAAGTTAAGCCATGTGTTCACATGTACAAGCTCCATCTTGCTGTGTGCTTTCACTGCTAATTGTAAATGTCATAGTGATATTGTAAGCTCAATATTTATACCTGTTCTTTGTATTCTTCTAATTTTACCATCCCCATCCATACATTTCGATTCTATACATCCATATGTTGACCAATAAAAAAGTTAGACTGCAGAGAACAGTCTGCTTATTTTGGAAGACAGAGAAAGTTGAGAGATTTGACACTCTACAGGATGCCAGCTTAAGGGACCACAGCCCATGCTGTAGGAATACAGATCTGCTCCATGGACCATCATTCAACCCTCAAAGGTGATTGGAGAATCCAAGTTGGAACAATCAGGTCACCTAGCCACATACATCAACGGACTTTGTCAGCTTCCTAAGCTTGTCTCTACCTCCTCTCTGTGGGTGAAGGAAAAAAAATGAACATTTTACTAATTTTCACAAAAATATTATTTTTCCTCAATTTTTTATTTTTACAAGGGTAACAAGAGAAAATGGATCCCAAAATTTGTTGTGCAATTTCTCCCAAGTATTTTGATATCCCATGTGTGCAGGGCATGGATAGGAAGAAGCGCCTATTTACTTTTGGAATGCAAAATTGGCTGAAATAGATAGCGAATGCCATGCTGTGTTTGCAGAGCCCCCTAAATAGTGGTAACTCCCAAATGACCCCATTTTGGAAACTACACTCCTCCATGAACTTATCTACAGGTGTGGTGATCACCTTGAACCCACAGGTGCTTCACAGAATTTACATATATCGTTGAGCCAAGAAAATAAAAAAATAAATCTTTTCCTCAAAAATGTTGTTTTAACCTCAAATATTTCATTTTCACAAGGGAAACATGAGAAAATGGACCATACAATTTGTTGTGCAATTTCTGAGTACACCGATACCACATACAGTGAAGGAAATAATTATTTGATCCCTTACTGATTTTGTAAATTTGCCCACTCACAAAGACATAAACAGTCTATAATTTTAAGGGTAGGTTAATTTTAACATTGCGAGATAGAATATAAAAAATAAAATCCAGAAATCACATTGTATAAATTATATAAATTTATTTGCATTTTGCAATGAGAAATAAGTATTTGATCCCTCTGGCAGTCTGACAGTTTTATAAGTAAGGTCGTTCCAGATGCGGCAATGCCAAATATGTATACTTTGTTTATTTTTGTTTTACATAAATACATTTATAAATTGGATTAGTATTTTTTCATTTTTTTCTTTGCTTTGTAATTGTTTTACATATATTTTTACAATTTTTTAAAACTTTTTTTTTACTTTTTTACATTGTCTTAGGATAGGGCATCAAGTTTCCCCGCCTTGATTGCTGATCTAATACTCTGTGAGCAGGAGCTTAAAGTCCACCATCTCTGAGTGACCCTGCGGTCATCTTTCGGCCCAGGGTCACAATAGAAACCATCGGCACAACACGATCGCAATTACGTTGTGCCGTTGCGAGCGGAAAGGGAGCTCCCTCCCTCTGCTATGCCGATTGATGTCGTGGTCACTAGTGACAGCAGAATCAGAGTGGTTAAACTCCCATGATCGTCACACAGCTTATGTACAGAGGTTTGAGTGAACACACGTCCCACGGCGCCGTACATATACGGCACATGTCGAGAAGGAATTAATAATACCAGCCCATAGCAGTGAAGCACTGCTATCTGTGCCCGTTACTGATCTAGCCACAGGCCAGCCCATCTGATGCACCAAGAATCACTCTCATCAGCCCACAAAACCTTTGAAATATCTGGTTTCAAGTATTTTTTGGCTTAGTTTTGGCGTTTCAACTTAGGTGTCTAGCTTGCAAGCAAGGGCCCTCACTCCTCTTAGCATCTGTTGATTTATGTGATTATTGTTATTCTGTGATGTCTTTGATTGTCAGTACAAATCCCCTCTAAAATGTAAAGTGCTGCGGAATATGTTGCCACTACAGAAAGAAAATTATTATTATTATTATAGATGTCTTATTCACTGGTGGTCAGGTTTCTGCCTTCCTTACCTTGGCCATGTCTCTGAGCACTGAACACCTTGTAGTTCTAGGAATTCCATGGAGGTTGCAGTTCTGGAATATGACAGCACTGAAAAATAATGGGTTTCATGTTTGAGTCTTCTCAAATCTTTGGTACTCTTTTTCTCTCAACATGGTTTTGCAATCTTGTTGACTATTCGCAACAATTTTTTGATGGTTCTGTGATCACACCTCAACATCTTACGAATTTCAAGAGTACTGCATCCTGCTGTAAGACTTTGAACAATTTTTGACTTTTCAGAGTCAGTTAAATCTAAACTTTTTGGCCAATTTTGCCTGAGGTAAACAAGGTGCCTAATAATTCTTCACACCTTGATAAAAGGTGGTGATATTCTTAGGCCATCCACACCCTACCGCATTACACAAATACAGATCACAAGATATTCTTGAAACCAATAAGCAGTCAAGTACACTGCTCAAAAAAATAAAAGGAACACTTAAACAACACAATGTAACTCCAAGTCAATCACACTTGTGTGAAATCAACCTGTCCAGTAAAGAAGCAACACTGATTGTGAATCAATTTCTCCTGCTGTTGTTCAAATGAAATAGACAGCAGGTAGAAAGTATAGGCAATTAGGAAGACAACCCCTATAAAGGAGTGGTTCTGCAGGTGGGGACCACAGACCATTTCTCTGTTTCCATCTTGTCTGGCTGTTGTTTTGGTCACTTTTGCATTTTGTCATTGCTCTCACACCTTGAGGTGTAGTAGCATGAGGCTACAACACACAGAAGTTGCTCGGGTAGTGAAGCCCATAAAGGATGACACATCAATGCAAGCTGTAGCAAGAAAGGTAGCTGTGTTTGTCAGCACAGTGTCCAGAGCATGAAGCAGATATCAGGAGATCGGCCAGTACACCAGATGTGGAGGGGGCCATAGGAGGGCACCAGCCCAGCAGCAGGACCGCTGCCTCCTCCTTTTTGGCAAGGAGAAACAAGAGGATCAGGACCAAAGCCCTGCAAAATGACCCCCAGAAGGCCACTAATATCCATGTGTCTGCTCAAACTGTCAGAAACAGACTCCATGAGGGTGGTATGAGGGCCCAACATCCACAAATAGTTGTTGGGCTTACACCCCACACTGCAGGGCGATTTGTATTTGCCAAAGAACACCAACATTGGCAGATTCGACATTGGCGCCCTGTGCTCTTTACGGATGAAAGCAGGTTCATACTGAGCATATGTGGCTGACTTCACAGTCAGCCAGTCGAGACACCGTGGAGAACGTTCTGCTGCCTGAAACATCCTATAGTATGACTGGTTTGGCAGTCGGTCAGTAATGGTTTGGGGAGGGATTTCTTTGGAGGGTTGCACAGCCCTCCATGTGCTAGCCAGAGGTACTTTGGGGAATTAGAGGGATGAGATTCTCAGACCCATTGTGAGACCTTATGCAGGTGCATTGGTCCCTGGGTTCCTTCTGATGCATGACAATGCTAGGCCTCATGTGGCTGAAGTGTGTCGGCACTTCCTGCATGATTAAGGCATTGATGTTATAACCTGGTGTGCCCATTCTCCAGACCTGAATCCAATCGAGCACATCTGGGACATCATGTCTCATTTAATCCACCAACCTCACACTGCACCACAGACAGTCCAGGAGTTGACTCATGCTTTAATCCAGGTCTGTGAGGAGATCCCTCCATAGAACATCCGTCCTCTCATCAGGATCATGTACAGGCATTGTAGGGAGGTCATACAGGAACATGAAGGCCACACAAAGTACTGAGCACGATTTCCTTGTCTTAAGGTTTTTCTTCTGAAGTTGGAACAGCCTATAATTTAATTTTCCATTTTGAATTTGAGTATCATTCCAAATCCAGACCTCCATGGGATATTAATTTTGATTTACATTGATCATTTTTAGGTTGTATTGTTCTCAGCACATTCCACTATGTAATGAATGAAGATTTGCAACTGGAAGATTTCATTCAGTGATATGTAGGATGTGGTATTTTACTGTTCCCTTTATTTCTTTTGAGCAGTGTATATACAGCTATACAGCTTGGAGTTGTAAAATCTGCATAAAAATGATAGTTAAAGGTAAAAGGTAAGGCAGCAGTGCTGCCAATTTGAAAGAGGGGGTGCATGACTTTATGGACTTGATCTAATAGTCACCTATAGTCAAAATACATGGATAGTGAGGTAGCACATTCAGTGAAATTAACCTTTTATTCACCCATGCGACATTTCATTGACGCACCTCCATTTTTAATGATGATCATGATAATGTAATCACTGATTATTAGGACATGTATAATTACTGGTCACTGTTACTTTATTGCTATGCTTGAGAAAAGCTCATAGTGATAAAACGTCACGAGTGAATAAAAGGTTAATTTCACTGGATGTGCGTTCTCATTCTCCATATTTTTTGCAAAAAAATTATGATATGGTCGAAATACTCACTTGCCTAGTAATTGTGCCCACAGTGTATGCTAATTTTTTTTGTCGGGGTTCAGTTTTTCATGGTTTGTGAAGCAGGTGATGGAGATTTCTAGCTTAAATTGTACAGCTTTTCATTCCATTTGCGCAGTTATGTCTTTCCTTGCCTTTTTCTCTTGGCTAAGCATTTCCTCAAGTACGTATGTGGTGCAAGATTAACAACAAAATTTCATAATAGTTTTTACATTATTAATGGAGTTATCCCACAAATAAAGTACACGTTAATCAATATACCGTATATACTCATGTATATGCCGACCCGTGTATAAGCCGACCCCCCTAATTTTTCCACAAAAAACTCGGAAAACTTATTGACTCGTGTATAAGCCTAGTGTGGAAAATGATTATGCCCCCATATGCTCCATAGTTTATGCCCCCATATGATGCTCCTCAGATTATGCCCCCATATGCTGCACAGATTATGCCCATATGCTGCACAGATTATGCCCCCTTATGCTCCACAGATTATGCCCCCATATGCTCCACAGATTATGCCCAATAATTAGCTCCACAGATTATGCCCCCATATGCTCCACAGATTATGCCCCCATATGTTCCACAGATTATGCCCCCATATGCTCCACAGATTATTCCCCCATATGCTCCACAGATTATGCCCCCATATGTTCCACAGATTATGCCCCCATATGCTCCACAGATTATGCCCCCATATGTTCCAGAGATTATGCCCCCATATGCTCCACAGATTATGCTCCATAGTATAAGTCCCTTATGCTGCCGCGCTGCTGCAAAAGAAAAAAAAATCACATACTCACCTCTCGGCGCTATGGGGGACAGGTGCCGGTATCAACGCTTGCTCAGGACCCCGGCACCTGAGATATTTACCTGTCACCGGACCGGTCCACCGCTGCGCTGCTTCCTCTTCCGGGTCCTCGGCAGTGAATGATCAGGCAGAGGGCGCAGCGCGCACTAACTACGTCATCGCGCCCTCTGCCTGAACATTCACAGCCAGAGGAGACGGACGAGGAGGTCGGAGCAGCGTGCAGTGGTGGACCGGGGGACAGGTGAATATCGCTATACTCACCCCCCCGCCGGGGCGTCACTCTCTGCAGCCTCTCCTCTTCTCCCGGCGGTCTCCGCAGCTCTTCCTTCCTACAGCGGTCACGTGGTACCGCTCATTAAAGTCATGAATATATGCATATTCATGACTTTAATGAGCGGTACCACGTGACGGCTGCAGGAAGGAGCCGGAGATCATGGGAGAAGCAAGGGGGCTGCAGAGACACACTGACGGAGGGGTGAGTATGATCCGACACCCCCGCTCCCCCTCCCCCCGCCGACCCCCTGGTATATTACTCGCGTATAAGCCGAGAGGGGGACTTTCAGCCCTAAAAAATGGGCTGAAAATCTCGGCTTATACGCGAGTATATACGGTACCTTGGAGTAATCATAGGTTCCACAATTGGATATGTTAAAAAAACATTTCTGTGCTGAGGTAATCTTATAATTGTGCCCCTATTTTGTACTGTCTTATTTGCTGCATCCAACCAAACAGATCTGCTACAGTTCATGGTTAGCACACACCACAGCTCATGGTGAGGGGAGGAAGCACAAGAGTCTAAACAGATGACACAGCAGTGGCACCCAGCTGCTTCTTTCAGTGAGGTAATACATTTTACTGCCTGTTTTATCACAGGAACAACTTATTTTTCCTTGTCACCAGCCCTCTGAGCTCCTCAGTAATCAAGTCAGTGACATAAGTGGCCGATGGAGCTCGTACATCAATGATTTGTTTTATGATGAGCTTGGAGGATAGGAGATTTGACAGAAACACTCACCCCTATGATAAAACAGGCAGAAAGCACAGAAAGAAACAGCTGATAACCCTTCAGTCATTCTATATAATCTACAGTTGTGCTCAAAAGTTTACATACCCCGGCAGAATTTTTGCCTTCTTGGCCATTTTTCAGAGAATTTGAATGGTAACACCAAATCTTTTTCTCCATTCATGGTTAGTGGTTGGGTGAAGCCATTAATTGTCAAACTAATCTGTTTTCTCTTTTTTAAATCATGACAATCCAAAACATCCAAATGACCCTGATCAAAAGTTTGCACACCCCATTTCTTATTACCGTGTATTGCCCACTCTAACATCAATGACAGCTTGAAGTCTTTTGTGGTAGTTGTGGATGAGGTTCTTTGTTTTCTCAGATGGTAAAGCTGTCCACTCTTCTGCGCACTTGAGATCTTCCCAAAGTGGCTCAATGATATTGAGGTCAGGAGATTGAGATGGCCACTCCAGAACCTTCACTTTGTTCTGCTGTAACCAATGACAGGTCGACTTGGCCTTGTTTTGGATCGTTGTCATGTTGGAACATCCAAGTACATCCCATGCACAGCTTCCAGGCTAATGATTGCAAATTTGCCTCCAGTATTTGCTGAAAATGTGCTGCATTCATCTTTCCTTCAAATTTGACCAAGTTTCCTGTGCCTTTGTAGCTCGCACATCCCCAAATCATCAACGATCCACCTCCGTGCTTTACAGTAGGAATGGTGTTCCTTTCATCATAGACTTTGTTGACCTCACTCTAAATGTAACTTCTATGGTTGCGGCCAAAAAGTTCAATTTTGTGTCTCATCACTCCAAATTACCTTGTTCCAGAAATTTTGAGGCTTGTCTCTGTGCTGTTCTGCATATTGTAGGTGAGATACTTTTTTGCATTTGCGCAGTAATGGCTTCTTCTGGCTACTCAACCATGCAGCCCATTTTTCTTCAAGTGCCTCCTTATTGTGCATCTTGAAACAGCCACACCACTAGTTTTCAGAGAGTCCAGTATTTCAGCTGATGTTATTTGTGGGGTTTTCTTTGCACCCCAAACAATTTTCCTGGTGGTTGTAGACAAAAATTTTGTTGGTCTACCTGACCGTGGTTTTGTTTTTACAGAGCCCCTAATTTTCCATTTGTTAATCACAGTTTGAACACTGCTGACTGGCATTATCAATTCTGTTATGTTTCGGTAGCTGAGGAGTGCAGGTAAAAAAGGCAATACACCAGAGCAGTTGGAATCTATGAGATTGCAGTACCCTGACTAACCACCACAACCAGAGGCAGCCGTGGAGCGCTCCTACGTTGGTCCTAGACGCCTCGTCACAGCCTGAGAAACCAACTACACCTAAAGATAGATATAGGAAAACTATCTGCCCCGGAGCAGAACCCCAAAGATAATAGAAAGCCCCCAAACATGCAATGGCGGTTAGACAAGATGAAATACTGACACAGAAAGAAAATAGTACGAGCAAACGCTGGGGCCCAAACTAACTAAATAGAAAAGGATAGGAAGGGTACTTACTGCAATCCCAGAAAACCCTGAAAAGCACCAACTCTACTAATTTCAAAAACACCTGAGATCACACGACCTCTTCCACCTAAATTAGTTCTCTGGTGTAACAAAATCAAAACAGCAGCCACTGAAAAAACTGGAAAAAGCAAAAGTACAAACATCAGTGGCTGAACAAAACTGAGAGGGCAGAAGCCCCCGTAGGGGACCCTGAAGGCCCCCACAGAAGTGCAGGACAAAATGCAAAAATATAGCACAAACACAAAAGAAGAAAATGTCTTATCTGATAGCAGGAGATGCAGACACGACACAGCAGGCTACAAGGGAAACTGGAATAAAGGATTCAGACCAGAACAATTGATCACCGGCAACCCTGATGGGAAGGTGACTCCCTTATATAAGACCAGTCAGTAACACCTGATTCCCAGTCCTCACAATCTTCACTGGACAGACTAGCACCGCTTGTAACCACCAGAGGGAGCCTCTGCTCAGAACTCATCTCAAACCCATTCACAACAGTACCCCCCCCTTGAGGAGGGGTCACCGAACCCTCATTTGAGCAACCAGGTCGGTCAGGATGAGTTCTATGATACGCACGGATAAGTCTCCTAGCATGGATGTCCGAAGCAAACACCCAAGAATTGTCTTCCTGACCATAACCTCTCCATTTAACCAAATACTGGAGTTTCCGTCTAGAAAAACGAGAATCTAATATTTTCTCAACCACATACTCCAGATTGCCCTCAACCAAAACAGGGTCAGGAGGCACAGCAGCAGGAACCACTGGCTCAACAAACCTCTTCAACAAGGACTTGTGGAACACGTTATGGATCTTAAATGTCCCTGGAAGAAGCAAACGAAAAGAAACAGGATTAATAATCTCCATGATCTTATAAGGTCCAATGAACCTAGGCTTAAATTTAGGAGATGCTACTCTCATAGGAATATTCTTTGAGGACAACCAGACCAAGTCCCCCACTTTAAACCGAGGACCATCAGTCCTATGCCGGTTAGCAAACCGCTGGGCCCTCTCCTGAGAGAGGGACAACCTCTCCACTACCTGGTCCCAAATCAGTTGCATACGCTCCACAACAGAGTCAACACCTGGACAGACAGAAGCCTCCGTCTGTCCTGAAGAAAATCGAGGGTGAAACCCAGAATTACAGAAAAACGGAGACATCAAAGTAGCAGAGCTAGCCCTATTATTAAGAGCAAACTCAGCCAAAGGCAAAAAAGAGACCCAGTCATCCTGATCAGCAGACACAAAGCATCTTAGATAAGTCTCCAATGTCTGGTTTGTTCTCTCAGTTTGACCATTGGTCTGAGGATGAAATGCCGAGGAGAAAGACAATTGAACACCCAGTTTAGAACAAAAAGTCCTCCAAAATCTGGAAACAAACTGGACTCCTCTGTCAGACACAATGTTCTCAGGAATGCCGTGTAAACGAACCACGTGCTGAAGGAACAACGGCACCAATTCAGAGGAGGAAGGCAACTTAGGTAATGGCACAAGATGTATCATCTTGGAAAACCTATCACAAATTACCCAGATGGTGGTCATTCTCTGAGAAACAGGAAGGTCGGAAATGAAATCCATAGAGATATGGGTCCATGGTCTCTTGGGCACAGGCAATGGCATCAACAAACCACTAGAGCGAGAGCAAGGCTTGGAGCGAGAGCAAGTCCCGCAGGACTGCACAAATTCCCTGACATCACGAGACAAGGTAGGCCACCAAAAGGACCGACTAACCAAGTCTCTGGTACCAAAAATTCCGGGATGCCCAGCCAATGCGGAACAATGAATCTCAGACATCACACTCTTTTTCCACTGATGCGGGACAAACAATTTTCCAACAGGGCAGCACTCGGGCCTATCCTCCTGACACCCCTCCAGAGCAAGTCTCAAATTGGGCGAGATGGCGGAAAGAACTACACCCTCTTTCAAAATAACAGAAGGATCAGATAACTCAGGAGAGTCCGCAAGGAAACTCCTCGAGAGGGCATCCGCCTTAACATTCTTAGTGCCAGGAAGAAAGGAAACCACAAAATTAAAACGTGTGAAAAACAAGGCCCACCTGGCCTGTCTAGGATTGAGTCGCTTGGCAGATTCCAGATAGACCAGATTCTTATGGTCCGTAAGGACCACCACCTGATGTTTGGCTCCCTCCAGCCAATGTCTCCACTCTTCAAAAGCCACTTCATGGCCAATAACTCCCGATTACCCACGTCATAATTACGTTCAGTAGGAGAAAATTTTCGAGAGAAAAAGGCACAAGGGTTACTTTTAGAGGTCTCTGGATCTTTTTGGGACAAAACGGCACCTGCCCCAATTTCAGAGGCATCAACCTCCACCTGAAATGGCAGAGAAACATCAGGCTGCCGTAGAACAGGAGCAGAAGTGAATCTCTGCTTAAGTTCCTGAAATGCAGAGACTGCCTCAGGAGGCCAATTCACCACATCAGAACCCTTTCTGGTCAAATCAGTTAATGGTTTAACAATAACCGAGAAATTACCAATAAATTTACGATAAAAATTGGCAAAACCCAAAAATCTCTGAAAGCCTTTAATGAAGTAGGTTGGACCCAATCACAGATGGCCTGAACCTTGACCGGGTCCATTTCAATAACAGATGGGGACAAAATGAATCCCAGAAATGAGATCCTCTGTACGCCAAAAAAACACTTTGATCCCTTCACATACAGAGCATTCTCTCTCAAAATCTGGAATACAGTTCGAACATGTTTCACATGAGAGTCCCAGTCATTAGAAAAATCAAGATATCATCCAAATAAACAATCAGAAATTTGTCCACAAAATCCCTGAAAATGTCATTCATGAAGGACTGGAAGACGGAAGGAGCATTAGTGAGCCCAAAGGGCATCACCAGGTACTCAAAATGCCCTTCAGGGGTATTGAATGCCGTCTTCCATTCATCCCCGTGCTTAATGCGAATAAGGTTATACGCCCCCCTGAGGTCAAGCTTGGTAAACCAAGTAGCGTTTTTCACCCTGGAAAACAGGTCAGAAATCAAGGGTAACGGGTATTGATATTTCACAGTAATATTGTTCAAGAGACGATAATCAATACACGGCCTTAATGAACCATCCTTTTTGGCCACAAAGAAAAAACCGGCACCTAAGGGTGAAGAGGATGGTCTGATATGACCCTTCTCCAATGATTCCTTGATATAAGACCGCATAGCGTCATGTTCAGGTACAGACAAGTTAAAAAGGCGACCTTTAGGGAATTTACTACCCGGCACTAATTCAATAGCGCAGTCATAGCTCCTATGGGGAGGCAAGGATGCAGATTTACTTTCGCTAAACACATCAGAAAAATCAATCAAAAAGTCAGGAACATCCTGAGCCTGGGGGGTGGCAGAAAAAACAGGAGTGTTGGTATTAACACATTGGCAGCCCCAACTGGTTACAGACACAGATTTCCAATCCAAAACAGGATTATGAGACTGTAACCAAGGAAAACCCAGCACGATAATGTCATGCAGATTATACAGAACCAAAAATTTGCAGCACTCCTGGTGATCAGGTTCAACCCTCATTATCACCTGAGTAGAAAACTGGGGTTTATTCTCAGCCAAAGGGGTAGAATCGATCCCCAGTAGGGGAATAGACTTCTGTAGGGGTATCAAGGGAAATCCACAACGTTTAGCAAAATCATAATCCATCAGGTTAATAGCTGCTCCAGAATCAACGAAAGCCTGAGCAGAAAATGAGGACAGAGAGCACATCAGAGTGACAGTTAACAAAAACTTAGTCTGAACACTACCCAAGACAACTGAGCGTGCAAAACGTCTTCCCCGCTTAGGGCAGACTGAAATAGCATGAGAGGCATCACCACAGTAGAAACATAACCCATTGCACTTTCGAAACTCATGACGCTGTGCCCCAGACACCACTCTATCACACTGCATGGGTTCAGAAGCTGGTTCACAAGGCAACACCATTCCACGCATACTTCTCCGCTCACGCAAACGTCTGTCAATTTGAATCGCTAATGACATAGAATCATTGAGACCAGAGGGGACAGGGAATCCCACCATAACATCCTTTACATTATCTGACAGACCCTTCCGGAAAAGGGCTGCCAAAGCGTCGTCATTCCATTTGGTCAGGACTGCCCACCTACGGAATTTCTGACAGTATAACTCAGCGTCATCAAGCCCCTGATTTAATGCCAACAAGGCTTTCTCAGTTTGATCAGTGACATTAGGCTCATCGTACAATAACCCCAAGGCCTGAAAAAATGCATCAACATCACTCAAAACAGGATCCCCAGGTATCAGGGAAAAAGCCCAATCCTGAGGATCGCCGCGCAGGAGAGAGATGATAATTTGAACCTGCTGCGCTGCGTTCCCTGAGGACTTAGATTTTAAGGCAAAAAACAATTTACAATTATTTTTGAAATTCTGAAACTTAGCTCGATCCCCTAAAAACAAATCTGGCATGGGAATCCTAGGTTCCACAACAGGCAACCCAGCAAGATAGATAGCAATACTCCGAACCTCAGTGGCAAGCTGATCCACACGGCCAGACAACTGTGCAAACTCCATTGAGAGAAAAGATCCTCCCCAGCACCCAGAGATACAGAGGGAAAAAAAAAAATGCAACAAACAGAAAAATATCTCTGACAACTCTGACAATATTTTTTCCCTTCTGTGTGTACCATACAATTTTCAATTTTTGGGCCGGTGATACTGTTATGTTTCGGTAGCTGAGGAGTGCAGGTAAAAAAGGCAATACACCAGAGCAGTTGGAATCTATGAGATTGCAGTACCCTGACTAACCACCACAACCAGAGGCAGCCGTGGAGCGCTCCTACGTTGGTCCTAGACGCCTCGTCACAGCCTGAGAAACCAACTACACCTAAAGATAGATATAGGAAAACTATCTGCCCCGGAGCAGAACCCCAAAGATAATAGAAAGCCCCAAACATGCAATGGCGGTTAGACAAGATGAAATACTGACACAGAAAGAAAATAGTACGAGCAAACGCTGGGGCCCAAACTAACTAAATAGAAAAGGATAGGAAGGGTACTTACTGCAATCCCAGAAAACCCTGAAAAGCACCAACTCTACTAATTTCAAAAACACCTGAGATCACACGACCTCTTCCACCTAAATTAGTTCTCTGGTGTAACAAAATCAAAACAGCAGCCACTGAAAAAACTGGAAAAAGCAAAAGTACAAACATCAGTGGCTGAACAAAACTGAGAGTGCAGAAGCCCCCGTAGGGGACCCTGAAGGCACCCACAGAAGTGCAGGACAAAATGCAAAAATATAGCACAAACACAAAAGAAGAAAATGTCTTATCTGATAGCAGGAGATGCAGACACGACACAGCAGGCTACAAGGGAAACTGGAATAAAGGATTCAGACCAGAACAATTGATCACCGGCAACCCTGATGGGAAGGTGACTCCCTTATATAAGACCAGTCAGTAACACCTGATTCCCAGTCCTCACAATCTTCACTGGACAGACTAGCACCGCTTGTAACCACCAGAGGGAGCCTCTGCTCAGAACTCATCTCAAACCCATTCACAACACAATTCCTTGGATATCTTTTTGTATCCCTTTCCTGTTTTATACAGTTCAACTACCTTTTCCCAAGGATCCGTTGACAAATCTTTTGCTTTCCCCATGACCCACAATCCAGAAATGTCAGTGGCTGGATGAAAGATGCAAGAGTCTGTCTGGATCCCAGAAACTCACTCAGCTTTTATGCACACACACTGATTACAACCAAACAGGTCACAGGTGAGAATGTTACCTTTAGTAGCCAGTCAAGCCCATTTGTGTCAACGTCTGTGCATTTTATCAGGCCAAAATCACCAGGGCATGTAAACTTTTGATCAGGGTCATTTGGATGTTTTGGGTTGTCATTATGATTTAAAAAGAGGAAACACAGTAGTTTGACAATAAATGGCTTCACCCAACCACTAACCATGAGTGGAGAAAAAGTTTTGGTGTTATCATTCATATTCCCTGAAAAAAGACCAAGAAAGCAAAAATTCTGCTGGGGTATATAAACTTTTGAGCACAACTGTATTAAGCTTTATTACCTGCCAGAACCTGTGGTATTTGCTGACCATGAGCAAGAACATCTCTGCATGGTTAGACACAACAAGTATGACAGTACATATTAGGAGCACATTTATATGATTATCTCAGCACAGGAACATTTTTTTAACACATTCAATTGTGGAACCTATTATTATTTCAAGATCTATTCATTAAAATGTACTTTATTCATGGGACAGCCTCTTTAATGCAAATTTGTATTTTAAACTAACTGATAATTATATTCTTAAATGCACATTAAAAAAAAGCTTCAATCGTTCATCAGTAAAAAGAGAGACGCGAGAGTATTACAAGGATGACTACAGAGTAGATTTATTGTTTGCGCTCATTAAACTAATTAATAAATTTAAAGACCAAGTTAGGACACTCTCTGATAGATATAAATGAGTGTATATTAAAAAGCCGAATAATAAACCAGAAATAAATAAAACATATAACTTATCCATGCATTAATGTATGCCTTGTTACATAGCATCTTTATGCACCTATTCATGTCTACACAATGTTCTTGGCATCCATAATCTCCTGTGAAATATCTAGAATAGGGATTCTTTTATCTCTTTTAAAATGCTTGCATTAAGCATTTTGTATAGCCACAATGGTGCAGCTTATGTAGAATAACCCTTCTATCTGCCCCAAAGGTCTCCATTTGTTGGGTTTCTAGTGGAAGGCACTAGAATCTTTATTGTTCAATTCAAATATTCAGAGAATACATTATTTAAATAATAATGTTTTTCTAATATAATTTTAATTATTTATGTCGCTATCCATAAAACCCACTTTAAATATTCCAGTTTTACACTGACCACTAGAACAAACATAATAAAAGAACTGTAAGGTTCTGTGTACATGTTCCTGAAACTCAGTTTGTTCGTCAGCCATTTTACTTTCTGTCTTGCTGCAGCTATCTTGCCCTCAGTCAAAATGGAGTTTCCAGCTTGCATGTTCCCGCCCTGATTCTCTCCTTTTGCTTCTTAAGCAGCCACAGCTGAGCAATCAGTGCTTCAGAATCTAGCCTGCAGTGAACCTGTGACCTGACTCCTAAAGCCTTGGACCTTGTACTCCAGCTATTCCTACTGAGGAACTCTGAAGCACTTGTGGACTCTGAACCCTGCTCTTTGAAAGACCCACGTTTGCATGGACTTACGGTAACAGAGAAGAAGATCCTGAACCTGTTGTGGAGAGTGATTGCTGAGCTTAGATTACTCTGGCCTGCTGTGTCTCCTGCTTCTGTGTCTGCAAACTGTGTGACTATTTTTGCCAACTTGTATGAAGTAATACAAGACTTTCTATATCAAACCTGTGTCTCATGTATTTTCATCGCACCCAAGCACAAGACGCTATATGAACTGTACCACATACATTACAAGATTCTGAAGCCAAAACGTTAGTGTCTGCTGGGTCTGGAAAGGCTGTGTCTGCTGTAACTGTGGATATCGGATGTCCGGTTGTACTTTCTGTGATGACAGTGGTTGTGACTTCTCACAACCATTCCAGATGTCCGGGTGAACTTTCTGTGATGATAGTGGTTGTGACTTCTCACAACCATTCCAGGTGAGCAGTTCCCTTAATTTTTTTTTCTCTCTGCAGTGTTACCACAGGTAAACACTATTGTTTTTTTTTTCTCCTCTCCTCTTCTTCCAGTACTCCTGTCTTAAAAGATCTGGAAATGGAGGCCCGCATAAAGGAACTTTGCGGAGTGACTGATAATATCCTTGCAGATTTGCAGAATATAAAGACCCGTTTTTCAAGCCTACAGGACCTCACTAATCACAATTTGCAAGTGTTTGGACAGACTGCCCAGGATTTGCGAGCCAGGATTGAGGTTCTAGAAGAGCGAGTCCAGGCTCCTGCCGTAGCCCCAAGTTCTGGGATTCCCAAGTTGCCCCCTTTTCGTTTTGGCGGTGAACGTGAGAAATTCAGGGGATTTATTAATCAATGCAATCTTTTTTTTCTGCACATGCTTCACAATTTCCCACTGAACGATCTAAGGTGCTTACTATAATTATGTTGCTTACCAACAAGGCTTTGATGTGGGCAAACCCTCTGATTGAGACTGAGGATGATTGTTTGAATCACCTTGATGCTTTTATTTCAGCCATGGGGCAGGTGTTTGATGACCCCAATCGAGGTGCAACAGCTGAAGCAGCCATGTTAGCTTTGCGCCAAGGTAAGCACTCGGTAGCTGAATATGCCTTGGAGTTCAGGAGATGGGCCCTTGATACCACCTGGGACAGTTCCGCCAAAAAATCTATTTTTCGAAAGGGGTTATCTCCACTGATTAAGGATGAACTTGCTCGTGCCGACCCTCCCACTGCGTTAGGTGACTTTATTAACTACTGCATCCGTATTGATACTCGTCTGACTGAACGCAGGCAAGAGAGATGGTTCGAAAGCAATCGCACTAACCTTTTCCTACCTTCCTCTCCAGCTAAGGAACCTTTGAGTAGGATTACACGGGAACCTGAACCTGAACCCATGCAGGTAGACTCTTTACAACGACGGGTTAGTGATGCACGCAAGGAACATCGTTTTAAGGAGAATCTATGTTTCTATTGTGGTAAGTCAGGGCACTTCATTATAAACTGCCCCAGCCGTTCTCGTAAGACTACTGCAGCACTCATTCATTGTGAGTGTTGCGAGAGGGGATCTGTCAGGTCCGAGCCTCAGGCTCCAGAGAGATCTGCAGCAACAGATCTTGATTTCTCGGACTTAAACTCCGTTACCTCTGAGGACGTTGACTGTGTAAACGCTTCCATTTTTCAAGTTTCCTCAGCGGTGTCCCAGCTGAGTTGTAAGAAAAACAATTCTCATTGCTTTCTTTCCATCAAACTCTGGGTTGACTCAGCTTGGGTGTCTAGCTCTGCTATGATCGACTCAGGGGCAAGTGGAAATTTTATGGATGTCTCCTTTGCTCTGAAACAGGGGATACGTTCAGTGAAGAAGGCTACTCCAGTACAGATGGAAACTGTGGATGGCTCCCTGCTGACCTCTGGACCAGTGGATCAGGAAACAGAGCCTTTGAGGGTTCTTATGGGTAAAGATCATCAAGAGAAACTGTCCTTTATGCTTATCTCTTCTCCCCACTTTCCCATTATTCTAGGGCTACCATGGCTGCAGGCTCAGAATCCTACCATTAACTGGGAGACCAAGGAATTACACTTTCCAGAGAAACAGATGAGTCCAAAAGTTTCAGCTTGCTCTGTTCCTAAAGGAACCATGTCAGTCCCTGAACTACCAGCTGTATACCAGGACTATGTGGATTTATGTGACAAGAAGAACGCTGACCAGCTTCCTCCTCACCGTCCATATGATTGTCCAATTGAATTATTGCCTGGAGCGGAGATACCTTTTGGTAAGATCTACCCCCTGGCGGGGCCCGAGCTAAAGGCTTTAAAGGATTACATAGACGAAAATCTAGCCAAGGGCTTCATACGCCCCTCTTCATCTCCTGCAGGTGCACCCATCTTCTTTGTAAAGAAGAAAGATGGATCTCTGAGACCATGCGTAGACTATAGGGAACTCAATAAGGTTACTATTAGAAACCGTTATCCATTGCCTTTAATCCCTGAGTTATTGGAGAGAGTGCGACATGCCAAAATTTTCTCTAAACTAGATCTTCGTGGGGCCTATAACTTAGTCCGTATTAGACCTGGGGATGAATGGAAGACTGCATTCAGGTCACGCTATGGACAATTTGAATATCTAGTTATGCCTTTTGGTCTGAGTACCGCCCCAGCCACTTTCCAACACTTGGTGAATGACATCTTCAGGGATCTCCTAGATACATTCGTGGTAATTTATTTGGATGATATTCTAATTTTTTCTAACTCCACAGAGGAACATCATGGACATGTGAGAATGGTCTTGGAACGTCTAAGACAAAATCATCTTTACATCAAACTTGAAAAGTGTGAATTCCATGACGAATTCATTCTGGGGTATGTACTGTCTACACAAGGAATTAGTATGGATGGAAGTAAAACCCAAGCCATCAAGGATTGGCCAAGTCCTAGAAATGTGAAGGAGGTACAGCGCTTCATCGGGTTTGCCAACTTCTATAGACGTTTCATTAGAAATTTCTCTGAGGTAGTGTCACCTATCACCCAACTTACCCGGAAAGAGTCTAGGTTCTCCTGGACTCCCCAAGCCCAGGAAGCATTTTCCCGTCTAAAAGATAAATTTACCACTGCACCTATCCTAGTACATCCCAACCCCGAGCTTGCCTTCATAATAGAGGTGGATGCTTCAGACTGTGCCGTTGGAGCTATACTCTCTCAGAGAACATGTGAGAAGAATGTCTTGCATCCCTGTGCCTTCTTTTCCCAGCAGTTGTCTTCGGCTGAGAGGAACTACGATGTGGGCAATAGAGAGTTGTTGGCCATTATTGCCGCCTTCAAAGAATGGAGACACCTTCTTCAGGGAGCTGCACAGCAAATAGTCGTCCTGACAGACCATCGTAACCTTGAGTTTATCAGGTCGGCTAAGTGCCTGACTCCTCGCCAGGCTCGCTGGAATCTTTTCTTAAACCAATTTAATTTTATCATTTCTTATAGACCAGGATCGCGCAATGGAAAGGCTGATGCACTCTCTAGGATTTACTCAGCAGAGACACGTCCAATTACTCCTCCTAAGACTATTCTTCCTGACTCTAGATTCCTAGGAGTAATTCATAATCAAGACCTACTTAAGGACATCAAGGAAGCATACCATGCGGATTCCTTTTTGGCACAACCCCCAAGGGACGTAAGTCTTGTCTTTAAGAATGGTGTGTGGATTCAGGGACAACGCCTGTATATTCCTGAAACAGTCAGATTGAGAGTATTGCAACTCATTCACGATTCCAAGATAGCTGGGCATAGAGGAATTCTAAAGACACAGGAATTTCTCTCTCGTTTCTTTTGGTGGCCCACTTGCAGGAAGGATGTTTTAAACTATGTCACTTCATGTGAAGTCTGTGCAAGATGCAAAACACCTCGCTCCTCACCAACTGGTCTGTTACAGCCTCTTCCCACCCGTCCCGCCCGTGGGGATCCATTTCTATGGACTTCATTGTGGAGTTACCAACCTCTCAAGGGAAGAACACCATTCTAGTGGTGGTTGACCGTCTAACAAAGGCAGCTCATTTTATCCCTTGTGTCGGCTTACCCACTGCAAAACAGACATCAGATTTGATGATTAAAGATGTGTTTCGCTTACATGGAGTACCGGATGAGGTTATTTCGGATCGAGGGGTGCAATTCACTTCTAGGTTTTGGCAAAATTTCTGTGCAGCATTGGACATTAAAGTAAACCTTTCTTCTGCTTTTCATCCTCAGACTAATGGACAGACCGAACGAACCAATCAAACCCTGGAGCAGTATCTCCGCTGCTTTATCTGCCACCTACAGGATGATTGGGTGGATCTACTTCCATTAGCTGAGTTCTCGTATAACAACTCTCAGAGTGCCTCCACTAAACAGTCTCCTTTTTACTCTAATCTAGGTTATCATCCTAACATTCTACCATGATTTCCCATAGAAACGCCTTTACCAGCAGTGGCTGAAAGAATCACGTCTTTAAAAAAGAATATGGATCTTCTAAAGGAGAATCTGGAATCGGCTCAGGAAAGGTACAAGAAAGCAGCAGATAAATTTCGTAAACCTGCACCAGCTTTCAAGGTAGGAGACTTGGTCTGGCTGTCAACCAGAAATCTTAAGTTAAGGATTCCATCGTCTAAGTTGGGACATAAGTACATTGGACCCTATAAAATCAGTAAAATTATAAGTGCCGTTGCTTGTCGTCTTCAACTGCCCAGAACTATGAGAATTCACCCTGTCTTTCATGTATCCCTACTAAAGGCTGCGACACCCAATACGTTTCCTGGACGTTCTTCTCCTTGCCCTGACCCAGTGCTAGTCGATGGTCAGGAAGAATTTGTGGTGGAAAGGATTTTAGATTCCAGGTTGTATAGAAATCAGTTACAATATCTGATTAAATGGCAGGGCTACCCAGTGGAGGACAACTCATGGGAACCAGTCAATAACGTTAATGCTCCTCGCTTGCTCCGTCAGTTTCATCAGAGGTACCCACACAAGCCTGGCCTGAGGTCATCCGGAGGTTGTCCCTAAGGGGGGAGTAATGTAAGGTTCTGTGTACATGTTCCTGAAACTCAGTTTGTTCGTCAGCCATTTTACTTTCTGTCTTGCTGCAGCTATCTTGCCCTCAGTCAAAATGGAGTTTCCAGCTTGCATGTTCCCGCCCTGATTCTCTCCTTTTGCTTCTTAAGCAGCCACAGCTGAGCAATCAGTGCTTCAGAATCTAGCCTGCAGTGAACCTGTGACCTGACTCCTAAAGCCTTGGACCTTGTACTCCAGCTATTCCTACTGAGGAACTCTGAAGCACTTGTGGACTCTGAACCCTGCTCTTTGAAAGACCCACGTTTGCATGGACTTACGGTAACAGAGAAGAAGATCCTGAACCTGTTGTGGAGAGTGATTGCTGAGCTTAGATTACTCTGGCCTGCTGTGTCTCCTGCTTCTGTGTCTGCAAACTGTGTGACTATTTTTGCCAACTTGTATGAAGTAATACAAGACTTTCTATATCAAACCTGTGTCTCATGTATTTTCATCGCACCCAAGCACAAGACGCTATATGAACTGTACCACATACATTACAAGAACATTTCCTCTGTCCTGGTTGTTAGGACTCCCTTGGTGAGGAGGATTCACAAAGGCATAGGTCTGGAAGTGGAGCATGAAACAGAAATGTTGATGAAGCCAGATGAAGCAGGAAAAGTATAGGAGGCTGTAGAGGACAGATAGCAACAAAAGAATCGGAGTCTCTGGTGGCAGGAAGGCTGCTGATAGAATAGAGACTCTGCAAAATAGCCGAGTCGAGTAATGAAGCAGAACCAAGTGAAATCACAAAGCTGGTTTATATCAAGTAATGCTCTAGCAGCGATGCAGCAGAGCCTAGAGGTACAGAAGAGTTGGGTGTATCTGAAGACAATCTTGGGATGAGATAGCAGAGCCCTGCGATGTAGCAAAGCTAGGTAAGTCAGCAGACTCACAAGTAGTGATACAACAGAGGTTGGGAGCACAACAGATGTGTGGATGCCAGGGGACACACTTGTGTTGATGCAGAGCCTAGCGCAGAGCAAAGTTTGGCTGGTCAGTAGGTATAATTGTAATGATGCATAAACCAGCCGAGCTGGGTTTATCCAGAAGCACGTTTGTATTAAAGTAAAGCTGATAGCACTGCCCACCTGGGATTGTGGGGATTCACACATGTGAAGATGCAAACCCTGAGGTACAGCAGAGCAGGATTTGTCAAGAGACACATTTATGATGAGGCAGAGTCCAAAGGAGTGCCAGTAGTGGAGAACATGTCAACTATTAGAATACTAAAGCAGTGTTTCCTCTGCCTGAGACAGCTTATAAGGCCAGGATGTATGACCTTAGAGATGCCGGCCGGGTTACCATGATATCTCGAAGCACAAAGGAGCAGAAGAAGCTGGGTGCCAATGGAGGAAGACAGGCCAGCGCTAGAGCTAGGACAGGTCAGTAACATTGTTGCTTACCAGCTTCGCTGTGTAGATTAGTAGAGTGACCAGAGGGGAAAGGCATGTTTTCTTTCCAGATCCATGGCTTTTCTCCAAAAGTGTCTGGTGTTGTAGCTCATAGTACATGCTGAATATCTTGTGACATATTACTGGTGCTACAAAAAAACTTATTATTACTGGTGCTACAAAAACTTATTTATCACTGACGGTCACTTAAATGATAGTCCTGGTGTATTGTAGAAGAGCTAAAAAAGGCAATATAACATAAAGATAAAGCTCTGTATGAATCACCAGCAGATCATTGACTGAGTGGGTTGTACTCTATCACTCCATCAATTCTTGAAGACTATGGCGTGCCATATTGCATATGCAGACCATACAGGAAGTGTGTGACTTTTATTCGGCTGCAACACAGGAAAGATTTGCAACAAAAATGGATTCCTTATGTGTGTATTGTAACCCTTCCCTATAAAATTAATAAAAAATAATTTGAAGAAAAAAATAAATGGAAGCTTGGCAGGGGGAGTGGTGCACAAAATGTGTCTCATTTAGCAAGGCAAAGCCTGTTCTGCACTAATGAGAGGCAAGGAATCGGAAATAGATGTCTGTAGATAGGAGTCTTATTACCAGGTTGCAGACTCATTGAAGAGTCAGACATTGACTTACATGGGATCTGCTAATGCACAGTTGCCGTATGTGGAGTCGGGAAGGAATTTTTTTCCCCAATGTGAAGCTTACTGTTGCCGCATGGGTTTTTTTTTGCCTTCCTCTGGATCAACATGTTAGGGGCAGGTTAGGATAGGATATGGGTTGAACTAGATGGACTTAAAGTCTCCCTTCAACATTAATTACTATGTTACTATGTTACTGAGTTTTTTTCTTTTTGTGATAGAGCTACATTGCGGAACCCTAATAAACACATGTTTCGTGTCTCTGAGACGTCACAATACAAAGCAGCAAATTAAAATAGGATTTTGTCAGTATACACATGACCAGCCAGATCGCATTAGACCATCCACTCTCAATCCAGAACCATATCAGCCCAGAAAGAAGAAATACTACACTACTAATTTTAGAAAATACACAGAAGAAATAATGGGCATTGGGCATTACTGCAATATGGGATCATACCATTCTATCTATATCCTTCATCATTTTACAGTGCTTAAAGAAACACTCCCATTAAAATATTTATTAGCTAAACCTGTGTGAATATACAGGGTGGTCCAAAAGTAGGTGGACAGAAAATAATAACACTTATTTTGATTTATATATAAAAATACATTTACTAACACAAGCATAACACTGACAATTAAATTTTATTCTGAATAATAATACAAAAGCCCTAACATTTTATCAACGCACTTGCTCAAACTGTTTTCCATCACAATTTGCACAGCTTTGAAGTCTGCCTCTTACGCTTCGACAAACATTTCTGTACAAGTCTCTTTGGGTATTAATTTCTTGAAATGCATCTCTTATGTAATTTTTCAAATCACTGACACTTTTTGGTTTTCGACTATAAACTTTGTCCTTGAGTACTCCCCAAAAGTAAAAATCCTTTGGGGTCAAGTCTGGTGAACATGCCAATCAGGTGAGCCTCTCCGGCCAATCCATTTATTAGGAAATGTTTCATCAAGATACTCGCGGACTACTCTTGAATAATGTGGAGGGGCCCCATCTTGTTGGAAATAAAGGTCATTTGAATTAGGCTGTTGCTGTAACTGGGAAGAACTTGATTCATTAGAATTTCGAGATACTTATCTCCTGTGACTGTTCCATCAAAAAAAAATGGTCCAAAAACACCAAAATTTGAAATACCACCCCAAACAGTGACACCAGGCTCATTTAGTTGTTGCTCTAATGTTAAATGCATGTTCTCATTATACCAGTAAATACAATTATGTCTGTTAATATGGCCAGATAATTTGAAAGAAGCTTCATCACTCCACATAATGTTATCTAAAATTACTGGATTTTCTTCAATTTCGTTAAACATAATCTCACTAAATGTTCCGGAATTATTATGCAAATTATATTTTTCTCTGATTTTCCTATGTGGTCGGTACAAATGACAGTCAGTCTAATAAAAGTCATCACCTGTTAGAGTATACATCGAATTTTATTGAAGAAACCTCCCAATGATAACAGTATAATCTCCAAAATAACTAAAAACTCAAAATGCACTGTTCTAAATTATTAGGCACAGTAGAATTTCTAAACATTTGATATATTATAAAGAACTGAAAATGCTCATTTTGGAATTTGCAGCATTAGGAGGTTACATTCACTGAACAAAAAAGCTATTTAACTCCAAAACATCCTAACAGGCCAAGTTGCATGTTAACATAGGAACCCTTCTTTGATATCACCTTCACAATTCTTGCATCCATTAAACTTGTGAGTTTTTGGAGAGTTTCTTCTTGTATTTCTTTGCATGAAGCCTCCCAGAGCTACTGTTTTGAAGTGAACTGCCGCCCACCCTCATAGATATTTTGCTTTATGATACTCCAAAGGTTCTCTGTAGGGTTGAGGTCATGGGAAGATGGTGGCCACACCATGAGTTTATCTCCTTTTATGCCCATAGCAGCCAATGACTCAGAGGTATTCTTTGCAGCATGAGATGGTGCATTGTCATGCATGAAGATGATTTTGCTCCTGAAGGCACGTTTCTGCTTTTTATACCATGGAAGAAAGTTGTCAGTCAGAAACTCTTTATACTTTGCAGAGGTCATGTTCACACCTTCAGGAAGCTTAAAGGGCCCTACCAGCTGTTTCCCCATGATTCTGGCCCAAAACATGACTCCTCCATCTCCTTGCTGATGTCGCAGCCTTGTTGGGACTTGGTGGCCATTCATCAACCATCCACTACTCCATCCATCTGGACCATCCAGGGTTGCTCGACACTCATCAGTAAACAAGACTGTTTGAAAATTAGTCTTCATGTATGGCTGGGCCCACTGCAACCGTTTCTGCTTGTGAGCACTGTTTAGGGGTGGCTGAATAGTAGGTTTATGCACCACAGCAAGCCTTTGAAGGATCCTACACCTTGAGGTTCGAGGGACTCCAAAGGCACCAGCAACTTCAAATATTTGTTTGCTGGTTTGTAATGGCTTTTTAGCAGCTGCTCTCTTAATCCGATGAACTTGCCTGGCAGAAACCTTCCTCATTCTGTCTTTATCAGCACGAACACAGTACGATGATCACGCTTAAGTTTATGGAAATATCTAATGTTTTCATCCCTTGACCAAGGCATTGCACTATTTGATGCTTTTCAGCAGCAGAGAGATCCTTTTTCTTTCCTATGTTACTTGAAAACTCTGGCCTGCTTATTAGTGTGGAACACCCAGTTTTCCTTTTATTGGGCTCACATGGAAAAATAATTATCACAGGTATCTGAGATTGATTTCAGTGATCCAAAGAACCCTGAGACACAATACCATCAATGGGTTTCATTTACAAAAAAAAAAACGCTATAACACTTAAAACCAATTTGCATAATAATTTGGAACATGGTGTCTAAACATATATTCACACAAGATACCCATCCAATCTACACAGGCAAAGAAAATTAAATTATGTGTAATGTTGAGAATTGACACAGGTAAAAAGTTTTGTACACATGAAGAAAGAGAGGTGCAAAAAGACACAGAAAGTCACGACAGCAGCTGAAATCTGTTAGTAATTAGAAAGCAATCCTCCAAATTAATGAAAAATAATATCAGCTGATGGCCTTTAAAAAGGCATCTCATTACCAAGGTGCTAAACAAGAAACATCTCTGAGTCATGATGGGAAAAAAACAGTGAGCTGTCTCAAGACCTTTGCAACCTTATTGTTGCAAAACATACTGTTTACACTGGTTTTATAAAAAAAAATCTAAACTACTAAGGACTCCAGTGAACACTGTTGGGACCATAATCCAGAAGTGGAAAGAACATAATTTCACCATAAACTGGCCACGACCAGGTGCTCCCTATATGATTTCAGACAGACAGATGCGTGAAAAGAATTATCAGAAGGGTTGTCAAAGAGCCAAGGACCACCTGTGGAGAGCTTGAAAAAGAACTGGAATTAGCAAGCATAATTGTTTCAAAGAAAATTATAAGTAATGCACTCATCCTCCATGCCCTGCATGCACCGCTCACCATGCCAAACTACATTACTGTGATTGGCTGGCAGCGCAGCGTCATAGTCATAGCCTATGAATCATAGTCTATGACTATGTGTGTGCGGAGAATATGTGCGGGGGGTCTGTGAAGGTGTGTGTGTGTGTGTGAGGCTGTGCCGGGCTCTGCTGTGTCCATCGTGGGACACTTGTTTTTAAAGAGGGACATCGGAAAGGTGAGTATAGTTTGGTTTATTATTTTAATATTTGCAGGAGATGAGGGCTTCGGGGAATTAGGTGTGTGCGGTGCGTATGTACTCTATGTTATGTGTTGTATGTTATGTATATGTACTGTATTATGCTGTATGTTCTGTATGTTTTTTTTTTTTTTTTTAACATTCACCACATTAGCCGGATGATGGGAATACTACTTTCCCATTATCCGCTAATGCTGTCACTGTAACAGGCATAGCTGGATGGGACAAATAGTCCCATCTGACGATGACCACACAGCCAGCAGAGCCCATACCTGGCAGAGCCCCGCACAGCCCGGCAGAGCCCAGCACAGCCTCGCACAGCACCGGCAGAGCCCGCAAAGCCCCAGCAGAGGCCGGCACAGCCCCGCACAGCACCGGCAGAGCCCAGCACAGCCCCAGCAGAGGCCGGCACAGCCCCGTACAGCACCGGCAGAGCCCAGCACAGCCCAGCAGAGGCCGGCACAGCCCTGCATAGCATCGGCAGAGCCCGGCACAGGCTCAGCAGAGCCCGAGCAAGCAGAGCCTGGCACAGCCCCCCAGCACACTTTCTCCGCCCGCACACATTCTCTGCCCACACACATTCCCTGCCCATTACTCGCATTTCCATAGACTTACATTGGACTCGCTACTCGTTACGAATACCCGAGTATTAGGAGCTACTCGTAACGAGTACAGCAAGTCCGAGTATTTCACTACTCACTCATCCCTAATTATGAACCATTTAAATGTATGAAAGTTTTATAAACATTCAGTGGATAATAAGGATAAGAATTTGGCTTACAGAAGTAAGAATGCTGGCTAGTTCTCCCTTTATGTGTAAAATGTATGACTTTATATTGCAGCCGTGTATTTTCCCCTTCTATGGAGAACTTTTATGTTCAGACTGTGAAAGCAGTTGAGCTAAACAGTTGTCAGACAGTCCCTCGAGATGTGGAGAAAATAACTGCCTGACTCATAAGGATATCAGAACTTATTGTACTGATTACATCCCGCATTGTGCCTGTGTTTGTTGTATATATGTGTGGGAAGCATCAAGCGGATTATGCTGGGAGTGAAATGAGGGAGAAATGAAGAGCTCTTTATTTCTACTTGTGTATCCTGCTGTTTCTGAGAAATTGGGAAAGTCTTCTAGAATTGTGTAGCTGCTCACTACTGTCTGCGGCGGGAGCTGGACACCAAAGCAAAATGATACATTTCATGAATGCACGACATGGCCCTGGTCTGTCCTCTAGTTTATTTTTTCTGAAACCTAACATAAGGATTGCACTATAAATACAGAGCTGATCTGCAGAAGAAAGCAAAGAAATGCCACAAAAGATTATAGTCAGTGGTTACTAAATTATGTCAGTACTGGAAGAAACATCTGGCTCTGGGGCATGGAGAAACATTATTGTGGTAACATTGGGTAAACTACAAATGGTATTATTTGCTCATGTGGTTTCTAGGACTGTAACACGTTTCTGTAAATGTCCTAAATGCAGACAGACTTTTTAATTTTAAATAGAATATAGTGCATATAGTACAAAGCATGGAACCCCCTGGGGCACAGACAGAGGAGGGCCCCTGAGCAAGGACATTATTCAGGCCCTTTGCAGTCCAATAACCCATCATAATGCACAATTTCATCTGTTTTGGAGGTGGAAATGGCCCCCTCGCCTCTTGGCCCCTGTATGTCCTTGCCCGATTGGTATTGGTAAAATAGGATTAAAGTTCTTAAGTTGAATGTTAAATCAGCACTGGGCTTATGATGGGTGTTGCAGTTTTTCTTGTGAAATTTATGCTCATTCAAAGGGGTTCTCGAAAGCAGAAGATGGTCTCACACCACACTTTGAAATATGACACTTATACATGGCAGGCTATCAATCACTAGCTGAGGCAAGCCAGACAGCAACTTTTCACAAAGGGGATCTGTCACCAGGATTTTGCCACCTAACTTGAGAGCAGAATAATGTAGAGACATAGACCCTGAACCCAGCCATGTGTCACTTACTGGGCTGTTTGCTGTAGTTTTGATAAATTTACTATTTCATCACTATAGAACTGGTAAATCTGCTGCCATGTAATCCTCCATATTCATGAGCTGTGCTTAACCCCATCCCCAGCACTGATTGGCAGCTTTCTGCCTATGTACAGCGCACACAGAAAGCTGACAATCAGTTTTTTGGGACGGGTTATACATAACTCATTAATCAGAGAACTGGAAGATATGCAGCAAAGAAAACATTGATTGTCAAAACTGTAGCAAGCAGCTCAAACAGTGATACATCACTGGAATCAGGGTCTCTGCATCTAGATCTTGGTACTCTTAGATGGAATAGCAAGAACCTGGTGACAGATTCCCGTTAAAGGACTATGCAATAATTAAGAGTACATGGACTGTCTGAAGTCTGTAAGAAATGGCCATGTCATATTGGACCCTTTGTACATCCATAGTATCAACTTGGAGGTGTCACGGTCCTGGGCACATAGCTGTCCATTGTCCCATATCTACCAAACAGATTGACTGCAGCATAGGGAGGCACTGTTCATACTATGCCTATCCGGCTGCAGTGTAGACTTTCAACCCGGCGAGGGGGCCGCAGGCATGTCCCTTGACCATAAATGGGTACTGGTTTGTGGACTCATGGCGTTTGATGACCCTAATAAGGGCCACACTCCCTCACCAGTTGATTCTTGGAAAGCTCGTGGGCATCTGGTGTATTCACGGTCCCATGAGGTCAGAGTAGTTAAAGACCTGCTACACCCAATTATAATAGAGCTAGGTTTTAGCTTATTCTTGGACGTACGGCGAAAGGCAGAGGTGCCAAGTTTTTCACAAAAGAGCAGGTTCGACCATAAAGAATCCCCATCACAGTCGGAGGCAGATGAGTTCCCCCTGTGTGTCCTTGCTTGCGACAAGGACGAGACAGTGACCTATGGGGCCAGTATTCCTGAGTTGGAGGCTTCTGGGGGGAATTTTGGGACTGCTCAAACGAAGGATCTTACATTATAAGGAGCATTTGATAATTTTACAATTTTAAATGGGGTTGCTAAAGAGACCGGGGCTGACAGCAGGTTTCCATAGTTTGCAGTAAACGGTGACTTGCTATACTGGGTTATTAAACTGATGGGGGAGGTAATAGAACAACTATTAGTACCAGGACCCTATAGACATAGAGTGTTAGACCTGGACCACTCTGATGTCTTGAGTGGGCATCTGGAAGTAGACAAAATCCAAGAGAGGTCCTTCAAAGGTTTTACTGGCCTGGATGTCACCGAGAAATTGCTAACTATTGCTGGTTGTGTCCCATCTGTCAGCTAACTACTCCAGTCTCTCACTTCCATAGTCCCCTAGAGCCATTACCCATTACAGAGGTCCCATTTGACTGCATTCCCATGGATCTTGTCAGGCTCCTAGTTAAATCCACCAGAGGGCACCAATATATCCTAGTGGTCATGGATTACATGGAGCGCCCGCCAGGGCAGTGGGGATGCTCGATACCGGGCCGCTTCTTAAAGGGGCAGTGTCACGGTAGCATTGCCCCGGTCAATGGCTCTGGGCGTCCAATAAAAGGGGAGATGATGAAAAGGGATAATAGTTTGTAATAAAGTGTTGGTGACCCACCTGTGGTATTCCGCAATAAAGATGTTGGCTGACGCTGCAGATTCAGTTCACTGGGACAGTTGTTGATGCAGCAGAGTTGGTTCCGCTCTCCACAGGCAGAGCTATGTCCCAGGGCAGTTAGGATAGTAAAGGTGATCAGTCTCTCAAGCCAGCAGCCGCGGACCTTGTCGGGCGACATCCTCTGAGTCCCCTTCCTCCTATATGACTGCCTTTTCAGCAAATAATTGTGAATGTGGCTGAGACACGTAAAGATACTTCCACCTCTGGCTTGCTAGCTGAGTCTTGAAATCCTCCACTAAGCTTGGGGGCCGGTTCACCACTGCGACCTGGTCCCTCCAACACTGGATCGGGCCCCACAGATGGATCTCTCACTATCTGTGCCCCTAGTACACCTTCTGTCCTCCGGGAGCTTCCTTCTGTCTTTCCCTCTCAATTCTCTCTAATCATCCGGGTACAAGCTCCTCACAGCTTGAGCTCCCCTCAGGTTCTGTGTTGTGAATGTGCTAGAGATGGTTTCTGAGCAGGGGCTCCCTCTGGTGGTTACAGACAGTACTGAACCTTTCAGCGAGGAGTGGCAATCTGGAATCACGGACTGGTCTAATATAAGGGAGGTTCCCTCCCATGATGGTTGCCGGTGATCAATTGTTCTTGTCTCAATTGCGGTTCCTGGTTCATTTGGAAGTTTGCTGCAGTCCTGCCTGCATCTCCTGCTTTCAGATGAGATATTTTTTGCTTTTCTTTTTGTGCTTGCTTTTTGCATTCTTTTCTGCACTTTTGTGGAGGTCAGCCAGGTCCCCTCCTGGGGCCTGAGCTCCTCACAGTTTTTTCTACAGCCACTGTTATTTGCTCATTTGCTTTTTCCTGTTTTTTCAGCGGCTGCGGCTTGTTCACACTGAGACCTGATTTAGTGGGTGGCAAGATCTGTGATCTCAGTATTTTTGTAATCAGAATTGTTGGATTTTTGTAGGTTTTTCTGGGTTGCAGAAAGTAATCTCTCCTGTCCTATCCTATTTAGTCAGCTTGTGGCCCCAGCGTTTGCTCAGTCTATTTTCTGCCTATGTTTGTATTTTCATCTTGTCTAACCGCCATTATATGTTTGGGGGCTTCCTATTTTCTTTGGGGATCTGCTCCGGGGCAGATAGCTTTCATCTTTCTGCCTTTAGGTGTAGTTATCTCTCAGGCTGTGACGAGGCATCTAGGATCAACGTAGGAACGCTCCACGGCTACCTCTAGTTGTGTCATTAGTTTAGGAATCTGCAACCCATCAGTTACCAACATCTCAGGTGTTTGGCTGCCCTGCTGTTGTTCCTGTCCTCCTCAGCTACCGAAACATAACAGTATCACCGGCCATAACTGAAAATTATATGGTACTCACAGAAGGGAAAAATAGTGTGGAAAGATAAAAGTTGTCCGAGTTGTCAGAGATTTTTTCTTTTTTCTGTCTGTTGCATTTTTTTCCCTCTTTTTCTCTGGGTGCTGAGGAGGATTTTTTTTTCTCTCAATGGAGTTTGCACAGTTGTCTGGCCATGTGGATCAGCTTGCCACTGAGGTTCGCAGTATTGCTACCTATCTTGCTGGGTTGCCGGTTGTGGAACCTAGGATTCCCATGCCAGATTTGTTTTTGGGGGATCGGGCTAAATTTCTGAATTTCAAAAATAACTGTAAGTTGTTTTTGCCTTAAAGCCTAAGTCTTCAGGTAACGCAGAAAAGCAGGTTCAAATTGTCATCTCTCTCCTGCACGGCGATCCTCAGGATTGGGCTTTTTCCCTGACACCTGGGGATCCTGTTTTGAGTGATATTATGCATTTTTTCTGGCTCTGGGGTTATTGTACGATGAACCTAATGTCACTGATCAAGCTGAAAAAACCTTGCTGGCATTAAATCAGGGTCTTGAAGACGCTTAGTTGTACTGTCAGAAATTCCGAAAGTGGGCAGTCCTGACCAAATGGAATGATGATGCTTTGGCAGCCCTTTTTCGGAAGGGGCTGTCAGAGAATGTAAAGGATGTTATGGTGGGATTCCCTGCTCCCTCTGGTCTCAATGATTCTATGTCATTGGCTATTCAAATTGACAGACGATTGCGTGAGCGCAGAGGTATGCGTGAGATAGTGTTGCCTTGTGAGCCAGCTTCTGAGCCCATGCAGTGTGATAGAGTGACTTCTGGGGCTCAGCATCATGAGTTTCGAAAGCGCAGTGGGTTATGTTTCTACTGTGGTGATGCCTCTCATGCTATTTCAGTCTGCCCTAAGCGGGGAAGACATTTTGCACGCTCAGTTGTCTTGGGTAGTGTTCAGACTAAATTTCTGTTGACTGTTACCCTGATTTGCTCCCTGTCCACATTTTCTGCTCAGGCTTTTGTTGATTCAGGAGCAGCTATTAACCTGATGGATTTTGACTTTGCCAAACGTTGTGGGTTTCCCATGATACCCCTGCGGAAGTGTATTCCCCTACTGGGCATTGATTCCACCCCTTTGGCGGAGAATAAACCCCAGTTTTCTACTCAGGTGATAATGAGGGTTGAACCAGATCATCAGGAGAGTTGCAAATTTATGGTGCTGTATAATCTGCATGACATTATTGTACTAGGTTTCCTTTGGTTACAGTCTCATAATCCTGTTTTGGATTGGAAATCTGTGTCTGTGACCAGTTGGGGCTGCCAATGTGTTAATGCCGACACTCCTGTTTTTTCTGCCTCTCCCAAGTCTCAGGATGTTCCTGACTTTTTGACTGATTTTTCGGATGTATTTAGTGAAAGTAAATCTGCATCTTTGCCCCCTCACAGGAGCTACGATTGCGCTATTGAATTAGAGCCTGATGGTAAATTTCCTAAAGGTCGCCTTTTTAACTTGTCTGTACCTGAACACGATGCTATGCGATCTTATATCAAGGAGTCAATGGAGAAGGGTCATATCAGACCATCCTCTTCACCCTTGGGTGCTGGTTTTTTCTTTGTGGCCAAAAAGGATGGTTCATTGAGGCCGTGTATTGATTATCGTCTCTTGAATAAGATCACTGTGAAGTATCAATATCCGTTACCCTTGATTTCTAACCTGTTTTCCAGGGTGAAAAGTGCTAGTTGGTTTACCAAGCTTGACCTCAGGGGGGCGTATAACCTTATTCGTATTAAGCACGAGGATGAATGGAAGACGGCGTTTAATACCCCAGAGGGGCATTTTGAGAACCTAGTGATGCCCTTTGGGCTCGCTAATGCTCCTTCCGTCTTCCAATCCTTCATGAATGATATTTTCAGGGATTTTGTGGATAAATTTCTGATTGTTTATTTGGTTGATATCTTGATTTTTTCCAATGACTGGGACTCTCATGTGAAACATGTTCGGACTGTGTTCCAGATTTTGAGAGAGAATGCACTGTATGTGAAGGGATAAAAGTGTCTTTTTGGCGTACATAAGGTCTCATTTCTGGGATTCATTTTGTCTCCGTTGTTATTGAAATGGACCCGGTCAAGGTTCAAGCCATCTGTGATTGGGTCCAACCTACTTCATTAAAGGCTCTTCAGAGATTTTTGGGTTTTGCCAATTTTTATCGTAAATGTATTGGTAATTTCTCCGGTATTGTTAAACCATTGACTGATTTGACCAAAAAGGGTTCTGATGTGGTGAATTGGCCTCCTGAGGCAGTCTCTGCGTTTCAGGAACTTAAGCAGAGATTCATGTTATGTTTTGGTAGCTGAGGAGAGCAGGCAAAAACGGCAATACACCAGAGAGGTTGGAATCTACTGGATTGAAGTACCCTGACTAACCACCACAACTAAAGGCAGCCGTGGAGCGTTCCTACGTTGGTCCTAGATGCCTCGTCACAGCCTGAGAGGCTAACTACACCTAAAGATAGAAAGAGGAAAGCTATCTGCCCCGGAGCAGATCCCCAAAGAACATAGGAAGCCCCCAAACATGTAATGGCGGTTAGACAAGAGGAAATACAGACACAGACAGAAAATAGTATGAGCAAATGCTGGGGCCCAATCTGCCTAGACAGAAAAGGATAGGAAGGATACTTACTGTAATTCCAAAAAACCCTAAAAAAAACAACACTACTAATTGCAAAAACACCTGAGATCACACGACCTCTACCACCTAAATTAGTTCTCTGGTGTAACAAAACTAAGCCGCAACCACAGAAAAACTGGAAAAGGCAAATGAACAAACAACAGTGGCTCCAGAGGAACCGAGAGGAGACCAAGCCCCCGGGGAGGAGGGAACCTGGCCAACCTCACAGAAATGCAGAGAAAAATGCAAATGGCAAGCACAAAAACAGAAAACAGAAAATATCTTATCTGAGAGCAGGAGAAGAGGCAAGACTCAGCAAGCTTCCAAGTGAACTAGGAAACAACATTGAGACAAGAACAATTGATCACCGGCAAACATGATGGGGGGAAACCTCCCTTATATCCAGCCAGTCTGTACTTCCTGATTGCCAATCCTCATTGAATGGTTCAGTACTGTTTGTAACCACCAGAGGGAGCTTCTGCTCAGAATTCATTTCTAAAACATTCATAACAGATTCACTTCTGCTCCTGTTCTACGGCAGCCTGATGTTTCTCTACCGTTTCAGGTGGAGGTTGATGCCTCTGAAATTGGGGCAGGTGCCATTTTGTCCCAAAGAGATCCAGAGACCTCTAAGAGTAACCCTTGTGCCTTTTTCTCTCGAAAATTTTTTCCAACTGAACGTAATTATGACGTGGGTAATCGGGAGCTATTGGCCATGAAGTGGGCCTTTGAAGAGTGGAGACATTGGCTGGAAAGAGCCAAACATCAGGTGGTGGTCCTCACGGACCATAAGAATCTGGTTTATCTCGAATCAGCCAAGCGACTTAATCCTAGACAGGCCAGGTGGGCCTTGTTTTTCACACGTTTTAATTTTGTGGTTTCTTTTCTTCCTGGCACTAAGAATGTTAAGGCGGATGCACTCTCGGAGGAGTTTCTTTGCGGACTCTCCTGAGTTATCTGATCCTACTGTTATTTTGAAAGAGGGTGTAGTTCTTTCCGCCATCTCGCCCAATTTGAGACTGGCCTTGGAAGGGTGTCAGGAGGATAAACCTGAGCGCTGCCCTATTGGGAAATTGTTTGTCCCAGACCAGTGGAAGAAGAGTGTGATGTCTGAGATTCATTGTTCCGCGTTGGCTGGTCATCCCGGGATTTTTGGTACCAGAGACTTGGTGAGTCGTCCTTTTGGTGGCCTACTTTGTCTCGTGACATCAGGGAATTTGTGCAGTCCTGTGGGACTTGCTCTCGCTCCAAGTCTTGCTCTCGCTCTAGTGGTTTGTTAATGCCATTACCTGTGCCCAAGAGGCCATGGACCCATATCTCTATGGATTTTATTTCTGACCTCCTTGTTTCTCAGAGAATGACCGTTATCTGGGTAATCTGTGATAGGTTTTCCAAGATGATACATCTTGTGCCATTACCTAAGTTGCCTTCCTCCTCCGAATTGGTGCCTTTGTTCCTTCAGCACGTGGTTCGGTTACATGGCATTCCTGAGAACATTGTGTCTGACAGAGGAGTCCAGTTTGTTTCCAGATTTTGGAGGACATTTTGTTCTAAACTTGGTGTTCAATTATCTTTCTCCTCTGCTTTTCATCCTCAGACCAATGGACAAACCGAGGGAACAAACCAGACCTTGGAGACTTATTTGAGATGTTTTGTGTCTGCTGATCAAGATGACTGGGTCTCTTTTTTGCCTTTGGCTGAGTTTGCTCTTAATAATAGGGCTAGCTCTGCCACCTTGATGTCTCCATTTTTCTGCAATTTTGGGTTTCACCCTCGATTTTCTTCGGGACAGGCGGAGGCTTCTGTCTGTCCGGGTGTTGACTCTGTTGTGGAGCGAATGCAGCAGATTTGGGACCAGGTAGTGGAGAGGTTGTCTCTCTCTCAGGAGAAGGCCCAACGGTTTGCCAACCGGCATAGGACTGATGGTCCTCGGTTTAAAGTAGGGGACTTGGTTTGGTTGTCCTCAAGAAATATCCCTATGAGGGTTGCATCTCCAAAGTTTAAGCCCAGGTTCATTGGACCTTGTAAGATCATGGAGATTCTTAATCCTGTTTCCTTTCGTTTGCTTCTTCCAGGGACATTAAGATCCATAACATGTTCCACAAGTCCTTATTGAAGAGGTTTGTCGAGCCAGTGGCTCCTATGGCTGTGCCTCCTGACCCTGTTTTGGTTGAGGGCAATCTGGAGTATGTGGTTGAGAAAATATTGGATTCTCGTTTTTCTAGACAGAAACTTCAGTATTTGGTTAAGTGGAGAGGTTATGGTCAGGAGGACAATTCTTGGGTGTTTGCTTCGGACATCCATGCTAGGAGACTGATCCGTGCCTATCACCGAGCTCATCCTGATCGGCCTGGTTGCACAAGTGAGGGTTCGGTGACCCTTCCTCAAGGGGGGGGTACTGTTGTGAATGTGCTGGAGATGGTTTCTGAGCAGGGGCTCCCTCTGGTGGTTACAGACAGTACTGAACCTTTCAGCGAGGAGTGGCAATCTGGAATCACGGACTGGTCTGATATAAGAGAGGTTCCCTCCCATGATGGTTGCCGGTGATCAATTGTTCTTGTCTCAATTGTGGTTCCTGGTTCATTTGGAAGTTTTGCTGGAGTCCTGCCTGCATCTTCTGCTTTCAGATGAGATATTTTTTGCTTTTCTTTTTGTGCTTGCTTTTGCATTGTTTTCTGCACTTTTGTGGAGGTCAGCCAGGTCCCCTCCTGGGGCCTGAGCTCCTCACAGTTTTTCTGCAGCCACTGTTATTTGCTCATTTGCTTTTTCCTGTTTTTTCAGCGGCTGCGGCTTGTTCACACTGAGACCTGATTTAGTGGGTGGCGAGATTGTGTGATCTCAGTATTTTTGTAATCAGAATTGTTGGATTTTTGTAGGTTTTTCTGGGTTGCAGAAAGTAATCTCTCCTGTCCTATCCTATTTAGTCAGCTTGTGGCCCCAGCGTTTGCTCAGTCTATTTTCTGCCTATGTTTGTATTTTCATCTTGTCTAACCGCCATTATATGTTTGGGGGCTTCCTATTTTCTTTGGGGATCTGCTCCGGGGCAGATAGCTTTCATCTTTCTGCCTTTAGGTGTAGTTATCTCTCAGGCTGTGACGAGGTGTCTAGGATCAACGTAGGAACGCTCCACGGCTACCTCTAGTTGTGTCGTTAGTTTAGGAATCTGCAACCCATCAGTTACCAACATCTCAGGTGTTCGGCTGCCCTGCTGTTGTTCCTGTCCTCCTCAGCTACCGAAACATAACAGTTATGACTAACTCTCTAGTCTTCGTCCTGCTCTCTAAGCTCCTCCCTTCTCTACCTACTCCACCCACACCCCAACACCTTTTCCTACCCAGCCTGAGATGAGGCCCTCCTCCCTTGGGGTACGTCCAGGTGCCCTGACTGAACTAGTATGTGTTGGGTGCGAATGTTAGAGTCCTGGGTGGCACTCCCTCCTTATCTGAGAATGGGATACCACACCTCTGGATGAGGTGCAGTACCTCTGTGGCGACTGGACCTTCAGAGGCGCCAGACTACGCAATGTGGTACTTGGAGGCGGTACCACTGAGAAACTCTTCCTCCAGTAGTATAACCTGAGAGCTGGTCCATATTTTTACCTGGACGGGCCTGCCAAAGGAGATTCTGACGGATTAAGGAACTACTTTCATGTCCAGAGTTATGAGGGAGTTGTATAAGGCCCTCCAGATTACGTAACTCAGGGTATCGGTGTACCATCTGCAGACGGTGGAAAGGTTCAACAAAACCCTGAAGTCAATGCTCAAGAAGGTCATGGAGAAGGATAGCAAAGACTTTGATAGCCTACAATCTACCACAGGGCGTTTACTTTTTCTCTGTATAAAAATGTCCAAACATAAGAAGGCAGAGTAGTACAGGTCAAAAAAAGCAAATGCCCCCAAAGAAGGTAAGAACTGGCTTTCTTATTATCATGTGGTAAGACTCATATACAGTATCTATCCATGTCATACTAAGATCTTTGTTATGATTTGGTAGCTGAGGAGTGCAGGTAAAAAAGGCAATACACCAGAGCAGTTGGAAACTACGAGATTGCAGTACCCTGACTAACCACCACAACTAGAGGCAGCCGTGGAGCGTTCCTACGTTGGTCCTAGACGCCTCGTCACAGCCTGAGAAACTAACTACACCTAAAGATAGATATAGGAAAGCTATCTGCCCGGAGCAGAACCCCAAAGATAATAGAAAGCCCCCAAACATGTAATGGTGGTTAGACAAGATGAAATACTGACACAGAAAGAAAATAGTATGAGCAAACGCTGGGGCCCAAACTAACTAAATAGAAAAGGATAAGAAGGGTACTTACTGCAATCCCAGAAAACCCTGAAAAGCACCAACACCACTAATTTCAAAAACACCTGAGATCACACGACCTCTACCACCTAAATTAGTTCTCTGGTGTAACAAAATCAAAACAGCAGCCACTGAAAAAACTGGAAAAAGCAAAAGTACATACATAAGTGGCTGGACTAAACTGAGAGGGCAAAAGCCCCCGGAGGGGACCCTGAAGGCCCCCACAGAAGTGCAGGACAAAAATGCAAAAATATAGCACAAAAATAAAAAGAAGAAAATGTCTTATCTGTTAGCAGGAGATGCAGACACGACACAGCAGGATACAAGGGAAACAGGAATGAAGGATTCAGACCAGAACAATTGATCACCGGCAACCCTGATGGGAAGGTGACTCCCTTATATAAGACCAGTCAGTAACACCTGATTCCCAGTCCTCACAATCTTCACTGGACAGACCAGCACCGCTTGTAACCACCAGAGGAAGCCTCTGCTCAGAATTCATCTCAAACCCATTCACAACAGATCTTACTGCTGGTACTTAATAACAGTATAAGTGCAGGGAGAGGAGTACAGCTGCCCTGTGTGTTATTATATACACTGCTCTGCATCTATCCCAAGTATTGGGGAATAATGACCCCAGTACCTGGCATACATCCAAAGCGATATAAATAACATTCTGCTTGCACAATGCTGCTCTTCTGTCTCTTTACATTATTAATAACATGACAGAGGAGAACAGCGCCACGTCAACAGCGTGTCACATACCTCACTATGGATCTATGCAAGGCACCCGTGCATTATTCCTCAATGCCAAGGTTAGATGCAGAGCAGAGTATGTAGTGACACACAATGCAGCTATCCTCTTCTCCTTGCACTTATAGTGTCAGTAAGCGCTGGCAGTGAGATCTTAGTGTGACCTGGTTAGACGCTCCCAGAGAAGAATCTCTAAACTTTACAAGCAAATATTTCTGCAATGGAGTTGAGAAATTAGAAAATAAAAACTATTTTTTATTCTGCATTTCAGTCTCTTAATCAATTTAGCATCTAAAACGTGGTGTAAGGTCCATTTTAAGTAATGGCTATTACCAGTCACTCCAGTCTTTTCAATACTTTGTGAGCAAGACAGCCTGAGAACCAGACAGATAAAGTACATTGATCAATGAGGTGTGGGCAGGTGCTGTTTATTTCGCTCACAGAAGATTGTCTAGACTGGACTCAACTGTATGCACTTATAACCTTCTTGTTTGAGTAGGTATGCACCATGCACCTCTGAATGTACAGAGCAGTCTTCATTCAGTGACAACAAACATTGTAAAATAATAAGGACATCTAATATTGTGCTAACATTGGGTATAAGAAGCACTGGGAGACTTTTCTAATATGAAGCAGAAGTTATCAAACAGTAGGTTCCCAGAAGGAAGAGTTGGGTTGTTGCCATTCTTCTCCCATAATCCATTTTAGGTGAAATTCATTGAAATACTCCAGAAGATGACTATAAAAGTAAGCACATAGATAAATATATAAATATATGCAAATAAACATATAAAAATAATATTAAAATTAGTGATGAGTGAACGCGCTCGGATAATGTATTATCCGAGCATTCTCGGGCGCTAACTGACTGAATTTGGCGTACTCGAATAATATATTTGAGTCCCCACAGCTGTTCGAGAGCACATGCAGGGATTGACTAACAAACAGGCAGTCCCTACATGTGTTGTGTCTGTCGAACAGCAGTGAGACATGAAGCCACCGAAGTCACTCGGTTAGTACCCGAGCATGCTCGGATAACACCTTATCTGAGCATATTCTCTCATCATTGGTTAAAATCTAACAACGCTAGTAAAATTCTGTTTCTGATTGGGATGTACATGTCAAAATCATCCTTTTTTCTATTCTCCTGCTTTTCTCTTAAGCATTAAATTGCTTACATTATCACTGAGCAGTCAGTCTATGAATGTGGTAAACATTATGGTTATTCATTGTGGGAGGAGGTAGTAGGGCAGCTACCAAAGAAAAAGCGATGAGTCAATGCACCAATGCCCTCCTACATCTGAACATATTACAGATGTGTTTGGAACCATTATAAGGTTGCTAAGGAAGAACATGGGGCATTTGCTCGGTCTTTGCATCCTCTCATTTAAAGAGTTTAACCGTCATTTTAATTTATATTTCATAAATCAATAGTACAAATGAAAATAAGAAACTTTGGGCCATATCTCATCAGAGAAATAGGCTTCTTTCTCCTCCAGGACTGATCATTCATTTTTAAAAAGCTCAATTCTTGGCTAAACTCTGTATTCAGTGAAGACAGATTTTTACATTACTGACATAGGATATGAAAGCTGCTACTGATAAAATTCTATAGAGAGGGAAGAGAGGAAGAGGAGAGAGGAGCTGGAAGTAGAACTACTCCCTCACCCCCACTAGTAACTGCCATTTCCTATCTCAGTAATCTAAAAATCTGTCTTCACTGAATACAAATTTTAGCCCCAAATTTTGCATTTTGACAATGAATAATCAGTCCAGGAACAGAAAGAAGCAGATTTCTCTGATATATTTCTTATTCTTATGTTTCTTATTTTCACATGTACTATTGATTTACAGAATAGAAATAAAAGTTACTTTTTACATTTGAGAGTTGTTTGTTCCTTTTTAACCCCTTACTGCCAGCTGACAGAATAGTACATCAGCTGGCAGTATCCCCTCGCTTTGAGTTGGGCTCCGGCGGTGAGCCCACCTCAAAGCCGCAAAATCTCAGTTGTTGTAAACAGCTGATATGTGCCCGCAATAGGCTCGAGCGGAATCGCGGTCCGCCCACGCCTATTAACTAGTTAAATCCCGCTGACAGCTGGCATTTAACTAGCGCTTCCGGCCGCCAGGCCGGAAATGAGTGCATCGATGACCCCCATCATGTGATCGCGGGGTCGGCGATGCGTTGCCTTGACAACCAGAGGTCTCATAGAAACCTCTATAGTTGTTGCCGGCACATTGCTGTGAGCGCCGCCCGGTGGTCGGCGCTCATAGCGAAGCAGTAAATCTGCTCCATATGGGCGATCTGCTCATCGCCCATATGTAGCAGAGCCGATCGTGTTGTGCACGCTTTTAGCCTCCTTTGAAGGCTATTGAAGCATGCCAAAAGTAAAAGAAAAAAAAGTTTAAGAATTAAAAAAAAAATAAAAAAAACATAAAAGTTTAAATCACCCCGCCTTTCGCCCCAATCAAAATAAAACAATAAAAAAAAATCACACATACACATATTTGGTATCGCCGCGTTCAGAATCGCCCAATCTATCAATAAAAAAAAGGAGTAACCATAGATAAACGGCATAGCGAGAAAAAAAATCAAAACTTTGCTAGAAGTATGTTTTTTTGGTCGCCATGACATTGCATTAAAATGCAATAACGGGCGATCAAAAGAACGGATCTGCGCATAAATGGTATCCTTAAAAAGTCAGCTTGGAACGCAAAAAATGAGCCCTCACCCGGCCCCAGATTACGAAAAATGGAGACGCTACGGGTCTCGGAAAATGGCGCAATTTTTTTTTTTTTAGCAAATTTTGTAATGACCTGGAGAATCATAGTGGCAGGTCAGTTATTGCATTTAGTGAACCTAACAAAAAGGCCAAACAAAAAACAAGTGTGAGATTGTACTTTTTTTGCAATTTCACCGCACTTGGAATTTTTTTCCCGTTTTCGAGTACAAGACATGGTAAAACCAATGGTGTTGTTCAAAATTACAACTCGTCCCGCAAAAAATAAACCCTCACATGGCCATATGATGGAAAAATAAAAAGTTATGGCTCTGGAAAGAAGGGGAGCGAAAAAACGAAAATGCAAAACCGAAAAAAGCTCCGGGGGTTAAGGGGTTAATGTTGCAAACTGGCCCAGCTCAGCATAATAATAAAAAAAGCACCTTTCAATCGCCTACAGATTCTCCATATCGCTCTGAAGGTGATTCGGTGGTCTCCTCTCATCCTTTTCTTGCAGGATTGAGGAAGACCACTGCAGCTAATCAGTTGAAGTTTTTTATTTTTTTTTATCAGACTACGCTGGTCACATTTGTAACACAATAAAAGTACCCTATAAGCTGTGTGCTCTGAAAAGGAAAGAGTTAAATCAACATTCTAACGAGATTAACAAACCAAATGGAAGTTGCACCTGTCTCCAGGGTTTCAGTATTTTTAACATTTTTTTAATAAAGTCCAGAACTCACAGCTTAACCCCTTAACGACCGCCGATACGCCTTTTAACGGCGGTCATTAAGGGTACTTAAACCACAGCGCCGTTAATTAACGGCGCTGTGGAAAAAGTGAATAGCGCCCCCCAGAGGCGCATTTTCTCCGGGGTCTCGGCTACCGGGGGTAGCCGAGACCCCAGAGAACATGAATCGGGTCGGTTTTTACCGACACCGATGTTACGATCGCCGCTATTAACCCTATAACGGCGATCGCAACAAAACAAAAAAAAGTTTTGCCATTTAATTTCTCTGTCCTCTGATGTCATCGGACATCAGAGGACAGAGAAAAAGGTTCCCGGGACCCCCATGTGGCCCCCGATGTCCTGTATGTGGCCCCAGGGCCCTCCGGTGTCCCCCGGGGCCGGCGCGATGAAGAAAATGGCGGGCGTATGCTCAGTGCGCCGCCGCTATGTGCCGCTGTGCTGGTGGGGGGATGGGCAAATATTCTCTGGGGTCTCGGCTACCGGGGGTAGCCGAGACCCCAGAGAACATGATCCGGGTCGGTATTCACCGATCCCGGTGTTGAGATCGCGTCTATGCAAGCATAGATGCGATCGCAAAAAAAAAAAATGATTTCTCTCCCCTCTGATGTGATCGCACATCAGAGGGGAGAAAATGAGGGTCCCCCGGTCCCCCGATCGCCCCCCCGTATACTTACCGGTGTCCTCCGTCCTCCCGCAGGCCCCAGGATCCCGGCGTCTTCTTCCTGCAAAAAAAAATGGCGGGCGCATGGGCAGTGCGCCCGCCGATCTGCTTGGCGGCAGATTCAAAAATGTTTTCATTCATTCTCCAGAAAGTGCATTTTGATCACTGTGATAAACTATCACAGTGATCAAAATAAAAAAAAACAGTACATAACCCCCCCATTTATCACCCCCTTAGTTAGGGACATATAATAAAAAATAGAAATTATATTTATTTTCATTTTTCTGTTAGGGTTAGGGTTATAATTAGGGTTAGGGTTATAATTAGGGTTAGGGTTAGCATTAGGGTTAGCATTAGGGTTAGGGTTATAATTAGCATTAGGGTTAGGGTTATAATTAGGGTTAGGTTTATAATTAGGGTTAGGGTTAGCATTAGGGTTAGGGTTAGCATTAGGGTTATAATTAGGGTTAGGGTTAAGCTGGGTTCATACTGCGTTATGGCAGTCCGTTAGACGGACTGCGCTACACCGCAGTATAACGCGGTGTAACGCAGTCCGTTAACGCTGCCATTCACCCCCATTTGAGGGCGCATCGCGACGCATGCCGTAAAGCAGCATGCGTTTGCGACGTGCCATCATTCAGTGACGGAGCCTCGGACGCGGGCTGCAGCGTCTGGGCTCCGTCACCGCTAGCGCAGATGAATCATCTGCTGATTCCTCTGCGCTAGCGGGTATGGCATAACGCGATCGTGTTATGCTATACCGTTACCAGCCCGTCAACGCTATGTGTTGAACGGGCTGGTAAAATGCAAAATGAACCTAGCCTTAGGGTTAGGGTTATAATTAGGGTTATAATTAGGGTTAGGGTTACAATTAGGGTTAGGGTTAAAATTAGGGTTAGGGTTACAATTAGAGTTAGGGTTACAATTAAGGTAAGGGTTACAATTAGGGTTGGAATTAGGGTTGGGATTTAGGTTAGGATTAGGGTTGGGATTAGGGTTAGGGGTGTGTTGGGGTTAGGGTTGGAGCTAGAATTGAGGGATTTCCACTATTTAGGCACATGAGGGGGTCTCCAAACACGACGTGGCGTTCAAAAAGTCAAATGGCGCTCCCTCCCTTCCGAGCCCTGCCGTGCGCCCAAACAGTGGTTTACCCAACATATGGGGTATCAGCGTACTCAGGACAAATTGCACACCAATTTTGGGTTCTAATTTCTCCTGTTACCCTTGGGAAAATAAAAAATAGCTGGCTAAAAAAATCATTTTTGAGAAAAAAAATTATTTTTTATTTTCACAGCTCTGCGTTTTAAAATTTCTGTGAAACACTTGGGGGTTCAAAGTGCTCACCACACATCTAGATAAGTTCCTTAAGGGGTCTAGTTTCCAAAATGGGGTCACTTGTGGGGGTTTCCACTGTTTAGACACATCAGGGGGTCTCCAAACACGACGTGGCGTTCAAAAAGTCAAATGTCGCTCCCTCCCTTCCGAGCCCTGCCGTGCGCCCAAACAGTGGTTTACCCCCCATATGGGGTATAGCGTACTCAGGGCAAAATGCACACCCAATTTTTTGGGGGTTTTAATTTTTCCTGTTACCCTTGGGGGAAAAAAAAAAAATAAGCTGGCCCAAAAAAAAAAAATTTTTGAGAAAAAAAATTTATTTTCATTTTCAGGTCGGGGTTTTTAAATTTTTGGGGAAAACACTTGGGGGGTTTTTAAAATGCTCACCAAAAACATTAGATAATTCCTTAAGGGGTTAGTTTTCCAAAAAGGGGTCAATTTTGGGGGGTTTCCACCCGTTTAGACACACAGGGGGTCTCCAAAAAACGAAGTGGGTTCAAAAAGCAAAATTTCGGCCCCCCCCATCCCGGGGGCCCTGCCCTGCGCCCCAAAAGTGGTTTACCCCAAAAAATTTGGGGGATCAGGTATAAAGGGCAAATTTTTCCCCCCATTTTTTTGGTTTTTTAAATTTTTCCTGTTACCCTTGGGAAAATAAAAAAAAATTTGCCCCTTAAAAAAAAAAAATTTTTTAGAAAAAAAAAAAAGATTTTTCTTTTTTACGGGTTGCGTTTATAAAAAATTTTTTGTGAAAAAACTTTTGGGGGTTTTAAAGGGCTCACCACAATCTAGATAAGTTTTAAGGGGTTTTAAATTTTCCCAAAAAGGGGTCACTTGTGGGGGGTTTCCCTGTTTAGGGCACACAGGGGTCTCCAAAAAAGAAGGGGGCTTTCCCAAAAAATCAAATTTTCGCTCCCCCCTTCCCAGGCCCCGCCTTTTCCCAAAAATGGTTTACCCCAACATATGGGGTTTTCAGCGTATCAGGACAAATTTCACACCAATTTTGGGGGTTTTAATTTTCTCCGGGGACCTTGGGAAAAATTTAAAAAATTTGCTGGCTAAAAAA
>JARQOD010000001.1:206057427-206096299 GCA_033576555.1 Oophaga sylvatica | reverse complement strand
GGTAGGTATCCCATGCACCTCTGAATGTACAGAGCAGTCTTCATTCAGTGACAACAAACATTGTAAAATAATAAGGACATCTAATATTGTGCTAACATTGGGTATAAGAAGCACTGGAGACTTTTCTAATATGAAGCAGAAGTTATCAAACAGTAGGTTCCCAGAAGGAAGAGTTGGTTGTTGCCATTCTTCTCCCATAATCCATTTTAGGTGAAATTCATTGAAATACTCCAGAAGATGACTATAAAAGTAAGCACATAGATAAATATATAAATATATGCAAATAAACATATAAAAATAATATTAAAATTAGTGATGAGTGAACGCGCTCGGATAATGTATTATCCGAGCATTCTCGGGCGCTAACTGACTGAATTTGGCGTACTCGAATAATATATTTGAGTCCCCACAGCTGTTCGAGAGCACATGCAGGGATTGACTAACAAACAGGCAGTCCCTACATGTGTTGTGTCTGTCGAACAGCAGTGAGACATGAAGCCACCGAAGTCACTCGGTTAGTACCCGAGCATGCTCGGATAACACCTTATCTGAGCATATTCTCTCATCATTGGTTAAAATCTAACAACGCTAGTAAAATTCTGTTTCTGATTGGGATGTACATGTCAAAATCATCCTTTTTTCTATTCTCCTGCTTTTCTCTTAAGCATTAAATTGCTTACATTATCACTGAGCAGTCAGTCTATGAATGTGGTAAACATTATGGTTATTCATTGTGGGAGGAGGTAGTAGGGCAGCTACCAAAGAAAAAGCGATGAGTCAATGCACCAATGCCCTCCTACATCTGAACATATTACAGATGTGTTTGAACCATTATAAGGTTGCTAAGGAAGAACATGGGGCATTTGCTCGGTCTTTGCATCCTCTCATTTAAAGAGTTTAAACCGTCATTTTAATTTATATTTCATAAATCAATAGTACAAATGAAAATAAGAAACTTTGGGCCATATCTCATCAGAGAAATAGGCTTCTTTCTCCTCCAGGACTGATCATTCATTTTTAAAAAGCTCAATTCTTGGCTAAACTCTGTATTCAGTGAAGACAGATTTTTACATTACTGACATAGGATATGAAAGCTGCTACTGATAAAATTCTATAGAGAGGGAAGAGAGGAAGAGGAGAGAGGAGCTGGAAGTAGAACTACTCCCTCACCCCCACTAGTAACTGCCATTTCCTATCTCAGTAATCTAAAAATCTGTCTTCACTGAATACAAATTTTAGCCCCAAATTTTGCATTTTGACAATGAATAATCAGTCCAGGAACAGAAAGAAGCAGATTTCTCTGATATATTTCTTATTCTTATGTTTCTTATTTTCACATGTACTATTGATTTACAGAATAGAAATAAAAGTTACTTTTTACATTTGAGAGTTGTTTGTTCCTTTTTAACCCCTTACTGCCAGCTGACAGAATAGTACATCAGCTGGCAGTATCCCCTCGCTTTGAGTTGGGCTCCGGCGGTGAGCCCACCTCAAAGCCGCAAAATCTCAGTTGTTGTAAACAGCTGATATGTGCCCGCAATAGGCTCGAGCGGAATCGCGGTCCGCCCACGCCTATTAACTAGTTAAATCCCGCTGACAGCTGGCATTTAACTAGCGCTTCCGGCCGCCAGGCCGGAAATGAGTGCATCGATGACCCCCATCATGTGATCGCGGGGTCGGCGATGCGTTGCCTTGACAACCAGAGTCTCATAGAAACCTCTATAGTTGTTGCCGGCACATTGCTGTGAGCGCCGCCCGGTGGTCGGCGCTCATAGCGAAGCAGTAAATCTGCTCCATATGGGCGATCTGCTCATCGCCCATATGTAGCAGAGCCGATCGTGTTGTGCACGCTTTTAGCCTCCTTTGAAGGCTATTGAAGCATGCCAAAAGTAAAAGAAAAAAAAGTTTAAGAATTAAAAAAAAATAAAAAAAACATAAAAGTTTAAATCACCCCGCCTTTCGCCCCAATCAAAATAAAACAATAAAAAAAAATCACACATACACATATTTGGTATCGCCGCGTTCAGAATCGCCCAATCTATCAATAAAAAAAAGGAGTAACCCGATAGATAAACGGCATAGCGAGAAAAAAAATCAAAACTTTGCTAGAAGTATGTTTTTTTGGTCGCCATGACATTGCATTAAAATGCAATAACGGGCGATCAAAAGAACGGATCTGCGCATAAATGGTATCCTTAAAAAGTCAGCTTGGAACGCAAAAAATGAGCCCTCACCCGGCCCCAGATTACGAAAAATGGAGACGCTACGGGTCTCGGAAAATGGCGCAATTTTTTTTTTTTTAGCAAATTTTGTAATGACCTGGAGAATCATAGTGGCAGGTCAGTTATTGCATTTAGTGAACCTAACAAAAAGGCCAAACAAAAAACAAGTGTGAGATTGTACTTTTTTTGCAATTTCACCGCACTTGGAATTTTTTTCCCGTTTTCGAGTACAAGACATGGTAAAACCAATGGTGTTGTTCAAAATTACAACTCGTCCCGCAAAAAATAAACCCTCACATGGCCATACTGATGGAAAAATAAAAAAGTTATGGCTCTGGAAAGAAGGGGAGCGAAAAACGAAAATGCAAAACCGAAAAAAGCTCCGGGGGTTAAGGGGTTAATGTTGCAAACTGGCCCAGCTCAGCATAATAATAAAAAAAGCACCTTTCAATCGCCTACAGATTCTCCATATCGCTCTGAAGGTGATTCGGTGGTCTCCTCTCATCCTTTTCTTGCAGGATTGAAGGAAGACCACTGCAGCTAATCAGTTGAAGTTTTTTATTTTTTTTTATCAGACTACGCTGGTCACATTTGTAACACAATAAAAGTACCCTATAAGCTGTGTGCTCTGAAAAGGAAAGAGTTAAATCAACATTCTAACGAGATTAACAAACCAAATGGAAGTTGCACCTGTCTCCAGGGTTTCAGTATTTTTAACATTTTTTTAATAAAGTCCAGAACTCACAGCTTAACCCTTAACGACCGCCGATACGCCTTTTAACGGCGGTCATTAAGGGTACTTAAACCACAGCGCCGTTAATTAACGGCGCTGTGGAAAAAGTGAATAGCGCCCCCCAGAGGCGCATTTTCTCCGGGGTCTCGGCTACCGGGGTAGCCGAGACCCCAGAGAACATGAATCGGGTCGGTTTTTACCGACACCGATGTTACGATCGCCGCTATTAACCCTAAACGGCGATCGCAACAAAACAAAAAAAAGTTTTGCCATTTAATTTCTCTGTCCTCTGATGTCATCGGACATCAGAGGACAGAGAAAAAGGGTTCCCGGGACCCCCATGTGGCCCCCGATGTCCTGTATGTGGCCCCAGGGCCCTCCGGTGTCCCCCGGGGCCGGCGCGATGAAGAAAATGGCGGGCGTATGCTCAGTGCGCCCGCCGCTATGTGCCGCTGTGCTGGTGGGGGGATGGGCAAATATTCTCTGGGGTCTCGGCTACCGGGGGTAGCCGAGACCCCAGAGAACATGATCCGGGTCGGTATTCACCGATCCCGGTGTTGAGATCGCGTCTATGCAAGCATAGATGCGATCGCAAAAAAAAAAAATGATTTCTCTCCCCTCTGATGTGATCGCACATCAGAGGGGAGAAAATGAGGGTCCCCCGGTCCCCCGATCGCCCCCCCCGTATACTTACCGGTGTCCTCCGTCCTCCCGCAGGCCCCAGGATCCCGGCGTCTTCTTCCTGCAAAAAAAAATGGCGGGCGCATGGGCAGTGCGCCCGCCGATCTGCTTGGCGGCAGATTCAAAAATGTTTTCATTCATTCTCCAGAAAGTGCATTTTGATCACTGTGATAAACTATCACAGTGATCAAAATAAAAAAAAACAGTACATAACCCCCCCATTTATCACCCCCTTAGTTAGGGACATATAATAAAAAATAGAAATTATATTTATTTTCATTTTTCTGTTAGGGTTAGGGTTATAATTAGGGTTAGGGTTATAATTAGGGTTAGGGTTAGCATTAGGGTTAGCATTAGGGTTAGGGTTATAATTAGCATTAGGGTTAGGGTTATAATTAGGGTTAGGTTTATAATTAGGGTTAGGGTTAGCATTAGGGTTAGGGTTAGCATTAGGGTTATAATTAGGGTTAGGGTTAAGCTGGGTTCATACTGCGTTATGGCAGTCCGTTAGACGGACTGCGCTACACCGCAGTATAACGCGGTGTAACGCAGTCCGTTAACGCTGCCATTCACCCCCATTTGAGGGCGCATCGCGACGCATGCCGTAAAGCAGCATGCGTTTGCGACGTGCCATCATTCAGTGACGGAGCCTCGGACGCGGGCTGCAGCGTCTGGGCTCCGTCACCGCTAGCGCAGATGAATCATCTGCTGATTCCTCTGCGCTAGCGGGTATGGCATAACGCGATCGTGTTATGCTATACCGTTACCAGCCCGTCAACGCTATGTGTTGAACGGGCTGGTAAAATGCAAAATGAACCTAGCCTTAGGGTTAGGGTTATAATTAGGGTTATAATTAGGGTTAGGGTTACAATTAGGGTTAGGGTTAAAATTAGGGTTAGGGTTACAATTAGAGTTAGGGTTACAATTAAGGTAAGGGTTACAATTAGGGTTGGAATTAGGGTTGGGATTTAGGTTAGGATTAGGGTTGGGATTAGGGTTAGGGGTGTGTTGGGGTTAGGGTTGGAGCTAGAATTGAGGGATTTCCACTATTTAGGCACATGAGGGGGTCTCCAAACACGACGTGGCGTTCAAAAAGTCAAATGGCGCTCCCTCCCTTCCGAGCCCTGCCGTGCGCCCAAACAGTGGTTTACCCCAACATATGGGGTATCAGCGTACTCAGGACAAATTGCACACCAATTTTGGGTTCTAATTTCTCCTGTTACCCTTGGGAAAATAAAAAATAGCTGGCTAAAAAAATCATTTTTGAGAAAAAAAATTATTTTTTATTTTCACAGCTCTGCGTTTATAAATTTCTGTGAAACACTTGGGGGTTCAAAGTGCTCACCACACATCTAGATAAGTTCCTTAAGGGGTCTAGTTTCCAAAATGGGGTCACTTGTGGGGGTTTCCACTGTTTAGACACATCAGGGGGTCTCCAAACACGACGTGGCGTTCAAAAAGTCAAATGTCGCTCCCTCCCTTCCGAGCCCTGCCGTGCGCCCAAACAGTGGTTTACCCCAACATATGGGGTATCAGCGTACTCAGGACAAATTGCACACCAATTTTGGGGTTCTAATTTCTCCTGTTACCCTTGGGAAAATAAAAAAATAGCTGGCTAAAAAAAAACATTTTTGAGAAAAAAAATGATTTTTCATTTTCACGGCTCTGCGTTTATAAATTTCTGTGAAACACTTGGGGGTTCAAAGTGCTCACCACACATCTAGATAAGTTCCTTAAGGGGTCTAGTTTCCAAAATGGGGTCACTTGTGGGGGGTTTCCACTGTTTAGACACATCAGGGGGTCTCCAAACACGACGTGGCGTTCAAAAAGTCAAATATCGCTCCCTCCCTTCCGAGCCCTGCCGTGCGCCCAAACAGTGGTTTACCCCAACATATGGGGTATCAGCGTACTCAGGACAAATTGCACACCAATTTTGTGGTTCTAATTTCTCCTGTTACCCTTGGGAAAATAAAAAATAGCTGGCTAAAAAAAACATTTTTGAGAAAAAAAATGATTTTTCATTTTCACGGGTCTGCGTTTATAAATTTCTGTGAAACACTTGGGGGTTCAAAGTGCTCACCACACATCTAGATAAGTTCCTTAAGGGGTCTAGTTTCCAAAATGGGGTCACTTGTGGGGGGTTTCCACTGTTTAGACACATCAGGGGGTCTCCAAACACGACGTGGCTTTCAAAAAGTCAAATGTCGCTCCCTCCCTTCCGAGCCCTGCCGTGCGCCCAAACAGTGGTTTACCCCAACATATGGGGTATCAGCGTACTCAGGACAAATTGCACACCAATTTTGGGGTTCTAATTTCTCCTGTTACCCTTGGGAAAATAAAAAATAGCTGGCTAAAAAAAACATTTTTGAGAAAAAAAATGATTTTTCATTTTCACGGCTCTGCGTTTATAAATTTCTGTGAAGCACTTGGGGGTTCAAAGTGCTCACCACACATCTAGATAAGCTCCTTGGGGGGTCTAGTTTCCAAAATGGTGTCATTTGCAGGGGTTTCTACTGTTTAGGTACATCAAGGGCTCTGCAAACACAACATGACGCCCGCAGAACATTCCATCAAAGTCTGCATTACAAAATGGCGCTCCTTCCCTTCCAAGCACTCCCATGCGCCCAAACAGTGGTTTCACCCCACATATGGGGTATCAGCGTACTCAGGAAAAATTGCACAACAACTTTTTGGGTCCAATTTCTCCTGTTACCCTTGGGAAAATAAAAAAATAGCGGGCTAAAGAATCATTTTTGAGGAAAAAAATGATTTTATATTTTCACGGCTCTACGTTTATTAATTTCTGTGAAGCACTTGGGGGTTCAAAGTGCTCACCACACATCTAGATAAGTTCCTTAAGGGGTCTAGTTTCCAAAATGGTGTGATTTATGGGGGTTTCGACTGTTTAGGCGTATCAGGGGCTCTCCAAATGCGACATGGCGTCCAATTTCAATTCCAGCCAATTTTGGTTTGAAACAGTCAAACGGTGCTCCTTTACTTCCAAGCCCTGCCGTGCGCCCAAACAGTGGTTTACCCCCACATATGGGGTATCTGCATGCTCAGGACAAATTGCACAAAAACTTTTGGGGTCTTGTTACCCTTGGGAAAATAAAAATTGGGGTGAACAGATCGTTTTTGTGGAAAAAATATGATTTTTTATTTTCACGGTTCTATGTTATAAACTTCTGTGAAGCACTTGGAGGTTCAAAGTGCTCACCACACATCTAGATAAGTTCCTTAGGGGGTCTAATTTCCAAAATGGGGTCACTTGTGGGGGTTTCCACTGTTTAGACACATCAGGACCTCTACAAACACGACATGACGTCCAGCCAATTCTGCGCTGAAAAAGTCAAACGGCGCTCCTTCCCTTCCAAGCTCTGCCTTGCACCCAAACAGTGGTTTACCCCCACATATAGGGTATCAGCATGCTCAGGACAAATTGCACAAAAACTTTTGGGGTCTTGTTACCCTTGGGAAAATAAAAATTGGGGTGAAAAGATTGTTTTTGTGGAAAAAATATGATTTTTTATTTTCACTGTTCTATGTTATAAACTTCTGTGAAGCACTTGGAGGTTCAAAGTGCTCACCACACATCTAGATAAGTTCCTTAGGGGTCTAGTTTCCAAAATGGGGTCACTTGTGATGGGTTTCCACTGTTTAGACACATCAGGGCCTCTACAAACGCGACATGGCGTCCAGCCAATTCTGCGTTGAAAAAGTCAAATGTCGCTCCTTCCCTTGTAACCTCTGCCGTGCGCCCAAAAAGTGGTTTACCCCCACATATGGGGTATCGGCTTAATCAGGAGAAATTGCACAACAAATTTTGTGGTTCATTTTTTCTTTTAACAGTTGTGAAAATAAAAAAAAATAGGTTCCGAAGTAAAGTTTTTGCAAAAAAAGTTAAATGTTAATTTTTTCCTTCCACATTGCTTCAGTTCCTGTGAAGCACGTAAAGGGTTAATAAACTTCTTGAATGTGGTTTTGAGCACCTTGAGGGGTGCAGTGTTTAGAATGGTGTCACTTTTGGCTATTTTCTATCATATAGACCCCTCAAAGTGACTTCAAATGTGAGGTGGTCCCTAAAATAAAAATGGTGTTGTAAAAATGAGAAATCGCTGGTCAACTTTTAACCCTTATAACTTCGTAACAAAAAAAATTTTGGTCCCAAAATTGTGCTGATGTAAAGTAGACATGTAGGAAATGTTATTTATTAAGAAATTTGTGTGACATATCTCTCTGATTTAAGGGCATAAAAATTTAAAGTTTGAAAATTGTTAAATTTTCAAAATTTTTGCCATATTTCCGTTTTTTTCATAAATAAACACAAGTCATATCAAAGAAATTTTACCACTAACGTGAAGTACAATATGTCACGAAAAAACATTCTCAGAATCAGCGGGATTCGTTAAAGCGTTCCAGAGTTATAACCTCATAAAGTGACAGTGGTCAGAATTGTAAAAATTGGCCCTGTCATTAAGCTGCAAAATGGCTCTGTCACTAAGGGGTTAAAGGGAACACGTTTTAAACAATTTAAAAGAGGATTTCTGTCCAGTATAGTTAATGAAAGTTAGAGTAATAAGTAAAACGTGATCATAGTGTTTTTAGTTTTATTTTGTGATCTACGGTACTTTCTTATGGTAGTCATTTTTGCAAAAGTGACAACAGGAAGTGTAGCCATATTGATTGCCACGTTTAAATGAACTTCTCAGCAAGCAATGGTTCATTCTATATTTGCTAATGAGATTGCAAGCTGAGAAAGTGACAAGTAGCCATTCGTTTCCAAGAATTACTTAAAAGCTCTTTGCCGCCCATTGAAGATGTAAAGAGCATTTCCACTACTTTATTTCTTTGGATTTTTCTCATTGATATGTATTATAGGTTCATTTCTATTGGTCTCTTACTCCATGTTTCCCATGACTTCATTAATGTGCACATTCTGCTAACCTGAATAGTATTAGTTATTAACGTTGATAATAATATCGTTATATTGTTATGCAAAAATCAGAAGTAAAATACTTGATATGTGTTTTATAGTCCTCTATTAGAGAAAAGTCATGTGTTGTTGCACCTTGTGCAAACATTGCAGGTTGTACTGCAGCTAAGTATAGAAGATCAACTATATGTAAAGGATCTGAAATACCAGTGAACGTGCTTGCAAGTGATTAGTTCTAAGAGCTGCAATGGTGACAAGAGGTGTCTAAAGGGTATGCCACACTAAGCGAGATCGCTAACGAGATCGCTAACGAGATCGCTACTACGTCACTATTTAGCGATCTCGTTAGCGACGTCTCTGTGTGTGGCATGTAGCAACGATGTGGCCCCTGCTGTGATGTCGCTGATCGTTCACGAACGTTCTGGACCGTTTTTTGATCGTTGGCGTCCCGCTGGTGAGCCTATATCGCTGAGTTTGACACCTTTTGCGAACGACGAGCGACCTCGTTTGTGACGCATATGACAGCGGCACAGGCGGGACTAGGTTTTTTTTAGCGTCACAGAGTGGATCGCAGTAGCTGCAGAAGCAGGCAGGCGGGACTAGGTTTTCTTTTTCGTCACAGAGTGGATCACAGTAGCTGCAAAGCAGGCTAGCAGGATGCAGAGAGCAGGAGCGATGCTGGAAATTCCTATGAATCAGAAGTGCTCGAGAACAATGAAAGGGACTATACGTCGTCTTTCATGACGCGGTCAAAACATAAATTATAACACATATATAATTATAAAACATATACAGTGACCACCAATCTGTGCTGAGGGGCGTGGAAAAGGTTGCGCTCAGTACATGCTAATGACAGATCCTAACGACCGCCAAAGTCGTTAAAGAGATCGCTGACCGCTGATGTGTCGTTTATGAGATCTCCTGTTTGGCAGCTACTAGTGACCTTAAAGCGATCACACCAACGATCTCGTTAGCTTGCGTCGTTATCGTGATCGCTAGTGTGATCGCTTAGTGTGGCAGTACCTTAAGTCTAGAGGAAAGAAGGCTTAGTCATAATCACAGATGCAGATTCTTTACTGTAAGAGCAGTGAGACCATGAGACTCTCTGCCACACGATGTTGTAAAGGGGGATTAACTAAAAAGTACAAGAAGGGCCTATAGCACTAGATCTATGGAGGACGTTGATCCAGGGAACTAGCCAATGCAAGTCAAAGGGTGCGAGAAAAAAAAATCACACGGCACAAAGACCATGTGTGTGCCGTCCAATTTCTATACGCCCATCTTCAGAAAATCCAACATTTCATTAGCCAAGTACAGTAAATTCACTGTGTAACCCTTCAGAATAGAATAGATATAATAGATATATAAATAGAATAGATAGAAAGATGTCAGTCACATAAATAATTATTGCAGTGTGTGTGTAGTTTAATGTTTATGTATTTAGCTAATAATTAAATAACTTAAAGAAAAAAATGCCATGGGGTCACCAGAAATTTTAATAACCAGCAGAGGGAAAGCCGACAGCAGGGGGCAGATCCTTATAGCCTGGGAAGGGGGTAATAAACATGGAGCTTTCCAGGCTATCGGTTGGTCTTCTGCAGTTTGTCAACTGTCGGATCACTCCAGTGTTGCTGGGCAATCCAGAAGTCACAACTCAATGTGAGTCTATAAGAGCCGGAATAAGCCCCTCATAGACTTACACTGAGAGTTTGCGACTGTTACCTCTGACTTCAGGTTAGTCATCATCACAAGATGATGGTGTGGACCGGAACGGCTCTTCGAATAGGTAAAGGCAGAAGCAGGTAAGTATAAAACTAAGGGCAGGGAAATTACATTACTGGCCCCAATCCAGAGCTAAAATGTAAAAAATAATTGCTGGAGTGGTACTTTATTTGATATGTAAAGAAGGCTGTATATCTGAAGCCTCTATCACTTCAGCTCTATTCCCCACCCAGCTCCACCTTCTAATACCTCACTGATGGGTGGGTAATAGAGCTGGAGTGACAGAGGCTTCAGATCTCCAGCCTTAGATTCATACGTATCAGTGCACACACTGCTTTCTCTAAAAGAGTGAGACAGACTTACCATGTACAGGTATTGCTGGACTTGTCTTTGAAAGAGCTACATGCACATATAATATTATATATCCAAAAAAGACAGCTGCTTGAGTAGCCACAAACCACCAGGGTATCGCTGGCACATTATGGGTAAGCAGTGCACTTTACATTAATTTTTGCATTTTACTGTGAACTTATGGATATCTATGTGCTATACTGATATTCACCAAGTGATAGGATGTAATAACTCCCTGTGTATTAACTATATTTTATGCTAATATACAATACAGACCAAAAGTTTGGACACACCTTCTCATTTAAAGATTTTTCTGTATTTTCATGACTATGAAAATTGTACATTCACACTGAAGACATCAAAACTATGAATTAACACATGTGGAATTATATACTTAACAAAAAAGTGTGAAACAACTGAAAATATGTCTTATATTCTAGGTTCTTCAAAGTAGCCACCTTTTGCTTTGATGACTGCTTTGCACACTCTTGGCATTCTCTTGATAAGCTTCAAGAGGTACCGGTCACCGGAAATTGTCTTCCAACAATCTTGAAGGAGTTCCCAGAGATTCTTAGCACTTGTTGGCCCTTTTGCCTTCACTCTGCGGTCCAGCTCACCCCAAACGATTTCGATTGGGTTCAGGGCTGGTGACTGTGGAGGCCAGGTCATCTGGCGTAGCACCCCATCACTCTCGTTCTTGGTCAAATAGCCCTTACACAGCCTGGAGGTGTGTTTGGGGTCATTGTCCTGTTGAAAAATAAATGATGGTCCAACTAAACGCAAACCGGATGGAATAGCATGCTGCTGCAAGATGCTGTGGTAGCCATGCTGGTTCAGTATGCCTTCAATTTTGAATAAATCCCCAACAGTGTCACCAGCAAAGCACCTCCCCCCACACCATTACACCTCCTCCTCCATGCTTCACGGCGGGAACCAGGCATGTAGAGTCCATCCGTTCACCTTTTCTGCATCGCACAAAGACACGGAGGTTGGAACCAAAGATCTCAAATTTGGACTCATCAGACCAAAGCACAGATTTCCACTGGTCTAATATCCATTCCTTGTGTTCTTTAGCCCAAACAAGTCTCTTCTGCTTGTTGCCTGTCCTTAGCAGTGGTTTCTTAGCAGCTATTTTACCATGAAGGCCTGCTGCACAGTGTCTCCTCTTAACAGTTGTTGTAGAGATGTGTCTGCTGCTAGAACTCTGTGTGGCATTGACCTGGTCTCTAATCTGAGCTGCTGTAAACCTGCGATTTCTGAGACTGGTGACTCGGATAAACTTATCCTCAGAAGCAGAGGTGACTCTTGGTCTTCCTTTCCTGGGGCGGTCCTCATGTGAGACAGTTTCTTTTTAGCACTTGATGGTTTTTGCAACTGCACTTGGGGACACTTTCAAAGTTTTCCCAATTTTTCGGACTGACTGACCTTCATTTCTTAAAGTAATGATGGCCACTCATTTTTGTTTACTAAGCTGCTTTTTTCTTGCCATAATACAAATTCTAACAGTCTATTCAGTAGGACTATCAGCTGTGTATCCACCAGACTTCTACACAACACAACTGATGGTCCCAACCCCATTTAAAAGGCCAGAAATCCCACTTATTAAACCTGACAGGGCACACCATTGAAGTGAAAACCATTCCCGGTGACTACCTCTTGAAGCTCATCAAGACAATGCCAAGAGTGTGCAAAGCAGTCATCAAAGCAAAAGGTGGCTACTTTGAATAACCTAGAATATAAGACATAAGTTCAGTAGTTACACACTTTTTTTGTTAAGTATATAATTCCACATGTGTTAATTCATAGTTTTGATGCTTTCAGTGTGAATTTACAATTTTCATAGTCATTAAAATACTAAAAAATCTTTAAATGAGAAGGTGTGTCCAAACTTTTGGTCTGTACTGTAAATTGGGATGCAATTATTTTTATACCCATTTGTTTTATGTGGCTATGGAATTTCCTCCATTAGATTTTTCCTCTGCATAAGACCATTATATCATATAAAAATTGTAATCATGTTGGTGGGTAAAATTCTGTTAACAGATTCCCTTTAAGGACCAGCTTCTAAGACCCCCAGGAATTGCACAAATGACTGCTTAGAAGTGCAAAATTCAGCATGCAAAATTAATCAGTCCCTCCATGAGCGCATGCTCATTGACGTGTAAAGGCGCAAATGAAAGTCATTCGTGAAAGAGCTGAATGCTTCTGCCCATGGAAGTGACTGTTTCTATTTGACCAACCTGTGGCAACAATTTAACTTACTATACCACATCAAAAATCTAACTTGAATGATAGGTACTCTTTACACTAAACATTTTGTTTCATTCAAACTTACCTTGGCTGTATAATGTCTTTATATTATTTCTATTTTTCAAAGATTTCTTGATTTAAAACCTACTTTTTTAGACAATTGGAACAGATGATGGTATTGAATGACTCTTTCTTATGTTATATACTTCACAAATCTACTGTTGATTCATCCGTGTTTGCTCAGAAGAAGCTGTCTGGATAGCCGGTTTATGTAGCATTATGTGGCCTTAATGCACGCTTTCAGCAAGCACTTCTACCTTCTTATGTATTGTTTAATGTGGTGTTTAGTGCTTTCTTATGTTCAGTTTAATTATTTGTTTATCGTCATGGTATAAAATTGTGTGCCAAAGAAGGACACCGCAAACAAAAAGCAAAGAGAAAGGGAAAAGAAGAAGTAAAGTCAAAGAACAAACAAGGAAAGTGAGTGGAAGAAGAGACAACCATCAGGTAAGGAGATGACAGACAAGGAAAGGAGATTAAAAAAACATATAAGCCACGAAGTAGAAAAAAGGTGAAGAAGACAACATTATCATTTGAGAAAAAGATAAGTAAAGGCAAGGAAAGGGAAAAGAGAAGGAGAAAGCAAAGAAAAGTACAAGAGACATGGGAGGGAAGGTAGGACAGGAGGTGTCAAGTAGATAAAGAAGATGACTAGAGACAGGGACAAGTTGAAAACAAAAAAAGCTAAAGGAGAAGACAATGTGGCAACAAAGAAGGAATAAAAAGATAACAAGAAAAAAAAACTAGTGAAAAGTAAAGAGACTTGGAAGTAAAGGTACTGCCACACTAAACAATCCCGCTAGCGATCACAATAACGACGCATACTAATGCGATCGCTAGCGGGATTGTTTCTATATCGCTAAGTGCGGCCACATTTAGCGATATAGTTAACGACGCTATCGCCGTTAGCGATCTTCTTAACGACTTTAGCGGTACAAAAGTACCGCTAAATCGCTAAGAAAAGGTGCCACACTAGTGATATATACTTACCCAGCGGGAGCGCCGACGAGAAATAGGGTCCGGAACGATTCCAGCGACGAGCGAGATCACAGCAGGAAGCTCGTCGCTGGCAGCTGCCGCACTGAACAACATCGCTAACGGGAACGCTAAATAGTGACGTTTTTTAGCGATCCGTTAGCGATATTGTTCAGTGTGGCATACCCTTAAGGAATAGAAGATAAAAAATAAATGGAAAGAAAAAGATGAACTGCATTCATTGGAAGCAATCAGCTGAATGATACAATCCCATCTCTGCTATCTGTGTTGCATGCTGCTATTTATCCTATTGGTATGAACTCCATATGTCTAGTTGCTGCCAAGCACTGCTTAACCATCTTGCAACATAGTTTAATGTGCCTGGTAAAGCTTTAGTATAATTCATCTTAGCACTGTTTAATACTTACTGCTTCATAAGGGCCCGTCTCACATAGCGAGATCGCTACCGAGATCGCTGCTAATCAGCGATCTCAGCAGCGATCTCACTATTTCTGACACGTACCAGCGATCAGGCCCCTGCTGTGAATCGCTGGTCGTGTCAGAAATGTCAGGACATTTTTTTGATCGCTGGTCTCCCGCTGACAGGCACGCATTACTGCGTGTGACAGGCGGGAGACCAGCGATCCGCTGGTAACCAAGGTACACAGCGGGTTGCCAGGATCGCTGGTGTATCGCTACATGATCGCTGCTGAGCTGCCACACAGGCAGCTCAGGGCAGCGATCAGCACAGGGACACTGCGGGTAACATCGCTTAGTTACCCGCAGTGTACCTTGGATACCAGCGCCCTGATGCAGGGAGTTGGTAACCAAGGTACACGTCGGGTTTCCAGGCACCGCGCAGACTCCCTACACTCATCGCTGTCCCCAATCTCCTCTTTTTCTTGTCCTAATCTGGCTGTTCATCACTACAATGACACTCTTAGAAGCACCCTTGACCAAGTAGCACCGCTCACCCTCAGAACTTCCAAACACACAGTAAAACAGCCCTGGCTCACATTACAAACTCGACTTCTTCAGCGATGCTCTAGGAGTGCTGAACGCCTCTGGAGAAAAACCCGCACACCACAGACCTACTTCACCACCCTGATCTCCTCACTAGCCAACAACCCCAAGAAACTTTTTGACACTTTTCACTCCCTCCTCAGGCCAAAAGCACAAGCCCCTATCACAGACATTTGTGCTGACGACCTGGCCTCCCATTTTATAGAAAAAATAGATACTATCCGTCAGGAAATCTGCTCTCAACCACCAAGGGCTGTGACTCTGTCATGTGTGCATCGCCACGAAGATCGTCGCGGTTGCACATTCTGACTTCTCACAGCTGAGTTGCTGTTTCTTTGTGTTTGGCAGTTGGGGAGTTAATTCTGTCTGTGCTCGGTTCTGGGACTGGGTGCAGTTTCTTCCGGCTGCAATTAATTATTTGTTGATTGGTTTCCTTTAAATCTCTGGTTGTCTGTGTTGGGAGTTGCCAGTGAAATTCTTCATGCAGACCACAGATAGGATTGTATCTGTATAGACTTAAGTTAAAGAGCTCCTTAGTTGTTTTAAGCTCACCTTGCTTAGAGTTTAATATCCCAGATCATTTATGTTCCTTCTGTGTTTGAGTGTGTATGCAAGTCTGTGTTTTCTCCAGTCTGTCTTATATGTCTAATCTGTGTATTTAGCAGAGATCAGCCCATATCCCTTTGGTGGTAATCAGAATCCTTCTTAGGACTGATTACAGGGTTCAGGGACTGATAGGAGACAGGGTTAGGCTGGAGACTTGGACCTCTGAACCATTATCAGTACCTCCAAGGTGAGGGATTAGTTAGGACCCCAGTTTAGGGTCAGGTTAGACCCCCGGTCCTCCTCTTTCCTGTGACAGTGTATCAAGTCCTCAAGATTAACCCTGAGTTCAACGGATATCGTGTCAGGTAAATCTATTCTATATTTACATGCTGATGTTGCTAATCTATATGTTGTATAGAGTGTTGTTCTTTTAAGAATAGTTTACTGACATCGTACACATATCATAAGACCGCGTGACATTTTCACTGGCCCATAAAATTATTCCCAGTTGCCATGGATCCAGTAGCCCAGCTGGCTCTGCAGTTGCAGGGATTATCCATGGAGCTGACGGACATTAAGTCCAAAGTTTTGTCTCCCTCGGAGAAAACCAGATTTGAACCTAAAGTAGCTCTCCCGGACAGGTTCACTGGTGGGCGAGACAAATTTTTTACCTTCAGGGAAGCATGTAAATTGTATTTTCGGCTTCGGCCTCGATCATCAGGGAGTGAAGAGCAGAGAGTGGAAATTGTTATCTCGCTCCTACAAGGGGACCCTCAATCCTGGGCCTTCTCCCTTCCTCCGGGATCCCCGGCTCTACAGTCAGTAGATCGATTTTTTACTGCCCTGGGTTTGGTATATGATGACCCAGATCAGGTCTCTCTTGCTGAGACAAAATTACGTAAGATACAGCAGGGAGATCGTCCGGCGGAGGAATTTGCTTCTGAGTTCCGTAGATGGGCCACAGATACTCAGTGGAATGACCCAGCTCTTAGGAGCCAGTTTTGTCATGGGCTTTCTGACAAATTAAAGGACGTTTTGGCTCAGTATGATTCTCCTCCATCACTGGAGGCTGCTATGGCCCTAGCTATCCGTACTGATAGACGGCTCCGGGAGAGGTGCGAGGTAACTCCGCCCCCTGTTGTTGCTCCACCTACTACTAAAGTCCCTTATGTTGAGGTTCCCCTTGTCTGTTCGGAGGAGCCTATGCAGTTGGGAGGGACATCATTTCGTAGGAGGGGATTGGCGGTACGCCGCAGGACTAGAAGGTGTTTGTTCTGCGGGAAAGAGGGACATTTTGTTGGGGGATGTCCATCCCGTGCCTTGTTGAGCAAAAAGTCGCCGGAAAACTGTTAATCCCAGGTTGTGTGGTGGACGACAACCTGGGAGTATGTATTTCGTCCGCTAGTTCTTCTCAGTTCCTTGTACCAGTGGAGGTGGTGGTTGGTACGAGAGTGGAGAGATTTTCTGTTCTTCTTGATAGTGGGTCCGGGGCTAATCTGGTTGACGCTCAGTTTGCTCAGGCTCAAGGTATGCATCTGAGTGTATTGGTCAAACCGATCCCTATATTCTCCATTGACGCCAGGCCTCTCGGCCAAGGTAGCTTTGTTCATGAGGTTCATAACATTGACCTTCGGGTAGGGGCAATACATAGGGAACTATTATCTTGTTATGTGTTGGAGGGTCTACCTACTCCTATTGTGTTGGGACTTCCTTGGTTGGTTAAACATAACCCTGTGATTAATTGGCAGTCCAGAGATATAAGCCAATGGGGGGAGTTTTGCAAAAGTAACTGCATGAACACAGTCATCAGTGCGGTCGTGCCTAGTACTTTGCCTCCTTTTTTGGAGGACTTTGGGGATGTGTTCTCTGAGGAGGGGTGTCAGGAGTTGCCTCCTCATCGCGTGTATGACTGCTCTATTAATTTACTTCCTGATGCTAAGTTACCTAAAGCTAGGTTATATAACCTTTCTGGTCCTGAGAGGCAGGCTATGAAAGATTATATTTCGGAAAGTCTGGCCAAAGGGCATATTAGACCTTCATCTTCCCCAGTGGCCGCGGGGTTCTTCTTTGTGAAGAAAAAAGATGGAGGCCTACGCCCTTGCTTGGATTTCCGCGAACTTAATCGGATTACTGTTCGGGATCCGTATCCACTCCCTCTGATTCCTGATCTCTTCAATCAAATTGTTGGCGCCAAATGGTTCTCTAAATTGGATCTCAGGGGGGCGTATAATCTGATTAGGATAAAAGAGGGGATGAGTGGAAAACGGCGTTTAACACGCCGGAGGGACATTATGAGAACCTTGTCATGACTTTTGGTCTGACTACTGCACCAGCAGTATTCCAACATTTTGTTAATGACATTTTTCGTCATCTGGTGGGGCTGTTTGTGGTCGTATATTTGGATGACATTTTAATTTACTCACCAGATCTTGTGTCTCACCAGGAGCATGTGAGACAGGTGTTGCAGATCTTGCGAGACAATAAACTATACGCCAAACTGGAAAAGTGTGTATTCGCCGTACAGGAACTTCAGTTTTTGGGTTTCTTGGTGTCAGCCTCCGGTTTCCGTATGGACCCTGAAAAGGTGAGAGCAGTGCTTGAATGGGATCAGCCAGAGGATCTTAAGGCTCTGCAGCGTTTTCTGGGGTTTGCTAACTACTACCGGAAATTTATTTGTAATTTCTCATCTGTTGTCAAACCTCTCACTGACATGACAAGAAAAGGGACGGATTTTTCTAAATGGTCGGACAAAGCTTGCCAAGCTTTTTCCTCTTTGAAAAAATGTTTTGCTTCGGCACCCGTTCTCATCCAACCAGATGCATCACAGCCGTTCGTTGTGGAGGTGGACGCGTCTGACGTAGGGGTGGGTGCAATATTGTCCCAGGGTCCATCCCCTGGTAAATGGCATCCGTGCGCTTTCTTTTCTAAAAAATTGTCGTCCGCCGAAAGGAATTATGATATCGGCAATAGGGAACTTTTGGCCATTAAGTTGGCTTTTGAAGAATGGCGTCACTTTTTGGAGGGGGCAGTCCACCCGGTCACCGTCATTACTGATCACAAGAACCTGCTGTATTTGGAATCTGCTAAGCGTCTGAATTCCAGACAAGCTCGATGGTCGTTGTTTTTTACCAGGTTTAATTTTGTTGTCACTTATCGCCCTGGATCTAAGAATGTTAAGGCGGATGCCTTGTCTCGCAGTTTCCCAGGGGCCGGGAAAATGGATGACCCGATTCCTATCCTTCAGGAGGGGGTGGTAGTGTCGGCTGTATGTTCTGAGCTTGAGGAGGAGGTGTTAGAGGCTCAGGGGGACGCCCCTGCAGGACCTCCAGGGAGACTGTTTGTCCCAAATCAGTTGAGACAAAAGGTTATTGAGGCACATCATAATTCTGCTTTAGCAGGACATCCAGGGAGTAAGGCTACTTTAGATCTCCTTTCTCGCCGGTTTTGGTGGCCTAACGTTAATAAAGATGTTTTAACTTTTGTCGCGTCCTGTGGGGTTTGTGCTCGCTCTAAGACCCCTCATACCCGTCCGTCTGGGACCCTCTTACCCTTGAAACTTCCGGAGCGTCCATGGACTCATTTGTCTATGGACTTCATCACGGACCTTCCTCAGTCGTCAGGGAAGACTGTCATACTGGTGGTTGTTGACAGGTTCAGTAAGATGGCACATTTCATTGCTCTTCCTGCCCTCCCTAATGCTAAAACTCTGGCGCAGGTGTTCATTGGGGAGATTGTGAGACTTCATGGGTTGCCTTCTGATGTGGTGTCAGATAGGGGGTCTCAGTTTGTGTCCAAGTTTTGGAGGGCATTTTGTTTACGTCGGGGGATACAATTGTCATTTTCCTCGGCTTTTCATCCGCAGACCAATGGTCAGACAGAGCGTCTGAATCAAAGCCTAGAGACTTATCTTCGGTGTTTTGTCTCAGAGAACCAGGAGGACTGGTCTTCTTTCTTGCCTCTGGCAGAGTTCGCTCTTAACAACAGGCGGAGCGAGTCCACTGGTAAGTCCCCGTTTTTTGGGGCATATGGTTTTCATCCCCAGTTTTGTACATTCAATGGGGGGGGCCCTTCTGGGGTTCCTGAGGAGGAGCGTTTCTCGTCGTCACTTGCTTCAGTGTGGAGAGGTGTATTGAATAATCTGAGTGCTATGGGGAACCGTTATAAACGTATGGCTGATAGGAGGAGAGTTTCTGGTCCAGATCTTAATGTGAACGATCTGGTATGGTTGTCTACCAGGAATATAAAACTTAAAGTTCCCTCCTGGAAGCTGGGCCCCAGATTCATCGGGCCGTACAGGATCAGTTCCATAATTAATCCTGTGGCATTTCGTCTGGACCTCCCTCCTACGTTTAAAATTCATAATGTGTTCCACAAGTCATTACTTAAGAGGTACGTGGCACCAGTCATACCATCACCTCTACCTCCTCCTCCAGTGGTGGTCAATGGTAACTTGGAGTTTCAAGTGTCAAAGATCATTGACTCACGTCTGAATCGCCGGTCCCTTCAGTACTTGGTGCATTGGAAGGGGTATGGTCCAGAGGAGAGGACGTGGGTTCCTGCGTCTGACATTAACGCAGATCGTTTGGTGCGGACCTTCCACAGAACTCACCCGGGCAAACCTGGCCCTGAGGGTCCGGAGGCCCCTCGTAGAAGGGGGGGTACTGTCATGTGTGCATCGCCACGAAGATCGTCGCGGTTGCACATTCTGACTTCTCACAGCTGAGTTGCTGTTTCTTTGTGTTTGGCAGTTGGGGAGTTAATTCTGTCTGTGCTCGGTTCTGGGACTGGGTGCAGTTTCTTCCGGCTGCAATTAATTATTTGTTGATTGGTTTCCTTTAAATCTCTGGTTGTCTGTGTTGGGAGTTGCCAGTGAAATTCTTCATGCAGACCACAGATAGGATTGTATCTGTATAGACTTAAGTTAAAGAGCTCCTTAGTTGTTTTAAGCTCACCTTGCTTAGAGTTTAATATCCCAGATCATTTATGTTCCTTCTGTGTTTGAGTGTGTATGCAAGTCTGTGTTTTCTCCAGTCTGTCTTATATGTCTAATCTGTGTATTTAGCAGAGATCAGCCCATATCCCTTTGGTGGTAATCAGAATCCTTCTTAGGACTGATTACAGGGTTCAGGGACTGATAGGAGACAGGGTTAGGCTGGAGACTTGGACCTCTGAACCATTATCAGTACCTCCAAGGTGAGGGATTAGTTAGGACCCCAGTTTAGGGTCAGGTTAGACCCCCGGTCCTCCTCTTTCCTGTGACAGTGTATCAAGTCCTCAAGATTAACCCTGAGTTCAACGGATATCGTGTCAGGTAAATCTATTCTATATTTACATGCTGATGTTGCTAATCTATATGTTGTATAGAGTGTTGTTCTTTTAAGAATAGTTTACTGACATCGTACACATATCATAAGACCGCGTGACAGACTCCCACCCCACCCTGCATTTCCCTGGCTCACTTTCCACATTTGATCCCATCACAGAAGAAGAAGTCTCCAGACTCCTCTCTTCCTCTCTTCCGACTACATGCACTACCGACCCCATTCCCTCACATCTCCTCCAGTCTCTCTCTCCAGTTATCACAACTCACCTAACTAAAATCTTTAATCTCTCACTCTCCTCTGGCATTTTCCATCCTCCTTCAAACACTCCATCATTACTCCACTACTAAAGAAACCCGCTCTCGACCCTTCCTGCACAAACAACTTCAGACCGGTCTCCAATCTCCCCTTCATCTCTAAACTCTTGGAGCGCCTAGTCTACTCCCGCCTCACCGTTACTCTCCACTTACTCCCTTCTAGACCCTTCACAGTCCGGCTTCCGCCCCCTACATTCGACTGAAACTGCACTCATCAAAGTGACCAATGACCTTCTTACAGCAAAACCGTAACGGCGACCACTCTCTGCTCATTCTTCTCAACCTTTCTGCAGCTTTCGACACAGTTGACCACCGTCTCCTACTGTCTAGGCTCCACTCACTAGGTATTAAGGACACTGTTCTCTCCTGGTTCTCCTCCTATCTTTCTAACCGCTCCTTCAGTGTTTCGTTCTCTGGCTCCACATCATCTCCTCTTCCTCTCACTGTTGGTGTACCCCAGGGCTCAGTCCTTGGCCCCCTTCTCTTCTCTCTCTATACGGCCCCAATTGGACAGACCATCAGCAGATTTGGCTTTCAGTACCATCTTTATGCTGATGACACACAACTATACACGTCATCCCCGACCTTACCCCCGCTGTACTACAGAACGCCACCAACTGTCTGTCCGCAGTCTCCAACATCATGTCCGCTCTCTTTCTGAAACTTAACCTCTCCAAAACTGAACTTCTTCTGCTCCCGCCGTCTACTAACCTCCCTAAATTTGACATATCCCTCTCCGTGGGCGGCACCATAATAACACCCCGGCAGCAGGCTCGCTGTCTGGGGGTTATGTTTGACACCAATCTCTCCTTCACCTCCCATATACAATCTCTTGCCCGCTCTTGCCGCCTACACCTAAAGAACATCTCTAGAATCCGCCCCTTTCTCACCATGGAAACAACAAAAACCCTCACTGTAGCATTGATCCACTCCCGCCTGGACTACTGCAATGCTCTATTACTTGGCCTCCCCATTACTCGACTATCCCCTCTCCAGTCCATCCTTAATGCAGCAGCCAGGGTAATCCATCTGGCTAATCGGTACTCGGACGCGTCCGCTCTTCGCCAGTCCTTACACTGGCTGCCCATTCATTATAGGATCCAATTCAAAGTACTGGTTCTCACCCACAAAGCTCTCCACAGTGCAGCACCCCCTACATCTCCTCCCTCATTTCTATCTATCGGCCTAACCGACTGCTGCGCTCTGCAAACGACTTTCGACTAACCTCTGCACTAATCCGTACCTCCCACTCCCGACTCCAAGACTTCTCCCGCGCTGCGCCAATCCTCTGGAATGCTCTTCCCCAAGAAATTAGGACTATCCACAATTTGCATGGTTTCAGGCGCTCCCTCAAAACACATTTGTTCAGAGCGGCCTATCACATTCACTAATCAAAGTCACTCTATGTGTAAGTGTGTGTGTGTAGCCCATTCACTATCTCCATCCATCCCTCACTCCCTCAAGATGGCTGGACCATCATTGTAAATGCACCATTGTATATAAACACCTGTACTTTGTATCTCCCCCACCTCATTGTAGATTGTAAGCTCTCACGAGCAGGGTCGTCTTATTTTGCTTTAATTATTGTATTGTTAACGTTGTTACTTATGACTTGTGTTCTGAAACTGTTAAACTGTAAAGCGCTGCGGAATATGTTGGCACTATATAAATAAAGATTATTATTATTATTATTATGAAGAATGAAAAAATAGAGGAAAACCTAATTACATTTCCTGTCTTTGTTATGCTATAAAGATGATTGTGAGGTTGATTACAGTGTGCTGTTTGCGATTACTGAACAAGCAGCCCGAGAGTCAGTCACTCATCAAACTGCATAGCAGACGTTGTGTATTACACCAGGTCACATAGACCATACAAACTATAGAATCCCATTTCCCATGCAGTCACTTTAATATCACAATAGCAAATCTTTTTAAAAGTGTTCATTTATGCAATCTTCCATGTTGAGGTTTTTACCAATGGCATAAATGTATAACATTAATTGCACACTTCAATACACGTCACACTATGAATATTCTGTGAAAAGAAATAGCAAGCCCGTGCCCGCCTTTCAGGATAATAACTGTGTATGAAAGGTGTAAGTCTTTAAATAATAGCACCAGATTAAAAAAAAATGTATTCTATTGATTCTACATGAATAAATGGAAAAATAGCTAATGAAATCTGCATGAACTTAACACATTTATCGTTATGTCTTTCTACATGGAATATTTATGATGCCTCACGTGAATGCTGTCCATGAACACTGTATCTCCGGAGCCACAGTAAAAGTCCCAAGAAGAATATTCATGGAAATAATCTGGTGTGGGTGTGAGAGATGTGGACAATCATCATGAGGATGACAATAGATACCGCACTACTATGAGGAAGATGGCATGGGAAGAGTTTCTGAAACACAAATGTCAGCATGAACATCCTGCCTAATGGCAAAAACTGAGAAGTGACACTTCTGTGCTGGTGTTAGAGCAATAAAAGACTTTTTTTTCACTGACTGGATGATGTTGCTGTGGAACGGAAGCAAGAAAATTGATTAAAATTTTTGATGCACCCTAGATGTGACATGTTCATCTGTCTGGTTCCAAAACCCGGGTGGTCACGCCTTTCTACATTATGGTCCCAACTAGATAATCAGATTGTTCCTGTTTTTGCCATAAACTGAGGTCATACTTTTGTAATAGAGTTATAAAAAGGGCACACATTTCACACATTTTTGCACCCTTTTTGCTTTTTTATCACCTTTGCAGAAGCTTAAAGAGTGGACAACAACATTTATCCTAAAGCCAGAAAAATGGCACAAATGCTGTTAAATCTGCAACTCCGTATCTCAGGTTTAGATTTATTTTCTTATTTTAGAGCAATCCAACAATTTACTTTAACAATCTTTTTTTACTGGAAAAATAAAATATTAAATCTGCCCCTTTATCTTTTACCGAAGGCAAATAGGCTTGTCTTTATAAGTACCCTTAGGTGAACGAAATCTGCTCTATGAAAAATGTATTTTTATAAGATGGCATAGTCATTATTATTTATTATTACTACCGTATATACTCGAGTATAAGCCAACCCGAGTATAAGCCGACCCCCTAATTTTGCACAAAAAAACTGGGAAAACTTACTGACTCGAGTAAAAACCTAAGGTGGAAAATGAGATTATGCCCTATATGCTGCCCATGTATTATGCCCCATAGATGCTCATAGTTTTGTGCCCCATAGATGCTCCATAGATTGTGCCCCCATAGATGATCCATAGATTGTGCCCCATAGATGCTCCATAGATTATGCCCCATAGATCTCCAAGATTATGCCCCATAGATGATCCATAAAATTGGTGCCCATAAAATGCTCCATAGATTATCCCCCCATAGATGCTCCATAGATTGTGCCCCCATAGATGCTCCTAGATTGTGCCCCCATAGATGCTCCATAGATTGTGCCCCCATAGATGCTCCATAGATTGTGCCCCCATAGATGCTCCATAGATTGTGCTCCCATTGATGCTCCATAGATTGTGCCCCCATAGATTGTGCCCCATTGATGCTCCATAGATTGTGCCCCCATTGATGCTCCATAGATTGTGCTCCATAGATGCTCCATTGATTGGCCCCCATAGATGATCCATAGATTGTGCCCCATAGATGCTCCATAGATTTGCCCCCATAGATGCTCCATAGATTGTGCACCCATAGATGCTCCATAGATTGTGCCCCCATAGATCTCCATAGATTTGCCCCATAGATTGTGCCCCCATGATGCTCCATAGTTTTGTGCCCATAGATATGCCCCCAAAAAGCTCCATAGATTGTGCCCCCATAGATGCTCCAAAATTGTGCCCCATAGATGCTCCATAGAATTGTGCCCATAGATGCTCATAGATTGTGCCCCATTGATGCTCCATAGATTGTGCCCCCATAGATGCTCCATAGATTGTGCCCCCATTGATGCTCCATAGATTGTGCCCCATAGATTGTGCCCCCATTGATGCTCCATAGATTGTGCCCCCATAGATTATGCCCCATATATGATCCACAGATTGTGCCCCCATAGATGCTCCATAGTATAGGCCTCAATTGCTGCCGCTGCTGCTGCAACCGAAAAAAAAAAAAGACATACTCACCTCTCGTTGCTGGGGGCCAGGTGCCGGTGTCCTGAGCAGGCGGGGACACCGGTGCGCTATGGGGGACAGGTGCCGGTGTCACCGCACGCTCAGGGCCCCCGGGACCTGCGAATTTACCTGTCACCGGGTACACCGCTGCTCGCCGCTGTCTTCCGGGTCCTCCAGCAGTCAATGATCAAGCAGAGGGCGCGGCGCGCAGTAACCACGTCATCGCGCCCTCAAACCCTGAACATCGAGCAAGAGGACCCGAGGACACAGCGCCGAGCTGCGGTGGAATGGGACAGGTAAATATTGCTTATACTCACCCTTCTGCCGGTGCATCTCTGCCCTGCTCTCTCCCACGGTCCCGGCGCCAGTGTTCAGCGGTCACGTGTTACCCGCTCATTAAAGTCATGAAATAGTGCATATTCATGACTTTAATGAGCGGTACCAGCTGACCACTGAACACAGGTGCTGGGACTGTGGGAGAAGAGCAGGGGTGCAGAGACCCGCTGGTGGAGGGGTGAGTATATAGGACAGCTGCGCTGCCCCTTCCCCGCTGACCCCCTGGTATATGACTCGAATATAAGCCCAGAGGGGGCTAAAAATGGGCTAAAATCTGGCTTATATTCGAGTATATACGGTATATATTATAAAGCACTTAATTCCATGGTGCTGTACATGAGAAGGGGATACTTAAAAATACAAATATCACTTACAGTAAAACAAAACTAACAATGACAGACTGGTACAGAGGGAAGAGGACCCTGCCCTTTCGGGCTTACATTCTACATGATTATGGGAAGGAGACAGTAGGTTGGGGGTTGCAGTAGCTCCGATGGTGTAGAGGTGCCGCATGATCATTACAGGTTGTAAACTTTTTTGAAGAGATGGGTTTTTTAGGTTCCGTCTGAAGGATCAAATGTGGTGGATAACAACGTATTGGAGCACAAAATTCAAGAGGATGGGGGATATTTGGGAGAAGTCTTGGAGGCGATTGGGTGAGGAGCGAATAAGGTGGAGGAGAGAGGGGGTCTTGGAGGACCGGAGATTATGTGAGGGAAAATATTGAGAGATTAGTTTGGAAATATATGGAGAATTTAAAAGGTTATGAATGGCTTTGTAGGTCAGTGTTAGTAGTTTAAACTGGATACGCTGGGAAATTGGGGGCCAGTGAAGACATTTGCAAAGAGTGGAAGCAGGAGTGTAGCGAGAAGAGAGATTATTAGTCGGGCAGCAGAGTTAAGGATGGACTGGAGGGGTGCGATGTTGCAGTAGTCGAGGCGGGAGATGATTAGGGCATGCACAAGCATTTTGGTAGAGTGAGGGTTGGAAAAGGACGGATTCTGGAAATATTTTTGAGCTGGAGGCGACAGAAGGTGGCGAGAGCTTGGATGTGCGTTTGAAGAAAGGCCAGAGTCAAGGGTTACTCCGAGGCAGGGATTACCGGGACAGGGAAAGTGTGAATTAATTATTGTGATAGATAGATCAGATAGGGAAGTATGCGAATGGAGGAAAGATAATTAGTTCAGATTTGTCCACATTGAGTTTGAGGAAGCGAGAGTAGAAGAATGAGGATATGGCTGATAGACACCTGGGATTCTGGGAGGAGAGAGGTTACATTGGGCCAGAGAGGTAAATCTGAGTGTCATCAGCATATAGATGGTACTGAAGCCATAAGACTTTATGAGTTGTCCCAGCCAAGGGTATAGATGAGAAAAGAAGGGTCCTAGACAGACCTTGAGGGACACCAACAGAGAGGGGGCGAGGTGAGGAAGTAGTGTGGGAGTAGGAAACGCTAAATGTGCGGTTGGTAAGGTATGAGGAGATCCAGGATAGGCAAGGTCTTTGACATCAAAGGAAGACTGGATCTTTAGTAGAAGGCAGTGGTCAACTGTGTCGAAGGCAGATGACAGGTCTAGAAGGAGGAGTATAGATAATTGTCTGTTAGCTTTGGCTGTAAGTCGTCGTAATTTTTCAGTCGTCTCAGTGGAATGGTGGGGACGGAAGCCAGATGTAGGTTGTCAAGGAGCGAGTTAGATGCAAAGTGAGAGGAAAGTTCAGTGTGGACGGCTACTCAAAAAGTTTTGAGGCAAATGGGAGCAAAGATATGGGGCGATAGCTGGACATAGCACTCGGGTCAAGGGATGGCTTTTTTGAGGATAGGTGCGATTGTGGCATGTTTGAAAGCAGAGGGGAAGGTACCAGAAGTTAGTGATAGATTGAAGAGATGGGTTAGGGATGGATAAGTGTAGTGGTGAGGTTGGGGAGGAGGTGGGATGGGATGGGTCAAGTGCACGGGTGGTGAGGTGTGATTTGGAGAGAAGATGAGCAAGCTCTCCAGTGATTTTGAAGAGGAAAGTTATGGTCATTTATAATTTGTTAATGGATACTTTACCGGCAGTGCAAATAAAGGAAGATGCCCAGGAGGAGGCATTCTGCTTTATTTTGTAAAAGTAGACCAACATTCCTAAGCCATACATGAGTTAAAGGGGAATCTGGCACCAAGTTTTGCTACCCTATCTGAGAGCCCCATGATGTAGAGTCAGATGCCTTGATTGAAGTGAAACCAGGGCTGCTTGCTCTAGTTTGTATAAAATTCACAGTTTCATCTGCTGATCTTTCAGTTCTCTCAATTACTGAGCTCTGTAATAACCCCGTTCCCACGACTGATTGACAGATTCCATGAACACTGGCAAGGCCACAAAGCTACAATCAGTGGGGGGTGGGTTATACAGAGCTCATGATTTGGGGACTACATGGCAGCAGTTTAGTAATCCTCTTCTGCTGATAAAACCGTTGTTTTATAAATCATACAGCAAGTATTAATCCTGCTTTCAGAATAAGTGAGAAAACCTGGTGGCATATTCCTTGAAGCCCCCCCAAACATATTAGATAAATTTGCCAATTTTGGCAAGATTGGCTGACCATGTATGTGTATGGGGCCTTAATCTGTGACTACAGGTTCCTGGATGTAAACCGTTACTTTCCTACATTTTTCTTTTTTTGTGAGAACCACGCTTAGACCCCTTGCACACTTTGCGTTTTTGATGCGTTTTCGCTGGTTTTTCAACATTCGGAAACGCATCCAACCCGCAGCACAGTGCACTACCAATGTAATACAATGGGAAACCGCAGGTCTCTGTGCACATGCTGCGGAAAAAACGTGCGGTTCGCAGTGCTTATTTCGCATGCATGTCAATTCTTTGTACGAACTGCAGCGGTTCGGCGCCCATTGACTTGCATTGATCAGGCACTTCCGCAGCAAAACCGCAGGTCTAAAAAAAATCTGCGGTTTTGCTGCGGGTGAAACCGCTGCAGTTCGGGAGGAGGGAAGTGTGTGGGCGGAGTGTTAGCGTGTAAAGGTGCGGCGTGTGTGTGTGGCGGTGCGTGGGCGTGTTAGTGGCTGCCTATTGTGTGGGCGGTGATTGTGTGCCGGTGTCTGTGTATCGGTGTGTGGCGTGTGCGGGGCTGTTGCGTGACGGTGTATGTGCGGGCTGTGTGCTATCGGTGTATGTGCGGCAGTGGCGAGGCTGTGTGTGGTCTCCGCGTATGCAGGCATGCGGATGGGACTACATCCCATCCCGCCGCTCCGTACGACAATTAGCCAATGATGGACAGTAGTGTCCCATCATCCGCTTTGCTGAAGTAAAAAAAAAAACAATCGACATCAACATATAACTACAAATAAAACTAACATATAACAGAAATACACTGACATAAAACATCACAGAGTAAAACATGAGTTTACCCCTATTTCCCGACGCCACGATCGGTCCGCTCTGCCGCCGGGGAAAAAGAATGAGTCACTAAGTTCATTCTCTCACGGCAATGTGGGGTTAGAAAATTCCAACCAGCATTGCCATAAAAGTGAGACCTGAACCAGGTAACCTCAGTGAGCATGCAGGAGCCATTTCCCTTCAGTGCATCACGGAGCCCACGGCGTGGATCACCTGATGTACATTCTAAGGGGAGACCGTCGTGGGACACTCGTTTTTAAATTTGGACTGCGTCGGACAGGGATATACGGTTTTTTTATTTTTTTACTTTTTTACAGGAGACGGGGCGGCTTGGATCACGAAATAAAGATATGAAAACAGTGTTGTGTTTTATTTCATTAAAATAATTTATTCTTACGTGTGGTTTTTTTTAACCCTTTATTAAATAAGATTAATAATGGAAGGTGTCTTTTGCCCTCCTAATAACAGGGCTTAATATCACCTTACAATAGCAAGGTGTATTAAAACCCCTTATTACCCCAATCCCACCGCTACAGGGAAGTGGGAAGAGAGGGGCTAAGTGCTCGAATTGCAATCGAAATGCGCCAATTCGGGGGCGGTGGGGGGGTTTTTTAGCCAGGGGGGCGCCAATATCCATCCCCTCCTAGGCATGAATATCAGCCCCGCACTGTCTGCCTACCTTTCGGCTATAAATTAAGAGGGACCCCACGTCATTTTTTTGGGGGGGTCCCCCTATTTTAATAGCCATAAGGGCTAACGCGGGCGATATAAAGCCTGGAAATCCATGGTATTAACTCCTTCCCAGGCTGAAAATTGGCCCAGCTGTCGGCTTTCCCACTCTGGGAGAAAATTGCGCGGGAGCCCACGACATTTTTTTTCCATTTTTTTTTTATTAACTTTGGTTAAATTTTTTTGTGTGTGTGGCGGGGTCTTTAACATTTATGACCATTTTACGTCATCATCTACCTATAATCTTTCTGTTATCTATATATCTATCTTTTTTTATATATATTTCTAACTTCTATTATCCACTTCTAGTATTTCTATCTATCTTCATCATATTAATACTGGTTCTATCTCTATCTGTGTGTGTGTAATGGGTGTGGGTTGTACAAATGTAAAAGAGGGGTTGGACAAGAAAGACATAAACAAAACTTTTTTTTGTTAAACAAAATCTTTATTTAGCTGTCAAATCGCATACAAAAATGCATGAAAAAAGATGAAAATCGCGCAAAACCGCTCAAAAAAGGAATGCGTTTTCTGCCCAGAGGTGCATTTGGGGCGGAAAAATCCCAGGCAAATCGCAACGTGTGCACAGGCCCTTAGACTACTGCATCTGCAATTTGGGATGTTTTTTTAAAGACATTTCTAAATTTATCAAGTTAATAAAAGTGGTGGGACAACTTTGACTTTCTTGCTTAACCTAAGGTTCCCTTGTATGAATATAAATACATCTACCAAACCCCGATTGCAGCCTCTCTGCAATCATCGTAAAGAGATTACTAAACATAAATATACTTACAAATTGGGGCCTTGCCCTTCGTATTTTGTGGGGAATTGGTATAAGGACCATAAACTCGCCAATCCCAGCGCCGTGAATGATAGGAATTCATCATTTAACCCAGGAGGGAAAAGGACCAGGGGAACAGGCTGCCGCACCATTTGCCCCAATGATGTTTATTGCTAAAATCCAGTGGTACTCGTTAAATAAATGGTACAATAATACAATTACTACAAGGATTATGCCTGGCACATTTTAACAAGATTAAATGCGCTGTTGATTTTATCCTGGAGGCCATTTGTTGTAAATTTAATGTTTTCTATCAATTAACTATAATATTTTTCTGAAAATGCCCAAACAAAGGGGGGGCTTGGTATGTTCCCACTAATGGTTTCCAAACCATTACAAAGAAATTAATGCAGCAAAACAGGAGACAGCGGCAAGGCTAACAGCAAGACCATAAGACATTGGGGTCAGTTGAGACATAGACAACAAATTATTTCATTGTTGGTACTTTGTTGAATTTTTAATGTTATTGAAAAAAAGCGGCATAAAAATTAAGGGGGTATAATTATTACATTTGGGGGAAAATTAATTGTTTACGCAATCGAAATAAGAATTTCCAAGGGCTGGAAGTAGGTGAAATGAATGGAGTGGTACTTATCACAAATTTATCAACTATAAGGATATACGTTTTATAATTACATAAACCGTCAATATTTTAATTGCATTTAATTTCATTAAATACTATTTTAAGAAAACTCCCCTTTAGTTTTACACAAAGCAAAAAAAAAGGCCTGAACCTATGGCAGGGATACCTGCAAGGAACCATTATTTATCAATGAGGATGGCTTATCATTAAAATGTGGTATTTAATGTTAATTTCTTTACATTTAATAACAGACCAACATTCCAACCACACATTCAAAGGTGCCCGAAAATCTGTCGAAAAAAAAATTACCCAGCTCTAGCTGAGGTATTATAAAATAAATTTCTCTATTTTCAAAAATTAAAAAAGAATAAAAAAACACATCAACATTTGGGGTATTAGGGGAGGGGATCTGTACAATAACCAACCTTTTCAGCATGCACGAGCCGGCATGGCGTTGATCCATGCTTTCATACGGACATTAACATTTTTGGGAAAATTTTTTGGGCAATGCGGGGTGTGTGGGACTTAAAGTTGCCAAGCTTAAAAGAGCCAGTAAGGTGGGAACTATTTCATATTGGGAAACCCGGGGACAGGTTCTTAAGGGAACTTATTGGGGGTATAAAGACTTACAGGAATGCCTAAAAAACGTTATAAATTAAAATCCACAAAAAAAAAATACTCATATGCCACCAGTTATAGTTAGCTACCCTATAAGTGAAAGTTATCTTTAACAAGCCCATAACCGACTAAAATAAACCTAGGCAAAACACATCTGTTTTTGGGGGTACTCCCTTGTAAGTCTCCATTCTCGGGAAAGTCTCCATGTTTCCCAAAGCTAAACAAAGGCATTCTCCCCAACCAGTGCTCTATCAAAACTCAAAGGGAATACTCCAAAACACTCCAAAGATAGGTTTATTTGGTAATATTTAAAGGGAATCTGTCACCCTAAATTGGCGGGTTTTTTAAATGATGGCAGTCAGGTCGATGGGGTTTTGGGTACTTCCCCTTAACATTTTGTTTCGCCGCTGCCCATTATTTCTGGGAATTGTATCGTTACCCCAATAACCCCTGGATTGCAATCTTAATGCGCCCCCCAGGTGCTTTGCACCAAATTGCAAGCGCAGGCCGTTATATGGGGAACGATAAAATTTCCCCCAGAAATAATGGGACACGGCGAACAACATGTTAAGCAATACCCAAAACACTGCCATCTACCTGCTGCCACATTTACATACCCCCCCAATTTAGGGTGACAGATTCCTTTAAGACTCAAACAGTACTTTCACAATAATTCCAAAGAACACAAAAAACCGAGACAGTCATAGGAAATAACAAGTATTCTAGCACTGCAAATTTGCAAATAACATTAGAAAAATGTTTGTTAAGATAAACTATTTAGTGAAGTCAATTGGTCTGTTCTGGTCAAATTCCAAAGAAATTTACGCACCCACACGTCTTTCTTCATACCTTTCACTTGTAGAATTCTAAAGTTTTATGAAAACTTTACAAGTAAGGATAATTTCCATCGCTCAGTTGAAAAAAAATAAACGCCTAGGCTGTAGTCAAAGTCCAACATCAATAAAAGATCAGCCATCAAAAAGGACTACAACCTTTTGCATTAAAGATAAGATTTCAATTGGCTTCGACAGCTTTCGGGTTGATGAAGTCAATACTAAGCTTATAATAAAAGTACGTGGTTGGACATTATTTCTCAAAATGCAGTCACTTTAAAATTATAATCAGCAGTCACATCCTCAAAGGAATGTTGAAATCTGTTCAAGAACACAAAATGATAATGTATTTGGCCCCAGATGATAAGAACTTATAAAAGTGATTGGTTTTTTAAGAAACCGGGAAAAACTCTGCTCTTGAAAGCTTGTATTTAAAATATATTCTATTAGCAGGGAAATGTATCACCTGCTATTGAAGTGCATGACTTCTTCATTGCATCATGCTGGTATGGGCCTGAAATGTCTCCAGTAACAGATCGCATTTTGTGACACTCCATTTTTCTTGATTATCTCCGAACATATTTTTTTTTTATTAATACCCTTCTGCTATCTACATGGGAATATTTTCCATGTAACATTTTTTGCACCTAAATCCAGTTCATATTTTATAATAAACTTTCCTAGCCCTGAAGCTTGTATTGTTAAGCTTATCAGAACAGAGGCGCAGAGCTCCCGAATGGTTTGCATTCAGCAGACTTCGTTGATATTGGCAGGTTTTTTTCTTTAGTGTTTGCTATGAAATCATAACACAGGTTAATATTCTGTACTGAAATAAAGCTACTCATTGCTTTCCTGTACTCAGAGGAATTTAATTACCATTTGATTTCTAATATATGTATGCTACAGAACGGAATGGTATTTAATCATAATCCTTTAACTTTGATGTATCGCGTGTAGACAGGCATTGACCCTACTGCTCTGGACTTCAAGGGAACCCTCATCATGTTTTTTCCATATAACCTACAGCCACCACCTTCAGCTTTGGTTACAGCATTCTGGAATGTATATAGAGCCTTTAAACTCCTTGCAAAGCTTAAAAATTTTTTATACTCCTATGGGGGTCCGGTCCGATGGGGTCGATGATCGATCTGGCCCTCCTCTCTCTTGCATCACTGTCCTCTTTCCTGCTTCATGTGGGTAGGTCCACGTTCACACAGTGTTCCCTTCGCGCTCCTTGCACGCACATTCTTTCTCCCTGGAGGGCAAGTAAAGTATGTTTGCCATTGCAAAAGGGAAAACGCCGGGCACCACACATATTTCTATAATAATATTCAAGAAAGCGTAAAACACAAAAGCACATGGAATGCCCCGTTACTTGTCAAAAGGTAAAGGAAATGAACTTTGAGGGAAACAAACTGCTATTTTAACAACACAAATTAAAAGGGTGTAAGGCATCCCTAAACACTTTTTGGGATCCCAGTTTCCACATGCCAATGTGTTATAAGGTTTTTCCCCAAACATGGAACCGTTAAGAATCTTCCCCGGGGGGGGGAAGAGGAAAATTTACGGTTTTCTTCAAAGGTTGGGAATGGTGAAAAAACACCACATCAAACATCCAAGACCTAAGGCCAACCTGGAACAATTGGGGCAGGTTTCAAAAACTAAGTGCCATAAACAAAGCGAGCTTTTTGGCAAGTCAAGAAAGAAACCATTGCTGAAAAAAGACAAAAGAAATGGCTGTTTTGCCAAAGAGTACCTTGACAAACCCAATCCTTTGGGAAAATGAAACAAAGTTAACTTTTTGGCAATGCAAACAACAGTTTGTTTACAGACGGTTGCAATGAAAAACTATAAGGAAAAACAACACCTATAACAGTTTTAAACAGTGAAGGATCCATAAGGTTGTGGGGGGGCTTTTCTGACCTGGTACTGGGGCCTTGACTGTGTCACAGAATCTAAAATCAGAGAATTACAAGAGATTTAGAGCGAAATGTCCTACCCATAAAAGAAAACTTTGATTTGAGTCGAAGATCATGGTCCCCAGTAATACAATGACCCAAAGGACACATCCAAAAGTACACAGGAATGGTTAAAGAAAAAATGGACTGTTTTTAAAATGGCCAGCAATGATTCCTAACCTCATGCCATTGAAAATCTTTGAGGTGGAGCTGAATCTGCCATGGGAAAAAGAACCCTGCAAACATCAAGAGCTTGAACAAACTGCAAATAAGAGCCCCGTCACACATGCAACACAACAGCGATTCCCGACAACGATATGCACTTGTCAGGATCACTGGTGTGTCGCTACATGATCGCTGCTGAGCTGCCAAACAGGCACTCAGCAGCGATCAGACAGCGACACTGCGGGAACGTCGCTTAGTTACCCGCATGTCTTGGATACCACCGCTTGCAGGGAGCTGTAACCAAGGTACACTTCGGGTTTCCAGGCCTGCGGCGGCACCTGGAAACCCGATGTGTACCTTGTTACCTGCTCCCCTGCAGCACGCGCTGGTATCCAACGTACACATTGGATCACAACGATCAAAAAATGTCCAGGACATTCATGACGATCAGCGATACCCAGCAGGGGGGCTGATTGTCGCTGAATGTCACACACAGCGATATCACTGGGGAGATCGCTGTTGCGTCACAAAACTAGTGACTCAGCACGATCTCGCTAGCGAAATCGCTGTGTGTGACGGGGGCTTAAGAGTGGGAGAAATAACAGCCGAGAATGCAAGAAGCTATTGATGACTACGAGACATGTTTGGAAGCTGGTATCAGTGCTAAATGGGTGCAATCAAGTCTTAATTAGGGGAGCATTTATTGCTGCACATGCTGTTTATTCTTTTTCTTCTTTGAAATTTTAACATGTAAGTGAAATATTGTTGTTGAGGATATAACTATGGTACATTTCCATTTATTTATGAAGATATGTACAGTCTATGAAAAAATGAAGGGGTGCCAATAACAATGAGCAGACTATTTGGCCTCTTTTAATTAAAATTTTTATGGTATCTACTAAGGTGGCATTGCTCCAGGATTCTCAGGTGTGTGTATTAGAATGTCTGCATAACTACCATGTGAGTCATACCCCTTGGTAAAGAGCATACAAATTAGCGTAAATAAAAAAGGCCAATATCCTTAGATCCATATAGCTGATTAAAAAAACAGAATACTCATAGGGGGAGCAAAAGTAAAAGCAAAAACGGCAGGCTGGCAAAAACTAGTGACAGGTCCCTTTAAGTTTTGAAATATTACATTTAGTTATAAAAATATGTTTAGCCTATAAAAAATCTGCATTGTGCAGCTGACCGTATTTCAGTACGACTGCAATCCAACAAACATCAGATCGTAGTCGGACCAATGTTTATTTTATGGGTCTGAGTCTGTCTGAGGAAAAAATCGCAGCATGTACGATTTGCCCTCCATATATCAAAAAAGACAATTAGTCTGTGGAAAAAATCGGACATCACTAGTAGTAATACATGACAGTATGTGTCCGATTTTCACAGACGACAGAAAGGAGAATAGGTATTTTTTAAATTTTTTTCCATGTCTTCTCATCTGAGAAAATCAGATTCCAAATGATCACGCTTTGATCAAATTCTGATCAGGGTTTGATCAGAGTGCATTAGAATAAATTGCACTGATTTTAATAGAGAAAATACTGTCGTGGACCCTAGCCATCATAGGTGAAGTAACAGGTCATCCCAGCATATGAAGAAGTACTCTCTATTATGAAGACATCCATTGTTGTGATTAAAGGTATGGATGGACAAAGGCACTTATGTTTATCCATACCTTAATCACAACAATATATACAGAGAAGAAGAGGACCTAAACTCTAGCGCCACTTTTGGAAGTATCAATCCAAAAAGTCAATATAGAGCCTTTAAGAACCCTTGCCATATAACTTAGGATAAAAGCCAAATCAAATCTCAATTTTCAGACAGGGTGTTTGTGGTGTTTGCCCATCGTCAGGAGATTCTGTTTTGGCTAGGTGTAAAGTCTTGATATTGGGAGTCCACAAATCCCAGATTTAAGCCTCTCACCTAGTGAAGTCAGGTCTCATATTTTGCACTGACGAGGGTCATTTGAAAAGGCAATTTGCATGTTTAATTTCCCAGAGTACATGCATGGCGTATAAGTCTCCCTCACTCTGACATGCCAAGCCTGCTATGTCATTCTCCACAAGGAGAAACGTTACCCCTTAGATCTCATAAGTGAAATATACATTTAATGTTATGAAAAGTTAAATTTATGGAATATCTAATAGATGATAGACCGCTTGTCCTGGACTGGGGGTCTTATACCCTCATTTGCCAATTTCTAGTCCTGCACTTATCATACGTATCAATGAAGAATTGATATGATTTCAACAGAAAAAAATATGAAAGAGGCCATTTACAAAGTCCAAAATTGTCCATTCCATTGTATAGACACAGTATAACTTGCTGGTTGTGTCCATGAGGCTTCATTCTGTAAGCCTGAACCTTGAACCACGGAAAAAAATCGTTCAATATTTAGCAATAAGTTTCATGTTTTTCTCGTATACTCCTGGATTTTTCTAAGGAATTGTTGACCTTCTAAAAAGGCTTCATCTTCAACCATTTATCAATCAGACAAATGTAGTTAGAATGCCATATAAACTCTTAACATTATTGCACATTTTGAATGCTTTACCATCAATTTTCATTTTAGAAAAAACAAAAAAAAAATGTTCGTCTTTCAGAAAAATAATAAATAAAAAAATAATAATTTAGTTTTCATTGTTTGCCTTTTTTGGCTGAGTTAAAATCGAAAACACACCTGTAAAAAGTCACATAAAGGAAAGTGACATTGATTGCTTAATCTTCAGAGCGGCCCCTGTTTTCCCCCAAACCAAAATTTCAATGAACACTTGGAAAAATTCAATCCCCTCTAAAGGGGAAATCTAATTCCAGTTAATCTTTAACAGCAATCAATCCTGGTTTTTGGGGGGCCCTTTGTATTGAAGGAAACGATAAAATGAAATTTATTAAATTTTTTTCAAAAAAAATCCCTATTTTGCAATAGTCACCACGTTTCAATAAAAACCCATACGAAAAAATTTTTTGACATAAAAAAAAAGATGTTAAAAACAGGTGGGTGGAATGAAAATCCGAACTCTTTGCGGGTTTTCTTTTTTATTTTACTTTGTTTTCCGGGAAAAAAATACTAATTCATAAACTTTTGGAAAAAAGCACAAAGAAGTAGGGGAACCCCTTTACACCTACAACCCGTGTCTTGAGCCTTTTTTTAAACTTTCTTTTAAAACCCAAATGCCCCAAAATTATCTATTCTAAAAAAATTTTTAGTTAAATGATTTTTTTTTTAATTTTTGCCATTTTTTAAAAATATTTTCATATAACAATTATTAAAAAAACTTGCAATTTTCACACAATCTTGGGAGCTTTTTTAGACTTATTCTTTCGGGAAAATTCCCATGTACAGTACAGACCAAAAGTTTGGACACACCTTCCAATTTAAAGATTTTTTTTATTTCATGACAGAAAAAATTTTAGAATCACCGAAGGGATCAAACTAGAATTAAAAAACTGTGGAATTATACAATACACTTTACAAAAAAGTGTGAACAACTGAAAATATTCCCTTTTACATTCTTCAAATACCACCTTTTTTCTTTGATTTTGCTTTGACGCAGAAAAGGTAACAATGGTTCTGCATGCCCGGTTCCCACGGAAAGGAGGGGGAGTGTGGATTGGGGGGGCTTTTTCGGTGAATGTTGGGATTTATTCAAAAATTTAGGGATGTGAAACCCCATGGACCAACCCTTGCAGCGCACATTTCCCTCCGGTTTTTGTTTAGTTGGACCCTCACTTTATTTTTTTCAACAGGACAAAGACCCCCAAAATCACCTCCGGCTGTGTAAGGCATTGACCAAAAGGGAAATATGGGGGGAACCAATACCTGGTCCACACACCCGACCCAACCAACCGAATGGTTTTGGGGTGGCTGGACCCTCACCGCTTCAATTTTGAAAATCCCCAACAGGTCACACAAAAACACCCCCACACCCTCCCCCACCCCCCCATGCTCACGTGGGGCCACATGTAATTCCCCTCACCTTTCTCATGCAAAGCAGTATCAAAGCAAAAGGGGGTACTTTTAAAAACTAGAATAAGACATATTTTCTTTTTTTCACACTTTTTGTAAAATTATTATAATTTCCCCATTGTTAATTCTATTTTTTATGCCTTCAGTGTGATTCAACAATTTTTTCCCAAATACAGAAAAA
>JARQOD010000001.1:206008897-206057327 GCA_033576555.1 Oophaga sylvatica | reverse complement strand
CAAAACGGAAGCAAAAGAGAAGAAAGAGAAAGACAATAATGAGAAAGAAGAGAAAAAGGAGTGAGAGAAGGAGCAAATAAAGAAATGTGGAACATTGAAGAAGGAAGAAGAAGAAAGAGGACAAAGAAGGTAGAGAAGAAGGAGATAGAGAAGAACAATAAAAAGGAGTAGAAAAAGAAAGAAGCAAAAGGAAAACAACATAAAAAGAAAGAGAAGAAGAAAGTGGAGGAGAAGAAGAAGAAATAGAAGGACAATAAGGAGAAGAAAGGAGAAAAAGAAGGAAAAGGAGTGGAAAAAGATGAAGAAAAAGGAAAAAAGAAAGAGGAGGAAGAGAAGGAAAAGGAGATGAAGAATATTAGGTTTTAAGTCACGAGTAAAATGGAGCTTTTCAAAGGGAGTATCCCTAATTTTGACAATCTAAGTAGCATAGTTAATCCATTCTTTGTATTAGTTTAGCTGTCCAACTCTGAACCAGTTCCAGATTTGCTAAATCTTTCGTTTACACTGATGCCCACAATTGTACAGTATGTATAACTCGTGATTTGTATAGCGGTAACAATATGTTCCTATTGGAAACTGATAGGGCCTTCAGTAGCTCTAATATATCCCTGAGTTCAGAAAAGTCTCTGTATACTACAGCTATGATTATCTGTGTCACTGTTGTCTTCTAGTCAACCTGAGACAACGTCTTTTCTAATGTTTCTCAACTAAAAGCTATTTTCAACCCGAGAAGGGATGCACACTGGATTTTCATTATTCTCTTTGAACTCTGATTTCCTTCATTCACCCCATCTGGCACCATCAATCTCTGCACAGTCAAATTCACTGAGATCACTTTTCTTCCTAGTTCTTATGTTTAATCTGAGAAATGACTGAGTATTTTGATCAAGTTTTGAGCTTATATACATTAATGGTTGGCTGCTTAGATATTTGCATTATCATTTTCCATTAAAATCTAAAAATGCCATAAAAAACCTAATGTTACCAGCTTCACAGATTCACCATTCCATAGCATACAATGAGTGCACATGTTTTTCTGTTTTTTGCATCTGAACAATGCAATCCTATAGTCAGTGATTCGAATAACCATTTCACTAAATTTGTCATCTCTAGTTGTCATTTATGAATTAGCTTCTCAGAAACTGATGACCCGCTGTCACATTGTCATTAGCAATACATGCTGAAAAATGCCCGTTGAGAAGCTAATCTAAAAGTGACAACCAATAAAGCATCAGATATTATTGTCATTTTTGCATAAATGACAGGCGAAATGGAAAACAAATCCCAATATATCCCAATATAAAAACATTATTAAGGAACACCAGCTTATGTATATGATAGGCTTGTGGGTTATTCCCCTGATGCTTTACCTGCGCAAATACTAGTGGACTTCAGTTATTATACTATACATGCTTAAACTGCCCAGTCCCAGCTGTTCTTTCCATCAACTCTCAACCAAAACTATTGCGTCAACCAATAAGTTCTATATACCCCAAATGATGCCAAAGAAAAAATTTAATTTTTCCCCTCCCAAAAAAAAACAAAAAACAACAATTACCCTAATGAACAGGTAAAAATTTTTTTCAAAAATGCATCCAATAAACATTCTTATTTATGTATCAATAGAATCCCCATAATCAGAACAACCTTCAGAATAACCTTCGCATTCACCTCAAAAATAAATAAAAGTTACCCAACAAATTTTACGCCTTTGTGGCTGAAAACTGCAACAAAACCAGAAAATAAGCACCTAGTTGCATCCCTTCGTACCTAATTTCAGAATTATTGGAGGGGCATTCTTAGGGCATTTTCCCAAGTATGAAAACACTGCTTTTTTCTGCAGGTGTCCGCACCAAAAGCATTCAATAGCATTTTCCTCTGATTATTGCATTTTTGCTGTTTTTCTTTTTGCATTTTTACCTTTTTTGGTGCAGATTTTATTGAAATGTGTGATTTTTTTTAGTACAGAACTGCTGGGATTCTGCCCTTAAAAATGCCGTCAAGGTTTTGCATTTATTTTTTTCAAGCTCCCCACACACTAATAATTCAGTTCAACAGCATGGGCAATGGTTGTCATAAAATCATATCCACTTCGCATTTTGAACTGTAAAATGCAGATTTTCTGCACACAAAAATTGCATAAAAAACAGAGTTTACGCTACATGGGAACATGGCCTTAGGGACTGAAGAGTAGACATAATAAAGTGGTCACTACCCATAATGGCTCTGCAATAATCACCCATGTGCACGTTTCTAGGGTGAATGTAATGTCATTCTGGTTATGCAGATACCAACTTGGCTGCTGTTAGGAATTGTCAAGATTGACAAAAGACAGACATTTTGCCCACGGAGCAAAGCAGCTGCACTTCTGACAACAATGATGCCTGTGATTGTCCACACAAAGAAAGATAGGTGTTACTAGCAATTAGTTTACAAGTGACCCGGAATTTAATCTGTCCAGTTACTATATATCATCTATATACTGTATAGGCAGAAAAAGTGATAGACTTTGTAATTGCAGCAAACAGCAACAGAAGAGTTTGATAAAGGAACTGCATGTGTGTACACTCTTGGAAAAACACAACTATTTAAAAAAGACTTGGTGGTCTAAGGTGAGCATACCAAATATGTGGAGTATAGAGCAGGGGTCCTCAACCTGTAGCTTGAAAGCCACATGTGGCTCGCGGGTCCGTGATGTGTGGCTCGCGGCTGTCAGCAAGCTTGGTGCATTAACACCAAGTGTAGCAAACAGCTATTAAGAGTAGATCTTTAGATCAGTGTTTCTCAACTCCAGTCCTCAGGACCCACCAACAGGTCATGTTTTCAGGATTTCCTTAGTATTGCACAGGTGATAATTTTATCACCTGCTCAAGCATTAATTCCATCACCTTTGCAATACTAAGGAAATCCTGAAAACATGACCTGTTGGTGGGTCCTGAGGATTGGAGTTGAGAAACACTGCTTTAGATGGTGACTTGTGGGTAAGATAGGAAACCCCAGAGCTTTGCATACTGCATTGGTGTGATTTCAGTGGAAAAGCTTTGGCTGTAATTATACCGGTAATAGAGGGCTGTGGGTGTCACAACTGTGAGTGGAGCAGGAGCTGGATGTGGCTTGCAACCTTCTCTCAGAGCTGAATGTGGCTTGCAAACCTTTTTCATAGCTGAATGTGGCTCTCAAGGTCATAAAGGTTGGGGACCTCTAGTGTAGAAGGTAATATTAAGATCATTGTATGGGTCACTAAATGCATGGACAATGGAAGGCACATGCCATATCGTGGCTCTTTTAATGTGGAACTGAGTTCCGGAATTTCTACATCCCCAGCAGAAACATCCAATCAGCAGATATGCATAATGCAGAAATAAGAGGACAAGGACTACATTGGAAGTGGGCAGGAAGGCCTTGTTTGGACAAGTTGGTGTAATGGGTTAACGGTAGAGAAAAGAAAATCTTTTGAAATAAGAATTTGCCAACTTCACCAAATTTTCCTAGACAATTTGATTTGCGGCAGACCACTCACGGCACTTTAATCCCCGTTACACTATGATCAAACATGATCACAGCGTTCCGGAGCCAGGACAGGGGCTGTCCCTCTGCCTTTCGATCGGAGACTCAGCGGCACACCGCGGAGTCCCAATCGCTGCCATGGAGACCCGATGTCATCATGACGACATCCGGGGCTCTAGAGCAGTGAAACTTCCTGACATGCGCAGTGCATGTCAGGAAGTCTCACAGGTCAGTGTACAGAAGCTGCAGCTCTGACAGCGTCTGTAGCATGCAGATGCTGCTTCATCTGCATGCTATAGAAGCAATCAGCCTGCACAAAATGATTGTCTCACAGTGGGACAAAGTGTAAAAGTAAGAATTAAATAAAAAAAAATGTTTAAATATTTTTAAAAATATTTAAAAAAAAATAAAAAAATAATTAAAGAAATATTTATTCTGTCACTAAATAAATATTTGAATAGAAAAGAATCTAAACAATAAAAGTATGCATATTTGGTATCACCGCATCCGTAACGACCCGACCTATAAAACTGTTCCACTAGTTAACCCCTTTAGTGAAAAAGTTGAATAACACGCGATCAAAAAGCCGGATATAAATAAACATGGTACCGCTGAAAACGTCATATTGTCCCGCAAAAAACGAGCCACCATACAGCATCATCAGCAAAAAAAATAAAAAAAGTTATAGCTCTCAGAATAAAGCGATGCAAAAATATTTTTTCTATAAAATAGTTTTATCATATAAATGCGCCAAAACATAAAAAAAATATAAATGAGGTATCGCTGTAATCGTACTGACCCAAAGAATAAAACTGCCTTATCAATTTTACCACACGCGAAACGATGTACACGCCCCCCCAAAAGAAATTCATGAACTGCTGGTTTTTGCTCATTCTGTCTCCCAAAAATCGGAATAGAAAGTGATAAAAAAATGTCATGTGCCCGAAAATAGTACCAATAAAAACGTCAACTCGTCCCGCAAAAAACAAGACTTCACATGACTCTGTGGGCCAAAATATGGAAAAATGATAGCTCTCAAAATATGGTGATGCTAAAACTATTTTTTGCAATAAAAAGCATCTTTTAGCGTGTGACAGCTGCCAAACATAAAAACCCACTATAAAATCCACTATAAATAGTAAATCAAACCTCCCTTTATCACCCGCTTAGTTAGGGAAAAATAATAAAATTAAAAAAAATGTATTTGACGGGATCAATAGAGGGTCAACTTCTGACGCGTCCTGTGGTGACGTCACCCACTCCACTCCCCACCCTCCTTCTCCACGCTTCCTTACGGCGGCGCCTCTCGTCTGGAGCACGCCGCCTCTTACTCTCACAACTGCACGGCAGCTAGGGTGGTTTTCCCCTCACACCAGGGAGGATGCTCCCCTTGGTGTTCCACCATTCAGAAACCCGTGCTGAATGCACACCTGCACGCGCAGGCACCATGAGCACAGCCGATCACTTCCGGAGCACCTGCTTCAGCCACCGCTCCAGTCACATCGTACACAAGTAAGTTCGCATTTGTCAGTCAGCGACTCTAGCTGAGTGCCTATAGGTAGCGGTTTGCCTTTGCCTCACGTGTGTGTATATATATATAAACACATATATATTTCTCCTGTATTTCTCCTATACCAGCGGCAGCATTTGCCCCCACAGTGGGACCAGTGTGTTCAAACGGAGCTCCGGACTATCAGCCATTGGTCCCTCAGGATGTTTCACCCAGCCTCATCACTAGTCTGGGTGTCCTCTCAGGTGTTTGGACACATTGCCCCTCTTTTTCGCCATACCTCAAGTGGTGCCCCTCCAGGGGGAACTTTTTCTGGCGGCGCAGGTGACATTTGTTTATTATTGGCCTCTCATTCTTCCCAGTTAGCTGAGCACAGCAGTTAACCTATCACCAGCAGACTCCATATACACACACATGTAAACAACTATACACAATTATATACTGTTGTTTACACACTCCTAATCAACCCAACCCCCACCTCACCCCCAGGTAGCGCCAGTGTATTACTCTTTGCAATTGATCTCAATTCCAGCCAATTCTGCGTTGAAAAAGTCAAACGGTGCTCCTTCCTATCCGAGCTCTGCCATGCACCCAAACAGTGGTTTACCCCCACATATGGGGTATCAGCACACGGAGGACAAATTGCATAACAACTTTTGTGGTCCAATTTCTCCTGTTACTCTTGGGAAAATAAAAAAATTGGCGGCGAAAAGATCATTTTTGTGGAAAAAATATGATTTTTTATTTTTACAGGTCTTTGTTATAAACTTCTGTGAAGCACTTAGGGGTTCAAAGTGCTTACCACACATCTAGATAATTTCTTAGGGGGTCTACTTTCAAAAATGGTGTCACTTGTGGGGGGTTTTCACTGTTTAGGCATATCAGGGGCTCTCCAAACGTGACATGGCGTCCGATCTCAATTCCAGCCCATATTGCATTGAAAAGTCAAACAGCGCTCCTTCCCTTCTGAGCTCTGCTATGCGCCCAAATAGTGGTTCCCCCCACATATGAGGTATCAGCGTACTCAGGACAAATTGCACAACAACTTTTGGGGTCCAATTTCTCCTGTTACCCTTGGTAAAATAAAAAAAATTTAATCTGAATTAAATTTGCGACAAAAAGTTAAATGTTCATTTTTTTTAAACATTCCAAAAATTCCTGTGAAGCACCTGAAGGGTTAATAAACTTCTTGAATGTGGTTTTGAGCACCTTCAGGGGTGCAGTTTTTAGAATGGTGTCACTTTGGGTATTTTCTATCATATTGACCCCTCAAAGTGACTTCAAATGTGATGTGGTCCCTAAAAAAAAGGTGCTGTAAAAATGAGAAATCACTAGTCAACTCTTAACCCTTTTAACTTCCTAACAAAAAAAATTTGGGGTCTGTAAAGTAGACATGTGGGAAATGTTATTTATTAACTATTTTGTGCAATATAACTCTCTGATTTAAGGGCATAAACATTAAAAGTTTGAAAATTGCGAAATTTTTGCCAAATATCCTTTTTTCCCACAAATAAACGCAAGTCATATGAAAGAAATGTTACCATTTACGTGAAGTACAATATGTCAAGAAAAAACAGTCTCAGAATCGCCAAGATTCGTTGAAGCGTTCCAGAGTTAACCTCATAAAGGGACAGTGGTCAGAATTGTAAAAATTGGCCTGGTCATTAACGTGCAAACCACCCTCGGGGGTAAAGGGGTTAAAATTGAGAAAGAGAGAGGACCCCGCTAACTGCAAGAGCTTACACTCTATAGAAATGAGAGAGGACCGTGCAGATCAGTGACTCTAGAGACTGAGAATGACTCTGTCATGCAAACTGGGCTCCAAAGGAAACTGCTGATCTCTGATGGCCGAGGTACTGACCACCACTGTACAAGGTATGACAATCTATAAGATGACGCTAGCGCTTTTTGATCCTTTAGCAGTGTGGGAAATGGTGCTGGGCAAGTTTTGGAGGTTTTTTTTGCAAATCAAATCTCAAAATGTTCAAATTTGGGAATTTCTGGAAAATTTGACTCAAACTCGATTTTCCACTAATCAATTTGCTTATCTTTAGTTAATGTTACTGCTTTGAGTAATGGAGAATGAGGATATTGCTGTACATATTGGCAAAAGGTGAAGGGCAAGCATTGCAGAGAATCCTTCACTACTGTAAAGAATGGGTGCAGCGAAATGTGCAAATGAATATCTTTTTTTTACCAAATGAACTTGTCTGGCACTTTTGCAGATAGTAATAGCAGGAGCCATTATGTACTTGATGTCTCCAGATTTGACTTTGCCATTTGGAATCCAGATTGCAATGGCAACCCTTAAGGTGTATGCACTGTATGTAGAATACTGTATAACATATATATTTATTATTTCATGTAATTCACACTGCCCTATATTGCCTATCCTACATGATTAACATTGCAACTTTTACTTGCTAAGCATCCTATTGTACATGTCCCCACATTGCTGAATATACAGTAGCAATCAGACTATTACTTATTATCTTCCCTGATCTATGGGTTTCTCTTCATACTTCACGATAATGAAGACCAATAATAGAGATGTTTGAAGGGTGCCCAAGTCACCTTCGGTTACTGGACATTGCAAAATATTGGAAAGTAATGATTTGTATGACTTTAGTGGCTAATATAATCACAGGCCTTTCACTGCCTTAGGTGACGATAATATTGCACCTATCATAGCCGAGACATTCTTCACACTTCTGACTTGGTTAGATATTATTCAATGAAAGATTAATCAAACACCCTTATATTCAGATATTTTTCAAAGCAGAAATTCTCTGAAGAGTGGATCTGTGGATATTCCATTTTGTACTCATATAAAAAAGTGCTTTAAAAAAATATTCAAAGCAAATATAGATCCATTCAGACACATTTCCAAACCCCACAGAAACTTTTATCATATGCATTATTAAGTTCTCTACACTTACTGACTGAGCAGCAAATGATACTTGACTTTCTGGTCACCATATCACTGTTGGAATTTATATTCTCTGCCCTCTCGTTAAATATGACCGGATACCATTGCGAAAGCGGCAGCGTTCGGACCTTATTTATTCACGCTGCTCCCCTGGGTATTCAGTTTTTGGGGTTTTTGTTTCTAAATATGCCATATGGTTGGTTTAGAGACAGCTTTTAGATTATACTATAATAAGGCAGCACAGTGGCTCAGTGGTTAGTACCGCTGTTTTGCAGCACTGGTGTCCTGGGTTCAAATGTAACCAAGAACAACATCTACAAGGAGTTTGTACTCGTATGTTCTCCCTGTGTTTGCGTGGGTTTCATCTGGGTTCTACAGTTTCCTCCTACACTCCAAAGACATTCTGATAGAGAAGTTAGATTGTGAGCCCCAATGGGGACAGTGCCAATAACGCCTGTAAAATAGAGTGAGTAAAATAAAGAAACATTTAATGTGATTATTATGGTTTTATTTTTACCAAGGCAAATTATGCAAAGCATTCTAAAGACACGCCCATAGAGAATCCCTGAACCACACATCTTTGGTGAAGACAATGAAAATTACTACTAAGTAAACATGGCCATATCGCTAGAACTGTATATTGGATTTATATAAAACAAAAAGTGGAATACTCATGGTCGCGGTGGGAAGAAAACAGGAGCCAAAAATGGCCATTTTTGAAATGGTGACGGGTCCGCTTTAACCCCTTCACCCCCAAGGGTGGTTTGCACGTTAATGACCGGGCCAATTTTTACAATTCTGACCACTGTCTCTTTATGAGGTTATAACTCTGGAACGCTTCAACGGATCTGCGCGATTCTGAGATTGTTTTCTCGTGACATATTGTACTTCACGTTATTGGTAAAATTTCTTCGATATAACTTGCGTTTATTTTTGAAAAAAATGCAAATATGGCGAAAATTTAGAAAATTTTGCAATTTTCAAACTTTGAATTTTTATTCCCTTAAAACAGAGAAATATGTCACACAAAATAGTTAAGAAATAACATTCCCACATGTCTACTTTACATCAGCACAATTTTGGAATCAAATTTTTTTTTTATTAGGAAATTATAAGGGTTAAAAGTTGACCAGCGATTTCTCATTTTTACAACAAAATTTACAAAGCCATTTTTTTTAGGGACCACCTCATATTTGAAGTCACTTTGAGGGGTCTATATAGCAGAAAATACCCAAAAGTGACACTATTCTAAAAACTGCACCCCTCAAGGTACTCAAAATCACATTCAAGAAGTTTATTAACCCTTCAGGTGCTTCACAGGAGCTGAAGCAACGTGGAAGGAAAAAATGAATATTTAACTTTTTAGCCACAAAAATTATCTTTTACAAACTTTTTTTTTATTTTCACAAGGGTAAAAGGAGAAAATGGACAGATAAAGTTGTTATGCAATTTCTCCTGAGTACGCCAATACCCCATAAGTGGGGGAAAACCACTGTCTGTGCGCACAGTAGAGCTCATAAGGGAAGTAGCGCCGTTTGACTTTTTCAAACTAAAATTGGCTGAAATTGAGATTGGATGCCATGTCGTGTTTGGAGAGCACCTGATACGCCTAAACAGTGGAAACCCCCCACAAGTGACACCATTTTGGAAACTAGACCCCCTAAGGAACTTATCTAGATCTGTTGTGAGCACTTTGAACCCCCAAGTGTTTCACAAAAGTTTATAATGCCTGGGTGTGAAGAAAAAAAAAAGAAACAATTTTCCACAAAAATGATTTTTTAGTCCCAAATTTTTGATTTTTCCCAAGGAAATTGGACCCCAAAAGTTGTTGGCCAATTTGTCCTGAGTACGCTGATACCCAATATGTGGGGGGGGAGAAACTGTTTGGGCGCACGGCCGGGCTTGGAAAGGAAGTAGTAACGTTTTGGAATGCAGACGTTGATGGGGGTCATGTTCCGTTTGCAGTGCCCCGGATGAGCCTAAACAGTATAAACCCCAAACAAGTGACCACATTTTAGAAACTAGACCCCCTAAGGAACTTTTCTAGAGCTTTGGTGAGCACTTTGAACCCCCAAGTGCTTCACACAAGTTTATAATGCCTGGGCATGAAAATAAAAAATCCTATTTTTTTCCCACAAAAATTATTTTTAGTCACTAATTTTTTATTTTCCCAAGGGTAACAGGAGAAATTGGACAACAAAAGTTGTTGTCCAATTTGTCCTGAGTACGCTGATACCCGATATGTGGGGGGAACCACTGTTTGGGCACACGGCAGAGCTCGGAATGGAAGGAGCACCATTTGACTTTTTCCAACCAAAATTGGCTGGAATTGAGATTGGACGCCATGTTGCATTTGGAGAGCCCCTGATGTGCCTAAACAGTGGAAACCCCCCACAAGTGACCCCATTTGGGAAACTAGACCCCCTAAGGAACTTATCTAGATCTTTGGTGAGCAATTTGAACCCCCAACGTAGAGCCGTAAAATTAAAAAATCATATTTTTTCCACAAAAATGATCTTTTCACCCCAATTTTTATTTTCCCAAGGGTAACAAGACTCAAAAAGTTATTGTGCAATTTGTCCTGAGTACGCTGATACCCCATATGTGGGGGTAAACCACTGTTTGGGTGCATGGCAGAGTTTGGAAGGGAAGGAGCGCCGTTTGACTTTTTCAACGCAGAATTGGCTGGATGCCATGTCGTGTTTGGAGAGCTCCTGATCTGCCTAAACAGTGTAAACTCCCCACAAATGACACCATTTTTGAAACTAGACCCCTCAAGGAACTTATCTAGATGTGTTGTGAGCACTTTGAACCCCCAAGTGCTTCACAGAAGTTTATAACGTACAGCCGTAAAATAAAATTTTTTTTTTTTTTTACAAAAATGATTTTTTCGTCCCCAATATTTTATTTTCACAAGGGTAACAGGAGAAATTGGACCCCAAAAGTTGTTGTCCAATTTGTCCTGAGTACGCTGATACCCAATATGTGGGAGAAAACTACTGTATAGGTACACGTTGGGGCTCGGAAGGGAAGTAGTGACGTTTTGGATTGCAGACTTTGATGGAATGCTCTGGGGCGTCATGTCGCATTTGGAGAGCCCCTGATGCACCTAAACAGTGGAAACCCCCCATAAGTGACCACATTTTGGAAAATAGACCCCACAAGGAACTTATCTAGATGTGTGGTGAGCACTTTGAACCCCTAAGTGCTTCACAGAAGTTTATAACGAACAGCCGTAAAAATAAAAAATATTTTTTTTTTTTACAAAAATTATTTTTTTCGCCCCCAATATTTTATTTTCACAAGGGTAACAGGAGAAATTGGACCCCAAAAGTTGTTTTCCAATTTGTCCTGAGTACGCGGATACCCAATATGTGGGAGAAAACTACTGTATGGGTACACGTTGGGGCTCGGAAGAGAAGTAGTGACGTTTTGGATTGTAGACTTTGATGGAATGGTCTGGGGCGTCATGTCGCATTTGGAGAGCCCCTGATGTGCCTAAACAGTGGAAACCCCCCACAAGTGACCCCATTTTGAAAAATAGACCCCACAAGGAACTTATCTAGATGTGTGGTGAGCACTTTGAACCCCGAAGTGCTTCACAGAAGTTTATAATGTATAGCCGTAAAAATAAAAAATATTTTTTTTTTACAAAAATTATTTTTTTCGCCCCCAATATTTTATTTTCACAAGGGTAACAGGAGAAATTGGACCCCAAAAGGTGTTGTCCAATTTGTCCTGAGTACGCGGATACCCAATATGTGGGAGAAAACTACTGTATGGGTACACGTTGGGGCTCGGAAGGGAAGTAGTGACGTTTTGGATTGTAGACTTTGATGGAATGGTCTAGGGGCGTCATGTCGCATTAGGAGAGCCCCTGATGCACCTAAACAGTGGAAACCCCCACAAGTGACCCCATTTTGGAAAATAGACCCCATAAGGAACTTATCTAGATGTGTGGTGAGCGCTATGAAGCCCCAAGTGCTTCACAGAAGTTTATAACGTACAGCCGTAAAAACAAAAAAAATCATTTTTTTTAAAAAATGATATTTTTGCCCCCAGTTTTTTATTTTCCCAAGGGTAACAGAAGAAATAGGACAAATTGCACAATAACTCTTAGGGTCCAGAGTACGCTGATACCCCATGTGGGAGTAAACTACTGTTTGGGCGCATGGCAGAGGTCAGAAGGGAAGGAGCACCGTTTGACTTTTTCAACGCAGAATTGGCTGGAATTGAGATCAGACGTCATGTCACATTTGGAGAGCCCCTGATGTACCTAAACAGCGGAAACCCCCCAATTCTAACTCCAACCCTAACCCCAACACACCCCTAACCCTAGTCCCAACCCTAACCACAAACCTAACCCTAACACACCCCTATCCCTAATCCCAACCATAACCCTAACACTAACTTTAGCGCCAACCCTAACCCTAACTTTAGCCGCAACCCTAACCTTAACCATAACCCTAATGGGAAAATGGAAATAAATACATTTTTTTAATTTTATTATTTTTCCCTAACTAAGGGGGTGATAAAGGAGGGTTTGATTTACTATTTATAGCGGGTTTTTATGATTGGCAGCTGTCACGCTAAAAGACGCTTTTTATTGCAAAAAATAGTTTTTTGCATCGCCACATTTTGAGAGCTATAATTTTTGCATATTTTGGCCCACAGAGTCCTGTGAGGTCTTATTTTTTACGATACGAGTTGACGTTTTTATTGGTACCATTTTTGAGCACGTGACATTTTTTGATCGCTTTTTATTTAGATTTTTGGGAGGTTAGAATGAACAAAAATCAGCAATTCATGAATTTCTTTTGGGGGAGGCGTTTATATCGTTCCGCGTGTGGTAAAATTGATAAAGCAGTTTTATTCTTCGGGTCAGTACGATTACAGCGATACCTCATTTATATCATTTTTTTTATGTTTTGGCGCTTTTATAGAATAAAAACAATTTTATATAAAAAATAATTATTTTTGCATCGCTTTATTCTGCGAGCTATAACTTTATTATTTTTTCGCTGATGATGCTGTATGATGGCTCGTTTTTTGCGGGACAAGATGACGTTTTCAGCGGTACCATATTTATTTATATCGGTCTTTTTGATCGCGTGTTATTCCACTTTATGTTCAGCGGTATGATGATAAAGCACTGATTTTTTGCTTTGTGTTTTTTTTTTTTTTTTAAGGGGTTCACAAAAGGGGTTAACTAGTGGGACAGTTTTATAGGGGGGGTCGTTACGGACGCGGCGATACCAAATATGTGTACTTTTATTGTTTTATTTTTTTATTTACAGGAAGAAATGAATTTATTGGGGAATATTTTTTTTTTTTTATTTATTTTGGAATTTTTTTTTTACACGTTTATTTTTATTTTTTTTACTTTTTTACATTGTCCCAGGGTGGGACATCACTGTAAAATGTCAGATCGCTGGTCTCACAGTGTGCACAGCACTCTGTGAGACCAGCGATCTCACAGGCAGCGCTGCAGGCTTCTCAGTGCCTGCTCTCAGCAGGCACTGAGGAAGCCGCCTCCCTCCAGGACCCCGGCGCCATCTTGGATCCGGGTCCTGGGAGGGAAGAAGCCCTCAGAACAGCGCGATCACATCGCGCTGTTCTGAGGGTCTCAAGGGGGCGCGCTGGGAGCCCCCTCCCTGCGCGATGCTCCCCTGTGCCCCCAGTACACCGCGATCATGTTTGATCGCGGTGTGCAAGGGGTTAATGTGCCGGGACACAGCCGCGACACATGCAGCTGCGGTGCCGGACAGCTGATTATCAGGAGCGCTCCAGGTATCCGGGTTACCGATCCAGCTATTCAGTTAGCACTACAGCTATTCAGATAAGGACTTATCCGAAGCTAGTAATGATCTCCAGTTCTAGGTTTGCAAATAATGCCCATTTACCATTTTTAAGTTCATATTTCACAACACTTTACAAATGTGCAAGTATTTGTATATACTTGTTGCATCACCATCATTGTAAAACTACAAATGAAAAATATAAAAACAGAAAGCAGTCAGTAATACATATGTCCATGTTGGCTTACAAGATTATCTCTGAAGCATTGTGGCTTAGTGGTTAGCACTGTTGATTTGCAGCACTGGCTCCTGGGTTCAAATCCCACCAATGCCAACATCTGCAAGAAGTTTGTATGTCCTCCCTGTGTTTGTGTTGGTTTTTTCCCACACTGGGAATGTAAATTGTAAGCCTCAATGAGGACAGTGATAAAAATGTCTGTAAAGCGCTATGAAATATGTTGGTGCTATGCAAGAAAATATAATAAATACATATTTGCAGAATAAATAGGCAAGTAACCTCTTCTAATCCCTAGCAATGCACATGTGGTTTATTTAACCCCTTAGTGATTGAGCTAATTTTGTCCTTAATGACCAAGCCAAATATTTGAAATGTGACCAGTGTCTCTTTATGTGATAATAACTGTAATGTTTCGGTGGATCCCACTGATTCTGAGATTGTTTTTCACAACATATTGTACTTCATGTTAGTGATAAAATTTGGTTCATATGATTTGCTTATATTTATGAAAATATCGAAAATTTCACAACAAAATTGAACATTTTGCAATTTTCAAACTTTTTATTTTTATGCCCTTAAACGAGATAGTTATAGCACACAAAATAGTTAATAAATTACATTTACCACATGTCTACTTTACATCAGCACGATTTTTGAAACAATTTTTTTGTTAGGAAGTTAGAAGGGTTCAAAGTTGATCAGGAATTTTTTCAACAACATTTACAAAACCAATTTTTTTAGGGACCACATCCCATTTGAAGTGGCCTATATGACAGAAATACCCAAATGTGACACCATTCTAAAAACTTCACCCCTCAAGATGCACAAAACCATATTCAGGTGCTTCAAAGGAATTAATGGAATCTGGAAGGAAAAAATGAACATTTAACTTTTTTTCACAAAAATGTAACTTTAGCCCCCAATTTTTTTATTTTTACAATTGTAACAGGAGAAAATGGACCTCAAAATTTGTTGGGCAATTTTTCCTAAGCATGGAGATGCCCCAAACTACTACTTGAGTGCACGGCAGAGCTCAGAAGGGAAGGAGCGCCTTTTGACTTTTTTAATGCAAAAATAGCTGGATTCTCGAGAGGACCCCATGTCATGTTTGGAGAGACCCTGATGTGCCTAAACAGTGGAAACCCCCCTCAAGTGACGCCATTTTGGAAACTGCACCCATCATGGATTTCATTCAGGTGTATAGTGAGCATTTTGAAACCACAGGTATGACCCAGAATTTGATAACATTAGGTCGTCATATTGAAAAATTTTATTTTTTAAAAAAATCTTGCTTTATCCCCAAATTTCTCACTTTTGGAAGAGCTAACACCAAAAATTGGACCCCAAAGTTTGTTAGCCACTTTCTTAGGAGTATGATGATATCCCACATGTAGTCAAAAAGTTCTGTTTGGACAAAAAGGTAGGGCTCAAACTGAAGGAGAAATATCTGAATTTTGGAACAAAAATTTGCCGAAAGAGATTGTGGGTGACAAGTCGCATTTGCAGGGCCCCTAAGATGCCCAAACAGCAGAAACCCACCACAACTCACCCCATTTTGGAAACTACACCCCTCAAGGATTTTATGCAGAGGTAAAGTGAGGATTTTGAACCCAAAGGTACTACACAGAATTTGATAACATTAGGTCATTATATTGAATATGTTGTCACTAGTGTTGAGCGCAAGAGCTCCCTACTCGGGGTTTGTATCGGGTGTTTGGGTATGCGACTAGTATCGCAGGTGCTCGAGTGAGATACTCAAGTCTCTGCCCCGCATGTTTTGCGGCTGTTAGACACTCAACGAAAAAATTGTGGGGATTGCCCATGCATGGCAGACAATTCCCGCATGTTTTGTTGGTTGTCTAACATTCGCAAAACATGCGGGGCAGAGACTTGAGCATCTCACTTGAGCACCCGCCCTCCTTTTTTTTTTGGGAAGATGACACAGAGGGCTGGGGGATAAAGCAGGAGGTCTAGGGGATGGCGGAGGTACCGGTGGGAGCTGGGGACCTCATTTCTCTCTCCTCTGACATGTATATCATGTTAGAAGAGAGAGAAATAATTTTAATAGTTTTTTATTTTCGTGATCATCCTAATTCACTGAATAACGGCGACCACGTGATCAAGGACTGTAAAATCCATCCCTGATCGCTGTTCTTCAGGGTCTCAGCTTCCCACAGTAGCTTAAACCCAGAGATTTTTGGACTATACCCTTATTTCCGAACGCCATTTTAAATCGGCGATGGGGGAATAAGACCCCTTATCGGCCGCTGTTTTAATGCGTATCAGCGGTCACTAAGGGGTTAAATAGGAAGGTTTAAAGGGACTCTTCGTTTGAACAGAATGACTGTTCAAACCAAGTACAGGTTATTATACACCCTTGGCGTAGCCAAACATTTATAAAGCCCTTCCCATCTGTTCGTTTTCCATCAATTTCCACCCTTCTCTGGTTATATGAAGCCATATAGTCAAACAAAGAAAATGGTGGAGGAAAAAGAGGGAAAACAAGTAGGTGGAAAGGTGTATATAAATGATTAGCTCCACCATGAAGCAACGAGTGTCTCTACTTGGTTTGAACAGTCATTCTGTGGTGATAGACTTGCTTTAACTAAAGAGAAAGAGGTTAGCTAATTAGCTAGTCCCATTGCAGAGAGGAATGGAGAATATAAAATCTACAAAAAGAAGCTGAAATCCAGTGGATTAAAGGGAAAACTTATTTTACATACATATATTTTTTAGATTTCTTGTCCTTTGATATTTTATATTGCCTGTCTTTATTGGTAATTTTCATCCATCTAAATACATAACTTGCTTTGAAGTTGTAACTATTGCTTCATATTTAGTGTACAAATTCAAAGATGGATCCTGCAATGTTTTAAGTGCAAAAATTGCAATATGTATAATCCATCCACAAATATCTCAGTTCAATTTAAAGTCATAACAAAACATTTTCTTGATCCAGCACTAGATTAAAAATTAAAAATATCTTTACTGCGACTTCATTAAAATATGTGATGTTAGCTGACACATTTCGAGTCTAGTGATCTACCACTAAGTCAACTAGACTCAAAACACATCGGATAATATTTTTTGTATGTCTACAAACATATTTTTATGAAGTTGCAATAAAGATATTTTTATGTTTAATCTCATGATCGATCAGATAAACTTTTTGTTATGACTGTAATCAGAGCCGCTTGATGCTTCACAGGCTTAATCTGTTCACAGAAGAGTGGATTGCCCATATATTGGAATAGTAGGACCTTCATGAAAAGGGTCACCTTCCCGCTAGGGAGTAGGCTTTTATGCTTTTTGATCAAAAACAGTGTTTACTAAGAACTCTATGGTATTTAAATGCACTTTTGCTTTTTTACTTATTTACCGTAGTTACAGCAGGGTTTATTATCATTTTGTTTCCGGGAGGTTTTGTCTGTTTAATGGTCAATATGAGCATGCGTTTATGTGCTGCATGTATACCAACTTAAAACTCAGCTCAATTTTTTTTCTTTTTTTATTTGTATTTTTGCATTTTGTGCAAGCCGGGGCATGGCCTCCCTTCCTTGAGCTGGAAATTACATTTAAGTAGCTTCCCATGGCTGGTGCCCACAGTTTGGACCCAGTCCATTGTTTGCCCTTATACACATTGAGGTCAACTCTAACACATGGCAAGGTTTTTGATATTAGACAGTGTAGTACCATGCCGAACTAGGTTACCTTGCCGCTGGTGGGATGGCTTTTATTCTTTTTTGATCAAAACCAGCATTTCTAAGACCCCTATGTTATTTAAATGTACTTTTGCTTTTTACTTACTTAGTTACAGCAGGGTATATGATCATTTTGTTTCTTGTAGGTTTTGTCCATATATCGGAATAAGCAAGAAATGTAAATTGAAGACGGTGAGCTGTATATACTATTTGACATGCTATTTTCAATTCTTCCACTTGGAACAGGTTTTTAGCTACCATCTTCGTTCTAGCAATAAATTGGGGTCCTAACTTATTGAGTCTGACATTTGACAATGGTTTCTCATCTCATCACTAGTAATAAAAAGCTCTGATAATCATCAAAGGAGATATGGTGCTTTACTCAGTGCCAGAACAGCTGTGTTTTGGCAATAGGTGCGGATCCCGAGCTCATGGACTCCCACAGATGTTATCGTCTAACATGACTCATTCCCCTTTAAGCCTTGTGACAAGGGCTGATCTGTAAAAACAAGTGTCTTCCCAGCACTGCTCCTTTGGTTTTGATCTCCCAGTTTGATATCTTTCAACCAAACTGACCAACTATTGCACAGTATGAGTCCGTTTTTATGTGATCAAAAGACTGTTTGATCAAACTGGATTTGGTTGGATAAAGTCCAGAATCTTCTACAAACTGAAACTATTTGTGAATGTAACTTCTGGCTCTTTTATCTGAGACAACTGCAAATTTAGGCTTAGCAGTCCTTTAAAAGGCTCTCGGTGAGCCATTTGTATACATTAACAGTTCAGACATCCTTATCTATTTTTCAAGTCCAAGAGGGATGGAAACTGTGTAATATTGACCATGGTGTAAAGTACATCTACTGCAAGCAGAAAAAGAACACCATAAAAAAAGCAAAATATCTATTACTGCTATTAAACTCCCAAACAAGTAATGATGTATTTATAATTACCAATTAATTATTATTCAATAAGTAGAAGCAGCAGAAGCTTGCCATTTCCTGAATAAAGTCCCACTTTTTTGGAAATCACCTTCATTTGAAAAATACACAGATATAAAGTAATTCTAATCTTCACTTTATAGAAACAATAACTGAAGCAATTGTGTCATCTTTGTGACCCGCAACTTTATGGTTATATAATTACATCGCAGATGGGACAAGTGTGAGACTTCGTCTATGTCCCAAGGACAATATGACATGGCACAATTATTGTCTACATAGTATTAAAGGGAATCTGTCACCAAGATTTTGCTATTTAATCGGAGAGCAACATGATGTAGGGGCAGAGACCCGGATTCCAATGATGTGTCACTTACTGGGCTGCTTATTATAGTTTCAATTAAAACCATTTTTTGCCAGAAGAGGATTATCACTAGAGGACTAGTTGTCCTGTGCTATGTAGTCCTTCTAGTCTGTGTAACCCTGCCCGTACCAAAGAGTGACAGCTTTCTGACTATGCACATGTAATAAGCAGGTACTGGGGTGCAGTAATACAAATGCTGCAGAGCAGGGATCAACTATATTTAATTATTGAACAGTGGGAAAACTCCTCACAGGGAGATAACAGGTAAAGAAAGAGTACAAAGGATAAATTAGATAAAAGTCGGTTAACTAAACAGTCTCTTGTTAAAGGTTTCACTTATCGTGACTCCGCAGCCTGTCACTCTCTGAAGGCCCTGTGGGTTGCAGCATGCCGGCGGTGTTTGATGTAATGTCTAGGCGTCCTCGCCTAGCACACGATCCTTCCTCTGGCGGCAGCGGGCGGTCTCCGGTTTGGCCGCTGAGCCCCTAGTCCATATATCTGTGGAGTAAGAGAGTAGAGCTCTGCACAAGATTCCTCTCGGCACGGGTCTCCTTGAGCAGCCGCCGTGGCCTGAAGGGCTGCGCTGCAATGCTTTACCCGGCGTGCGCCTCTCCGGATATCAGCTGACACCCGGACGTTCATACTGCGATGCTCCGTCGATCGCACACTCCCCTGTGCACCCGCCGGTTTCAGTGAGTCCCTCACTAGGCCTCCATTTCTCTTTCTCCGTCACTCACCTCACAGTGGTTGCGGTCTGCACCTCATCGGCGTTCTGGCGGGAAGACCTCTTCAGTTGCCGTGCAACCCATTTTAACTCCCACTGCCAGGCCACGCTCCCTTCACCCTGGTTACAGGCTCGCTCTAGCTGCAATCTTGTTCCCCTCGGGAACAGGAGGTTCGGCCCCAGCAGTTCAGGACCTGACGCTTCAGTAGCCGGAGCAGCCCGTTCCTTCCTTCTACACACACAGATACAGAGAAATCTGCCAATCAGTGGTGCGGGCAGGGTTATACAGAGCTCAGCATTCAGAGAACTGCTTCATCTGCAGCAGAAAAAACTGTGATTTTATCAAAACTACAGCAGGCAGCTCAGTAACACATCTCTGGAATCAGAGTCTTTGTCCCTACATGATGCTGCTTTCAGATTCAGAGATGGACACACTATTGGAGCAAGACATGCAGCCACACAGGGGCCCAAGAGGTAAGGGGGCCCGCTTACACCTCCAAATCAGGTGGAATTGTGCATTATGATGAGCTATTGGACTGTTAAGGGCTCATATACTGTTCTTGCACAGGGCCCTATTCTGTCTGTGTCCTCTCCAGCTCTGATTACATAGCAAAAAGCTGGTGACAGATTTGCTTTAAGTGACAAAAGATGTGTTGGAAAGTCATCTTTTTCCACCTTTAAGATAGCTAATGTCGAAAAAAAATCCATGAATGTTAACGAATTACTGACACAATAATGCATTTTACAGACACACTTCGCACTCTCCATGTGTATCCGCCCTTCCTAGCACCAAGGATTAGTATATCTAAAATCCATGTCCCATATACCTAACACTGACTACTGTATGAATTGCATATGAGTTTTGCAGTTTCTAAATATGTGTGACCTGAATACATCTCATGATTTTTTGCCAGTGGGAAGGAGGTGTGAAAAGGGAATGTGGCTGATCACAGTTCACCCCGTGAAGGAGCAGGGCACGGTGCTAATGTCCCTTTGAATTACCTGCCTCTACGCAACACTTATTCGGAGATGGCAGATTTCAGTTTTAGGGAACTGGTAATTCATAAGCGATTATGAATCAGACCTTCCTATGACATGCACAGTGTGATAATGCCAGGTTGAGATGTCCGTGCCAATGCACGCCTCTGTTTACTACACATGATTCCTTCTGAGATGATTTTTTTCATCTGTAATTCATTGCAAATAGTTGCATGGTTCTGCATTGTCGTACTCACCTTAAAAGCATTTCCAACTCCAGAGAGCAGTAGAACCAGATGCTGCCCGTGCCTAGAAAAATAAAAATGTACAACCGTGAACAAAAGATTAAAAATAGTCTGAAAAGTTTATTGTATTGAATGGAAAGAGATCACTCCTGCCTACATTCATTCAGCAAGTACCAAGAAGAGGTAGCCATTAGGGAAAAACACATACCCAACTATATTAGCTATGAAATCATGAAAGTCATTATCATTCACATGTAGAGTAACTCCATTGTCATGTTCCAGGATCATACACCATTTATAATACTTTAGCATGGCAAGCCAGGTGTCAAAGCCATAGTCAGTTGTACATGAAGATAATGCTACAAAAATATGTCTGATAATTATTAACCTAAAGAGGAAATCATGACCTAGATACATAGTAAAAACAGTAGAAAAAAAGATAAAAGTCCACCAAGTTCCACCAATCGAGGGATGGGAAGGGTAAGGCTAAGGTCATCGGTGACTACGATCAGAGTGTGATCAGAGTGTGATCCGATTCTCATAGCGTGATCCTATGTTTTTCTTCATTTTCTCCATTCTGTCACTGGAAATCGGACAGGCACCCAGATGTTATCCAAGTGTAGTCTGATGGTTTCCGTGAACCTACTAACTGGCATGGCGGAGTGCAATTCAAGCTTCAGATCCAATTTGGGCAGGCAGCAATTTTTTTTTGGACCATGTGGGTCTGAGGAAAAATGTCACATGTCCACAGCCCCACAGAATAACATTGGTTCCAGTACCATTCAATTTTTGTCGGATCTAAGTCAAATCGAAAATACGGCCATGTGCACAAGCCCTCAAACGAAGAAACCACATTGCAATCAAATATGCCATAAGCAAGCTAATTTTTTGCTCCTGATCCCAATTGTCGATTCACTGAATATTCAAAAGAGAACTTTACACATTTACACAATTAATGTTATTTCACTCTAAAAATTAAAATAAAAATGGATCTAAGAAAACCATCAATGGTTCCTGTTGTAACCAGGTCATGAGGTAGACTATTTCACAGTTCTTATGGCACGGAAGGTTTTTCTCTTCTAGGGGTTAACATTTCTTTCTCTAGGTGGAATGAATTCCGCCTTGTCTTATGAGAGGGTTTCACATGATATAGAAATGTGCTAGGGAATAATCTCAATGTAATCCATGAACTTTAGCCATTGTCTCTTTTTACAGGAGAAGCGACTGCAGCCATACTTGGATACTTTGGTTTTTGAGTGGTTGACATGTGACGCGGGGATCACCAAAGAAAGAAACCCACTACCCCTCAAGTCTTCCACTAGGTTTAACACAGTGTAGCAGTTAGCCTGGCTATTTATTCAGTACTATAATAGTACTATAAGACAATATTGACTTTTCTATAAGGTAAATGAACCATTAAACTATATATATATATATCCTAGACAAATAATTCCTCATTGACCCGCATTTATTACATACTTGAATCGACATATCATTTCAGTGCTAGCAGGTGTACTTGTAACTACGTCCATATTGATATTGATGTCTTCTTTACCTCTTCAGTTATTTAACATTTTGTCTGACACACTTTATACTAGAATTACAAGTAGTCCATTTTCGAAAAGAGATGACAGCCTGTGCATGTTACTAGCATAAATATCGCAGTTCCTATTGTTCTATGTATTTACACCAACTAACATGCATTCATACATTGCTAAAGGAACTGTCAGCACAGATTGATTGTTCATACCAAGTACCGGTGCTCCGTGCACCCTTGGTGCTTCCAAACATTTATGTGCACCTTCACACCTGCTTGTTTTCTTTCTATCTCCACCTATCTCTCTCTCTATGAAGCCAGAGCTGTCAATCAAAGAAGGGGTGAGGTGACGTTTGAGGGAAAACAAGCAGAGGGGAGATGTAGTTAAATGTTTGGCCATGCCATGTTGCACAAAAGACCTGTACTTGGTTTGAACAGACATTCTGTGCTGCCAGACTCCCTTTAAAGCTCAACCATTTCATGACTCTACAAACTAGGGTGACCTGGGTACATAGAAATATCTACAGCTACCATTGAACTCAATGGAAGCTATAAAAATATCTATGCACTAAACTTCCACCACATTAACCAACAGTGGTGGCTGAAGAAAAATGGCTCTACCTGAGAAGTTGGTGTTCACAGCCGCACCACTTTTCACCAGTGGGCCAATAGCAGTGGTATTGTCTGTCTCTACAGTGAGTACTCCACTGCAAGAAATCATTGTGCAGTGTGACTGTACTGATAGTTTATTATTCTAATAATGTTGTTGGCAGCAGAAGGAAGGTAAAGGCATACAAATGAGCAGTTAGCTTCTGAGGTGTAGAAGCTGGTCCAATTAGCATTACTACCTGGTGGCTGGTGCCAATATTTAATTTTTACTGACAATATTAATTAACGGTAATTTTTTGAAAATATGCTTGCATATGTATTGTGACGACATATTGTTAGGATTTGAGTTCCCGCTGCTGCACAAGGGGAGTCTCGAACCGGTCCCGCTGCGGTCCCCCATTCATCTCCTGCCGCAGTGGAGCCTGCTCAGCAGAGACGTCGGTCCCAGCGTCTTGCCCATTCCAGTACTGTGCAGAGACTTGCTGCTGCCTCTCCTGGATCTGCTATTATAGCCAGTACTGGAGCAGACGTCTTTGGGACGAAGTCCTGCGTTTCCCCTTCTGAGCATGCCCAGGGTAAGATCTCTCATTGGAGATCTGGGGTCACATGTTCAGGTACTGCAGCAGCTTCTATTGGTCCGCCAGGAAGGTCATGAAACTACATGTGTTTGGAACAGTTTCTCATTGGTCCTTGTTTCTGGCAGGTCCTGTAGCTGTTACTATAAAAGGGTGGCATGGCTGGGCCGCCATGCGCTAATATCAATCATTATATGCTTAGCGCCAGTGTGATCTCGGCCTTTTGGCTGCGATCGTGTGTCGCAGTCAGAGGGTGCGAGTTTTCCTGGAGTGATCCAGGGGCTTTGCTGGCAGCGTGCTGCTGATTTTCTACTGCGGTATCCGTACCGGCAGTCTGGACTGAGGATGTTCATTAAGAATACGATCCGTGTGGTGGTGGATGGTGGTGAGAAAAACAACCTGGTGTACGTCGTTCGTGACCTGTTGGAGGGAAAGGCTGGAGCCCATCGTCAGGATATCTATAGCGTCAATGAATTCCGGATTCAAGGTACATATGATGTAACCTTTGTGAATGAGGGATGCTGTTTGACCGTCTTTGAATGGCTCAGAAGTAATGAAGGTGATCCATGCCTGGAGGGAGTGCGGGTGGAGCCCTGTTTGGGCTCATGGAAAAAGTGGTGACTGTGACTGTGTACAACTGTGTAGCCCTGGTATTTAAGGTACACAATACCAGGAGGATGAGTGGAGAGGTAACGGTTAAGGGCTCTACATGACATCACATACACTTCGGACACACCCAGCAGGGGTGTAGAGGGGTGTGGTTTTTTAGCACAAGTGAGTCTGGAAGCGTCTCCTGAGGTGGAGGGAGTGAGAACGAGTGCCTGTCTGGAGAACCAAGATTCCTGTCGATTCAGAGAGACAGTACAGTAGTGGAGGCTAGTATGGATAACCGAATGATATCCTAGCCTAGTCAGTGCTGAGATTGAGAGTGTGAGCAAGTCGAAGGGCACAGTGGAAGGATTCTTAGAAGTGCTTTAGGATTGGAGAAGTCCTGCACATTGTCACCGGTCACTGGAGACCGAAGTGTCACTATAGCTCCAGGCATAGTGATAAAAGAACCAGAGGCTTACTGGACCTTAGGTAACAGAAAGCAGCCCCTGGAGTGTCGGTACGTAACTGGGGTCAGGGGGAGTGAGAACCTTGAGTCAGTGCACGACAAGATTAGGAACTCAGCTCTCTCAAAAGAAGGCTCCGACCACAAAACTGACCGGGCAGTACAGCTTTGAAATAGCTGGAGTTTCAGGAGTGAACTACGCTTTATGCTGGTTGGACTCATCATCATTGGAAAGTTAAGGAGGCCCCTACCTTGCTCAGCCGTTGCCTCAAAACTCATCCTCCATCAACCCCATCAGCCTCCCTGGGACCTGCCTGAACAACTTGAAGTAAAAGGTATGGAAAGACGCTGATGTGTGAGACTGTGTTATTCAATTATATCCCTGCACAACCCCACCATAACTATCGACCTGAGGGAAGAGTCCCACCTGTAGGGGACCCGACATCTAGCTGCCTCACCATCCCTCAGAGATCTACAGCAGCGCTGGTACAAATTACCAGAGAACTACAGGTGGCGTCACGAACTGTATATAAATCTATTCCCTGTAAATATACCCCCCCAACATACGCCTGACCGCCAGGGCCACAGACCGAGCCACCGCTACCTGTGACAACCCCATAGACTTCTACGGGCTCGGCTCTGAGTACCCCATTGCCCTGGTAACCCACAATTGTGGTGCGTGGTCGAGACAAACTTTGGCGTCACGAACAGGATCCGAAACTTGCAGCATTGCGAGCCCTGTGTGCCTGTGGAGTGTTTTGGTGAAAAAAGACTGTTGCTATTGTTTGGCGCCAAATACCGCCATATTTGCCGCCAGATTCGCGCCCTAAGGCGCTGGAGAAGAAGGTGGGCGTACCTGAAAGAGCGCACAGAGTCTTGGACACGCCCCCGGCTCTGACTCATCGGCAGGTCCTGCAACAGGAAGTGAACGCTCTGACATCAGAGCGCCTGCGACGAAGGTCCTGTTCCCACTGCTGTGCCTGTGAAATAGCAGCGTCTGAAACCGGTAGGCTCCGTTTAACCGAGGGGGCGCAAAGATGTCACAACAACCGGCCGACAGTGCGGCCCCAGCCGGAGGCCCCAATCCCGCGCCGCCTGGTATTGTAGCGCCAGATGGGGGCGCAGGCCCAGCACCCAGTCCGGTAGTCCCGATCATGCCACTAACGCTCCCATATATGCCTGGGGCGAAATGGCTTCCCCAGTACAGCGGTGAGCCAGGCACATTAGCAGGCTTCAAGCGGAAGTTATGCAGCATCCTAGAAATGTACTCCATGCCTGAGAGACAAAAAGCTGCTGTGCTAATAGGGCAGCTAACTGGCGCTGCTGAGAGGGAAGTGGAGACTTGGGATACCGTTGATCAGGAGTCGGTACCTGCGATCTTCCTTAAGCTGCATGCCATATTTGAAGATCACACAGAAACGGATCTCCGGATGGCCTTCTATCACTGTTCACAACAGCCAGGTGACAGCATCAGGGACTACGCTTGCCGACTACAAGGAGCCCTGAGAGCTCTTAAGCAGATTAATAATTTAAATGCCATCGATGAGAATAAGATGCTGAAAGAGCAATTTATACAGGGATTGAGATCCCAAGAGGAACGCAGAACTGTAAACTGGTGGTCCTTAGACCATCCGGATGCTACCTTTGATGCCCTAAAGGACATGGCAATAAAAGGGCTGCGGCCCCTGGGCAAACCTGAGGTGGCAACCCAACATCATCAGGCTGAAGTCACTCTGGAACCGGCAGTAACCCCCTGTTCCCCGTTAGTGGCCGAAGCCAAAGCGCAGGTGACACCTCCCAGTGAATTGGAATGTCTGCGCTCAGAGGTGCGCCAGCTGACTAAAAATCTGGCTGCTGTGATGAGTGCCCTGCAGCTGCGGAAAGAGGAGGAAGGGAAGATCTTGTTAGCTGACTGCCCAGAAGACGTCCCGTGGATGCACCGGAGAAGAAGGAAGACGTCGCCCCCCCGGAGGAGGACAACGCCACCCCCAGGAGCGACCTCTGATCAACACCCTCCTCGTCGAGAGATCATCTGTTACCGATGCAACCGGAAAGGTCATATGTCTCCACAGTGTCCTTTAAACGGGCAGAACCTGGGTCCGAGGGCCAACACCCAGGAGAATACCCGTCAGGCCCCCTAGACTGGAACCGCAGGTATGTGGGTGGGCGACCCTACCTGTCTATCATCCTAGATGGTATTGCAGTTCCGGCATTGTTAGACACTGGGTCCCAGGTGACCCTAATACCTGATGCCCTATATACTAAGTACTGGTCAATGGACAGTCTTAAACCCCCGAGCCCTGACTTTACCGTGTATGCTTCTAATGGTCTTCCTGTAGAAGTACTCGGGACAAAATGTGTAGATGTGAAGGTGGGCAGAGAGGAGTTGAAAGACCAGGGGCTTCTGGTAGTAAAGACTGTAAATGAGGAGAACGGTTTAAATATAATTTTGGGCACTAACTACGGTAATTGTTTGGGAGAAGTTGTGTTCTTGCTCCAACAGCTCGCTGAGATTGCCCGACCAAGGCAGAAAGGAGTAATCCAAAGAGAGATCCGGGCCCTGGTGTGTCAGCAGCAAGCGAAGCTTACAGACGGCGAAATTGGTAATGTACGGGTCACTGACTCGGATCCTATTGTGATACCCCCAATGAGTGAAATGATCATCTGGTGCAGGGCAGCCATAGGTCTGAGAGGACAGAATTACCAAGCTGTAGTAGAACCCCACCATTCAGAGCATAGACCTACACTTATGACTGCTAGGGGAGTAGTAGAAGTGGTGAATGGAAGAGTACCGGTACGGCTTCTCAATTGGGGAGATGATGAGGTAAACTTACCCCGTTATGCAACCATTGCTAAACTACATGCTGTTGACAATAATTCTATTCTCCCGGCTGAGTCCTTAGACTCCCGCCAAATAGCGGAGGATAATGAACCGGCAACCCAGGTGGCGGAATGGTGTCAACAACTCCATGTTGGGACGGACACCACTCCCGCTCACCAGAAGCAAGGGGTATTACGGGTGGTGCAAGAGTACGCCCAAGTGTTTAGCAAGAATCCACTTGATTTTGGGATAATTAAGGGAGTACAACATCATATCCCTACAGGCAGTCATCCTCCCATCAAAGAGCGGTATAGGCCCATCCCTCCAGCTCATTATCAGAAGGCTAAAGAAATGTTGCATGATATGAAGAAAGCCGGGGTGATAAGGGATAGTTGTAGCCCCTGGGCAGCCCCTCTAGTTCTGGTTAAAAAGAAAGATGGTAGTATGAGAATGTGTGTGGATTACAGGCAGGTGAACCGCATAACACACAAGTATGCATACCCGTTACCACGTATAGAGGAATCATTAGCTGCTCTGAAAACGGCTAACTACTTTTCTACCCTCGATCTGACTAGTGGTTACTGGCAAGTGGCTGTGGCTATGGAGGATCATGAGAAAACGGCTTTCACCACCCCAATGGGGCTCTGTGAGTTCGACAGAATGCCGTTTGGGCTCAGCAGTGCCCAGGAACATTTCAGAGAGTGATGGAGAACTGCCTGGGACATCTCAATTTTGAAACCGTGCTGCTATACCTAGACGACGTCATCGTGTATTCCAAGACATATGAGGACCATCTGAAGCACCTGGCAGAAGTATTTGAGTCTCTGTCCAGGTACGGGATGAAGTTGAAACCCTCAAAATGCCATCTACTCAAACAGAAGGTACAATACTTGGGGCACATCGTCAGTTCGGAAGGAGTAGCGCCGGACCCAGAGAAAGTCACTGCCATCCAGAAGTGGCCGGAGCCGAAGAACTTTAAGGAAGTGCGACAGTTCCTGGGACTAACGGGTTACTACAGGAGGTTCGTGAAAGATTACACGAAGAAGGCAGCCCCTTTACAGGACCTCCTAGTAGGACAATCCCTAAAGAGCAGAAACCCTCCCTTTAACTGGGGTAAAGAACAGGCTGAAGCATTCCAAAAGATGAAAGAGATCCTTACAGGTGATGAGATCTTAACCTATCCTGATTACAGCCAACCGTTCCTGTTGTACACCGACGCCAGTAATGAAGGTTTGGGAGCAGTTCTCAGTCAGAAGCAGAATGGCCAAGAAAAAGTCATCGCATATGCCAGCAGAAAACTCAGGCCAACTGAGAGAAATCCGGAAAATTATAGCAGCTTCAAGCTGGAGTTTCTAGCGTTGGTCTGGGCCATTACTGAAAGATTTAAGCACTATCTGGCCTCCAATCAGTTCACTGCGTTTACAGATAACAACCCATTAACGCACCTGGAAACCGCCAAGCTGGGTGCCATGGAGCAGCGATGGATGGCTCGGTTGTCCAATTACCAGTTTACTATCAAGTACCGGGCAGGTCGAAAGAATGCTAATGCCGACGCATTGTCCCGAAGGCCGCATGACTCTGACACGGAAGAAGAATCGGACGACCTGGAAGAAATTGAGCTACCCGCGTTCCATCGAAATGGGGTAGTCCACGAGCATCGAGTCAACAGAAAGCAGTATGGTGCAACATTAAATCCTTTACCCCATCACAGCTGGAAAGAGACTCAGGACAGTGATCCAGTGGTCAGCTGTATCAAGGAGTTGTTAAGACAGGAAGGTTCCTCCTTGGAAAAAGATGCACCTATGTCAGCAAAGCTCCTGTGGAACGAGAGAAGCAGGTTGTTCCTATACCGTGAGAAGTTGTGCAGGAGATACGTCAACCCCAGGACCCACGAGATGGTCTGGCAGATAGTGGTCCCCAAGGCAGACGTCCCAATGGTGTTGGAAGCATACCACGATCAAGCAGGACACTTTGGCTGGAGAAAGCTGGAGACCCTGTTGAGGTGCCGGTTCTACTGGGTAGGGATGCGCAGCTCCATCGAGAGGTGGTGTCGGAACTGTGGACCCTGTGGTCTCAGAAGAAAGGACTACGGTAGTCAGAAGGCACCCCTGCAACCTATCCGGACGACTCGTCCCCTGGAGATTGTGGCCCTGGACCATGTCAAATTTTCGCCAAGTAGATCTGGATACTCGTACGCCCTGACCATGGTGGACCATTACTCCAGATTTCTGGTGGTTGTTCCAGTTAAGGACCAGACCGCAGTGACGGCAGCGAAAACCTTTCAAGCAAGCTTCTGCAGACCGCATGGGTATCCGGAGCAAGTATTAACCGATCAAGGACCTGCTTTCGAAGCCGATCTATTCAAGGAGTTCTGTCACATGTATGGGTGTAAGAAAATTAGAACAACACCATACCATCCTCAAACCAACGGTCTTTGCGAAAAAATGAACCATATTGTCCTTGATTTGTTGAGATCCATACCGTTGGAAGACAGGAATCGATGGCCAGATTTACTACCTGATTTGGTTGATTTGTATAACCATATACCTGTAAGTTCCACTAACTGCACTCCAGCCTATCTTATGAGAGCAAGGCCCGGAAGACTACCAATGGATTTAGAACTTGGAGTGGTAGAACCGGAGGCAGACGACGCCGTTGAAAACTGGGACATCAATCGGCAAGAGCAATACAGAAGAGTGCAAGTCTGTGTAGAAGAAAGTCTCAACAAGGCACGGGGAAAACAGGAAGATATTTACAACAGGAATGCTCCTGCCAAGCCTTTGATGCCTGGAGAAGTGGTATTGAAAAGGAAAAGGAAGATGCACAAATTGGATAACCAGTGGGAACAAGAACCCTACGTCGTACAAGATTCCAAATATGACAACAGAAAAGTTTGTATCATCAGTAAGGACGGAGGAAGAACAATAACCACTGTGTCCAGAGACCATTTGAAATTGTGTCCAGAACCTTTAAAGCTTTGTGAAAAGAACCCTGTCATCAATCAAGAAGAAAGAAAAGAAGAGGTCATACACACGGATCTGGGAGATTTCCCTGCGGATTGGCCCAGACTGGGAGATGCTGTAATAATTCCGGTGTTGCAGTTTTATCAGCCACAAGAGGAAGTCCTACCTCCAGTTATGCCCGTGGTGCCAGTTGAGCCAGTTCAGGAGTTACCCATTCCAGCAACACCTCAACCTACGGAATCTCAAGAAGGATCATCAGAAGCAGCGCCCCATGCTATGGGATCCCTGGTGAAGCTGACTCACACCGCCCAGCCATCAGTACGCTTGCCAGATCCATAGAAAGATTGAGGCAGTTCTATAGTTTGCCGTTACGCAGTGCAGACAGATCACAACTTAATATACCTGAAGCTACTCCACGTAGATCAGAGCGAACCACAAAAGGGAAGATACCCATTCGATACCAGCAGTAATTATAACAAACTAATGTGATTTAACCTAAAAAAAAAAAAGGGCTTACCTTAATGTGAATATTGTAAAAAGTATATATATATGTGTCTTTTCCTTATTGTGTCTTATAATGGACTCAAGAAACTGATCTTGTATATAGTTGCACTTTGTGCATCATCTTGGTTTTACATGAAACCACCCCAACTACCTCTGAATACAAAACCCGTGTGGTGTGGCACTGAGTGAGGTCTGCATTCAGATGTCCTGCAGCCCACCCAGGACCTACGTTGAAGGTTTGGTGCGGGTCCTTCACAAGAATATTGTCATCTATGTATATGAAAATGTCTATTTAATATTTTGTATTTTTCTATATTTAATGTTTTGATTGCAACGTTCAAGAAATCCTTACCTCCCGGATGGGACGAGTTAATGTTTATTGTTAATGCATAAACAAAATGTCTTTTTGTATTTCACAGCCCGGGAGTGCTGTCTTTTACCATGGGGGAATGTGTAGCCCTGGTATTTAAGGTACACAATACCAGGAGGATGAGTGGAGAGGTAACGGTTAAGGGCTCTACATGACATCACATACACTTCGGACACACCCAGCAGGGGTGTAGAGGGGTGTGGTTTTTTTAGCACAAGTGAGTCTGGAAGCGTCTCCTGAGGTGGAGGGAGTGAGAACGAGTGCCTGTCTGGAGAACCAAGATTCCTGTCGATTCAGAGAGACAGTACAGTAGTGGAGGCTAGTATGGATAACCGAATGATATCCTAGCCTAGTCAGTGCTGAGATTGAGAGTGTGAGCAAGTCGAAGGGCACAGTGGAAGGATTCTTAGAAGTGCTTTAGGATTGGAGAAGTCCTGCACATTGTCACCGGTCACTGGAGACCGAAGTGTCACTATAGCTCCAGGCATAGTGATAAAAGAACCAGAGGCTTACTGGACCTTAGGTAACAGAAAGCAGCCCCTGGAGTGTCGGTACGTAACTGGGGTCAGGGGGAGTGAGAACCTTGAGTCAGTGCACGACAAGATTAGGAACTCAGCTCTCTCAAAAGAAGGCTCCGACCACAAAACTGACCGGGCAGTACAGCTTTGAAATAGCTGGAGTTTCAGGAGTGAACTACGCTTTATGCTGGTTGGACTCATCATCATTGGAAAGTTAAGGAGGCCCCTACCTTGCTCAGCCGTTGCCTCAAAACTCATCCTCCATCAACCCATCAGCCTCCCTGGGACCTGCCTGAACAACTTGAAGTAAAAGGTATGGAAAGACGCTGATGTGTGAGACTGTGTTATTCAATTATATCCCTGCACAACCCCACCATAACTATCGACCTGAGGGAAGAGTCCCACCTGTAGGGGACCCGACATCTAGCTGCCTCACCATCCCCTCAGAGATCTACAGCAGCGCTGGTACAAATTACCAGAGAACTACAGGTGGCGTCACGAACTGTATATAAATCTATTCCCTGTAAATATACCCCCCAACATACGCCTGACCGCCAGGGCCACAGACCGAGCCACCGCTACCTGTGACAACCCATAGACTTCTACGGGCTCGGCTCTGAGTACCCCATTGCCCTGGTAACCCACAATTGTGGTGTGTGGTCGAGACACAACCCCTATACAGAAGTAGCACTACTGGAGCAGTTCCTGGAGCAGTACTGTGAATACGTGAAGGGAGGGGAGAAGCAGAAAAATGTCTTGGGCATTTTCAACTGCAAGTATGTGTTTCGGGTGAAATTGAAGAAGGACCCAGGTTGTTTGGGAGGTTTCACCCAACCACCAGCGAACTTTTCAGTGGCGGGTCATAGGGGCTTCCTGTCATACCCAGGGCAGCCACTATACTGCAGGAGGTGCTTTCAGTTCGGGCACCTGCTAAACATGTGTAGCAAGGAGTTGGTGTGCCGTAATTGCAAGCAAGAGGGTCATGTGGCGGCTAGGTGTCCGATGCCTCGTGAATGTGACAGGTGTGGCAGTTCAGAGCACCTGTATAGAGACTGCCCGTTTGGTGTGCCGAGGAGGTCAACTAGAGAGGAGGAGGAAAGAAAGAGACGTGAGGAGGAGCGGAGGCGGGAGGAAGAAAGGAAGAGAGAGGAGGAGGTTAAGAGGCGGGAGGAGGAGAAGAAGCGGAGGGAAGGCGAAGTCGCCGCGCTGCAAAGCGTTGTGAGGGCGCCACCCACTCCTGCTGAGAGACGGAGGGAGAAGCGGCAGGAGGACAAGGAGGCTGAGAGAAGGAGGGAAAAGCAACAGGAGGAAAAGGAGGACAAGGAATTTTGGAAGGCCATAAGGAGAGAGGAGCGTTCATGGCCTAAAAAGGAAGAAAAAAAAGAAATCCCAGTTGCTGAATCATGGTCAGAATGCCTGATGGATTTCGATATATTTGTGGCAGAGGAGGAGGCTGAGGTTTTAGTTCATGAGTCTGATCCGAGGAATATTGGTGCCTTCTCCTCGGAAGAGGACTCAGGAGGTTTAAAGTGTCACAGGGAGGGTGGTGGGGAAAACAGAGACATTGAGGTGGTGGAAGAAGGAATGGCCCAGAGGAAGACTGGGCAGAAAAAGGCACGGGTGGAGGAGTATATGGAGGCCAGCGGCTCGGAAAGCTGCTCGGCACAAATTGTGGAGGAGGACACTGGCGGTACTGGTTAAGTACGTTTTACTTTTCCAGTAGCCAGGTAGAGTTTTTTTTGTGTACATAGCTTTGCTCTTTAAGCAATGGCTATCTGTTTTTTTGTGTGTTTTATGTAATGTGTGTCAAGTTATATCTGTAGTTTGTTTTTGTATTTTTTTCCTTTTTTGGCTTCTTTGGAGAAGTGTTTTTTTTGTTAAGCTTTTTGGTTTGTGTTAGAATGGGTGTTAGAATTATATCTCAAAATGTGAGGGTTTTTAAAATAAGTTGCGGCGTGCGGCCATTTTTGAGTTTTTTGCAGCGCAAAATGCGGAAATTTTTTGTTTACAGGAGTGTGGGATTGTGGATGGTGTGAAGGGGAGTGAATGGCCTCATGGTGCGTCTGTGTGGTCAGGGAGTGCATGTAATAGAAATGACGGTGTTGGTTTTTTGGTGAAGGGGTGTAATGTGAGTTTGTGTGACTATATGGTGATTGAGGTTGGGAGATGCGTGTTAGCAAATTTTGAGTTTAGAAATATTCGTTTTAGTGTTATTAATGTGTATGCTCCTGTGAAAAAACAGGAGCGTAAAGTTTTATTTGAAAAAATTAAGTTTTTTATTCCAGGTAGAGTGCCTGTTGTGATTGTGGGTGATATGAATGTTGATGTGGGAAAGGTGAATGTGGATGTGTCAAGGAAAGAGTTAATGGACATGGTGAGTGATTTTGGTTTGAGGGATATGCAGAGGGAGTGTAAAGTAACTCCATTGTTAAATACATTTTTTTCTGAGAGTGGGAGGGTGGCGTCTAGACTGGACTATTGTTTTGTTTCAAAAAACCTGATTGCTGTTAGTTATGCACAGGAGAGTGTGCCGTTTTCAGATCATGTGTGTATGAAGTGTGAAGTGGATGTGCATACTGAGGAGGTAACTGGGAAAGGTATATGGAAGCTGAATGTGAGTTTACTGGATGGGGTGGAGGTGAGAGAGGAGTATGAGAGACATTATAAGGAGTGGTGTGAGAGCAGAAGTGAATTCAGTAATGTGTGTGAATGGTGGGATTGGGTTAAATGGAAAACCAAGGTTTTTTTAAAAAACTTGGTTACAAGTGTGCAGCTGCTAAGAGAGAAAGGTTTGCTGGGTTGAATGCAAGGTTGAGTGTGTTATATAAGCTAAGAGAGGGCGGGATGGATGTGAGTGAAGATTTGTTGAGAGTGAAAAAGAAGTGAACGAGTTTTTGAGAGAGAGAGGGAGGAGTATTGTGTGTAGGGCTAAAATAGAGAACTTGGAAAAGAATGAGAAGTGTTCGCGGTTTTTTTTCAAGAAAGTTTTTGGAAAAAGACAGAGCATGAGTGTTTTGAATGGAGTGGATGGAAATGAAGTGAGTGGTGCGGACTTATGTGAGGAAGTGGCAAAGTTTTATGATGATTTGTATGCAGTGAAATGGAGGGATGAAGGTTTGGAGAGTGATGTGCTGAGTGTTTGGAAATAGATTGAATGGGACAGAAAGGGAGAGTTTGATGGGGGAGGTGACGAGTGAAGAAATATGGAAGGTGGTGTGTAGCATGGCGCTGAATAAAACGCCGGGGGATGATGGTCTCCCGGTGGAATTTTATCGGTGTGATGTGGGATGTGATTGGGAAGGATTTTGTTGATGTATGTAAGTATATGTGGGCGAATGCAGAGGTGGCGAATGGTATGCGTGCAGGAGTGGTTGTGCTGTTGCCAAAAAAAGGTGATTTGAAAAATCTAAAAAACTGGAGGCCGATCACGTTGCTTAATTGTGATTATAAAATCTATGCGAAGCTTTTGGCAAATAGGATGCGTGATGTGGTTGGGAGTGTGGTGGGTGAGGAGCAGTGTTGTTCGGTGCCTGGAAGGCGGTTACATGAGGGTGTGTGTATGCTGAGAGATTGTTTGTGGGACTGTTTGAACCGTAAGAAGGGGGTGTATGTGTTGAGTTTGGATTTTGAGAAGGCGTATGATAGGTTGGCGCATGGTTTTCTGTTTAGAGTGTTGGTGAGGAAGGGTTTTCCGGCTGAGTTTGTTGAGAGAGTGAGAAGTTTGTATAAAAATATTTATAGTTGTGTTTTGTTGAATGGGAATGTAGGGAGGAGAGTGAATGTGTTTTCCGGTGTACGGCAGGGGTGCCCATTGTCCCCTGTTGTGTTCATTTGCGCGATTGAGCCGTTGTTGTGTATGTTGAGGAAAGATAAGGTGATTCGGGGTGTGCAAGTGCCGGGGGCAAAGGGGAGGGAGTGGAAGGTGAATGGTTACATGGATGATGTGTGTGTTTTGTGTGATTCAGAGTGTTCGGTGCGTCGTGTGAAGTTGTTGGTATCCGTTTTTTGTGGAGCGTCTGCGTTTAAAGTGAATTGAGAGAAGACTGAATGTAAGATTTTTGGTGGGAGGACTCTGAGCAATGATATTGGGGTGAATGTGGTGAGTGGACCGATAAAGGTGCTGGGTGTGAAATTTTCAGAGAAGTTGGATGGAGAGGAAAGTTGGGTGGATGTGAGAGAGAGAGTGGAGCGCAAGTTAAATTTTTGGAAGATGAGAGATTTGACGTTTTTTGGTAAAATTTTAGTTATTAAGAGTGTGGTGTTACCAATTTTTTTGCATGTTGCGGTGGTTTTTCCACCAGGTTATATGTGTGTTAGAAGATTAAATAGGGTTTTGTTTGTATTTTTTTGGCGTTCAAGTATGGAGCGTGCAAGGAGAGAGGTTGTGATGAAGAGAATGGATAAGGGGGGGCTGGGATTCCCAAATTTGAATGTATTTTTTGGCGTGAATATTATGGTGTTTGTATTGGGTGTGATTAGGATGGATGGGAAGTGTGCATGTATGTGCAGGTATTTGTTTGGAAGTTTTCTGTTCCGTTTGAAGTGGCGGGAAAGGGATCTAAGGTGCCCAGTGGCTTTTGAGGTGCCTGTGTGGTATGTGTGGGTTTACAAATTTTTGGTGAAGTATGAACTGTGTGATGTGGATGTGAGGTTGTTAGAGAAGAAGAAAGCGGTATATAGGATGATTGAGTGTAGAGAGATGGAATGTGGTATCTATATGGTGAGAGGAAGTGATGTGCAGAAGTTATGAAAGAAGGTACGTATGGATGGTATGACAAATAGACAGAGCGAGATTGTGTGGCAGTCATTGCATGAGGTGTTACCGGTGAGAGACTTCCAGAGAAACCGGGGTTTAGTGAGGAGTGAGATGTGTCCGAGGAGGGGATGTGGTGGGAGAGAGAGTGTGGTGCATTTGTTTTGGAATTGTCAGTATGCTAGAAATGTGATTTCAGGTTTGGGCCCGTTGTGTAAGGAGTTGTGTGATGTGAATTTTTTGACATTTGAGTTATTTATGTTTGGGTTGGGTATGTGTGGAGAAAAGGAGAGAGTGTTGTGGTTGATGCTTGCATGTATAAAAGAGGTGTTGTGGGATGTGAGGAATGTGTATGTGTTTAAGAGGAAGGAGATTGAGGTTAAAAATTGTTTAAAAATTGTTTTGGGAAAATTGTATTTTTGTTTTGTGTGTGATAAGAGAAAGAGGGGGGAGGAGGACGCAGAGGGAATTTGGAAAGTTAAAAAGTGGAAACATCTTGTTAATGTGTCTTAGTTTTGTGTTTTTTTGTGCTTGTAAATAAAGTTGGTTTTCCGATGATGATGGGAACAGCTGCTGCATTATGTAAGTGTACACGCTGTTTGGGAGTCGAGTTCCTTATAGTTTTGGTTATCTGACTGTGGAACTTCCCATCTGAGGGAAAAAAAAAAAAAAAAAAGTCATGCGTGTATGTGGTTAGGGCCCGGCTGAAATAAGCCCCTAGAATACCGACTTAATCGGTGAGGAGTTTGGTATGCTAGCTGGTCAGGGTCGGTGTCCTAGATGCCCTAGATTGCCGGCATAACCGGTGAGGAGTTTGATTGCCGTATTCAGGGCCTGGCGTTCAGACGCCATAGATTGCGGGTGACTCCCGCGAGGACATTAGCGCATGATCACGTTCTATGTTCGCTTAGCACTTAACTGTGTACCTGGGTGCCTGACAGGACACAGAAGTTTGTCTCAGCGGCTCTGTGACGTAACAGGGTTCGCTTTCAACGCTAGACAGAGCCCTAGCGTGTTTATTTTGCGACTCAGTTGTGTTAAGTGAGTTCGCACACATCGCCATATAGCGCTGCGGCACTCCTTCTAGCGGCTCTGTGTATTAACAGAGTTCGCACATATTGCCACAGCGCATTACGGCGTTTATTTTGGCGACTCTGCGGGATAACAGAGTTCGCTTCTTACGCCATTTTATTAGCCGCAGGCTCCGCCTGCATGGTGGACCCCGGGCTGCGAACGCACCTCTCCACATCTTATATTTGGTGCGTTCCGCAGACCCTAACATAATATTAGCGCCAGGGTCTGGCGGATGAACAGCGTTTACAGCTGTACATCCAGCAGCTGGAGGGTAGGTTGGCGGCTCTTGAGCGCACAACCTCAGCTGTGGATTTTACCGCAGTCGCTGTTCAGGCTGCTAGCGTAGCTGCAGCCAGTTTGTCCTCTGCCACCTCTGTCCCTACATTGTCCCACCTCCCGCTTCCAGACAAGTTTGCTGGTGACAGCAAGCAATGTCGGGGATTCGTGAGTCAGTGCTCCATACACCTCGAGCTTCTGGCTGCACGTTTCCCCACGGATCGGGCACAAGTGGGCTTTGTGATAGCTCTTCTGTCGGGCAGAGCGTTGGAGTGGGCAACGCCGCTGTGGGAGCGCGACGACCGTGTGGTGCGGAGCGCTTCTCGTTTTCTGGAGGCTCTGAAAAAGGTTTTTCTAGGACCTCAGGTCACCCACGATACGGCGCTCAAACTGATGGCAAGTACCCAGGGTTCGGCTTTGGTCAGCCATTTTGCTGTCCAATTTCGGACTCTGGCCTCGGAATTAGAGTGGCCAGATAAAGTCCTCATTCCCGTGTTCTGGAGAGGACTGGCGGGTCATGTGAAAGACGCCTTGGCTACCAGGGAGATTCCTGCCACACTGGAGAAGCTTATCGCTATTTCCACCCGCGTCGACCTCCATTTCCACGAGCGGAGGCTGGAACGTGCCCAGTGTAGGCAGAGTGTCCGGTTGGCTCCTACCTTCGCCACCCCTCTGGAGTCGCCTGTTCAGGCGTCCGACCATCAGGAGGTTGCTCCTGCAGGATCTAAATCTCGGGTCACTCGTCCATCCCCGATTTGTTATATTTGCCAGCAGCAGGGACATTTTGCCAACCGATGTCCACAGCGGCTGAATAAATGGTCGCGCCCAGTAACCGTAGGAACAGGGTCACTGGACGCCATGAGTTTTGCCCCTAAAGTGCTCCTCAAGGGGATAATTACCCACGGTTCTACCACCCTACCCGTCAAGCTGTATGTGGATTCTGGGGCAGAGGGGAATTTTATGTCGTCCTCCTTTGCTTCTCGCCACACCATGCCTTTAGTGTTGCTGGCTGAACCAGTGTCGGTACGGGTGTTGAACGGAGCAATTCCGCCCTCACAAATCACCCATCAGTCTGTCCCACTCACCTTGTCTATGTCTCCTTCCCATCAGGAGAATATATCATTTTTTATCCTCCCTGAGGGTATAGATGAGGTTTTGTTGGGATTACCCTGGCTCCGCCACCACTCTCCCCATATTGAGTGGTCTTCAGGGAGAATTCTGGGTTGGGGTAATTTATGTAAAGGCAGATGCATTAGGGACAGCGTGCAGGTCAACACCACTGAGATACCCATAGACCTCTCTCCTCTTCCCAAGTTCTATTGGTCTTATGCCGACGTTTTCTCAAAGAAGGCTGCGGAGACTCTTCCGCCTCATCGCCCCTATGACTGTCCTATCGACCTCTTGCCTGGAGCTGAGCCTCCTAGAGGAAGGGTTTATCCCCTCTCTCTTCCTGAAACAGAGGCCATGTCCCAATAAATTCAGGAGAACTTGGCAAGGGGATTCATTAGGAAGTCGGTGTCACCAGCGGGAGCGGGGTTCTTCTTTGTGCAGAAGAAGAACGGAGAATTACGTCCGTGCATTGATTATAGGGGTCTCAACGCTATCACTGTGAAAAAAAAGTATCCTTTGCTGCTAATCTCTGAGCTCTTTGACAGGCTTCGGGGAGCAAGGGTATTTACTAAGCTAGACCTGCGGGGTGCGTATAACCTGATTCGCATCCGTGAGGGGGACGAATGGAAGACGGCATTTAACACCAGGGATGGGCATTATGAATATCTGGTAATGCCCTTTGGGCTCTGTAATGCCCCAGCTGTCTTCCAAGACTTTGTGAACGACATCTTCCGGGATATGTTGACCACGTCGATGGTAGTCTATCTGGATGACATTCTCATCTTTTCTCCAGATATGGCCTCCCACCGGAGAGATGTCTGCAAGGTCTTTGACCTCTTGCGAGTAGAGTTGAGCGATACTTTCCGATATCCAAAAGTATCGGAATCGGAATGGTATCGCCGATACCATTAAAATATCGGCGATACCCGATACCGATACCGGAAATCCAATGTAAGTCTATGGGAACAAAATATCGTAACTAAAAAAAACCCATTCTTTCCTTGTAAACACTAAATATACACACATAGAATACATATATATATATATATATATATATATATACATGTCATTGTGACATATATATATACATATATGTATAGTTTATACACTTCTACATAGTAAAATATCCTCTGATTCAATTGCCGGGTAAAGCCGGCTTCTGTGAGAAGACAGAAGCACCCGACATGAAATGACACTTGGTGTACATAGGGTTAACCATGTCTTTTCATGTCGTTTGCTATCTGATTTGCACAAACAATTACATCAGTCTATGTGTGCAAAATTTCACACCTGTAGGGGTTAATTAAAGGTGTAATGTTGTGAATGGGTTTGAGATGAGTTCTGAGCAGAGGCTCCCTCTGGTGGTTACAAGCGGTACTAGTAAGGATTGTGAGGACTGGGAATCAGGTGTTACTGATTGGTCTTATATAAGGGAGTCATTTTCCCATCAGGGTTGCCGGTGATCAATTGTTCTGGTCTGAATCCTTCTTTCCAGTTTCCCTTGTAGCCTGCTGTGTCGTGTCTGCATCTCCTGCTATCAGATAAGACAATTTCTTATTTTGTGTTTTTGCTATATTTTTGCATTTTGTCCTGCACTTCTGTGGGGGCCTTCTGGGTCCCCTCCGGGGGCTTTTGCCCTCTCAGTTTAGTCCAGCCACTGTGTTTTGTACTTTTGTTTTTTCCAGTTTTTTTTTCAGTGGCTGCTGTTTTGATTTTTTTTTACACCAGAGGGCTAATTTAGGTGGTAGAGGTCGTGTGATCTCAGGTGATTTTGAAATTAGTAGAGTTGGTGTTTTTTCAGGGTTTTCTGAGATTGCAGTAAGTACCCTTCCTGTCCTTTTCTATTTAGATAGTTTGGGCCCCAGCGTTTGCTCATACTATTTTCTTTCTGTGTCAGTATTTCCTCTTGTCTAACCGCCATTACATGTTTGGGGGCTTTCTATTATCTTTGGGGTTCTGCTCCGGGGCAGATAGCTTTCCTATTTCTATCTTTAGGTGTTGTTAGTTTCTCAGGCTGTGACGAGGCGTCTAGGACCAACGTAGGAACGCTCCACAGCTGCCTCTAGTTGCGGTGGTTAGTCAGGGTACTGCAATCTCATAGATTCCAACTGCTCTGGTGTATTTCCTTTTTTACCTGCACTCCTCAGCTACCGTAACATAACAGTATCACCGGGCTTAAAAATTGTATGGTACTCACAGAAGGGAAAAAATATTTTGAAGGAAGAAAAGTTGTCAGAGATATTTTTCTGTTTGTTGCATTTTTTTTTTTTTTTCCCTCTGTATCTCTGGGTGCTGGGGAGGATCTTTTCTCCCAATGGAGTTTGCACAGTTGTCTGGCCGTGTGGATCAGCTTGCCACTGAGGTTCAGAGTATTGCTATCTATCTTGCTAGGTTGCCTGTTGTGGAACCTAGGATCCCCATGCCAGATTTGTTTTTAGGGGATCGAGCTAAGTTTCAGAATTTCAAAAATAATTGTAAATTGTTTCTTGCCTTAAAATCTAAGTCCTCAGGAAACGCAGCGCAGCAGGTTCAAATTATCATCTCTCTCCTGCGCGGCGATCCTCAGGATTGGGCTTTTTCCCTGATACCTGGGGATCCTGTTTTGAGTGATGTTGATGCGTTTTTTCAGGCTTTGGGGTTATTGTACGATGAGCCTAATGTCACTGATCAAGCTGAAAAAGCCTTGTTGGCATTAAATCAGGGGCTTGATGACGCTGAGTTATACTGTCAGAGATTCCGTAGGTGGGCAGTCCTGACCAAATGGAATGACGACGCTTTGGCGGCCCTTTTCCGGAAGGGTCTGTCGGATAATGTAAAGGATGTTATGGTGGGATTCCCTGTCCCCTCTGGTCTCAATGATTCTATGTCATTAGCGATTCAAATTGACAGACGTTTGCGTGAGCGGAGAAGTATGCGTGGAAATGGTGTTGCCTTGTGAGCCAGCTGCTGAGCCCATGCAGTGTGATAGAGTGGTGTCTGGGGCACAGCGTCATGATTTTCGAAAGCGCAATGGGTTATGTTTCTACTGTGGTGATGCCTCTCATGCTATTTCAGTCTGCCCTAAGCGGGGAAGACATTTTGCACGCTCAGTTGTCTTGGGTAGTGTTCAGACTAAGTTTTTATTAACTGTCACTCTGATATGCTCTCTGTCCTCATTTTCTGCTCAGGCTTTCGTTGATTCTGGAGCAGCTATTAACCTGATGGATTATGATTTTGCTAAACGTTGTGGGTTTCCCTTGATACCCCTACAGAAGTCTATTCCTTTACTGGGGATCGATTCTACCCTTTGGCTGAGAATAAACCCCAGTTTTCTACTCAGGTGATAATGAGGGTTGAACCTGATCACCAGGAGTGCTGCAAATTTTTGGTTCTATATAATCTGCATGACATTATAGTGCTGGGTTTCCCTTGGTTACAGTCTCATAATCCTGTTTTGGATTGGAAATCTGTGTCTGTAACCAGTTGGGGCTGCCAATGTGTTAATACCAACACTCCTGTTTTTCTGCCTCCCCCCAGGCTGAGGATGTTCCTGACTTTTTGTTTGATTTTTTGATGTGTTTAGCGAAAGTAAATCTGCATCCTTACCTCCCCATAGGAGCTATGACTGCGCTATTGAATTAGTGCCAGGTAGTAAATTCCCTAAAGGTCGCCTTTTTAACTTGTCTGTACCTGAACATGACGCTATGCGGTCTTATATCAAGGAATCATTGGAGAAGGGTCATATCAGACCATCCTCTTCACCCTTAGGTGCCGGTTTTTTCTTTGTGGCCAAAAAAGATGGTTCATTAAGGCCGTGTATTGATTATCGTCTCTTGAACAATATTACTGTGAAATATCAATACCCGTTACCCTTGATTTCTGACCTGTTTTCCAGGGTGAAAAACGCTACTTGGTTTACCAAGCTTGACCTCAGGGGGGCGTATAACCTTATTCGCATTAAGCACGGGGATGAATGGAAGACGGCATTTAACACCCCTGAAGGGCATTTTGAGTACCTTGTGATGCCCTTTGGGCTCACTAATGCTCCTTCCGTCTTCCAGTCCTTCATGAATGACATTTTCAGGGATTTTGTGGACAAGTTTCTGATTGTTTATTTGGATGATATCTTGATTTTTTCTAATGACTGGGACTCTCATGTGAAACATGTTCGAACTGTATTCCAGATTTTGAGAGAGAATGCTCTGTATGTGAAGGGATCAAAGTGTCTTTTTGGCGTACAGAAGATCTCATTTCTGGGATTCATTTTGTCCCCATCTGTTATTGAAATGGACCCGGTCAAGGTTCAGGCCATCTGTGATTGGGTCCAACCTACTTCATTAAAGGCTCTTCAGAGATTTTTGGGTTTTGCCAATTTTTATCGTAAATTTATTGGTAATTTCTCGGTTATTGTTAAACCATTAACTGATTTGACCAGAAAGGGTTCTGATGTGGTGAATTGGCCTCCTGAGGCAGTCTCTGCGTTTCAGGAACTTAAGCAGAGATTCACTTCTGCTCCTGTTCTACGGCAGCCTGATGTTTCTCTGCCATTTCAGGTGGAGGTTGATGCCTCTGAAATTGGGGCAGGTGCCGTTTTGTCCCAAAAAGATCCAGAGACCTCTAAAAGTAACCCTTGTGCCTTTTTCTCTCGAAAATTTTCTCCTACTGAACGTAATTATGACGTGGGTAATCGGGAGTTATTGGCCATGAAGTGGGCTTTTGAAGAGTGGAGACATTGGCTGGAGGGAGCCAAACATCAGGTGGTGGTCCTTACGGACCATAAGAATCTGGTCTATCTGGAATCTGCCAAGCGACTCAATCCTAGACAGGCCAGGTGGGCCTTGTTTTTCACACGTTTTAATTTTGTGGTTTCCTTTCTTCCTGGCACTAAGAATGTTAAGGCGGATGCCCTCTCGAGGAGTTTCCTTGCGGACTCTCCTGAGCTATCTGATCCCTCTGTTATTTTGAAGGAGGGTGTAGTTTTTTTCCGCCATCTCGCCCAATTTGAGACTTGCTCTGGAGGGGTGTCAGGAGGATAGGCCCGAGCGCTGCCCTGTTGGAAAATTGTTTGTCCCGGACCAATGGAAAAGAGTGTGATGTCTGAGATTCATTGTTCCGCATTGGCTGGGCATCCCGGAATTTTTGGTACCAGAGACTTGGTTAGTCGGTCCTTTTGGTGGTCTACCTTGTCTCGCGATGTCAGGGAATTTGTGCAGTCCTGCGGGACTTGCTCTCGCTCCAAGCCTTGCTCTCGCTCTAGTGGTTTGTTGATGCCATTGCCTGTGCCCAAGAGACCATGGACCCATATCTCTATGGATTTCATTTCCGATCTTCCTGTTTCTCAGAGAATGACCACCATCTGGGTAATTTGTGATAGGTTTTCCAAAATGATACATCTTGTGCCATTACCTAAGTTGCCTTCCTCCTCTGAATTGGTGCCGTTGTTCCTTCAGCACGTGGTTCGTTTACACGGCATTCCTGAGAACATTGTGTCTGACAGAGGAGTCCAGTTTGTTTCCAGATTTTGGAGGACTTTTTGTTCTAAACTGGGTGTTCAATTGTCTTTCTCCTCGGCATTTCATCCTCAGACCAATGGTCAAACTGAGAGAACAAACCAGACATTGGAGACTTATCTAAGATGCTTTGTGTCTGCTGATCAGGATGACTGGGTCTCTTTTTTGCCTTTGGCTGAGTTTGCTCTTAATAATAGGGCTAGCTCTGCCACTTTGATGTCTCCGTTTTTCTGTAATTCTGGGTTTCACCCTCGATTTTCTTCAGGACAGACGGAGGCTTCTGTCTGTCCAGGTGTTGACTCTGTTGTTGAGCGTATGCAGCAGATTTGGGACCAGGTAGTGGAGAGGTTGTCCCTCTCTCAGGAGAGGGCCCAGCGGTTTGCTAACCGGCATAGGACTGATGGTCCTCGGTTTAAAGTGGGGGACTTGGTCTGGTTGTCCTCAAAGAATATTCCTATGAGAGTAGCATCTCCTAAATTTAAGCCTAGGTTCATTGGACCTTATAAGATCATGGAGATTATTAATCCTGTTTCTTTTCGTTTGCTTCTTCCAGGGACATTTAAGATCCATAACGTGTTCCACAAGTCCTTGTTGAAGAGGTTTGTTGAGCCAGTGGTTTCTGCTGCTGTGCCTCCTGACCCTGTTTTGGTTGAGGGCAATCTGGAGTATGTGGTTGAGAAAATATTGGATTCTCGTTTTTCTAGACGAAGACTCCAGTATTTGGTTAAATGGAGAGGTTATGGTCAGGAAGACAATTCTTGGGTGTTTGCTTCGGACATCCATGCTAGGAGACTTATCCGTGCGTATCATAGAACTCATCCTGACCGACCTGGTTGCTCAAATGAGGGTTCGATGACCCCTCCTCAAGGGGGGGGTACTGTTGTGAATGGGTTTGAGATGAGTTCTGAGCAGAGGCTCCCTCTGGTGGTTACAAGCGGTACTAGTAAGGATTGTGAGGACTGGGAATCAGGTGTTACTGATTGGTCTTATATAAGGGAGTCATTTTCCCATCAGGGTTGCCGGTGATCAATTGTTCTGGTCTGAATCCTTCTTTCCAGTTTCCCTTGTAGCCTGCTGTGTCGTGTCTGCATCTCCTGCTATCAGATAAGACAATTTCTTATTTTGTGTTTTTGCTATATTTTTGCATTTTGTCCTGCACTTCTGTGGGGGCCTTCTGGGTCCCCTCCGGGGGCTTTTGCCCTCTCAGTTTAGTCCAGCCACTGTGTTTTGTACTTTTGTTTTTTCCAGTTTTTTTTTCAGTGGCTGCTGTTTTGATTTTTTTTTACACCAGAGAGCTAATTTAGGTGGTAGAGGTCGTGTGATCTCAGGTGATTTTGAAATTAGTAGAGTTGGTGTTTTTTCAGGGTTTTCTGAGATTGCAGTAAGTACCCTTCCTGTCCTTTTCTATTTAGATAGTTTGGGCCCCAGCGTTTGCTCATACTATTTTCTTTCTGTGTCAGTATTTCCTCTTGTCTAACCGCCATTACATGTTTGGGGGCTTTCTATTATCTTTGGGGTTCTGCTCCGGGGCAGATAGCTTTCCTATTTCTATCTTTAGGTGTTGTTAGTTTCTCAGGCTGTGACGAGGCGTCTAGGACCAACGTAGGAAGCTCCACAGCTGCCTCTAGTTGCGGTGGTTAGTCAGGGTACTGCAATCTCATAGATTCCAACTGCTCTGGTGTATTTCCTTTTTTACCTGCACTCCTCAGCTACCGTAACATAACAGTGTAAATTCGTTGTAAAAAAACGGACTTTTTTGCTACGAATTTACACCTTTAATTAACCCCTACAGGTGTGAAATTTTGCACACTTACACTCATGTAATTGTTTGTGCAAATCAGATATCAAACTACATGAAAAGACATGGTTAACTCTATGTAAACCAAGTGTCATTTCATGTCGGGTTCTGCATTTTCACAAAAGCCGGCAATTGAATTAGCGGCTATTATACTATGTAGAAGTGTATGAACTATAAATATATATATATATGTGTCACAAATTCAATGACATGTATATATATATATAAGGTGTAAAATTGCTGAAAAAAAATGCGTGGGCTCCCGCCCTATTTTCGCAACCAGACAGACAAAGCCAGTGAGTGGGGGCAGATAATAATAGCCCAGAGAGGGACCATTATTTTTGGCCCCCCCCAGGCTACTAACATCTGCCCCCAGACACCCCAGAAAAGACAAATCTATAATTAGATTCGCCCTTTCTGGCACTTTGCCTGTCTATTCCCATTGCCCTGTAGCGGTGGCGAATGGGTTAATATGGGGTTAAAGCCACCTTGCTATTGAAAGGTGACCTTAAGCCAGGTTAATAATTGAGAGCTGTCAATTAGACAACTATCAATTATTAATCCTATTGCATGAAATAAAAATAAAACACACACACTTAAATTAAAAATCATTTTAATGAAATAAAGACACATGTTTTTGACCATCTTTTATTTTACTGCAAAAACCATTTCCTGTAATAAAAATAAAATAAAAAAGCAAAATATTTACCTATCCCATGCACAGTCAGGTCCCACGGTGTAATCCTTCAGAAAGGGTTAATGTTTACTGCAGGGACCGCAGCTAATGCTGCAGCCTCACAGTAAACCCCCAAATGAATGAGTTCCTCTCCTGGCTGACAGGAGAGTAAAGGCTGGGTCTCACATAACGATACACCAGCGATCCCGACAACGATATGCACTTGTCAGGATCGCTGGTGTATCGCTACATGATCGCTGCGAGCTGCCAAAACAGGCAGCTCAGGCAGCGATCTGGGACAGCGACAATGCGGGTAACATCGCTTAAGGGGCCCCGTCTCACATAGCATATCGCTCCGTGGACCGATACAGCGTTTTAGGCACAGTCCCGCGACCTTGGAACAACGCCCCGCGGGTACCTTGGTTTAACAGGCGGATCGCTGGTTTCCCCGCTGTCAAAGGGAGCATGCGTGCCTGTCAGGGGGGAACCAGCGATCAAAAAAAAGGTTTTTGCCCTTCCCAGCGCTTTCCTGGATACCCTGAAGGGGGGCTGATCGGTCCGCGGATTGTCACCCCCCCACCAGCGATATCGCTTGGTGAGCTCGCTGCTGCGTCACAAAACTGTGACTCAGCAGCGATCTCGGTAGCGATATCGTATGTGAGCGGGCCCTTAAGTGGAAAGCTTAATTGATTGCTTTCCACTTTCACTTCGGTCAGCCAGGGACACATCAGTGACGTCAGAGGGAACGATTAACAAAAATAGGGGTTCCCTTCGAAAAAAAAAATGGCGTGGGGTCCCCCTATTTTTGTTACCAGCCAGATGAAGCAGACCGCTGAGGGCCCGGATTTTCAGGCTGTTAAGGAGCCAAGATCATTTGGGCCTTGCCAGCCTGATAATACCAGGCCCCGCAGTCGCAATATTGGCTGATTAACAAAAATAGGGGATCCCTCGAAAAAAAATTGGCGTGGGGTCCCCCCTATTTTTGTTAACCAGCCAGATGAAGCAGACCGCTGAGGCCTGGTTTTTCAGGCTGGTAAGGACCAATATCCCTGGACCTTGCCAGCCCGATAATACCAGGCCACAGCAGTCTGCTTAGCTTGGCTGGTTAACAAAAATAGGGGATCCCCTCGAAAAAAAAACGGCGTAGGGGTCCCCTATTTTTGTTAACCAGCCAAGTAAAATGCAGACTGCTGCGGCCTGGTATTAAAAGACTGTCAAAGGGCCCCTGGATTTTTTGGGCCCCCAACGCCTGATAATACCAGGCTACAGCAGCCCCACATTTGGCGCAAACAAAAGATGTGCCAATTGTGGCACTTTACCCGGTCTTCCCACTTGCCTGTTGCAGGGCAGGGGGAAAAAGGGGGGTTTTTT
>JARQOD010000001.1:205954429-206008797 GCA_033576555.1 Oophaga sylvatica | reverse complement strand
TTAGTAAACATATTATACCACAGAGGAATTCCATAAGTTATCAGATTAGTAATCAGTTATGAATTTTTCCCCTTATATGGACTAATTTAATAAAAATACCATTATTATTAGACAATGTAGAAAATTTTAAAGACGCACTCCCAGCAAAATTCTTATCCTCTTAATATATTGCAGTCATCATATTAAACAGTATAGCACTGTGTACTTACAATTGCTCAGTTTGCCGGTCTACCCAATTAATTATTCTCTTTTCCTTTAGGCTATGACATCATGTGATTAAAAACTGACTAGCTGAATTCTTCCAAGCTCTTATGTACTTGTCAGGGAGGAGGAGTGGAGCAGCTGGATCAAGAGTTGAAGAGGGTGATGACTCATGCAGGAAAAAGCGACTTCCTATTTCTGCATAGAGCAGAGAAAAAGAGAAAACATGAGAATTAACTGAGTACAAAGGCAAAATGAGCAATGGTAAGTACACAGTGCCATATACTATGATGTTTGCAATATATTAAGAGGATAATAATTTTGATAGGAGGAGGAGTGCTTCTTTAAACCCTTAACGTCCAATGACCGACTGAGTCCGTCATTGGATGCCTCCCCCTGGAGCCAGCACCTTTTCCGGCACATAACAGCTGATCTGATCAGCTGACGTGCCCCTAAAAGCTGCGGGTGGAATCGCGATTCACCCGTGGCTGTTAACATGTTAAATGCCGCTGTTAAACTCTGACAGCAGCATTTAACAAGCGCGTGATTACCTTCTCCCATCAGCGCCCATGTCACATGACTGTGGGTTCGCCGATGGGTTGGCAGGAGACCCCTGTAGTTGTCATAGCCAGATAGCTATGAGCGCCGCCTAGTGGTCGGCGCTCATAGCAAGTGAGCATATCTGCTCTATGTAGAACAAGCGATCGGATGATCACAGCTTCTAGTCTCCATGGGGACTATTGACGCAAGTAAAAATAAATGTTTTTAAAAACATTAAAAAAATTAAAAAAAAATATAAAAATTCAAATCACCCCCCTTTCGCCCCATTCAAAATAAAACAATAAAAAAATCAAATATGCACATATTTGGTATTGACGCGTTCAGACTCGCCCGATCTATCAATGTATAAAAATAATTAATCCGATCGTTAAACGGCGTAGTGAGAAAATAAAGTTGAAACGCCAGAATTAATTTTTTTTTGGTCGCTGCAACATTGCAATAAAATGCAATAACGGGTGATCAAAAGAACGGACCTGCACCAAAATGGTATAAAACAAATGTCAGATCAGTGCACAAAAAATAAGCCCTCACCCATCCCCAGATGCTGAAAAATGGAGATACTACAGGTCTCAGAAAATGGCAACATTTTTTTTTACAAACTTTGGAATTTTTTTTTCACCACTTAAATAAAAAAGAACCTAGACATGTTTGGTGTCTGTGAACTTGGAATGACATTTAGCGAACAGAGTAAAAAAAAAAAAGAAAACAATTGTGGAATTGCACTTTTTTTGCAATTTCATCGCATTTAGAATTTTTTTTCCCCGTTTTCCAGTACATGACATGGTAAAATCAATGGTGACGTTCAAAAGTACAACTCATCCCACAAAAACAAGCCCTCACATGGCCATATTGACGGAAAATTAGTTATGGCGGTGGGAAGAAGGACAGCAAAAAAAGGAAACGCAAAAACGGTAATACCTTTGGTCCTTAAGGAGTTAAAGGGGAAGAGTGGGACAGGATTTGAAGAATTCCCATTCTCAAAAAAATAAAAAAGGTGCCGAGCCCCCCATCCATCAGAATATTATGGCATATTCCAGTACCCCTTTAATTAGCCCCACACCTGTTTGAGCTGTGGTAATGAGAAACTGGTCACCATATTGAATGTAAGCATGAAGGTTTCCATACATTGGCAGCAATGTAAAGAGTGAATAACTGGAACACAAAGTATATTAGAAACTTGCATGCTATTTATTACCCAATGACGGAGATTTCTTCATATAAAACGCTTTAACTTATTAACACAGCAGATGCTTGCCGGCGGTTACAACGTCATTGGTCCCTATAGGGGCGGAATGCACCGATCATAAACATAATGTAATAAGTTATGCCCCGATATACTAACAGAGCAGATGTCGTTTTACTACAAACATCAACAAGGGTTTACACGACAACTTATAAACTTCTAATCTTTTACTTTAGTTGATTATATTGTACATTCATTCATGAGGCTGGTAAATGACAAGTACCTGTACATAATAAGAAGATGTAATTATATCCTCATGTTGGGAGGAAAGCTGCTAGCGCCACCTGAACAAACACACCGGGTGACTTGTTAACAAGCATTTGGTGAGCATTCAAGGTACAAGGTAGAATTTAGCTATGTTCCAAAGTAAAGATTGGAAAATAAAGCCATACTGACCTATGAAGTGTCTGGTCGCCGAGCCTGCTAGGTAGTAATCAAGCTTCTTAAATAAAATGACAAAATGTAGGAAGCACTCCAAAAATACAGTGCAATAGTTATAAACCTTTATTGGCCCATGTGGTGATGTTTCGGTTCAATCCGAACATTTCTCAAGCAGTTACATCCCATATGTAATTAATGACATAATCACACATCATCATTAGCAAATTATAGTTTACTAAAAATAGGCTCGATGCTATTGCATCCTGGAGTGCGGTGAAATGAACATCTGTGTATCTTTATTGGTGCCAACACCGAGAGACAGGCAATACCGCTAACAGCTGACAGATCGGCAACCCGGCGGTAGGCGACCAATCACATCAGCTGCTAGCGGTATTCAAATCTGGCGCCAATACCGCTAGCAGCTTATTGGTCTCCAGCCTTGGCGAGGGATTCAAATCCCACGCGGCACTGCTCATTAGTTCAGCCGGCGGGCGGCTCAGCCAATGAGCGGTGCCGCGTGGGATTGAAATCCCCCGCAAAAGCCGTGCAGCACCACTCATTAGCTGAGCTGCCGGTGGCTGAGCCAATGAGCAGCGCGGGATTCAAATCCCCTGCCAAAGCCACGCGGCACCGCTTAGCCAATGAGCGGTGACGGGCGGCTTTGGCTGGGAATTTCAATTGCGCGCCGCTCATTGGCTGAGTCAGCGGGCGGCTCAGCCAATGAGTGGTGCATGAGCAGCTTTGGAGGGGGATTTGAATCCCTGCGCCGCTCTAAGCCACGCGGCACTGCTCAATGGCTGGGCTGCCGCCGGCTGAGCGGCGTGGGATTCAAACTCGCGCGGCGCCGCTCAGCCAATGAGCGGTGCCGCGTGCCTTGGCGGGGGATTTGAATCCCGCGCCGCTCATTGGCTGAGCTGGCTGGCGGCTCAGCCAATGAGCGTGCATCGGCTATGGCGGGGGATTTGAATCCCGCACGGCACCGCTCATCGGCTCAGCCAATGAGCGGTGCAAGCGTGGCTTGGAGGGTGATATGAATCCCGGCCGCCATATCGGAATACCCATAACTTGGGTGTTCCAATATGGCGGTCGGCGTACTTCCGATTGCGGTGCATTGTGGAAGCGACACAAGCGCCGGAAGTTGTGACAGAATTTATTGGTAATTATATATTAGATGATTCATATACAGTCATTTCAAAATAAACAAATACATAAGCCCTGATTCATCTGTCACCAGATTTTTGCCACCTAATCGGTGAGATGAATAATATAGAGGCAGAGACTCTGATTCCAGCGATGTGTCACTTACTGGACTGTGTTAGGCGTCGGTTGGATTTGAACCTGGATCTGAGGCATCAGTGGTCCCCCACCAAGTCTCAGCTGGGGCAAATGCTGCTTAGCTTTGCTGTCAATCCCAATGCCTAGCCAGTACAAGATGTCTCTAGGGTCTTTGTTAATAGTAGCCTTAAGCATAGGTTACAGAAGGAGACAGGGCTGTTATAGCCTAAGTCCAGAATTGCCTGCACTGAGCATGTCCGTGACATGGCGAACCGTGATTGATGGTTAACGTCAGCTGATCCTCTGACCTGGCACTGCCTGATTGCTCACGGATGACGTTATTGGTGATGCGATTGGCGAGATGGCTGGGGGCGGAGCTTAGCCCTTAAATAGATTGTCTGTCCTCAGCGTGGTGTGGTCAGATCATACTAAAATAGGCAGTGCTAATGTGTGGATGTACCAGAATCTGGGCTCCACGTGCTCTCTAGCTTTCGCTCTCCGGGACCTGCCGATGCCAGAGTCTGCTCGGTTAATTAGCACAGGTCCTTCAGGCAGGTTTAGCTTATGCCAGGCAGGTAGCCAATGTGACCCAGTCTTGCTATGAATATAGGGTAGTTATACACCTTGAGCAGACTGCGGGGTGCGTAACCTGTAGCCAATGTGGAGCAGTCTTGCTACGAATATAGGGTAGCCATACACCCTGAGCAGAGTGTGAGGCGCGTAATCTGGGCATCGCCTGCCAAGCTAAACAAAGAGTTGCTCAGTCCGGTCTCAAGCCGGCTGGTAGCACGTACGCCTGGCGTTAGTCGCACGCACTTCCTAGCGGCTGGCACGTAGCTTCTGTGCAGTCAACAGGGCTACGTCTATACCAGCTTGCAGCACATAGTGCAAGCCTAATATCTGGCAAGTGGCTTCTGTGCCATTAACAGGGCTACATCTACGCCAGTCGAGAGCACATCTCCCGTGACGTCAATGGAGATAGTGCCAATTCTACATCTTCCCTAGTGTGATGTAACACAGTCGAGATCTAATGTTGTTTTCGGTTGTCAGTTTGACCCTTATACTATAGGGGTGTTCGGCGGCAGTAACTATAAACTGCATCGCGGACCCTGTGTTCGGTTGCAATCCGTTATATATTAAAGTTGTTGCAACGAGCGCATAACAGGCTGCTTGCTTTAGTTTTGATAAAATCACTGTTAACAGCAGGAAATTATCACTAGTGGACTGGTAACTTAGTGCATAAATTGATAATAATGGTACCTCTGTGTATGAACAATTAAGATTGATGGCTCACTTAAACAATTATGGTCAGACAACCTCATATACAGCCGTGTTTGGCGCTCTAAAAATCCCACTGTACATGTCAAAATCGCTATAGTGATGTACGTGGAAGGAAGAGACAGTCCTGTGATCAATGACCATATCTGTGCACAATGATTTTGAGGTTGTGGGCGCCATATTAGTATAGAAAGCTTAGACATCACTGAAAAGGACTTGTCTGCACATGCAGCTTAAAAATTGGGAGTCGATGGCACCATATTGGTAAAGTAACTTTGCTATTTTAGATAATATATAACGCATCTGTACAACTTTTTAGAGGTGTCTCCAAAATAGTTGTCACGGGTCCATCCCTCAGGGTGTCTGGGATGCAGTTACTGACAGATCAGCAGTCCAATCTGGTAAAGGGGCGTGCTGAAGCTGTCAGTAATTTGAGAACTCACCCATCTAGTCTGGTGCAGGGGCGTGCTGAGCTGGCAGTGTGTTGATTGACAGCTCAGCTGTCCAATCTGAGACTGTGAGGCACTGGCTGTTCCCAGGTGTTCTTTATCCCAGGTGATTGCCATGCTACTTAACTGGGCTGTTACTACCAGACCTCTGCTAGACATACATTCTCCTACTGTGTGGTTTGTCACTCTGTGTCTTGCATTCTGTTTGTAGATCTTTCGCTGCCTGACCTTGGACCTCATTCTGACCATCCACCTGTTTAACCCCTTCTGCTCTGATCCGCTATCCTACTAGAATTCTGACCTTGGAACGTTGCCTGACTACACCTTTGTCTCTTCCTTCTGCATTTTTACCTAGGACTCCTGACTATCCCGTCTCACGGCTTGGTCGTGAGAAGTGACTCATCGTCACAGTAGTGAGATCCAAACACACAACGTGGATCAAAAGTTTGCAGAATTGTATTGACAGATTCAAAGATAATGATTAGAGTAATTAATGTACAAAGAAATACAGTAAAATTCTTAAAACTCATGTGCTAGTTTACAGTTTAAAAGTCAGCAGGGGTTTGACCACTGTGTCCACTGCCAAAAGTTAGAAGGTATTAGTGCTAGGAAAACACTAAGCCACTTCTCTTGTTGTCGCCACTCTATCTTGCAGCCCTCGAAAAAGCTAAACTGTTCGCTCAAGCAAATCACAGCGGTAACAGCAGCCATTGCAAATAATATTCAATATAAAAATGAGCAGGGTCAAAAAGGTAGTACTTTTTGGATGCTATCTTGAGCACTACCATGCGACTCCAAAATAATGCTAAGTTCTTTGTTGCAGCATATGATAGGAGTTAGCAGCCAGGGCTATTAATGTCTGTTTTGAGATAATCTAGTAAAAAAAAAACATATTTAACATAGAAATGAGTACGGTCAAAATTCAATACGTTTTGGATGGTGGTTGTAAATTAATTATCTTAAATCTCTATTCTTATATATAAAAATAAACTGAATTAGAGGGGAAAGGCAGGAGATCCTGACAACTATTGATAGAAGTGATTGCTGGGCAGGGAAGACTGAGAGGCCTCTTAAAAACACATTAAGCCATAAAGGCATTCTTATTCATCGATTTTGACCAGTCATCAATTAAATTTGTTCATACGTGTAATTACAATTTTGAGCAGATTTCCTTCTAGTTCTGATCATTCAAACAACTAGGGAACCCCGGTGCACACCATTTATCAAGTACTTGCCCTGTCTATAGCTCACAATACATGTTAATTATTGATCTTTAAATGGATATTCCATTTTCTATTTCATTTATTCATAAAATAGGAAAAAATGTGATTTTCTAATATTTATAAACATAAAATACTTATCACATCGTTTTCTATAACAGGATCATGGTCCACCGTTTGTGCATAGGTTACGGCGCTTATACTAGTGCAGTGTAAGGCACCCACGGGCTACTATATAGGACTAAACAATTTATTACATGGCTTCTAAACTTATTGCTAGCCCACATGACATTCAGTTAGCGTCAGGGTTATATTAGATGTGATGTCACTAATCAGGACACATCCGCTCGACCACTTGATAGCAATAATATTAAAATAATGGGGTAGATTTATCAATCCTGTCTATGGTAATTTTTAGACGGAGCAGATTTAGACTAGACCAGATTTATCATAGTGATTCATGCTGTTTGGTAAATTTGGCATATTTTAACACTGTCAATTCTAAGTTTGCACCATCTTTTACTTGACTTACCATGGGCCAGAAATTTGCTCCAAAATTTTGGTTAATTTTCTCATATGGTAAAGCACTTTAGACTACACCACTTTCCACTAGGCCATGTCCCCTTATCCAGCAAGGTCATGACCATTGTCATACAAAGCACAGAAAGTGACTAAAGCACATATAGGTCATGAAAGATTTTTTAGACATTTAGTAAAATACATCTCCACCATTGTGTCAATATTACTTATTACCACTGATTGCTTCCTAGCCACCCATGCCTCCACACTGGCTACCTGTGAGATTGAAACTGTAGCACTCTAAGATGACAATTGCAAATGTGTTTGTTGTGTTTGTAATGAAACAAAGTTAAACTCTGCTGTGCTGTGTTAGAATCAGCCACAGCTCTGCAGAAAAACTGCCAGCACTATGAGAGGAAAACCGTACATGCAAATGTGTTTGCAATAAGACAAAGTTCAGATCTGCTTTACTGTATTTGCTCTGCTGTACTGTGTTAGTTCTGATTAGTGATGAGTGAACGTGCTTGGATATCGTTTTATCCGAGTTTCTTGGGCTCACTTGGATAATATATTCGAGACCCTGCGGCTGCATGTTTTGTGGCGGTAGACCCACAACATATGCAGGGATTGCCTGCATGTTCGCTCATCACTAGTTCTGATCTCACTGCAGAGCTGTGTGATTATGAGAGAAAACTGTTAGTCAGTACATGGTAGTACCTGCTTTCATTTAAAATAAGCTTCGGAGGCAGATTCTCAGGTCGTTCTGTGACCGCCTGGCCCATAGATCTTAACAGCTCATTTGCATGTAAGAAAAATGGGGATTTCAAGGTATCACTTAATTCAACTTTCTATAACCTTCATGCCCATGTATAAGGCTTAGGAGGCTAAATCCCACTGGCACATTTCTTTTAATCCCCAGGAAATGTCCACTCATTGCCTAAATAATATGGTTTCTAGGTTCCTGATATGTTAAATATATGTATTCTCAGATTTGCTATTCTTGGTTAAGACATAGCTAGTTTCCAAACCATGATCTTTTTATAGTTATCTTATTACCTGGGTTGCAAAATTTCCACCAGCCTTGAACTACTGCCTGTTCGACTATGAATTATGCCTTCTGACTTGGTACTGCAAATTGTGACATCTGTCCATCTTCACAAAGCGCAAAGTCATCTGCAGCATACTTAGTCCGATTCATTTTTAGTAGGGATGGAAAATTCACATGGTCCATCAATCCAAATGGACCAGCAATGACTAAACAATTCATTCCTCTCTTCCTCCAGCACATCCATAGAATCAACTCATCTTCACATCAGCAGCTCTTAATGTGCTTGGAAAGGGACCTAGTGATCCCCTATGGAAAAGTCCACAAAATAATAATTCAATTTCTTCAGCCCTCCATAGACATTAGGATTATGTCCGCTGCACCCGCCGATGTCAACTGGGTTTTGGCCAATATTATAAATGTGTATGGGGTTTTCGACCAATTAATTGTAAGGGGAGGTGTCAATTTGGCTAGCTCGAATTTGACCTGCTGTTCAGTTTGTTATTTCGGAGATAAGCCATCGTCATATTTGGAGATGACTGTCTCATAGAGGACACAGGAGCGCTCATCTCAAAAACTATCTAATGCGTATGGCGGTCTTCAGATTGCGATCCTGATTTAGCCTATGGCAGCACAGTGGATGCACCATTTTCGGGAATTGTATAACAAGGCTGCCTGTGTTGTGAATGTGTTGGAGACGACTTCGGAGCTGAGGCTCCCTCCAGTGGTTGCTGAGGGTATTGAAACAATTAAGGAATGGGTGTCAGGTGGGGCTGACTGGCCTGATATAAGTGAGCTGAACTCCCATGATCCTCGCCGGTAATCAATTGTTGCTTCCAGGTCTTTGTTGGAATTTCAGCTTGCTTTCCTGCTATCATTCAGATAAGTGACTTTCTGCTTTTTTGTCTGTGGTTGGATTTTCCTTGCTTTTTTCAGTCTTGCCTTGGACTTCAGCCGGGTCCCCTTTGGGGGCTTGCGCTGCCCTCTGTTCTCATTTTGTATTTGCACCTGTTCTCTGTTCCATTGATATTTTTTATTGCTGGGTAGCTGTGTATCACACCAGAGATCTGCTGCCATTTCCTATGGTGGCTTACGGTTCTCCCATTCCCCGAGACCCGCAAACAGACATGGTGGTGGAGTTGGCATATTCCTGTCCCCACAATGCACTTTCCAGGTCATCCCCCCAATTCCATCACTCTCATTCCCTTCTTTTGAGGTCCACACCATCAGGCTCTTTCGTCCCCTCTCCCTCAGAGTAGCGATCATATATGGGCCCCCAGGCTCGCCCACCCGGTTCCTTGACCACTTCTCAGCCTGGCTGCCACACTTCATGTCCTCAGAACTACCAACCCTTATCCTTGGAGACTTCAACATCCCCATTAACAGCCCTAATTCCACATCAGCATCTCAGCTTCTATCACTAACCACTTCTCAAGGCCTCTCACAGCTTTCAACCTGAGACACACAAGGATGGTAACACCCTTGACCTGGTCTTTGTCCGCCTCTGTTCAATCTCCCACCTAAATAACTCACCACTTCCACTCTCTGACCACAACATTCTCTCCTTCACCCTCACAAATCCTCGACCACCCCAGTGCACTCCTATCTACCACACATTCAGAAATCTACAAGCCATTAAACCTCAGACACTTTCAGACTCCCTACACTCATTGCTGTCCCCAATCTCCTCTTTTTCTTGTCCTAATCTGGCTGTTCATCACTACAATGACACTCTTAGAAGCACCCTTGACTAAGTAGCACCGCTCACCCTCAGAACTTCCAAACACAGTAAAACAGCCCTGGCTCACATTGCAAACTCAACTTCTTCAGCAATGCTCTAGGAGCGCTGAACGCCTTTGGAGAAAAACCCGCACACCAGAAGACTTCATCCACTTTAAATTCATGTTAAGAACTTATAATGCTGCCCTTCACCTCGCCAAACAGACCTACTTCACCATCCTGATCTCCTCACTAGCCAACAACCCCAATAAACGTTTTGACACTTTTCTCTCCCTCCTCAGGCCAAAAGCACAAGCCCCTATCACAGACATTTGTGCTGATGACCTGGCCTCCCACTTTATAGAAACAATAGATACTATCCGTCAGGAAATCTGCTCTCAACCACCAAGTGCTGTGACTCTCATCCCTCCCTGCATTTCCCCTGCTCAATTTCCACATTTGATCCCATCACAGAAGAAGAAGTCTCCAGACTCCTCTCTTCCGACTACATGCACTACCGACCCCATTCCCTCACATCTCCTCCAGTCTCTCTCTCCAGTTGTCATAACTCACCTAACTACAATCTTTAATCTCTCACTCTCCTCTGGCATTTCCTCCGTCAAACACTCCATCGTTGCTCCATTACTAAAGAAACCCGCTCTCGACCCTTCCTGCACAAACAACTACAGACCGGTCTCCAATCTCCCCTTCATCTCTAAACTTTGGAGCGCCTAGTCTACTCCCGCCTTACCCGTTACCTCTCCACTCACTCCCTCCAAGACCCTTCACAGTCCAGCTTCTGCCCCCTACATTCGACTGAAACTGCACTCATCAAAGTGACCAATGACCTTCTTACAGCAAAACGTAACGGTGACCACTGTCTGCTCATTCTTCTCGACCTTTCTGCAGCTTTCGACACAGTTGACTACCGTCTCCTACTGTCTAGGCTCCAGTCACTAGGTATTAAGGACACTGTTCTCTCCTGGTTCTCTTCCTATCTTTCTGACCGCTCCTTCAGTGTTTCGTTCTCTGGCTCCATGTCATCTCCTCTTCCTCTGACTGTCGGTGTACCCCAGGGCTCAGTCCTTGGCCCCCTTCTCTTCTCTCTCTACACGGCCCCAATTGGACAGACCATCAGCAGATTTGGCTTTCAGTACCATATTTATGCTGATGACACACAACTATACACGTCATCCCCTGACCTTACCCCCGCTGTACTACAGAACGCCAGTGACTGTCTGTCCGCAGTCTCCAACATCATGTCTGCTCTCTATCTGAAACTCAACCTCTCCAAAACTGAACTTCTTCTGCTCCCGCCGTCTACTAACCTCCCTAAATCTGACATTTCCCTCTCCGTGGGCGGCACCATAATAACACCCCGGCAGCAGGCTCGCTGTCTGGGTGTTATGTTTGACACCAATCTCTCCTTCACCTCCCATATACAATCTCTTGCCCGCTCTTGCCGCCTACACCTAAAGAACATCTCTAGAATCCGCCCTTTACTCACCATGGAAACAACAAAAACCCTCACTGTAGCATTGATACACTCCCGCCTGGACTACTGCAACGCTCTATTACTTGGCCTCCCCATTACTCGACTATCCCCTCTCCAGTCCATCCTTAATGCAGCAGCCAGGGTCATCCATCTGGCTAATCGGTACTCGGACGCGTCCGCTCTTCGCCAGTCCTTACACTGGCTGCCCATTCATTATAGGATCCAATTCAAAGTACTTGTTCTCACCCACAAAGCTCTCCACAGTGCAGTACCCCCCTACATCTCCGCCCTCATTTCTATCTATCGGCCTAACCGACTGCTGCGCTCTGCAAACAACTTTCGACTAACCTCTGCACTAATCCGTACCTCCCACTCCCGACTCCAAGACTTCTCCCGCGCTGCGCCAATCCTCTGGAATGCTCTTCCCCAAGAAATTAGGACTATCCACAATTTGCATGGTTTCAGGCGCTCACTCAAAACACATTTGTTCAGAGCGGCCTATCACATTCACTAATCAAAGTCATTCTATGTGTGTGTGTGTGTGTGTGTGTGTGTGTGTGTGTGTGTGTAGCCCATTCACTATCTCCATCCATCCCTCACTCCCTCAAGATGGCTGGACCATCATTGTAAATGCACCATTGTATATACACACCTGTACTTTGTATATCCCCACCTCATTGTAGATTGTAAGCTCTCACGAGCAGGGTCGTCTTATTTTGTTTTAATTATTGTATTGTTAACGTTGTTACTTATGACTTGTGTTTTGAAACTGTTAAACTGTAAAGCGCTGCGGAATATGATGGCGCTATATAAAGATTATTATTATTATCTGATATAGGTGGTCGAGATCGTGTGGTCTCAGTTTTTTTAGTAATCAGAAGTGCTGGTATTTTTATTAGGGTTTTTCTGTGTTGCAGACAGAATTTCTCTCCTGCACTTTACTATCTAGACAGATTTGGGCCCCAACATTTGCTTATTCTATTTTCTGTCTGTGTTCGTGTTTTTTTCTTGTCTAACCGCCATTACATGTTTGGGGGCTTCCTATTTCTTTGGGGCTTTACTCCGGGGAAGTTAGCTTTCCTCTTTCTATCTTCAGGTGCAGCTAACTCTCCGGCTGTGCCGAGGCGTCTAGGATCACCGTAGGTACGCTCCACGGCTACTTCTGGTTGTGCGGTTAGTTTAGGGATCTGCAACCCATTAGGTTCCAGCCTTTCTGGTGTCTTGCTGCTTTGGCGGTATTTTGCTCCTGTCCTCCTCAGCTACCAAATCATAACAGTCTGGCCTCGGGTATTGTATAACAAGGCTGTCTGTCCTCGGGTATTGTATAACAAGGCTGCCTGTCCTCGGCTATTGTATAATAAGACTGCTTGGCCCCGTGTATTGTATAACAAGGCTGCCTGTCCTCGGCTATTGTATAATAACGCTGCCTGTCCTCGGCTATTATATAACAAGGCTGCCTGTCCTTGGGTATCGTGTAACAAGGCTGCCTGTCTTCAGGCATTGTATAACAACGCTGCCTGTCTTCGGCTATTATATAACAAGGCTGCCTGTCCTCGGGTATTGTATAACAAGGCTGCCTGTCCTCGGCTATTGTATAATAAGACTGCCTGTCCCCGTGTATTGTATACCAAGGCTGCCTGTCCTCGGCTATTGTATAATAACGCTGCCTGCACTCGGCTATTATATAACAAGGCTGCCTGTCCTCGGGTATCGTGTAACAAGGCTGCCTGTCCTCGGGTATTGTCTAACAAGGCTGCCTGCCCTCGGGTATTGTATAACAAGGCTGCCTGTCTTCGGCTATTGTATAACAAGGCTGCCTGTCCTCAGCTATTAAAAACAAAAAACAAGAAACAAATATCCTAAAATAAAATAATAAATATATTGCAAAAAATGCATGAAGGTAGTAATAATAATAAGGGTATTTGGTAAACATAATTTTGATCAAAAGAATGTACAAGCCATCCCGCCACGTCAAGGCAACCCTTTGTGGGACAGTCCTAACTCTTGTATTAAAAACCTTTCCACCTGTCAAGTGACAAATGTGAACAAGGACTGAGAGACTGAACCCACCAGTAAAAGCATAGGCCAGACAGGATAGATTTCTCAGCTCAGAAGCAGGGCGGTCACACCCTTATATGCACAAGATGCACTAAGAGCTAAATGAAAAACTAGGTCTGAGCTGAAAAAGTAAGTTGATGTGTTGTCACGCTGTATAGCAGATATATATATGAGATGTCTGTAATCTATATCAAAAAGGGCAACATACTATATAACATGCGCATAGATATATTATAACATGGATTTACCTGACAGAATGTCCACTGGGTCAAAACGGAATCCGTTATACGCTGTCTCCGGCTAGAGGGTGACCGGGGTCTAAGCTGACCCTGAACTGGGGTCCTAACTAATCCCTCAACCTGGAGGTACTGTTAAAGGTACAGAGGTCCAGGCCACCAGCGTAAACCCTGTCTCCTATCAATCCCTGCCAACTGTATTCTAGTCCTAAGAAGGACCCTGAATACCACCAAAGGGAATGAACAGGTAACGGATAATGAACAGAAAGACATACAAGAAAGAGAAGGAATAAAGTAAATAAAGTCTTACATACAACACTCACACACAGTAGGAACACCTAAGGTCTCAGAGATTTAACTATAAGCTATAAGAGTAAAAACACCTAATGAACTCTTAGCTTAAATATTCTCAGAACCGATCCAGTCTGCTGAACTACATGAATGCTTTCACCGGCCTCTAACACCCAGACTGGCAGAAATATAAAGGAAACTAATTAGAACATAAACAAAAGCAGCCGGGCGAGGCTGCACCTAGCCTTAGCAAAGAGCTAGGAAAAATTAACTCTCACATCACCAAAAAACAAAGAAACAGAAGCTCAGCTGTGAGAAGTCAAAATGTGCAATCGCGACGATCTTCGTGGCGATGCACCCATGACAGTACCCCCCCTTCTACGAGGGGCCTCCGGACCCTCATGACCAGGTCTGTCCGGGTGAGTTGTGTGAAAGGTCCGTCCACGTTATCATTGACCACCACTGAAGGAGGTAGAGGTGACGGTATGACTGGTGCCACATACTTTTTAAGTAATGACTTGTGAAACACATTATGAATTTTAAACGTAGGAGGGAGGTCCAGACGAAATGCCACAGGATTAATTATGGAGCTGATCCTGTACGGCCCGATGAATCTGGGACCCAACCTCCAGGAGGAAACTTTAAGTTTAATATTCCTGGTAGACAACCACACCAGATCATTCACCTTCAGATCTCGACCAGAAACTCTCCCCCTATCAGCCATCCGTTTGTAACGGTTCTCCGTAACCTTCAGTCTTAACTGATCTGGAACTATCAGTCTCCCTGGAAGTCCCACAGGGGCGTCCCCCTGAGCCCCCAATACCTCCCCCTCAAGCTCAGAGCATACAGCTGACACTACAACTCCCTCCTGAGGAATAGGAACCGGATCATCCATCCTCCCGGTCCCTGGGAAAGTACGAGATAAGGCATCAGGAAGCAACTTTATTGAGCAGTCATATGCGCGATGAGGAGGTAACTCTTTACACCCCTCCTCTGAGAACATCTCCCCAAAGTCCTCCAGAAAAGGAGGCAAAGTCCTAGGTACAACCGCACCGATGACCGTGCTCATGCAGTTATTCTTGCAAAATTCACCCCACTGGCTAATCTTTCTGGATTGCCAATCAATCACTGGGTTATGTTTAGCCAACCAAGGAAGTCCCAACACAATAGGAGTAGGTAGACCCTCCAACACATAACAAGACAATTGCTCTTTATGTATTGCCCCTACTCGAAGATCTATGTTATGAACAGCTTGAACCAAGCTACCTTGACCAAGAGGTCTAGAATCAATAGAGAGTATAGGGACCGGTTTGGCCAATACACTCAGTTGCATACCATGCACCTGGGCAAACCGAGCGTCCACAAGATTAGCCCCGGACCCACTATCAAGAAAAACAGAAATCCTCTCAGTTCTAGTACCAATCACCACCTCCGCAGGCACGATAAACTGAGAGGGATTTGGGGACGAAATACAGACTCCCAGGTTAACTCCTTGGGTCAAAGAGGTCCGGGATGGACAACCCCCAACAAAATGTCCCTCTCTCCCGCAAAAGAAACACCTTCTAGTCTTGCGGCGCACCGCCGATTCCCTCCTACAAAATGATGTCCCTCCCAACTGCATGGGTTCCTCAGAACAGACCAGGGAACCTCAGTATAAGGGACTTTAGTAGTAGGTGGAGTCATCATGGGGGGCGGAGTTACCTCGCGTCTTCCCCGAAGTCGTCTATCAATGCGAATAGCGAGGGCCATAGCAGCCTCCAGTGATGGAGGAGAATCATACTGAGCCAACACATCTTTTAATTTGTCAGACAACCCTTGACAAAACTGGCTCCTAAGAGCTGGGTCATTCCACTGAGTATCTGTTGCCCATCTACGGAACTCAGAAGAATATTCCTCCGCTGGACGATTTCCTTGCCGTATTTTACGTAACTTTGTTTCAGCAAGGGAAACTCGATCCGGATCATCATATACCAGACCCAGGGCAGTAAAAAATCGATCCACTGACTGGAGATCTGGGGAGCCTGGAGGAATAGAGAACGCCCAAGATTGAGGGTCCCCTTGTAAGAGCGAGATAACAATTCCCACCCTCTGCTCTTCACTCCCAGATGACCGAGGCCGCAGCCGAAAGTACAATTTACATGCCTCCCGGAAAGTAAAAAATTTGTCCCGCCCACCAGTGAACCTGTCCGGGAGAGCAACCTTAGGTTCAGATCTGGCTTGCTCTGGGAGGGACAAAACCTTGGACTTAATGTCTGCAAATTCCATGGACAACCCCTGCAACTGCCGGGCCAGCTGGGCTACTGGATCCATGACAGCTGGGGAGAATCTTTAGTTTGGGCCGGTGAAAATGTCACGCTGTATAGCAGATATATATATGAGATGTCTGTAATCTATATCAAAAAGGGCAACATACTATATAACATGCGCATAGATATATTATAACATGGATTTACCTGACAGAATGTCCACTGGGTCAAAACGGAATCCGTTATACGCTGTCTCCGGCTAGAGGGTGACCGGGGTCTAAGCTGACCCTGAACTGGGGTCCTAACTAATCCCTCAACCTGGAGGTACTGTTAAAGGTACAGAGGTCCAGGCCACCAGCGTAAACCCTGTCTCCTATCAATCCCTGCCAACTGTATTCTAGTCCTAAGAAGGACCCTGAATACCACCAAAGGGAATGAACAGGTAACGGATAATGAACAGAAAGACATACAAGAAAGAGAAGGAATAAAGTAAATAAAGTCTTACATACAACACTCACACACAGTAGGAACACCTAAGGTCTCAGAGATTTAACTATAAGCTATAAGAGTAAAAACACCTAATGAACTCTTAGCTTAAATATTCTCAGAACCGATCCAGTCTGCTGAACTACATGAATGCTTTCACCGGCCTCTAACACCCAGACTGGCAGAAATATAAAGGAAACTAATTAGAACATAAACAAAAGCAGCCGGGCGAGGCTGCACCTAGCCTTAGCAAAGAGCTAGGAAAAATTAACTCTCACATCACCAAAAAACAAAGAAACAGAAGCTCAGCTGTGAGAAGTCAAAATGTGCAATCGCGACGATCTTCGTGGCGATGCACCCATGACATGTGTATGCAAAATGTAAATGCATATTAACACATGACCATTACACAGAGAAAACAAAAAACAAGAAACAAATATCCTAAAATAAAATAAAAAATATATTGCAAAAAATGCATGAAGGTAGTAATAATAATAAGGGTATTTGGTAAACATAATTTTGATCAAAAGAATGTACAAGCCATCCCGCCACATCAAGGCAACCCTTTGTGGGACAGTCCTAACTTTTGTATTAAAAACCTTTCCACCTGTCAAGTGACAAATGTGAACAAGGACTGAGAGACTGAACCCACCAGTAAAAGCATAGGCCAGACAGGATAGATTTCTCAGCTCAGAAGCAGGGCGGTCACACCCTTATATGCACAAGATGCACTAAGAACTAAATGAAAAACTAGGTCTGAGCTGAAAAAGTAAGTTGATGTGTATGCAAAATGTAAATGCATATTAACACATGACCATTACACAGAGAAAACAAAAACAAGAAACAAATATCCTAAAATAAAATAAAAAATATATTGCAAAAAATGCATGAAGGTAGTAATAATAATAATAAGGGTATTTGGTAAACATAATTTTGATCAAAAGAATGTACAAGCCATCCCGCCACGTCAAGGCAACCCTTTGTGGGACAGTCCTAACTCTTGTATTAAAAACCTTTCCACCTGTCAAGTGATAAATGTGAACAAGGACTGAGAGACTGAACCCACCAGTAAAAGCTGCCTGTGCTCAGCTATTGTATAACAAGGTTGCCTGTCCTCGGCTATTGTATAATAACGCTGCCTGTCCTCGGCTATTAGATAACAAGGCTGCCTGCCCTCGGGTATTGTATAACAAGGCTGCCTGTCCTCGTGTATTGTATAATAAGGCTGCCTGTCCTCAGCTATTGTATAATAAGACTGCCTGTACCCGAGTATTGTATAACAAGGCTCCCTGTCCTCGTGTATTATATAACAAGGCTGCCTGTCCCCGTGTATTGTATAATAAGACTGCCTGTCCCCGTGTATTGTATAACAAGGCTGCCTGTACCCGAGTATTGTATAACAAGGCTGCCTGTCCTCGTGTATTGTATAACAAGATTGCCTGTCCCCATCTATAAGAAACAGTAATACTTTAAAATAGTGCAATTCTTTTGAGATTAAAAAAAACAACTAAACATTTCTTATGAACATTTCCTTATTAATCGTTACATATCCATATAGATTAATGAAAGTTGAGTTTTGTTCTATTCAGTTACAGCACAGAAAATTGCTGTATATGTTATATAAATTCAACAAAATTTGGAATCAGGAATACGTTGACAACTTTTGGCATATGTTTCACAAATACAAACCATCCAAACCATTTTCAAATGAATTGGAACCCAGATAAAGCAGTGTTTTGAAATGTAAAAATGGAATTTCTAGCAGTTTTGGGGAAATTAAGAGGTGAAATGCGGGGTTAAGTTTTTGTAGGTATGCAGGAGCCAGCTATTTAAAGGCATGTTTGCTGTGGGACTTTGGGCAATCTGATAACACAAACCGCACAACCCTCTTCTAATTTACTATCAAACATACACAGCCGGGTCGAGATCTGTGAACTACAGTACTATGTAGCATTTATGCCATATAGGAAGGAAGAAAGCTGTTTGACATTTTATGACGGAACTTCACAGGGGTTGTCCAGTTTGAAAAGGTCATTAGCACATAGGCTTAGCGACATATAAAATAATAAACCGATCCTTTACTCACTCTCCCAGGTCCAGTAATGACTCTATGCTGCTGCTTTGGTCTTTGTTGATCAGTGGTAGCAATGATGACTACTCGACAAGAGTGCTGCAGCCATCACTGAACTCAGTAGCTGTCTGTACAGAAAACATGAGTCAATGATATCAGCGATTGGCTGCAGCGCTGTGGACATGTCACCACTGCAGCCAATCAAGAAAGACTTGAGCAGTGACAGAGAGGCTTCAGTTGACAAGTTGAGAGTAAGTAAACATTCAGTTTGTTATTTTAAAGGATGCTGAGCCTGTTTGAAATGGGAAATGTTGTGAATGTGTTGGAAATGAATTCTGAGCGGAAGCTCCCTCTGGTGTTACAAACAGTACCGAACCATTCAATGAAGATTGTGAAGATTGGCAATCAGGAGTTACAGACTGGTCTTATATAAGGGAGGTTCCCTCCCATCAAGGTTGCCAGTGATCAATTGTTCTTGTCTCAATTGTGGTTCCTGGTTCATTTGGAAGCTTGCTGAGTCTTGCCTGCATCTTCTGCTAACAGATAAGATATTTTCTGCTTTTATTTTTGTGCTTGCTTTTTGCATTTTTGCCTGCACTTCTGTGTAGGTCAGCCAGGTCCCCTCCGGGGCTTGTGCTCCTCTCAGTTTATCTGAGCCACTGTTTTTTGTTCATTTGCCTTTTCCAGTTTTTTCAGTGGCTGCGGCTTAATTTTGTTACACCAGAGAACTAATTTAGGTGGTAGAGGTCGTGTGATCTCAGGTGTTTTTGCAATTAGTAGAGTTGGTATTTTTTTAGGGTTTTTTGGATTGCAGTAAGTGTCCTTCCTATCCTTTTCTTTCTAGGAAGATTGGGCCCCAACGTTTGCTCACACTATTTTCTGTCTGTGTCTGTATTTCCTCTTGTCTAACCGCCATTACATGTTTGGGGGCTTTCTATGTTCTTTGGGGATCTGCTCCGGGTCAGATAGCTTTCCTCTTTCTATCTTTAGGTGTAGTTAACCTCTCAGGCTGTGACGAGGCGTCTAGGACCAACGTAGGAACGCTCCACGGCTGCCTTTGGTTGTGGTGGTTAGTCAGGGTACTGCAATCCAGTAGTTTCCAACCTCTCTGGTGTATTGCCGTTTTTGCCTGCTCTCCTCAGCTACCAAATCATAACAGTATCACCGGCCTAACTGAAAATTATATGGTACTCACAGAAGGGAAAAATAGTGTGAAAAAAAAAAGAGTTGTCAGAGTTGTCAGAGATTTTTATTTTTTTTTTCTGTTTGTTGCATTTTTTTTTTCCCTCTTTTTCTCTGGGTGCTGAGGATTTTTTTTTCTCTCAATGGAGTTTGCACAGTTGTCTGGCTGTGTGGATCAGCTTGCCACTGAAGTTCGGAGTATTGCTACCTATCTTGCAGGGTTGCCTGTTGTGGAACCTAGGATCCCCATGCCAGATTTGTTTTTAGGGGATCGAGTTAAATTTCTGAATTTCAAAAATAACTGTGTTGTTTTTTGCCTTAAAACCTAAGTCCTCAGGGAACGCAGCACAGCAGGTTCAAATTGTCATCTCTCTCCTGCGTGGCGATCCTCAGGATTGGGCTTTTTCCCTGACATCTGGGGACCCTGTTTTGAGTAATGTTGATGCATTTTTTCTGGCTCTGGGGTTATTGTACGATGAACCTAATGTCACTGATCAAGCTGAAAAAACTTTGTTGGCATTAAATCAGGGGCTTGAGGACGCTGAGTTATACTGTCAGAAATTTCGAAAGTGGGCAGTCCTGACCAAATGGAATGATGATGCTTTGGCAGCCCTTTTTCGGAAGGGTCTGTCAGAGAATGTAAAAGATGTTATGGTGGGTTTCCCTGCTCCCTCTGGTCTCAATGATTCTATGTCATTAGCGATTCAAATTGACAGACGTTTGCGTGAGCGTAGAGGTATGCGTGGAATAGTGTTGCCTTGTGAACCAGCTTCTGAACCCATGCAGTGTGATAGAGTGGCTTCTGGGGCACAGCGTCATGAGTTTCGAAAACGCAATGGGTTATGTTTCTACTGTGGTGACGCCTCTCATGCTATTGTCAAGGTAAAATATAATTTTCTACTATACTTTTATATTTATAGTGTGTATATGTATTTTGTAAACACGAAGTTTCCCTTAAATGATATTATTCAGATTGAGACTTATTTTAGGACAATGTTAGTATCTGCTGGTGTCTGTCTCCACCTTGTGTCCTATCACTGTATTACACTAACTATCTAATAACTTGAACTGGATCCACTGAAATGACCCCCACCTTTGGAGAATGGAGGAAACACATGATACACGAGAACAATAGAATCTTTCTTCAAGAAACGAAACTGAGGATGACAACACGATCAAGGAGGACTTAGAAGAAGATCTAAGGACCAATTAGGATGACCAGATGCTGAATATATACATATATGGACATCATTCAGCATATCTCTTTCTCCTCAATCCCGCCTTTACTCCACCCCAATATTCTGTGTATGTAATCTTATGTACGTGAATAAAAAGTTCAGTGCTTACTGGAGATGGCCGCCTAATAGCACCATTTTCTTTAGGGCACGTTCTGAAGTCTGAACCAGCGTATTGCCTGATTCATTCTCGGTCGACCCGTGCTCTTAGTCTAATTTGGAGTGACTGGAGGATGAGTGGTTTGTCGTTACGACCCCGACAATTGGCGCCTAACACGTGGGGCCGTGGATTGCCGCCCGTCCGGACCCGTCTTGAGGACTTTGCGGTGGTGACCGCGGTGACTGAGTGCGAGGACTGCAGCCTCCGTTGAACACGGTAAGTTGGGATCATATACTTTATATGCGTCCCACTTGCCTGTGTGTCAGTCACTGTTTGGTCCTGTCGTATTGTCCATTTGGGTCTGGAGGGGTGACCGGTTGAGTGGTGAGACCAAGGGCAATCCCACGCCACGAACCAGCAAGTCTGACCGAGTGATGTTGCATTCCTGCACGTTCTCGTGAAAATTACCACGTTCCTCCTCCTCCAGTCACTGTACTTTTATGTAGATAAATTGCCTCCCGTACTGTTAGAATAAAGTTGGGACAAATTTTAGATTCTTGAAGTGTTGAGTGGGGTAGAAGACGCACATGATAGTCTAATCAGTGACGAATGGAGCCGGGGCTCTTCGTCTGAGAAGTGACAAATGGAGGGGGTACTCTTTGTCTAACCCGGGAAGTCTCATTAGGAGAAGCCCAGGTGTCAGCATATGGAGGGGGACTCTGTGCTGTGTAGAGTGTCACGGTGTACTGCGCTGTAACGTCACCATCCACAGTTAGGGAAAAGACAGAATAGAGGGGGACTCTTTGTCTTGTCACAGTATTGAGGGGGACTCTGCAGTGACGGGTGGTGACTTGCGAGTGACGCCGGTGGTCTGAGTCGCGACAGATCATTTCACTCTGTTAAATTATGATGCGCATGTTTAAATCAAACAAAACCCACAAGTTAGAGGGTGGTGCTTTGGGAGTGGTTGAATTGATGAAATCACGTGGAGGCAAGAAGGCTGTTAAGAGAATGAGCTTGCCGAGTACAGGCAGGCTTCAGCCTTCAGTGTGGAAAGACTTTGTCGCACAGAATGAGGGAAAGTTGAGAGATCAGGGGCTCTTGTATCAAGCCCAAGCACATTTAAGAGTAGTACATGATTTGAAAGTTGAGGGTTGGAAAGAGGTAGATGGAATAAGGAGGTTCGGAAAGTGCTGAGCCTTTGTTCGGATATGTAAAATGCTCTGCATATGATCTTGTTGATGTAACTAAAATGGCTGCTCCAAGCCCTCGGCCACCGACCTATAATGGTGCCGATCTCAGAACAAAGGGAGGTTGGACCTGTCATGTGTGTGGTGAACAGAATCCGCCCTGGGCGGAGACCTGCCGTGTTTGTGGGGCGGGTCGCTCCTGGTGTAATGCCCAGCCCATCGCCCCTCCCACACCCAGCGGCCATTTTGGTAAACCCAGTGGCCATCTTAATACACCTGGAAATGACCAACACCCCATCTCCTCCGGCGGCCATCTTGAGACACCCAAGCACACCCAGTCAGGCCTATATCCCTTGCTGATACCAACCAGGGCCTACTACCAGCCCCCGCCCGCACCTGTGCAGGCCACAGCTCCCAATATGGCACCAGATGCAACACCATTGTTCCCTTTCACACACCCCAACCCGGCCATTGCTGCAATGCATGAATCTTCAGTTTTTCAAACAATGATCAGGAGCCGCCGCCATGATATTATGGGATCTAATGAAGGGAAGGAGGATCAGGAGAGAGAAGAGGGGTGGGCCCCTTAACAGCCACCACTATCCCCAGCAGCACCAGTATCTTTTCTTCCCTCCTCCATTCCCCCACCATCATTGTCAACCCCTGGTCCTAGGGCCTATTCCACCCCTACTTCAGAGATAAGGCACCTTCCTCTCCTTCACAAATCCTCAGAGAGGACAGTCGTTCTGTAAGATTCACGGAAACCCCGGTCAGGCCCCCAGCTCCCGGTGTACTTGAAAACTGGTATCCCAGCCATTCACAGCATTACACAGACCGCAACGGAAATCCAGTGACATTATCCCTAGGGTACGGTGATATCCTGACACATCGGGTTGGTGCTATAGTTAGTCCTGCCAACTCCAACTGCTCCAAGAAAGGGGGTCTGGCTCTATTAATAGCCCAAGCAGGTGGTCCCATCGTCACTGCAGAATGCATGGCTCATATATACACTCATGGCCCTTTGCCACCTGGACAGACTCTGACAACCCATGCAGGGGACCTTCCCGCTGATATCATCATCCATGCAGTAGGTCCAGTCCATGATCCTCTAAACTCAAATGAGTCACGGGCCACCCTTCGGGCCACCATACATTCAATACTCCATCATGCTGGTATGTTAAAAACAGAAGACATTAGGCACCAGGAATTATTTGAAACCAATGATAAAGTAGTAAATTTGTGATTGCTTTGTCTAAAGAGTTAACTAACACCCACTCTGCAGTGTCTGCTTCTCTCCCAGAATTTACAGGTGACACGGTGCATGATTTCTCGCCTGATGACCTTATATATATAAAAAATTTATGAGAAGAGACTGTCTCCAGCCCAGATTTGAGGGTCCCTACTCTGTGGTCCTGTCCACCCATACTGCCCGAAGCTCGAGGGCAAGAGCACCTGGATTCACGCCTCCCATTGCAAGAAGGACAAGATTAATCAGCAGTCATGAAGTTTCTGATATACATATCCTTTTGAGCTATATCCTGATCTCCAGTAGTGCCAGTATGCCCACCTTCTGGGTTAATACTACAACCCCTGTGGTTATCTTTAAGTTCGATTTCTATCAAATATTCAACTGTGATAGGAATGATTTCAAGGGATCAATATATTAAACTTAGGGGAAAAGGGATATTTTATCTCTATGTCACCCGCCCAGGGAATGAAAACTGTTATGATTGGTTAGATGTGGGATAGAAAACAGAAAAAGGGAAAATTGGCAGATGAAGCTAGATACGATAGATTGATAAATGAGATATACAAGTGTTATATTTGTAGGAACGGATCTAAGAATGCAGAAGTCAGTGACAGCAAGCAGAGATAAGTGCTGGTAGCAGCGAGATGGTATTTTGCTGTACACCAAGGTCATTCTACAGATAAGGAAGCTGAAGGCTGAGGGAGAGCACACTGACAAACTGCGCGGCGACCCGACTTACCCCTCCATCAGGCATTCAGCATAGAGACGCAGAGCCAGAGTGCAGTAGTTTTCAGATTTTGTTGAATAGGTTTTTGGAATAGACACAGTACGTAAGAATCGAAGGGCTAGGCATGTGAATAGAAGGTCAGTGTATGTGAGAAGAAAGATAGACAGGCAGAGAAAGGAAGTGACAGAAAGCTGAAAGTGGGTAGACCGGATTGGAGATCAGTTGAAGCGGAGGATCTGGCCAGAATGGCACAGTGGGCACGGCATGATTTGGCGCAGGCAAAAAGAGGAGCAAGGATACACGCTGTAGGTACTCGTCCTGCAAATAACAGGGAGAGGAGACGTGTGCCAGGAGATGGACAGAAATTGTGCTACGGGTGTAAGAAACCAGGACATTTCAGGAGGGATTGCAGAACTAATCCATATCCAGCCTGTCCAACTAATCCATATCCAAATGACCCGCCTGCAGGAGGCCCCAAGACCAATTAGCGCCGCACCCATAGGATAAGGTGGCTTGCGCATGAGCCCCCTTGTCTCCTTACCCCCCATTCCTAATTGCACAGTACAGGTGAACCTACTAGGGGGACATGAGGTTGAATTCCAGGTGGACACGGGGGCAGAAAATTCAGTAATTACAGACAACTCTCCAGCTCCCCGTCACTAAAAAGATTCCCCTGCAGATTCGGGGAACCGCTGTGCACACACAGTTGGTGGTGTCACCGCGGGGTCAATGTGGTCTTTTGGGATGTGGTGTGTTGTTACGGTTGCGGGCGCGTATTGAGTGTTGTCCGGTTGGGGCTGTCACTGTGGCACCGGGACTGGGGCGGAGCACTCTTTGTGGAGTCGTGTCGCTAGACGTTGCTAGTACAGAGGAAAGAGATTATTCACCCGTCAGAGACAGGATACACAGAGGAAAGAGAAGATTTTCAGGAAATATATTCCAATGTTATTCCTGGACCCCACCGTCATGATGTACTCTTTAGGATAAGGACAGGGGATTTTACGAAACAACATGTTGGGGTCATAGTAAATGCTGCAAATAATCAACTCCACTATGCTGGAGGACTGGCCGCAACAATTTCACAGAAAGGCGGACCCATGATACAGGACGAATGTAATTCGTATATACAAACGTGTGGTCAGGTAGAAATAGGACAGGTCCCAGCAACCAGAGCAGGACAGTTGCCGTGTCAATATGCAATATATGCAATGAAATCACGATATACTTCTACTAATATGCCTAGGTCCCAACAATTACTTACTGAAGCTGTCCAGAATGTAATCCTGTATGTTTTCCCTGTCCACTCCGAACAATGTATTAAAAGTAAAAAAAAAAGTTAGAAGAATTCAGCTTGTTCTGTATCAGAAAAAAAGCCAGCCAGGAGTAGTTCTAGCCCACATTTTGCAAGCAGGCAGCTGCAGGTCCAAGGACAGTTCTTATCAGTGCCCACATAGCAAACTCCAGCCCCCTTCAACTTAACCCTGTGTACGGGTTGGTACAAAAATTATGGGCAGTTAATGCAGCTACTGATCTGGAAACTCCAGTGGTGTCTAATATATATATATATATATATATATATATATATATATATATATATATACACTTTTGTTCCAGATATCTCAGGATGCTGCTTAGTTTACAGTTATTGATTTTGCCAATGTTATTTTTATAATATGTTGATGATTTACTGATTTGTGCCCCCTCCAGGAAACAGTGTAGTATTGCAACAATATTACTTATGTTGTTTTTGTACCAAGCAGGTTGTAAGCGTTAAAGGATAAACTGCAATTCTGTAAATCTTCAGTTATCTTTTTGTGACATTGCATTTCACTGGGGGCGCGACATCTGACCAGCGCTCGCAAAGAAGCTGTACAGAACTTTCCTATGCCTGTTAATGTTGCCGCTCTTAGGATATTTCTTGGACTGATTTTCTACTGCAGGCAGTGGATTCGTGCTGTGTCAGTCCTCATGCAGCCTCTCTATGACTGTATCACCATTGTGCTTTTTAAACTAACTCCTGAAGGTATAGACTGTTTTTATTTTTCTCTCAAAAACAGGATTGTGGCAGCTCCAGCACTAGGAACCCCCAACTATGAACTACCATTCACCTTGTATCTTTATGAACAGCGGGGACACGCGGCAGGAGTATTGACTCAGTTACATGGTGACAATCAAAGGCCAGTGGCCTGTTTCAGTGGAAGACTAGATGCAGTGGCTAGAGGTGCCCCGTCCTGTGTACGGGCAGTACATGCTGTAGGACTATTGCTTCACGAAACGTCAGATATCGTTCTTGATTATCCACTGACAGCACTTACACCTCATGATGTATATACATACTGAACCAGGTGCAGTCGGCACATCTTTCAGCTGCACGTCATCTTTGATTGCAATGTGCACTTTTAATGCCTCCAAATGTTTCTTTGCAGAGATGTACCACACTTAATCCTGCCACATTGTTACCTCTCTCGGATCTAGGGGGGAGGTCAGGTATTGTACGGTATTGTACAAAGAAGATCCAAGAGAGGAGATTCCTTATGATTATGTTCAGCTTATGGCACAGGTAACAGCAGGCCTACCCACAGTGTTTGAAACTGAAAGATGTAATGTTGACTTTAAATCTTTTGTAGAACTCGCTACCAAGATGACTCAGGTACCTTCCACACCAGGTATGCCATCGTCTCCCTGAATGCAGTAATCAAAGCAGAACCAATGCTCCCATATCAGTAGGCCCAGGAGGCTGAATTTAAGGCTCTGACCGAGGCCTGTAAGATAGCTGAAGGTAGAATTGTTAACACCTACACAGATTCTAGATAAGCATTCGGTATAGCTCATGATTTGGGTCCAATTTGGAAGTCTAGAGGATTCCTGATGGCATCAGGACATCCCATTAAAAATGCTGACGCAGTCCAGCAGTTAATTGATGCATTACAATTACCAAAAGAAGTAGCTGTCATAAAAGTTAAAGCACATACCAGATGCACTGATCAGGTGAGTAAAGGAAACAAAATGGCCGATGCAGCAGCAAAAACAGCAGCCAGTAGACCACTCCAAGGGTAACGATGCACCAGGTAAGCGCTCCCAAAAATCCCTTTGTGTCGGAGGATGCCTTAGCCCAGATGCAGGCTCAGGTGCGCCAGGAGGAAGTAGAATAGTGGGAAAAAGAAGGTGCATGTCTGAATGCAGCAACTGGGGTATGGGGAAGAGGGATGCGCCGATGCCTTCCAAGAGCGTTGTACCCTGCGGTCGCCCAGATGTTACATGGGCCAACCCACCAGTCCAAAACTGCTGTGATGAGTGTGATGCAGAAGCATTGGGAGGCACCAGGCTTTTCCACCTGTATAGAAGGTTTGATCCAGGGATGCATGGTATGTGCTACACATAATCAGAGAAGGGTAGTCAAGACACCACCCAAACACACCCCTCGGCCCTTCTATTCTTTCCAGAGACTGCAGATTGATTATATTCAGTTGCCAAAATCAGGATCATGGGAGTATGGGTTGGTGTGTTTTTGATTTATTCTCAGGTTGGCCGGAGGCTTTCCCGATTGCCAAGGCTACGGCTGCGGCAACCGCAAAGAAGCTGCTTGTGGAGGTGGTGTGCAGGTATGGAGTACCAGAGGTGATCGAAAGTGACAGAGGTACACATTTCACAGGTGAAATAATGAATGAAGTCTTGACAGCTCTGGGAATTCAACAAGTTTTCCACACCCCATATTACCACAAAGCGGTGTAAAAGTAAAAGGACTAAATAGGACATTGAAGTTAAAAAATCTAAAAGGCCATGGCTGAAACAGGGAAATCTTGGCCTGAATGTTTATCATTAGCCCTATATTTAGTAAATTAAAACGAAAAGTCATAAAAATAACAATCAAATAGTCAATGGTGAGTATATGCTCACCCCAAAAATGTATCGGCCCCAAAGCCGATCAAAGCAAAAGAAAACTCCCAAAATTATATTGAACCAAAGAAAGAAAGGAGCATAAGTCTTATTACGAAAAATATCAAAATTTATTTATTAAAGTTTAAAATGCCAACAATAAAGGCCCAAAACAGAGGTATAACGAGGAAAAGCTGTCGGTATGAGAGACAGCAACAGACTAATACATCGCCAGGGTAGGGTTCAAATGTGAGGCCAGCATATCAATATAGTCATATAACATGGATAATTCCAAAATTGTCTATTGCATAGGCTCCACAAAGTATATAGTAACCACAAAGTATATAGTAACAAATCATGTATCCTGCTTACCCATGTGGTAGGGCTGAGTCTGTGCGTCTCTCAAGAGCTGACCCCTCTGACGCGCGTTTCGCGGTTGTGCTTTCTCAAAGAGGGGGGGACAGATAATGTCATAACCCCAGGGCGTTTTATATGTTATGACAGTCCAGATAATGTCGGTCTAATCGGGCGCACATGTTCACCGCATCACACGCCACAAAAGTACCTCCCCTCTCCCGGCAGTCAGTGCATCGCTAGCATGAGGCGAAAAAATCGCCGTGTGACGTCATCATTATGCGCACGATGCAGTGAAGACGGCCGTAGAAGGTAAGGAGATGGCATGGTGCAGGGCGCATGCGCGCGCCACCGTATCCATCATGCTGGAGACCATGTAGGCAGACATCTTACAGGTGATCATATCAAAATATGCAATTTACAAACTTATCACAAAAAGAGGAAAACGAGAAAATGTAACATTTACAAAGAAATATATGTATGTTATATATAATATATAATAATACACTGACGTGATAGTGATAAAGTGCATATAATTGTCACACTATACTGAGATAAACTCAAAAATATATATAAATAATAAATAATACATAGAAATATAATATAAAATAAATCGGTACCATCTTATAAAAAGGTGTATGTGTGCAAAAAAGAAAATAATAAAGTGAAAAATATATCTACAATAATCATAATCTAATGTTGTCTGCCAAAAATGAGTCCATACGGATATTTCATGAGGTACAGCATGCTAAGAAAAGTCTTCAATTTCAGTCAAATGATGAAGGATAGCACGCCGAAGTAAATCTTTAGTCCACATAACGACGACATTTACGGACACTAAAATAAAAAACTGAGACAATGACATAATTAAAAAGTATATTATTAAAAACGTGGTGGAGAGATTCGTAATTACAATCAATATAGGACAAAAAACCTCAGGCAAAACGGTTAAAGTGGTGGACTGGACAACCCTACATATAAAATGTGTAGGATATATTATATTAAGGGACTGGAATTTATAGGAATGGGGTAAATGTCACTTTTTCATTTAACCCCTTTGGTGTTAATGTGTCGAGAGTGATAATCCACCTGCACTCACGTTGTGCCAGGGTGCGGGTGAGATTACCACCTCTAATCCCACCTCTAATCCTATCAATGCCCCTAATTTTTAACCCGCTGGGGTCAGATCCGTGGCATGACCGAAAGTGTCGTGGCAACGTTTTCAATGTTGTTACATCCCCAACATCTTTAGCAGCCAGAATATCACGTACGTGCTCGCGCGTCCTAATTTTCAATTCCCTAGATGTGAGACCCACGTATATGAGCGGACAGGGACACGTGGCATAGTACACCACGTGAGTGGTATTGCAAGAAATGTAATCACGGATTTTAAATTCCCTGCTTCCATCTGATTTTTTGAAGGTCCCACATCTAAGGATATTAGGACACGCGACACACGTGCCACAGGGGAAGCAACCCACCCGTGGGTTTTCAATTTTGAAAAAGATGTATTCTTTGCCACATAGTGACTCTGGACCAAATGGTCTTTTAGATTCCTCCCCCTCCGTTGTGTCAATAGAGGTCGTTGTGGTAAATTATCTGCCAAAATTCCATCGGTGCGCAGCACCGACCAATGTTTGTTAAGAATGTCCCGGATCTGATCCCAGCGGCAATTTGACGTGGAAATAAACCGCAATTCATTGGAGTTGGTAGTAGCCCTCTTCCTTGAGGAGACAAGTAATTCTTCTCTCCTAGTGTTTCTGGCACGTCTGTACCCTGCCTTAATAGAACGACCACTATATCCTCTCTCCCGGAACCGTTCAGCAAGGGCGACGGACTGTCGCTCGAAGCGGGCCATGGTGGAGCAGGTCCGCCTGTTCCTCAAAAACTGTCCAACTGGGATGGCCCTAATTGATGATGAATTGTGTGCCGAAGAGGCATGTAAGAGAGAGTTGACCGATGTCTCCTTACGGAAAAGATCCGTCTCTATAGAACCGTCCTCTGCAACACACAAAGTCACATCCAAAAAGTCAATACTCTTGGAGTGATATTTAAATGTGAATCTTAAATTGTATGGATTCACATTAAGGAACTGCATAAACGTGGATAGGCTGGTCTCGTCACCTCTCCAAATCATCAACACATCGTCGATGTAACGAAACCAGCCCACCACTGGGTCCGCGGCCTGCGCTCCGTCGCCACAAAAAATCTGCCTCTCCCAGTAACCCAAGAATAGGTTTGCATACGACGGAGCACAGGCCGCGCCCATTGCAGTCCCCTGTATCTGTAAATAAAATTTGTCTTTAAAAACAAAAAAATTTTTTGTTAAAGCAAATTCAAGTAAATCCAAAATAAATTCCAAAAAGTGGCCATCCCAGTTGGCAGTCTCGAGGAAGAACCGGACCGCCCTTAGACCATCGTTGTGCCGAATGGACGTGTATAGTGATTCAATGTCGATGGTAACTAATAACATGTCCGCCTCGAGAGAAAGTCCGTCAACCTTGGTGAGAATATCGGTAGTGTCTCTGACATAGGAGGGGAGTGTTTCTACCAAAGGTTTTAGATGATAATCAATAAACTTACACAAATTTTCATTAAGCCCTCCGATGCCAGAGACAATGGGTCTCCCGGGGGATTTTGTGCATCTTTGTGCACCTTCGGTAACAAGTAAAAAGTAGGTACCTTGGGGTATTTCGGTAGCAGGGTGTCCAAGGCTTTTCTTGGGACCAGACCCGACTCGTCCGCGTGGTCCAAAATAATCTTTAATTCTGAAGAGAAAGGCAGAGTTGGGTCTCGAGATAACACTTGATACGTTTGTTTGTCCCTCAGCTGACGGTATGCCTCTCTCTCATATTTTTCGATCGGCCAGATCACCACGTTCCCCCCCTTGTCTGCTGGTTTAATCACCACAGATGTAAGAGATCGTAGCTCTTCAAGAGCACGTCGCTGTGTTGATGTCATATTATCACCGCAGATGGCATTGGATATCTTTCTTAGATCTTCAGTAACCAATCTGCAAAAAATGTCCACTTGTGGACAAATTGACAGGGGGGGAACGTAAGTGATCGTGGCATAATCGAACTGGGTAAGATGTCCGCATTGTTCGAATGTTGCTCATTCAGAAGATCCTCCAGATCTGTTAGAGCTTGTTGTTCGACACTCATAGCAGTATCGTTTCTCTGATGATGTAATTTACGGAGGACTATCTTACGACAAAATAAATGTAAATCTTTAAGAACAGTAAAGAAATCAAATCTACTATTGGGCACAAAATTAAGTCCCAGTTTCAGTAAATTCAACTGTGTCTCAGACAAGGCATGAGAGGATAGGTTAATTACCTGCAAACTGGAATTTTTCGCCCTCCGCTCATATGTTGGAGAAGTCAGATGTCTCTTTTTATTGAAGCGGCTTCTGGTATTCCTCATAGAATTTGTTGTCTTTATATTTTCTGCTCCAAAATTTCTTATTTGGTCGGATCTGATACTACCGTCATCAGCTGATGTAAGCGAGGATAGAGATTCAGAACGTAATTCAGTGGCCTGACGTGTTTTTTTGCCTCTATTTTTCCATCTATATACTCTATTTTCAAGAGAGTCAAGATTATCTCTCTGTAATTTTCTAGATTTGATGGCACAAATCTCCTGTTCCCATTTGGTCAAATCTTTGTCAAGATCATCATTCAATTTAGTGAGTGCATCATCAGTAAGCAAATCTTTTAGAGAGACTTGTATAGTGTCAATCTCTTTCTCCAACTCTGCCAATTTAGTCTCATCAGACATAACAAGTAATTCCATGAATCTCCGAGAGCATTTAGTAGCCGTCTCTTCCCATTCTAATTTAAATTTATCATCATCAATAGGGAAGGCCGGAAATATCTGCACCCGTAGGCCCCTCGGGATTAGTGTACGAGTCAGGTATTGTCCCAGAGAAGCCTTATTCCACCACAGTCTCGTTCGCCTGTGTAATAATGTCCTTAATTTTCTAATCATTTCATTCGAATCACCACCATTCGAAGTACTACTACCAACAGCGTCCTCTTTCAACACCTCTTGTAGTTGAGATAACCATGTACGGTCTCTCGCACGATAGTCCATGTATTTATGACCAGATGCTGTGAATAACACAGAAATATCGATTAAAACGAAAAGTCATAAAAATAACAATCAAATAGTCAATGGTGAGTATATGCTCACCCAAAAATGTATCGGCCCCAAAGCCGATCAAAGCAAAAGAAAACTCCCAAAATTATATTGAACCAAAGAAAGAAAGGAGCATAAGTCTTATTACGAAAAATATCAAAATTTATTTATTAAAGTTTAAAATGCCAACAATAAAGGCCCAAAACAGAGGTATAACGAGGAAAAGCTGTCGGTATGAGAGACAGCAACAGACTAATACATCGCCAGGGTAGGGTTCAAATGTGAGGCCAGCATATCAATATAGTCATATAACATGGATAATTCCAAAATTGTCTATTGCATAGGCTCCACAAAGTATATAGTAACCACAAAGTATATAGTAACAAATCATGTATCCTGCTTACCCATGTGGTAGGGCTGAGTCTGTGCGTCTCTCAAGAGCTGACCCCTCTGACGCGCGTTTCGCGGTTGTGCTTTCTCAAAGAGGGGGGGACAGATAATGTCATAACCCCAGGGCGTTTTATATGTTATGACAGTCCAGATAATGTCGGTCTAATCGGGCGCACATGTTCACCGCATCACACGCCACAAAAGTACCTCCCCCTCTCCCGGCAGTCAGTGCATCGCTAGCATGAGGCGAAAAAATCGCCGTGTGACGTCATCATTATGCGCACGATGCAGTGAAGACGGCCGTAGAAGGTAAGGAGATGGCATGGTGCAGGGCACGGCAATTTGACGTGGAAATAAACCGCAATTCATTGGAGTTGGTAGTAGCCCTCTTCCTTGAGGAGACAAGTAATTCTTCTCTCCTAGTGTTTCTGGCACGTCTGTACCCTGCCTTAATAGAACGACCACTATATCCTCTCTCCCGGAACCGTTCAGCAAGGGCGACGGACTGTCGCTCGAAGCGGGCCATGGTGGAGCAGGTCCGCCTGTTCCTCAAAAACTGTCCAACTGGGATGGCCCTAATTGATGATGAATTGTGTGCCGAAGAGGCATGTAAGAGAGAGTTGACCGATGTCTCCTTACGGAAAAGATCCGTCTCTATAGAACCGTCCTCTGCAACACACAAAGTCACATCCAAAAAGTCAATACTCTTGGAGTGATATTTAAATGTGAATCTTAAATTGTATGGATTCACATTAAGGAACTGCATAAACGTGGATAGGCTGGTCTCGTCACCTCTCCAAATCATCAACACATCGTCGATGTAACGAAACCAGCCCACCACTGGGTCCGCGGCCTGCGCTCCGTCGCCACAAAAAATCTGCCTTCCCAGTAACCCAAGAATAGGTTTGCATACGACGGAGCACAGGCCGCGCCCATTGCAGTCCCCTGTATCTGTAAATAAAATTTGTCTTTAAAAACAAAAAAATTTTTTGTTAAAGCAAATTCAAGTAAATCCAAAATAAATTCCAAAAAGTGGCCATCCCAGTTGGCAGTCTCGAGGAAGAACCGGACCGCCCTTAGACCATCGTTGTGCCGAATGGACGTGTATAGTGATTCAATGTCGATGGTAACTAATAACATGTCCGCCTCGAGAGAAAGTCCGTCAACCTTGGTGAGAATATCGGTAGTGTCTCTGACATAGGAGGGGAGTGTTTCTACCAAAGGTTTTAGATGATAATCAATAAACTTACACAAATTTTCATTAAGCCCTCCGATGCCAGAGACAATGGGTCTCCCGGGGGATTTTGTGCATCTTTGTGCACCTTCGGTAACAAGTAAAAAGTAGGTACCTTGGGGTATTTCGGTAGCAGGGTGTCCAAGGCTTTTCTTGGGACCAGACCCGACTCGTCCGCGTGGTCCAAAATAATCTTTAATTCTGAAGAGAAAGGCAGAGTTGGGTCTCGAGATAACACTTGATACGTTTGTTTGTCCCTCAGCTGACGGTATGCCTCTCTCTCATATTTTTCGATCGGCCAGATCACCACGTTCCCCCCCTTGTCTGCTGGTTTAATCACCACAGATGTAAGAGATCGTAGCTCTTCAAGAGCACGTCGCTGTGTTGATGTCATATTATCACCGCAGATGGCATTGGATATCTTTCTTAGATCTTCAGTAACCAATCTGCAAAAAATGTCCACTTGTGGACAAATTGACAGGGGGGGGAACGTAAGTGATCGTGGCATAATCGAACTGGGTAAGATGTCCGCATTGTTCGAATGTTGCTCATTCAGAAGATCCTCCAGATCTGTTAGAGCTTGTTGTTCGACACTCATAGCAGTATCGTTTCTCTGATGATGTAATTTACGGAGGACTATCTTACGACAAAATAAATGTAAATCTTTAAGAACAGTAAAGAAATCAAATCTACTATTGGGCACAAAATTAAGTCCCAGTTTCAGTAAATTCAACTGTGTCTCAGACAAGGCATGAGAGGATAGGTTAATTACCTGCAAACTGGAATTTTTCGCCCTCCGCTCATATGTTGGAGAAGTCAGATGTCTCTTTTTATTGAAGCGGCTTCTGGTATTCCTCATAGAATTTGTTGTCTTTATATTTTCTGCTCCAAAATTTCTTATTTGGTCGGATCTGATACTACCGTCATCAGCTGATGTAAGCGAGGATAGAGATTCAGAACGTAATTCAGTGGCCTGACGTGTTTTTTTGCCTCTATTTTTCCATCTATATACTCTATTTTCAAGAGAGTCAAGATTATCTCTCTGTAATTTTCTAGATTTGATGGCACAAATCTCCTGTTCCCATTTGGTCAAATCTTTGTCAAGATCATCATTCAATTTAGTGAGTGCATCATCAGTAAGCAAATCTTTTAGAGAGACTTGTATAGTGTCAATCTCTTTCTCCAACTCTGCCAATTTAGTCTCATCAGACATAACAAGTAATTCCATGAATCTCCGAGAGCATTTAGTAGCCGTCTCTTCCCATTCTAATTTAAATTTATCATCATCAATAGGGAAGGCCGGAAATATCTGCACCCGTAGGCCCCTCGGGATTAGTGTACGAGTCAGGTATTGTCCCAGAGAAGCCTTATTCCACCACAGTCTCGTTCGCCTGTGTAATAATGTCCTTAATTTTCTAATCATTTCATTCGAATCACCACCATTCGAAGTACTACTACCAACAGCGTCCTCTTTCAACACCTCTTGTAGTTGAGATAACCATGTACGGTCTCTCGCACGATAGTCCATGTATTTATGACCAGATGCTGTGAATAACACAGAAATATCGATTAAAACGAAAAGTCATAAAAATAACAATCAAATAGTCAATGGTGAGTATATGCTCACCCCAAAAATGTATCGGCCCCAAAGCCGATCAAAGCAAAAGAAAACTCCCAAAATTATATTGAACCAAAGAAAGAAAGGAGCATAAGTCTTATTACGAAAAATATCAAAATTTATTTATTAAAGTTTAAAATGCCAACAATAAAGGCCCAAAACAGAGGTATAACGAGGAAAAGCTGTCGGTATGAGAGACAGCAACAGACTAATACATCGCCAGGGTAGGGTTCAAATGTGAGGCCAGCATATCAATATAGTCATATAACATGGATAATTCCAAAATTGTCTATTGCATAGGCTCCACAAAGTATATAGTAACCACAAAGTATATAGTAACAAATCATGTATCCTGCTTACCCATGTGGTAGGGCTGAGTCTGTGCGTCTCTCAAGAGCTGACCCCTCTGACGCGCGTTTCGCGGTTGTGCTTTCTCAAAGAGGGGGGGACAGATAATGTCATAACCCCAGGGCGTTTTATATGTTATGACAGTCCAGATAATGTCGGTCTAATCGGGCGCACATGTTCACCGCATCACACGCCACAAAAGTACCTCCCCTCTCCCGGCAGTCAGTGCATCGCTAGCATGAGGCGAAAAAATCGCCGTGTGACGTCATCATTATGCGCACGATGCAGTGAAGACGGCCGTAGAAGGTAAGGAGATGGCATGGTGCAGGGCGCATGCGCGCGCCACCGTATCCATCATGCTGGAGACCATGTAGGCAGACATCTTACAGGTGATCATATCAAAATATGCAATTTACAAACTTATCACAAAAAGAGGAAAACGAGAAAATGTAACATTTACAAAGAAATATATGTATGTTATATATAATATATAATAATACACTGACGTGATAGTGATAAAGTGCATATAATTGTCACACTATACTGAGATAAACTCAAAAAATATATATAAATAATAAATAATACATAGAAATATAATATAAAATAAATCGGTACCATCTTATAAAAAGGTGTATGTGTGCAAAAAAAGTGAAAAATATATCTACAATAATCATAATCTAATGTTGTCTGCCAAAAATGAGTCCATACGGATATTTCATGAGGTACAGCATGCTAAGAAAAAGGGTTAAATGAAAAAGTGACATTTACCCCATTCCTATAAATTCCAGTCCCTTAATATAATATATCCTACACATTTTATATGTAGGGTTGTCCAGTCCACCACTTTACCGTTTTGCCTGAGGTTTTTTGTCCTATATTGATTGTAATTACGAATCTCTCCACCACGTTTTTAATAATATACTTTTTAATTATGTCATTGTCTCAGTTTTTTATTTTAGTGTCCGTAAATGTCGTCGTTATGTGGACTAAAGATTTACTTCGGCGTGCTATCCTTCATCATTTGACTGAAATTGAAGACTTTTCTTAGCATGCTGTACCTCATGAAATATCCGTATGGACTCATTTTTGGCAGACAACATTAGATTATGATTATTGTAGATATATTTTTCACTTTATTATTTTCTTTTTTTGCACACATACACCTTTTTATAAGATGGTACCGATTTATTTTATATTATATTTCTATGTATTATTTATTATTTATATATATTTTTTGAGTTTATCTCAGTATAGTGTGACAATTATATGCACTTTATCACTATCACGTCAGTGTATTATTATATATTATATATAACATACATATATTTCTTTGTAAATGTTACATTTTCTCGTTTTCCTCTTTTTGTGATAAGTTTGTAAATTGCATATTTTGATATGATCACCTGTAAGATGTCTGCCTACATGGTCTCCAGCATGATGGATACGGTGGCGCGCGCATGCGCCCTGCACCATGCCATCTCCTTACCTTCTACGGCCGTCTTCACTGCATCGTGCGCATAATGATGACGTCACACGGCGATTTTTTCGCCTCATGCTAGCGATGCACTGACTGCCGGGAGAGGGGGAGGTACTTTTGTGGCGTGTGATGCGGTGAACATGTGCGCCCGATTAGACCGACATTATCTGGACTGTCATAACATATAAAACGCCCTGGGGTTATGACATTATCTGTCCCCCCCTCTTTGAGAAAGCACAACCGCGAAACGCGCGTCAGAGGGGTCAGCTCTTGAGAGACGCACAGACTCAGCCCTACCACATGGGTAAGCAGGATACATGATTTGTTACTATATACTTTGTGGTTACTATATACTTTGTGGAGCCTATGCAATAGACAATTTTGGAATTATCCATGTTATATGACTATATTGATATGCTGGCCTCACATTTGAACCCTACCCTGGCGATGTATTAGTCTGTTGCTGTCTCTCATACCGACAGCTTTTCCTCGTTATACCTCTGTTTTGGGCCTTTATTGTTGGCATTTTAAACTTTAATAAATAAATTTTGATATTTTTCGTAATAAGACTTATGCTCCTTTCTTTCTTTGGTTCACTATATTTAGTAAAGTATATTCCAAATAGAAAAACTGGACTTTCTCTGTATAAAGTACTATTTGACAAAGTGCCTAGTTTAGGATGTTTCTTTTCCCAAGCATTGGAAATAAGTAACCATGTATTAAGTTCATATGTAAGGGATTTGCATAAAAGACTCAAGAAAGTATATGATAATGTTTTCAGTTCTCTTCCAGATCCGAACCAGGATCCTGGGAGTCACAGCCTGCAGCCTGGAGACTGGGTAGTCATTAAAAGATACGTGAGAAAGAGTCTGGATCCGAGAATATAGCTCCACTGATATCCAGAAAAGAAGGAGTCTGGGTCAGCTGCACACCGGTTATGCTGAGGATCCCAAAGTTTATATGGATTCCATAGGTGTTCCTAGGGGGGTCCCAGACGAATACAAAGCTCAGAATCAGATCCTGATGGGTTTCCGTTCTCTCATCCCAACTGTGCAGATCAATTACAATGTAGATTGGATAAAATATATATACTACACTGAGCAAAGATTTATCAATATCAATTTTAGTCAAGATGCTTTCCAGGGTATAGTTGAGAAACTGGGCCCAAAACAAAAGACTGACTCTTCAAAATAGACTGGCCATTGACATGATTCTAGCTGAAAAAGATGAAGTCTGTGGGATGATAGGGGAAGAATTTTGTACTTATATTCCTCAGAATTCTGGAGTCAATGGTAAAACTATAGTGGCCCTTACAGAGATTAAAAATCTGGCTCAGGAAATAAAAGCCAATGCAGAAGTAGATACCTCTTTCTTCTTAAGATGGCTTGGAGGACTTAAAGAATTTCTCCAACAAGTCTGCTTAGTGGTAACAGGGCTTTTGGTGCTAGGATTGATAATTCTATGTTGTGCGATATCTATGTATAGGAAAGCTGTGACCAATGCAGCCGCCTCCTCAGGTACTTTCCTTCATTAGGAAGTTGTGTCCCTATTATATGATGACACTGATAAGGGTGATATGGAGAAATGTATTCCACAGGATAAACCTGATAAAACCCCCTATAACAGAATACAAATGGAAATAAGAGATTTAGTTTAGGGATAGTGGGAGAACTCCATGTGCATGTTTGGTAGGGACTTGGTTGTTTGGGGGCGGTCCATAAGGGGCCAGTTTCTAAAATGACCAAGCGAAGAAATCCATTACCCCTGTCCCCACACATGGACAGTCTCGAAGGCCGCATAAATTAAGGGAAAAACTTAGTGTTTAGGGGGGATTGTCAAGGTAAAATATAATTTTCTACTATACTTTTATATTTATAGTGTGTATATGTATTTTGTAAACACGAAGTTTCCCTTAAATGATATTATTCAGATTGAGACTTATTTTAGGACAATGTTAGTATCTGCTGGTGTCTGTCTCCACCTTGTGTCCTATCACTGTATTACACTAACTATCTAATAACTTGAACTGGATCCACTGAAATGACCCCCACCTTTGGAGAATGGAGGAAACACATGATACACGAGAACATAGAATCTTTCTTCAAGAAACAAAACTGAGGATGACAACACGATCAAGGAGGACTTAGAAGAAGATCTAAGGACCAATTAGGATGACCAGATGCTGAATATATACATATATGGACATCATTCAGCATATCTCTTTCTCCTCAATCCCGCCTTTACTCCACCCAATATTCTGTGTATGTAATCTTATGTACGTGAATAAAAAGTTCAGTGCTTACTGGAGATGGCCGCCTAATAGCACCATTTTCTTTAGGGCACGTTCTGAAGTCTGAACCAGCGTATTGCCTGATTCATTCTCGGTCGACCCGTGCTCTTAGTCTAATTTGGAGTGACTGGAGGATGAGTGGTTTGTCGTTACGACCCAGACACTATTTCAGTCTGCCCTAAGCGGGGAAGACGTTTTGCACGCTCAGTTGTCTTGGGTAGTGTTCAGACTAAACTTCTGTTGACTGTTACCCTGATTTGCTCCCTGTCCACATTTTCTGCTCAGGCTTTTGTTGATTCGGGAGCAGCTATTAACCTGATGGATTTTGATTTTGCTAAGCGTTGTGGGTTTCCCTTAATACCCCTACGGAAGTCTATTCCCCTGCTGGGGATTGATTCTACCCCTTTGGCTGAGAATAAACCCCAGTTCTCTACTCAGGTGATAATGAGGGTTGAACCTGATCATCAGGAGAGTTGCAAATTTTTGGTGCTGTATAATCTGCATGACATTATTGTACTAGGTTTCCCTTGGTTACAGTCTCATAATCCTGTTTTGGATTGGAAATCTGTGTCTGTAACCAGTTGGGGCTGCCAATGTGTTAATGCCAACACTCCTGTTTTTTCTGCCTCTCCCCAGGCTCAGGATGTTCCTGACTTTTTGACTGATTTTTCTGATGTGTTTAGCAAAAGTAAATCTGCATCCTTGCCCCCCATAGGAGTTATGACTGCGCTATTGAATTAGTGCCTGGTAGTAAATTCCCTAAAGGTCGCCTTTTTAACTTGTCTGTACCTGAACATGACGCTATGCGGTCTTATATCAAGGAGTCATTGGAGAAGGGTCATATCAGACCATCCTCTTCACCCTTGGGTGCCGGTTTTTTCTTTGTGGCCAAAAAGGATGGTTCATTAAGGCCGTGTATTGATTATCGTCTCTTGAACAATATCACTGTGAAATATCAATATCTGTTACCCTTGATTTCTGACCTGTTTTCCAGGGTGAAAAGTGCTACTTCGTTTACCAAGCTTGACCTCAGGGGGGCGTATAACCTTATTCGCATTAAGCACGGGGATGAATGGAAGACGGCATTTAATACCCCAGAGGGGCATTTTGAGTACCTAGTGATGCCCTTTGGGCTCACTAATGCTCCTTCCGTCTTCCAGTCCTTCATGAATGACATTTTCAGGGATTTTGTGGATAAATTTCTGATTGTTTATTTGGATGATATCTTGATTTTTTCCAATGACTGGGACTCTCATGTGAAACATGTTCGGACTGTGTTCCAGATTTTGAGAGAGAATGCTCTGTATGTGATGGGATCAAAGTGTCTTTTTGGCGTACAGAGGATCTCATTTCTGGGATTCATTTTGTCCCCATCTGTTATTGAAATGGACCCGGTCAAGGTTCAGGCCATCTGTGATTGGGTCCAACCTACTTCATTAAAGGCTCTTCAGAGATTCTTGGGTTTTGCCAATTTTTATCGTAAATTTATTTGTAATTTCTCTGTTATTGTTAAACCATTGACTGATTTGACCAAAAAGGGTTCTGATGTGGTGAATTGGCCTCCTGAGGCAGTCTCTGCGTTTCAGGAACTTAAGCAGAGATTCACTTCTGCTCCTGTTCTACGGCAGCCTGATGTTTCTCTGCCATTTCAGGTGGAGGTTGATGCCTCTGAAATTGGGGCAGGTGTCGTTTTGTCCCAAAGAGATCCAGAGACCTCTAAAAGTAACCCTTGTGCCTTTTTCTCTCGAAAATTTTCTCCAACTGAACGTAATTATGACGTGGGTAATCGGGAGTTATTGGCCATGAAGTGGGCTTTTGAAGAGTGGAGACATTGGCTGGAGGGAGCCAAACATCAGGTGGTGGTCCTCACGGACCATAAGAATCTGGTTTATCTGGAATCAGCCAAGCGACTTAATCCTAGACAGGCCAGGTGGGCCTTATTTTTCACACGTTTTAATTCTGTGGTTTCCTTTCTTCCTGGCACTAAGAATGTTAAGGCGGATGCCCTCTCGAGGAGTTTCCTTGTGGACTCTCCTGAGTTATCTGATCCTGCTGTTATTTTGAAAGAGGGTGTAGTTCTTCCGCCATCTCGCTCAATTTGAGACTGGCTCTGGAGGGGTGTCAGGAGGATAAACCCGAACGCTGCCCTATTGGGAAATTGTTTGTCCCAGACCGGTGGAAAAAGAGTGTGATGTCTGAGATTCATTGTTCCGCGTTGGCCGGTCATCCCGGAATTTTTGGTACCAGAGACTTGGTTAGTCGGTCCTTTTGGTGGCCTACTTTGTCTCGTGATGTCAGGGAATTTGTGCAGTCCTGCGGGACTTGCTCTCGCTCCAAGCCTTGCTCTCGCTCTAGTGGTTTGTTGATGCCATTGCCTGTGCCCAAGAGACCATGGACCCATATCTCTATGGATTTAATTTCCGACCTCCCTGTTTCTCAGAGAATGACCGTTATCTGGGTGATTTGTGATAGGTTTTCCAAAATGATACATCTTGTGCCATTACCTAAGTTGCCTTCCTCCTCCGAATTGGTGCCTTTGTTCCTTCAGCACGTGGTTCGGTTACACGGCATTCCTGAGAACATTGTGTTTGACAGAGGAGTCCAGTTTGTTTCCAGATTTTGGAGGACTTTTTGTTCTAAACTTGGTGTTCAATTGTCTTTCTCCTCGGCTTTTCATCCTCAGACCAATGGACAAACTGAGAGAACAAACCAGACATTGGAGACTTATCTGAGATGCTTTGTGTCTGCTGATCAAGATGACTGGGTCTCTTTTTTGCCTTTTTCTGAGTTTGCTCTTAATAATAGGGCAAGCTCTGCCACTTTGATGTCTCCATTTTTTCTGCAATTTTGGGTTTCACCCTCGATTTTCTTCGGGACAGACGGAGGCTTCTGTCTGTCCAGGTGTTGACTCTGTTGTGGAGCGTATGCAACAGATTTGGGACCAGGTAGTGGAGAGGTTGTCCCTCTCTCAGGAGAGGGCCCAGCGGTTTGCCAAACAGCATAGGACTGATGGTCCTCGGTTTGAAGTGGGGGACTTGGTCTGGTTGTCCTCAAGAAATATCCCTATGAGAGTTGCATCTCCTAAGTTTAAGCCTAGGTTCATTGGACCTTATAAGATCATGGAGATTCTTAATCCTGTTTCCTTTCGTTTACTTCTTCCAGGGACATTTAAGATCCATAACGTGCTCCACAAGTCCTTATTGAAGAGGTTTGTCGAGCCAGTGGTTCCTATGGCTGCGCCCCGACCCTGTTTTGGTTGAGGGCAATCTGGAGTATGTGGTTGAGAAAATATTGGATTCTCGTTTTTCTAGACGGAAACTCCAGTATTTGGTTAAGTGGAGAGATTATGGTCAGGAGGACAATTCTTGGGTGTTTGCTTCAGACATCCATGCTAGGAGACTGATCCGTGCGTATCACAGAGCTCATCCTGACCGACCTGGTTGCCCAAATGAGGGTTCGGTGACCCCTCCTCAAGGGGGGGTACTGTTGTGAATGTGTTGGAAATGAATTCTGAGCGGAAGCTCCCTCTGGTGGTTACAAACAGTACTGAACCATTCAATGAAGATTGTGAAGATTGGCAATCAGGAGTTACAGACTGGTCTTATATAAGGGAGGTTCCCTCCCATCAAGGTTGCCGGTGATCAATTGTTCTTGTCTCAACTTTGGTTCCTGGTTCACTTGGAAGCTTGCTGAGTCTTGCCTGCATCTTCTGCTAACAGATAAGATATTTTGTGCTTGCTTTTTGCATATTTTCCTGCACTTCTGTTGAGGTCAGCCAGGTCCCCTCCGGGGGCTTGTGCTCCTTTCAGTTTATCTGAGCCACTGTTTTTTGTTCATTTGCCTTTTCCAGTTTTATCAGTGGCTGCGGCTTAGTTTTGTTACACCAGAGAACTAATTTAGGTGGTAGAGGTCTTGTGATCTCAGGTGTTTTTGCAATTAGTAGAGTTGGTATTTTTTTTTAGGGTTTTTTGGATTGCAGTAAGTGTCCTTCCTATCCTTTTCTTTCTAGGAAGATTGGGCCCCAACATTTGCTCATACTATTTTCTGTCTGTGTCTGTATTTCCTCTTGTCTAACCGCCATTACATGTTTGGGGGCTTTCTATGTTCTTTGGGGATCTGCTCCGGGGCAGATAGCTTTCCTCTTTCTATCTTTAGGTGTACTTAACCTCTCAGGCTGTGACGAGGCGTCTAGGACCAACGTAGGAACGCTCCACGGCTGCCTTTAGTTGTGGTGGTTAGTCAGGGTACTGCAATCCAGTAGTTTCCAACCTCTCTGGTGTATTGCCGTTTTTGCCTGCTCTCCTCAGCTACCAAATCATAACAGGGAAACACTCTTTAATGGTGACTATAGCATCTGACAATGTATAAAAAACTAACAAGAGAAAAAAACGTATGGATTTAAGGTATATTTGTATTTTTTAAATGGAAACGCCCTTTAATTTCTTGAGGTTACAGCTCATATTGACTAAACAGGACCACTTGAAGGCCTAACGTGTGTATCAAAAGAATGTCATCAAGTCTTCTAATGGCAGATTTAATTTCTTTTTTTTTTCTATTCCTTTGTTAGTCTCATGTTCGAGTGTGCCACCATTCACCTCAAATTCTTCAATGCATTTTTTCCGCTCTGGCACCTATCATGCACATTCCAAATTGTTTTCCTTCTTGACGATCATTTTCTGGTTTGTCATTAGCTCGCAAATGACATGCTCCATTTCTCCCCTTACTGTCAATATAATGGAAAAGAAGGCTCAGGGCACCGGCCACATTTACCACATTTCCAGATTTGTGATTAGAGTATGCTGTATTTGATCATGAGAAATGCTTTCCTGGGTGCACAGAAGCTGGCTCATGACACTCTTGATTATTACTCTGGAAAAAACAGAAACAATGTTCCATTTATCTGCAGTTCCACTCCAATTGTACAAAAACAACGAAACCTGGCTTCTATAGCTGGAATAGGAATTGCATCCAAAATGTCTATGCATACCCGAGCATTGGTAACTAATGACTGCCATCTTCCCTGACATCAAACCACATGACATAAATGAGTATGGAAACTTGTTTTCTTCAGTCATGCTTATATTTCTCAGTACAACATCACCAGAATAAAGAAGTTCCAGCATCATCTGCTTGGCCAGCGCAGATTGGTAATTTACTAGTCAATAGCACTTTCATCCAATCATCTGCTCTATATTGCTTCACCTTCACCCACAATCACCTTATTTATTTTTTGGTTAGTTTTGGTTTTCATTTGGCTTTTCTGTATGTACGGTAAATATAATTTCATGCTGTCAATTTCTTAACGTTTCTGCCGATTTGTTTTCATTTTTAGCGCATTTTTTACTTTCAAGGAGTATCGTTTAGGGTTTTCTATCCTGATTTGTTTTTCTTACATCTGACTGTGAGCAACTAACCTCTTTTGGCATACTTTTTGTAGTAATTCCTTCGTTGAAGCGTTTTATCATTTTTTCTATTGTTTCAATTGCGAAGCATCTTGTTGGAGCCATGGCTTCCTCCAATTAGCCAACAGCTTATTAAAGGGGTGACCACTGCCTGATTAACATTGGTAAACTCTTGAACTAAAGATCGGGGTGGTCAAATGATTTACCCAAGTGTCCGCTTTCCCAGCTGCATCCTCTTCTGCTGGTGCTGAAAATGTTCAGCGCATCTTGAGTGCAATAGACACATCATCTATTGGTGTCTACTGCTTACATATTGGATTTGTAAAGTAGCCGAGAGCGGTAGTCGTGACCAAGCTGCTGTCCGTTATGCTCAGGCACTTTACAGGAAAACTGTTTCCCAGTCCGAGTGTGCAGTCAGGTGTGAGGTGCATCACACTCACTTGTGGGCCGCAGGCCTCCGCTGTCTCCAGGCCCCATCTTCAGAAGCCACTGCAAATAACTCAGGGGACACAAAGTTCATTGTAACAAGAAAACATTTACTGGACAGTTCAAGTTCATCAAATTGTAACATGTGGGATAGGGTACAACACGTCTTGTTCCTTATGTCCTTAGCACAACATCTTCAGCCCTACCACTGGTTCCTCCTGGACTATATTTATACCAGCCCCAGGTTTTTCCTGTCCAATTCCACTGCGCACAAGGGATCCACTACCTTTCCTTCACACGGTTCCGCATCCATCTTTCACTACGTGCCAGAGGACATGACGCACCTTTTAGATCTCTTTCTGGACCCTGAGCTCCTGAAGTTGTGGGAATGTCCGCACAGGATTCTAGTACATCCTCCCACTGCCTTCAATGATAGGTACATGCTGGCCCTAGCAGCCCACTGCACTTGAACGTGACTTTGTGATGCACTTACCTATCTGACTACTATCAGAAAATGAGTGCCTTTTCTAACCTTACTAACCTCCTCCCTCCGTGGGCTAGTCCTTAACATTAACTGTATCAAATCCTATACTTTTCACTATCAACACATATTATACAGCTGCCACATCACGTACTATATTAACAGTCTAGTTACAATATACACTATACATACAGTACAGACCAAAAGTTTGGACACACCTTCTCATTCAATGATTTTTCTGTATTTTCATGACTGAAATTGTGGAATCACACTGAAGGCATCAAAACTATGAATTAACACAAGTGGAATTATACATTACACTTTACAAAAAAGTGTGAAACAACTGAAAATATGTCTTATATTCTAGGTTCTTCAAAGTAGCCATCTTTTGCTTTGATTACTGCTTTGCACGCAGAAAAGGTGAATGGATGGACTCTACATGCCTGGTTCCCACCATGAAGCATGGAGGAGGATGTGTGATGGTGTGGGGGTGCTTTGCTGGTGACACTGTTGGGGATTTATTCAAAATTGAAGGCATACTGAACCAGCATGGCTACCACAGCATCTTGCAGCGGCATGCTATTCCATCCGGTTTGCGTTTAGTTGGACCATCATTTATTTTTCAACAGGACAATTATTATTATATTATTATACATTTATAGCGCCATTATTCCATGGCCTTTACATATGAAAAGGGAAAAATATAGACGTACAATAACATGTGCTAGACAAGGGACACACAAGTACAGAAGGAGGAGGACCCTGCCGAGAGGCTCACAGTCTACAGGACAATGACCGCAAACACACCTCCAGCTGTTGTAAGGCTATTTGACCAAGAAGGAGAGTGATGGGGTGCTACGCCAGATGACCTGGCCTCCACAGTCACCAGACCTGAACCCGATCGAGATGGTTTGGGGTGAGCTGAACGCTCACCGCTTCAATTTTGAATAAATCCCCAACAGTGTCACAGCAAAGCACCCCACACCATCAACCACCTCCTCCATGCTTCACGGTGGGAACACAGCATGTAGAGTCCATCCGTTCACCTTTTCTGGTGCAAAGTAGTAATAAAGCAAAAGGGGACTACTTTGAAGAACCTAGAATATAACACATATTTTCAGTTGTTTCACACTTTTTTTTGTAAAGTGTAATGTATATTCCACATGTGTTAATTCATAGTTTTGATGCCTTCAGTGTGATTCTACAATTTTCATAGTCATGAAAATACAGAAAAATCTTTGAAAGAGAAGGTGTGTCCAAACTTTTGGTCTGTACTGTACATATTACACTTTATACATTGCACATGACCTTATATATATATTTATAAAAGATGCATAACATTGTTCACATTACACAATATTGATGAGATTGGTGTCTTCAGGAGTAGGAACACTGCAGGGCAAAACACCACGCTAACAGATTCACCATACAGATCACAACACTCACCTTATAATGCTGCTTGGATCACCCGCCAGCTTAACTCATGCTTTGTCCATTAAATAAAGGCACACAAAGCCTGGTCTACAATAATACATTATTAGAGAAACTGTCTACAAACTGAGAAAACAGGATAAATTGATGTCTCCATAAGTGTGAGCATACAAGAGGTGAGAAGTAACGTTATCAAAAGATAGCCAAGGACCACATGAATGTTCCACAATGCTTCGAGAGAGAAGTACACTGCCACCTGATGCTCTAATGCTGAGTCTGGTGTCAGTCAGTGCAAGGGGCATGGTTACAACCACCGTTCACAATGTACTGAGCGGTGACTGAAGACATGCCGGCCAACCCCTATGACTGAAGCCGAAAGCTGCCAGGAGGGATACAGTTCATTTCCTCCAGGCAGCGGGGCTCTCGGTGAGGGCATCTTGCAGGTTTAGAAAGCTATTAACCTGCAGATTATCCCCCAAATCGGCAGGTTAACAGCGCTTTTTTAAATGATAGGTTCCCTTTAAGTAGAATAAGGCCCATTAATAACCACGTTAAAATGGCCTATCGGCAGTCATTACACCTTTAATAAAAATTTTAAATAAAAAGAGCAATTAGGAAAATTTAAAAAAATGATCCGCTTATTTTATATTTAAAGGGTTTCAAGCCACTTTAATGACTAATTGTTCTGTAAACGACAAATACTTTGCTATTTTACAGTAAGTCAAAACGCACGTTATCAAATCCATGATCTGGAAAAAAAAAATGAATTCATAAAAATAGGAAAGGTTTGCAGAAAAATATGTAAACGGGTGCCAGAAATGTAAATTTTTTTATAATATTAAAATAAAAGATGTTTCTCATGAATGAAAATTTGCTTACCAGCAAGTCCACTTAAGTATGTAAAACAGATGCATGAAGGAAAGTAAAAGGAGCGAGTGTACGGCATTTTAAATATGATGTAGATATTGTAGACCTGATTAATCAATTCCACAGTGGTCAGCTGCCACATTTGTGTTGTGAAAAGACCCCCACTCCTTCTACCCTATGAACTGTTCATTAAAATAAGACCGGAGCGGAATCTTTTTAGAATACAGGCATTTGACTTTAAAATAGCAATAAAAATCTCCACTTTTTTTTTTTGATGAATAGCATTCTCTATGTGTCACTTGAATCCCAGTTATACCAAATACTCATTAATCAAGGTTAAAATAGCAAGCAGATTTTTTCTTTTTTTTGTTCTGGGAAAATAATCTCAATATATCATAAATGTAATTTTGTTCTAATGTACAATTGCATCACTAACATTAAAAATTAAGCTGCCATCACTACATATTTTTGTCAACTACTGCATTTTTCTAGGTTTATGCATAATGAACATAATTGTAGGGAAACCGAAAATGAGGAATCAGGGACATTGAAAAGATCGTGATTGCTTGGAATAAATTTGCCGGGAAAAGCACCTGAAATTACACACACTGATATATGTAAGATTGTAAGGTAGGACCGTAAAGCAGGAGCTCTATAAAAGGAGCCATTTACCGCTATTTAGTGTTTCCCTCCAGCGGAGAAGACAAAATGCTCGGCTTCAAGAAAACTCATATATTGGGATTCTTTATGCACATTTCGTCTTCTATAGTTTTCCTTGGAGGAAAACCACAGCAGAAAGACTGTACACACTAGTATACGTGATGTTTAAAAATTTAGTGAAGATCACATGGTTTTAGGATTATATATGTGTTTTCCTATCTTTATAAGATAAATCTCATAATCTTATACCTAATATTTATCTATCTACCCCCTCTCCGCTTCCAGAAATTCAGGTATCCCGCATCTCATCATCTTTGTCTCCGCTTCCTCTCCGGAGGGATTGTGTCTCACATGTTGGGCATCAGATCATGTCAATCAGCACCAGCACAGCAGAGCACAGCAGTGTCTCAGTAGTAAATATGTATTATCAGTGAAGATCAACTTACCTCACATGTACTACGCAGGCAGCTATGAACAAAGGCAGGGTGTGTGAAAAAGTGAAGGAGTTAGGGATATTGTAGACCTTTCCATCAGTAATCTTGTCTACATCCAGCCCTCGAGCTCCAGAATGGTGGGTCATGTGAGTATTCTGAGACATAATGTAGGCACTTTTCTACATTTTCGTAAGCTCAGTCTAGCCCCTTAGAAGCATTTTAAGACCACATTCAAATGGCCATATTTCACGGTAGGGGCCTTGATTCATGGACTCATCAGAAGTCTGAGCTTACAAACTCAGACATATATGAGAGTATAATTTCAGATCAGGAGACCCAAGATCTGGTCCCACTGTGGTCTGCATACGGCCATCTGAACCTGGTCCAAGCCACAGCCTGTCTTATACTTTTTGGCATTCATAAGATGTTTTCCTCTATTGACTTCAATAGAGGAAAACCTGCAATCATTGTACTGGCAGTGATTAAGACAGTTCAAGGCAGGTGCCAGTGATGAGCTAGTCGGGAGCCAATACTGAAGAGGAGTTGAGCAGACCGGGGGAAAAGATTCAGCATATATTTTATTGATAAAAATTTCTGCCTATTGTGGACCCAGGAGTCAAGTAGGAAGGGTCATCAATGACTGACAGCCTTTCTTAAATATGTCTGCATGTAGAGATAAGTCAGTCTATAAACAGATCTGTTTACTGGACGCCTAAGCCAAGAATAAGCAAGATTTAAAATAAGAAATTAATAAGTGATACAAAATCTTTCCCCACAAAACAGTATATCAATTTGTAAACCTCTGCCTGCTCTATAACATGTGATTAGGCTTCATGTTGAATTTGGCAGGTTCCTTTTAAGATCTTACTCCCAATCATTTGGAAAAAATAAGCAGATCACACATAAAAACCACATGAAACACACGGTTTTTATGTCCGACCACCAAGCCTGCTAGCTTGATCTAGAGCCCAATCCTAGTCTCTCCCTCCACCTTTCATACAAATATAACTCCATCCTATTTATTATAACAGAAAATTACTCAACAAAACCTGACATTTCACTGAAAAGTCACAAAGTGCATTAAGAAAAAGTCCACACACCATTAATTAAAGGTTAAATTTGTTTGTTTTAATTACTAGGAAGGTGTAAGTGTATACAAGTATACAATAGACTACACATTCAGTTGTATAGAGCATACAGCAGACTGCTCCTGGCCGCGATATGTGTTGAAAGAATAAAGACCTAGGCCTCCAATACAGTAAGACTAGCATTTTGTATGCCATTCTTAATGAGGGGTGTACAGGCATAAGATGTCCCAAATTAATTAAATGTGCATCCCCAGAAAGTTACTCAGTTTGGGACTGGAGTAACATTTCTGACATAAGAAACGCCACCATTTTCCATGAATTTGACAGCCAGGTGCAGCCACGCAAAACCCCGGCTCCTACCCAACTTCATCCATTTTATCAGAAACTGCTTGAGACTGGTGTGAAAATGCCAAAAATGCCAACAACACAGCATTTAATCGTAATTAAGCGAGACGTCTATTTTCAGTAGCCAAGAGACATAGGCCATTGTGACAAAGTAGACTATTGAATGTATGTGTTTTTGTTCGGTGGGTCAAGAAACATATACTGTTGTCACATGAGTCTGAATGTTGACTCTTGAAATTGAGGTTTGTGAATTGTTGAATGACTTCTGTTTACCGCTTATATAAGCTCCTACAGGTTATTGTCTGCTATCTTTGGAGGAGAGGGACGCAGGATCATTGAACATGTTTGAATCATTGAATGTTTGTTAATATGTTGATTACCCATTGCACCAGGCCATGCAGTTTGACCTGCAAACAGTGTAGAACAAATTGCAGATTGATTAGATACTCAATTAGGTAATTTCATCCTCCCCGATATGTGGGTGATGACATGAACTACCGATGTGGGTATAAAGTGATTTATATGCTTCTGCAAAGGATAGACTCTACAGAACAACAACCAAGACATCATCGCTCTATCAAGAGGAATGAAGGGAGAGTCTGTACAGAAGAACAGCCAAAACACCATCAAGAAGAACACAGATTTGACATTCTACAGGATGCCAGCTTAAGGACCACGGCCCTAGCTGGAAAAATATAGATCTGCTCCATTGACCATCAATGAACCCATGGAGACATTTCGGGAAGCCAGGTTGGGTCCCTCCAGTCACCTAGCCCCATGGATACTTTTGGGGAAGCCAGGAAGGGACATTCCAATCACCTGGCCAGATGGAGATGTTCAGAGAAGCCAGGCTGGGACCCTCTGATCACCTGACCCAATGGAGACATTTAGAGAAGCCAGGTTGGGACACTCCAGTCACCTGGCCACAGGCCTCAATGAACTGTCAAGCATCCTCAGCTTGTCATTACCTCTATTTGTGGGTGACCACCAAAATCGGGGTGCCACTAGTGGGGGTAATCGGCCCTGGAAGCCCTGAAGTTGTGGCTGCTCTAATCCCAGTGAGTCAGCGAAAGGGTAAGACGCTCTAATTTGCACCATCTTGGGTATTTTGCAGGTACTGTTCCATAAGTTATTGTCTGTTGGTGGTTCAATAAAGTATTGCCACACTGTTTACCTGCTACTTGTGTTGTCTGAGTAGTATTATGCCCATGGAAAGGAGAGTTGACGTTCAGTGGGAGGAGCCCTAGTCCATGCGATCTCGGGCCAGTGGCGAGAGCACCCACTGACCCCCATGTCTCCACATCTACGCTGTGGAAATATTTTTCAACTATGTAAAATGTTTTACATTGAAACACTTTGATATATCGGCCACTCTGGACCCTAAATTCATCAAGACTGGCGTTTTGTACGCCATTCATGATGACCTGTGCACAGGAGTAAAATGTGCCAAATTCATTAATAGCCACCAATATGTCATAAATAATGACAAATTTGTCATCAGTTGCACTTGGATATGCCCCCTCCATGTGAAACCCCTACAACTTTTCAAAAAGTGGTGGAGATGGCATAAAAACACGTAAAAATGCCATGAGTTGCAATATTTCAAGCACACCATTATATTAGTGTAAACTGGTAATGAATTTTACCTCTAGGGTGCTCACATACTGGCGACCCATGGCTAATCGGCTACATAAAAGCTGATCGTCAGTCATTTAATGGTCTGGTTAGACAGGCTGATTGCACTTCCCATGCACACAGAATGATCATTTTGTGTGCATAGAATATCATTGTTCTTGGCAGCACATCTTGTTTACACAGAACGATGTGCTGCCGAAAACATTGATTTTTAAAGAATCTTAAGAATTGTTTTACCTAACAAACTAGTGTTTTTCTTGTACATCATGTGATTGGCAGCCAGTTTAGACATTATGGAGAAACAGGTCCTAGGAATGCTCATTCCCAATAATCGTCAAGTGTTATTCCACCCTTACTGAGGATGAAATACCTATAGTATCTTTCTATATGTTTTCATACACAGCTTTTAACAGTTACCTACAGCTGGCAGTAGCGAGACAATATTCTTCACTCCAGAAATGAGCGAAATTGCTGAATTGTCAAAGATATCAACAGGGGTTTATCAATTTCCTTTTCCAAATTAGAAATAATGGAGCCACAATAATATTTTGATGTCATAATCAGAAGTTTTTATTGATACACCATTCCTTTAAGTAAACAGTAATATAAAAGATTATAGAAAAAAAGGTTACAAGTAGTAAATATTAGCCATCTATAACATCAGGTTTACCAATTGGGACGAGAATCTCCCATCTGAAGCAAGGTGATAAGTTGATGTGATTGTTTTTCTACAGCTGGAAGCTTTTAATCCAGAACTCTCCCAGACTGTAATAAAAAGTATTCCAGCATGTGAATGCTATGCTCCACTGTCATTTTCACTGCTGATATTTAAAAAGGAACCTGATCTGAATAATTAGAAGACATTTACAGTAGAAACGTAGGAGTGCAGACAAGTTACATTTTCCACAGGCGGGATGCAGGCGCTTTCCATTCTTCACCCATCAACACACTGAAGTTAAACGGCCTGAAATACTCCAACCGGTGACTATAAAATAAGGAGAAAACGGAGCACATTTTGGTAAATGTATATGTGATCTGTCTTGTTCCATTCAGCTATTATTTGCTTTACATTGTACATGCGGCTGCTCGGAGAATGTGACACATGAGATCCATTTCATATCACAAATTACCAATTTCACTCACTTTCTACATTACTTTATTTTACCAGAAATTCTTATTTATCAGTATTTTAGCAATGTTTTCTTTATGTACGGCGGTGAGCTATCAGCAGAAGATGGGATGTTAAGTGCGGGATGAAGAGGAACTCAAATGTAACCAACATTATTCATGATCTAGCTTCCTCTATGAATATTTTTAGGCATACCAGGGGACAATTTATAGAAAAAAACAAAAAAAAACACATAATGACCTAAGATGGATGAGAAATATAAAGCTTTTCTTTTAGAAATGTTCTCC
>JARQOD010000001.1:205794287-205954329 GCA_033576555.1 Oophaga sylvatica | reverse complement strand
GGTTGTCCTCAAGAAATATCCCTATGAGAGTTGCATCTCCTAAGTTTAAGCCTAGGTTATTGGACCTTATAAGATCATGGAGATTCTTAATCCTGTTTCCTTTCGTTTACTTCTTCCAGGGACATTTAAGATCCATAACGTGTTCCACAAGTCCTTATTGAAGAGGTTTGTCGAGCCAGTGGTTCCTATGGCTGCGCCTCCTGACCCTGTTTTGGTTGAGGGCAATCTGGAGTATGTGGTTGAGAAGATATTGGATTCTCGTTTTTCTAGACGGAAACTCCAGTATTTGGTTAAGTGGAGAGGTTATGGTCAGGAGGACAATTCTTGGGTGTTTGCTTCGGACATCCATGCTAGGAGACTGATCCGTGCGTATCACAGAGCTCATCCTGACCGACCTGGTTGCCCAAATGAGGGTTCGGTGACCCCTCCTCAAGGGGGGGGTACTGTTGTGAATGTGTTAGAAATGAATTCTGAGCAGAGGTTCCCTCTGGTGGTTACAAACAGTGCTGAACCATTCAATGAAGATTGTGAAGATTGGCAATCAGGAGTTACAGACTGGTCTCATATAAGGGAGGTTCCCTCCCATCAGGGTTGCCGGTGATCAATTGTTCTTGTCTAAACTGTGGTTCCTGGTTCTCTTGGAAGTTTGCTGAGTCTTGCCTGCATCTTCTGCTATCAGATAAGATTTTTCTGTTTTTATTTTTGTGCTTGCTTTTTGCATTGTCCCCTGCACTTCTGTGGAGGTCAGCCAGGTCCCCTCCGGGGGCTTGTGCTCCTCTCAGTTTATCTGAGCCACTGTTATTTGTTCATTTGCCTTTTCCAGTTTTTTCAGTTGCTGCGGCTTAGTTTTGTGACACCAGAGAACTAATTTAGGTGGTAGAGGTCGTGTGATCTCAGGTGTTTTTGCAATTAGTAGTGTTGGTATTTTGTAGGTTTTTTGGGATTGCAGTAAGTGTCCTTCCTATCCTTTTCTGTCCAGGTAGATTGGGCCCCAACGTTTGCTCATACTATTTTCTGTCTGTGTCTGTATTTCCTCTTGTCTAACCGCCATTATATGTTTGGGGGCTTCCTATGTTCTTTGGGGATCTGCTCCGGGGCAGATAGCTTTCCTCTTTCTATCTTTAGGTGTAGTTAACCTCTCAGGCTGTGACGAGGCATCTAGGACTAACTTAGGAACGCTCCACGGCTGCCTTTAGTTGTGGTGGTTAGTCAGGGTACTGCAATCCAGTAGATTCCAACCTCTCTGGTGTATTGCCGTTTTTTTTGCCTGCTCAGTTACCAAATCATAACATCTGTCCTAGCCCACAAGGCTCTGTCCTGGCCCCAGAGTTGTTCAACATTTTTATAAATGATCTAGATAAGGGAACTGATGGTAACCTGATTAAATTTGCAGATGATGCAAAGCTAGGAGGGATAGCTAACACTTGAGAGAACACAGAAAGGATTCAGAAGAATCTAGAAAAGCTTGAACTATGGGCAGCAACTAATAAAATGGTATTTAACAGTGAAAAATTCAAGATTCTACATCTGGGCAAGAAAAACAAAAATGACATCTAAATAATGGGAGGAATTGAATTAAGCAACAGCATATGTGAAAAAGACTTAGGTATACTAGTAGATCACAGACTGCACATGAGTCAACAATGTGGTACAGCAGCAAAAAGAAAAAACACAGATCTAGGATGTATTAAGAGAAGCATAAAGTCTAGATCCCATGAAGGAATTATCCTCATCTTTTCCTCCTTGGTCAGGCCGCATCTGGAATACTGTGTCCAGTTCTTGGCACCACATTTAAAAAAAAAAAAAAAGACATTGAAAAACTGGAGCAAGTTCAGAGAAAAGCTACCAGAAACCAGAATGGTGAGCTAACTGCAAAGTATGTCCTATGAGGAACGGTTAAGGAACTTGGAATGTTTTTAAATATCTGAAGGGATATCACATTGTAGAGGGATTATCAATTTTATTCTCATATTCACATGGAAACATGAAAAGCAATGGAATGAAAGTGAAAGGGAGGAGATACAGATTAGATATTAGAAAAAACTTTTTCACATTGAGGGTGATCAACTAGTGGAACAGGCTGCCACAAGAGATAGTGAGTTCTCCTTCAACGGAAGTCTTCAAATAGAGGCTGGATAGACATCTGTTTGAGATGGTTTAGTGAATCCTGCATTGAGCAGGGGGTTGGACACGATGACCATGAAGGTCCCTTCCAATTCTAACATTGTATGATGAACGAACCGAACGATTGCTTGCTGGGTGCGGTGATTTTTAAGCAGGCTGAAAAACATTGCTATCGGATGAAACAGACATGATGACCTAAATTCATTAAAGGGGTTGGCCACTACTTCACATGTCACTTCCAAGTGACCTAACTGCAGTAGCCAAAGCAATTCACTAAATACCTTGCTGTGCCAAATCATGCTGTAACCTGAGCTGCTATTCTGGTCCCATGATCTCTGGCGGTGAATCTGCTGCTTCCAAAGATGTCACGTCAGATTCTCCCTAAGTCCGGGTCCTGGAAACTAATGTATGGGGGAAAGTGTGGTATGTTTGGGAGGTGGTCTTGTGTGGGTGGGCGTGGCTTGTCACCCCGGTGGGTGGTGCTGCATTCAGCAGAGCTCACTCAATTTCTGTAAATGCTTCCAGCTCTCCCTGCAGATTCTGCTCTCCCTTGCATGTATACAGCAGAGTGTATATACAGGTAAACATACTGCTATATACCTTGTGTAATGTATATATACCCTGCTGTAATCCCTTTATAATATGAATACATTCAGATCTAACCCCATCCCTTCATTCAAGCTATCATCCACGTCAATGAGGGAGTAATGTAGGGGATAATCTTTATTGTCAGGGCTGGTGTAATGGTGCCTTGTGCATTACTTCTATTCTATTAAGAACAGGAAATCATGCTGAGGCTGTGTGTGAAGCTGGGGGAGGAGTGGGTTTGGGCAGAGTTAAAGGTCTGTGCTCACTGCTGGCTTGCAGCTCTGCAGATGGGATTATGGGAAATGTACTCAGAATGGAGCAGAGGATTCTGATGGCTGTGATAACAGAGCTGGTGCTAGGGCACAGGTAGCAAAGCAAAAAGGCAAAAAAACAACAAGTAACTGGGCAGAAAAGTGTATGGGATTGTTCAGGGGGCATTAAACTTAAGAATTTGGCAAAACCTGTAACTAAGTCAAGATAGTGGACAATCTCTAAGGAGTTATCCGATTTTGTGAAATACCAGTTAAAATGATGCAAAGAGGACATGACATTTTAGCAGTAAAATTGTTCCTGTAATTTTGCAATAAGTGACAAAAAAAGTGCCTGAGGTCTTCAAATAAACCCTGTCAGACTCACCATGTGGTAGAAGAGGGAAAAGAACTGTTGCCATTTTTATTGCATGCTTGTTGGAATATTTCGGGGCTAGCATTACGTGTTGTGCCGCCCCTTTACTGCAATGCTATGCTTCTTACAACTTGATGAATGATTTTTAAGACTCGACCACCATACATAGTGATGTCAGGGTGCCAGTTTTATGAATGTGGTCAAAGGCGGCAATTTTAACAAATGTCACCCATTCTGCGGAATAACAAATCTTACCACCACTCGGGCCCCTTCTTTATCGTGCATTTTGCTCACAAGTACTGACCGTGCGGTACAAGCAGATTTTATTACAGCTCATTTTCAGCGCTGTGAAACTTCAGTAGCATCTTAACTGCTGCTGATTAAACACTGTTTAAAAGAGCTTAGACCGATTTATGTCCCCACAATCATTGCCATTAAATGAAAAAACAGCTCGTCAGGATAAGTAAGAACGTTAACCAGTTGTATTATCTTTTCAGAAGTCAGAAAATGGCACCGATGGGATCTGGAGGCCCAATTTCTGCAGTTTTCCTGCACTTTGAATGTCGAGAACCCGTCATCTTCACTACGTTTGCTTGTGTTTCTTAATCTCTATATGTATTTGAGCTGCATATGTGGCCATAGCTATGAAAATCAGTGGCACTATGCTAGGTCACGTCAACACGGAAACCAAGAGGAACAGCAGGGAGTGAAGGGGCGAGCATTAGAGCTGGTGTAAACTCATTCACACACTCCATCAGCCATGACAGTAGTCTGGTGCTGTAGGTCAGAGGAAGGGTTACGGCTTCTTACCTGACGGCATCTGCGGCTCTCCTTTAGATTTGTCAACCTGTCTTGTAGTGTATGATGCACATGCAATGTAGAGACAGGCCGACTAATCAAAAGATGAGCAGCGGATTCTGCCAGACAGGAGTCCGTACTCCTAGAGTCCAGCAGCCATAGACCACTGTCATGTGATGTGATATTAAGTAAGTCTGCACCAACTCTAATGCTCACTCTCTTACTCCTTGTTCAATCCAATCTGGTAACCAGCGCTTCATACGACGATTTTAAATGGAATCTGTACCCAAGTTTTGCTAAGCCATCTGAGAGCAGCATGAAGTAGGGGCAGAGATCCTGATTCCAGGGATGTATTACTTGCTGGATTGCTTTCAGAAGTTTGGATACATTTCCTGTTTTAATTGCTGCAGATCTACCAGTTCTCTGAATAACCCAGCCCACACCACTTATTGGCTGCTTTCTGTGTGCGCTGTGAATAGGCAGAAAGCTGCCAATCAGTGGTGGACGTGGGCTAATACAGAGTTCAGGATTATGGAGAACTACTTGGTGGCAGGTATTTCCAGCTGATAAAACTGGGGGTTTATCAAAATTAGAACTAGCAGCACAGTAATTGACACTTCACTGGAATTCGGATCTCTGTCTCTATATTATGCTGCTCTCAGATTAAGGAACAAAACCTAGGATAAATGCAAATAAGCAAACACCCTGCAGGAAGTGGATAAATAAGTATTAATAGTACATGTGAAGAACAGGGTACTTAGTGGACATTATGTTGATCAAAAGAGTAACAGCAGCGACAAGGTGAACCCAATCAGGATGTTCCCTAACTCTTGTAGTTCACCTCACTGCATGCCAGCAGGCCTCATAATAGACGGGGACAGAGCATCACCTAGACCTGACTGTTTCAGCAACATGGACATCTATAAAAAGATGCAGAGTCCAAAAAGGGGGAGTCACACCCCTATATGTACAAAATACAATCAAGAAATGGGCCGGCACACCTGTAGGTATAAGTGCAATATGTAGGTGCCCAATCACAGTGGTCAGGGTCTGCTAATGGCCACAGTGTGAATGTGCACCTACATACTGCACTTATACCTGTGCTGGCCCATTTCTTCTGTTTTGCTCTCACACTAAGTGTCAAAAACTTGGTGACAAATTCCCTTTAATGATAATAATAAATGCAGCCAAATTGTAATAATATTAAAACTGCTATACATAAATCCATATACTGTGACGCCTCTCTCTTTCACAACACTATTAGTCCAGTCTGAATACACCTAACAGTTAATATTTTTTAGAATCTGAATAAATGGATTTTTAGGAAAAACATACTTACGGGCCAAGTTCAACTTCCAAATATCGCTCCTTTTCAGAATTAAGGAAAAAAGCTTCAACAACTGTAAAAAATGGAAAGCACAATATTTTATGGTGGTATAACATTAGAAAATGGCCAAGCCTTGTTCACTGTCACCCGCTGGACTGAAATATGCCACTTCTGAGCAGTCCTATCGCTGACCACTTGTCTAAGCCACGGACCCTCCACCGGGAACAGGTGACAACTAAATACAAAAATGGAACTGGAAGCTCCTGTGACCCCTGTGGCTCCTCCGACGCCAGGACCCGATCTCTGCATATTGCTATAAGGAAATTATAATGGTAAAGAAACTTAACAGTAAGCGGAGCAATTTATATAGCCACAATTTCTAATTAGATTTATGTTTTTCTACACTTTACAAAATGAACGAGCTGTTATGTCTTTCGCCTTTTATTAGCAAACACGTCACTCTCTTTTATATCACATTGCACAAGTTGATTCTTAATAAGTTAATACACAGTAATGTAAAATACATCGTGATGTTACATACGTCTGATGCATAGGGGCTCTAATTAATTTGTAGGAATGGAAATGTGTTGTGTTCGTTACTGCTGGTGTGATCAGGGCGCTTTCACTATTCTAGGGTGTTTCTGCTAAACGCTGAGATTTAGAGGATTTATTAAACAGCCCCGTTAGATCTTACTAGGCGGCAGCCTCTGGTGTAAGAGAAGCGCTAAAGTCTACTGCTAATAATCGCTGCGGTGATAACAGAGTATAGGCGCTCTGCTGAGGCCCAAGAGCACAAGGTTTTCTTGGATGAGCTAATGTTATCTAGAACCAAATTCTAATCTATATTGTAACCTACAGTGTTTATATTGCACAAAGTTTTCAGACTAAGTGCTCATACTCACATGCGAGAAACTCGGGTGAATCTCACCCCTCAATTCCCGGCACTGCCGCCGGCACTCGGATCGGAGCATTCAGCAGCAGAGAAATACATGCAGCTGAACGCTCCGATCCGAGTGCCGGCGGCAGTGCAGGGTATTGCAGTGCGAGACTCGCCCGAGTTTCTCGCATGCGAGTATGAGCCCTAAAAAAAGACTCAGTTGCCACCTATTCACACGTGGCAGACATGCTGCAGAAAAGCCCATTACTGTCCCATTTACCTGACTGGGCTTGCATGAATCCATGTGCTTCCCAGCAAAAAAAGGAGGACCTGTCTGCAGTTCAAAAGTTGCCAGTCTTTGCTCTTAATTTATTCCCACTGCTTCCTTGTCTATTACAATTTTTTTTACGTCCACCATTACTCCAGGTTAACAATTCAGAGCAGTCCAAAGACATGTCCCCAGAGAATCCTCTGAGCCACACTCCATTGGTAAGGGCCATAAAAATTGGCACTAAATAAAATGGCCTATATCTCTGGGACTGTATCACGATTTAGAAGAAAAAAAAAAAAAAAACAGAATAGTCAGGAAGACCTGGTGACAAGTTCTAAGGAAACTATATATTTCTGCAATAAATTTGTCGTGTTTATTTAACCAAATATTAATGAAGGTTGTTCAACAAGGCACTACACAAACTGCACCTACTTCTTAGAGAGGATGTCCACTAGCCTAACTCAATTATTGTTTTTACCATAAAAGTTCAAGCATTATGGCCCTAAATAACCCCATATACCTTTTCCACAGTTACACACAGCCATCAGTTCCTTCAGAATCCTCTGCTCCCTTCTTACTACATTGGGCTGCAAGCCAGCAGTGAGCACAGACCTGTAACTGTCTACACCCCTCCTACTGCTCCCCCAGATTAATATATAGACTTAGCATAGAGTCCTGTATAGGACACTGCTGCAGGCTAGTCACTGACACAGGGAGTAGTAGAAGCAACACCATACACCAGACCTGGCAATAAAGGTTACGCCACACTCCCTCTCACTAATCATGCTCTACTGTAAAAGCATAGATGGGAGGAAAGTGAGATGCTAAAAGCTATTTATGTTCTAAAGAGTAGACCGTAGAGTTTATAAACAGGATGTAGGGTATTGTGTACTATATATATATATATATATATATATATATATATATATATACACATACATATATACACACACAAACAAATACACACTCTGCTGTATACAGACACAAAAAAAGACAGAGTTTGCAGCAGAATGAACCGGAGCAGTGTGAGCTCTGCTGAATGGAGACTCACCCACCCACACATCAAGCCATGCCCACCCAGCAGTTTCCAATGCTAGGAACTGTGACATCACAGGAAGTCAAAGGAGTCTCAGCCAGAGACCATATGACCAGCTGAGGTTACGGAATAATTTGGAAAGCAGTGTATTAACAAAAAAGCTAATCTATGGCACTTCGTTCACATGAAAGGGACTTGTAAAGTAGTGGCCAATTCCTTTAACTTCGAGTGCTTTTTGCCTCTGGATAGAAACATACATGCACCCATTCACTAACCGAAAACAGACCCCTTGGAAATGAATGAAAAAAATTGAAACACTAACTAAATGAGAAAGTCATAGAACTTTTTAATCTAAAAAGGGGGTTATACAATTTTTAGACACTTGATGTGTAAAAGAATAAGCAGAGTGCCACAATTAAAAAGGGGCGGACGTGGCAGCTAAAGTAGCAGCAAGGCAGCCTAGGGAGTAGGGGACGGTGGCGGGGAGTCACGGTGTTCCAGCCACACTGAGCCTAGATGTCCTGAAATCCCTCCAGCACCAGACTTACCCCTCAGAGAAGGAACACTGGGGGAAAATGGGAGCCGAGCTGAACTCAAATGGAGTATGGGAGAATAAGAGCTGCCCCACCGGAGGTTGTGGGTATCTCAGCTTTATCGGTCGTCTTAGAACACAGATCCTGCTAAATACAACAGTGGAGCAGGGAACCAGGGGATCGATCAGTCTGCGCACACACTGGAGATCCTGCCAGGACTCTCTGCTGATTGGAGTCCAATGTGAGAAACATGCCATACACATGGTGTTTGCTGTCATGTGGCATCCTCACATCACTTACAGGTCCGGGCAGGACATTGAGTCTCTGCATGGACTGAACAGTGGAGGAAAGCTCCAATGGCTAGGCAGCGGAGAAGAGGAACAGGACACATGCAAGGTGTGTGTATGCACTGATGTGGCAGAAGCCATCTTACTGTATAAGAGGCACTGTGGGAGCTAGAAAAATGGGCTGCACTAGGAGTAATATTTTTGTGTTACCACATGTAAAGGAGATTGAGGGTGAGGTTAGGGTAAAAATTGCCACGCTGCAGTATGTGTCCCTCTTAGGCCTCTTTCACACATCCGTTTTTTGCCGTCAGGTACAATCTGTCCAAAACCGGAAAGGACGGATCCGGCGCTGATTCTGAAAAAACTGATGCTACGGATCAGGTTTGCCGGATCCGTCCTGAACTTTTCAACCCGGAGAATGCAGGTACGCATGTCCGAACCAAGGAGAGAGAGAGACCTTGGTTTCCAGAATCCGGATCAGTCTTTTGCCGGATTGCACAAGATTGATCCGGCACCATAGACTTGTATTGTTTGCGCCCGCCTGATGCGCCGCTTCCGGCGCTATCAGGCGGGTGCGGCAGAAAAAAAAACGTTGTAGTTACAGTTTTGTCCTGCCGCCGGAATGTACATTTCTGCCGGATCCGGAAAAAAACGGACGCAACGCAAGGACATCCGGCGCAATCCGGCGCTAATGATAGTCAATAACAAAATAAAAACGCATCCGGTGGTTTAAAAAACCGGATCCGTTTTTTGCAAAAAGCGCCGGATCGCGCCTGACGGCAAAAAATGGATGTGTGAAAGAGGCCTTACTTATGTTTCATAGATGGAAGGTATGTACAAGCCTATGAGGCTGTTGCGTTTGGGATACCCACAGTCCATGCAGTGGTGTTGAGTTGGAGTAATGGAGTCGATATAAAATACAGAATAATAAAATGTATAAGTTGGGTACAGTGGTACGATGTGCTGAATATTTTTTCATAACATTTTGAGAAATTCAGCCATGCCAGATATCGTGGTCTAAAATCGGGATTTAAAGACAGACCGAGTTTTCAATCCCAAAATTACCCATCTCATATGAGCCTATGAGGCTGTTGGGTGGATTCAATCAGCGCAGACTGACTGTCCAAAGTACAAGAGCTCTATGCACTCTTGGAGTAGCCAAACATTTAACTTCACCTTCCTATCTGCTTGCTTTCACACTATTTCCACCCAATCCACTTCTTTGATTGACAGCTTTGGCTTCAAGAAGCCAGAGAAGGGTGGAGAGAGATGGAAGACAAGCAGGTGTGAAAATATATTTATATGATGCATTGCACATATAACTGATTTCATCAGTTATTCTGTGCTGATAGAGTCCATTTAATTCAGCCTTAAGGCACGCTCAAAGTAGCTTATTTTCAGTCCTTGTACTGTCAAATGTCAGCCTACACGCTGTGAAGATTACAGCATGCTGTAGTTAGGTCCGATTTTGAACACAGAGTCAATTTCTAATTTTGCGAAAGTGACGGGCCCAACTTTTACAACGGCCATGAAAATGTAGCATGAGAAAGAGTAGTAGATCCACTAGCCCTCTGACCCACATTAAACTTGGAATATGGTTGCAATATGGCTACTGATTTATTTGCAGATTGTGGCTCGCGACCATCTCTCAGAGTAGAATGTAGCTCTCGAGGTGAGAAAGGTTGGGGACCACTGCATTACACTATGAAGTCACTATGCCAATGCAATGGTTTTACACTAAGGAATGGGTTAAACCCTTAGACTAAGTCTCTAAGAAATTGTAAAAAAAAAAAAAAAAAATCTGGTAGCAAACAACAAACATGTTTTTCCTGGAAAAGAGAAATTGATTAATAATTTCAGCCTCATAAAAATTGCAAATGACAAAAGGAAGCTCAAATCCGCTGATCAACAAAAGTGGCAAAGGAATTTCTATCTATGAAGAATGAATCTGAACCTAATGTCATAAAAATTAAATAAAAATCTTTAAATAGTGTATCATGTGCTTATTTATTCAGAAGTGTCATGTTTATTGTATGAGGTTTATTCATCACACAAGGCGCATATTAACGAGCGTATGACCCAGAATAAGATATACATTGAACTCATCCATCCATGCATATATGAAAACCCAGCTCTACGGAGATTTCCATTCTAACCCAAACTGGACAAGACTGGGGTGAGTGATGAGACTCGCGGTGTAACCGCCCTGGAAGAGGTCAGTTAGGAGAGCAAGTTAGCAGCGTTTTTGTATTGCTTCAATCATTCAGCACTTTTCCAAATCCCAAATTACATACCGTATTTTCCGGCGTATAAGACGACTGGGCGTATAAGACGACCCCCGACTTTTCCAGTTAAAATATAGAGTTTGGGATATACTCACCGTATAAGACTACCCCTCTTCCAACACACATTCGGAAAAAATAAAAAACATCAGATTTGATTTCAATACGGTAATTTTAATTCAAATGCTTATGGCATGCAGGTACTCAGGTACTTAGCAGGAAAAATGTCACTAAAGGGCCCGTCTCACATAGCGATATCGCTACGAGATCGCTGCTGAGTCACTAGTTTGTGACGCAGCAGCGAGCTCACCAGCGATATCGCTGTGTGTGATATTCAGCGACGATCAGCCCCCCTGCTGGGTATCGCTGATCGTCGCTGAAATGTCAGGACATTTTTTTGATCGCTGGTCTCCCTGCTGACAGGCATGCATCAATGCGTGTGACAGGCGGGAGACCAGCGATCCGCTGGTAACCAAGGTACACAGCGGGTTTCCAGGCGCGGGGGCTGTGCCTAGAAACCCGCTGTGTACCTTGGATACCAGCGCCCTGATGCAGGGAGCTGGTATCCAAGGTACACAACGGGTTTCCAGGCACCGCGCAGTGCTTGGAAACCCGACGTGTACCTTGGTTACCAGCTCCCTGCATCAGGGCGCTGGTATCCAAGGTACACTGCGGGTAACTAAGCGATGTTACCCGCAGTGTCGCTTGTACTGATCGCTGCCTGAGCTGCCTGTTTGGCAGCTCAGCAGCGATCATGTAGCGATACACCAGCGATCCTGACAAGTGCATATCGTTGTCGGGATCGCTGGTGTATCGTTATGTGAGACCCAGCCTTTATAAACATAAGGCTTTTTATCATCAAACATGTATAATAAAACAGTGCAAGTGGATTAAACTTTTCCTAATTCACTCTAAAGCTGAAAGGATAAAACAATAAACCCAAGGGAGCTGCCATGCTGTTTGTTTTCTAAGCTGTCAACTAAACTGGAACTGATAATGATAGGAGGAAGATAACAAACAATAGAGAGAGAGCAAGTGCGGGCAAGTCCCTGGCGAGCTGGCAACGGCCATCATAACTGCAAGTTACGGTATTTTTACAGGTTTTGCTGGCATGACAGTTTCCATTTAAAAGCCTTCAAAATCCTCCTGTTCGTCATCTGATATCATAAGTACATCAATGACATCTTGTGATACATCTGTAAGGCAGTCATCGTATGGATCGAATTCCGTATCAGATGGTTTGGGCTCATCTTCGGCTTCCTCTTCATCTTGCCACAAGTAGTCGTCCTCCATACCATCTAATGAATTTGATATGCCACACTTCTTGAAAGACTTGATTACTGTTTCTGCATCAATATCATTCCAGGCTTCTATGACAAACTTGCACAAAACATCCAACTGTGGAGCACACGTTCCCTCCTTTTGTGAATGACTTTTCGCCGCTAACCATCCATTCATTCCACAGTTTTCGAATGCGATCTTTAAATGGCTTGTTTAGGCACACATCAAGTGGCTGTACCAACGATGTCAATCCAGCAGGAATAACTGCCGCGTGTGTGTTTAGTCTTGCAAGCCTTTGCTCGGTGCTGGGTGTTAAATGAGCCCTGAACATATCCCACACCAGTAGACTATGTTTTTGAATAAGTCCACCTGGTCGCCTGCTCCATACATTATCAAGCCATAGCTTTACCCCTTCCTCATCCATCCAGCCTTTTTCATTCACATGTACAAAACAACCAACAGGAAACTTGAGTTTTGGCAGTTTTTCTTTTAAAAATAATCATTGGTCTCAGTTTGGCGCCATCAGCTGTGCATCCTAACACCACTTTCACTGGACTTCTCATGCCCTGTTTTAATTAAAATTGTTTTTTCACCTTTTTGATGGACAGTTTTATTTCCAACCATATCAAAATTCATTGGAGTCTCATCCATATTTCCAATACTACTTAACGGATAGCCATGTTTTGTGCGCTGTTGTATTACGTATCGATGGAAACTATTTAGCTTGCTATCAAGATCTGCAGGTAATTTTTGGGCAATTTTCGTCTTTTGCCTCAGTACCATATTATGCCTTGCCATGAATCTAGTACACCAGGATACAGTGTCCTTAAATCTGTTGCTGTGATCTGGGTTAGATTTGGCCCACTGAAGTGCAAACAAAAGTATTTGATTTCGTGTCACTACATAACCGCTTTGGCGATGATCATTCACCATGTCTGCTACATGTTTTTCAAGTTCTGGCCAGTGTGGGGTGCCTCTTCTTAATGCACACTTACCCTTGGCATACTCTTTAATGCTTTTTCATTTGCTTTCCAGTCCCGAACCATCTTTTCTGTTACTCCATATTGTCTTGCAGCAGCACAGTTATTATGTTCCATGGCAAACTTAACAACTTTAAGTTTAAAACTGGCTTTATATTTCTTTCTTCTTGCTGGTGGAGCCAGGATGGGGTTTTGACTGCTGGACATTTGTATTGTACTGTACTGTATGTACTGGTGAACAGGTACAAATACTGATGATGTACTGATATTCAGTATACAACAACCAGCCAATGTACCTTACCAGTGATTGGCTGGTTGTTGTATAAATCCTGCCTGGATTGTTCAGCTCTCCCTGGCCTTGCCCAGCCCCCCCTGTCCCAGAAAACATCCCTTGTACCTATTACTGGTACCTCCAGAGAGCGCTCTGCCCAGAAAAACCTGTCTGGCCCGCCCCTGCATCGCTGACACTCTCCTCTCTCGCCACTGAGGACTGCACAGTGAAGCGGCGCAGGCGCGCATGTGCGAGATCTGAGTGGCAGAGAAGATACAAGGGCGGGCCAGACGGGTGAAAGGCATGTTTCCGGGGCACAGCGCCGCTCTCTCGCTGCTTCACATACCCGGGACGCCTGCAGCTCGCTTCAGCTCCTCGGTAAGGTGCCCCCTCACCTCTTGATCAGTACCGCTACCCCCACCATATGTGCCGACCGCCGTATAAGGCGACCGCCGCCGAGTGCTCCACAACCGCCGTACAAGACGAGTCCGGCGTATAAGACGACCCCCGACTTTTCTGAGGATTTTCTGGGGTTAAAAAGTCGTCTTATACGCCGGAAAATACGGTAGTAAATAAATGTCCTTTTTTCGGAAAAGATATATTCTAGTTTTGATTTCAGCTATATAACTAGTTCTGTGACTACTAGATCACAAGCAGTATTTCAGGCAAACTAATGGAGATGAGCAGTAAAGCATAGATGAGTTTTCAGAATAGACTGCCATGTCTACACTATTTCTGCCCATTATACAGTCATGGTGGAAAGTGCTGGCACCCTTGAAATTGTTCCAGAAAATGAAGTACTGTTCCCAGAAAATTATTGCATGTTTTGTTATACACTTAATTTCCTTTGTGTGTATTTTAACACAAAAAAAAACAGAAAAAAAAAGGCAAAATTGGACATAATTTCACACAATACTCCAGTGTGCAGTGTACGTAGAGTGACTGCAGACATTATCTCCAAGCCTGGACAACCCCTTCATATATTATATTTTTTTTGGTGAACTCAACTTACCACCAAGAGGCAACTGCATTATAGCAATAGCATTTTCCAATTCATTGTGTTGTAAGTAATATGTGGACATTTCATAGATCTATGTTTTGGAAGAATGAGAAAGGCTGATCACAACCAAGGCAGGTTTAGAAAATGTTCTAACAAAACACGGATTTTGGTAAGAACTTACCTGTAAAATCCTTTACAGCGAAGAAGGAAGGGAGACACAGTCATTACTAGTGGGTAGGCGGAGCCCACATAGGATAAACACACCTCAGATTAAAAAAGTGTTGACCGGCCCCTCCAGCTCTATAGGGCTCCTCCTACTCCAGCTCTCCAGTCGTACCCAAGCTTAAGGAAGAGCAAATATCACCAGCGTAGCAACATAACCCTTTCTGAAGGACTTCAGAGAAAAAAACAAGAAGACAGGTTATGCATATAGCCGAAACAACCACACAGTCCAGGTACTACTCACTGAACCTGACCACTGCGATGAGCTGGCAATGCTGGAACAGAGCCTTAGCGCGCCGACCTCAGCCCAGATAATCGCTATCAGAGAAGGGTCACGCCGCATCTGAAAACACAACAACACACTTCTGCCATGGGAGGGACGTGTGTCTCCCTTCCTTCTTCGCTGAAAAGGATTTTACAGGTAAGTTCTTACCAAAATCCGTGTTTCAGCTGCAGATGAAGGAAGGGAGACACAATCATTACTAGTCGGACGTCCCAAAGCAGTCCAAAAATAAGGGTGGGCAGAAAAGCAAAAAAGGCAGATACCCACAACCTAGATAAATGCGCAAATAGCGCTAACTACAAGTTCACAAGAACTTTTAAACTACAGCCGCCTGCAGGACCCTACGTCCTAAGGCCGCATCAGCGGAAGCACTGACGTCCACCTTATAAAATTTCGTAAATGTGTGGACGGAACGCCAGGTCGCCGCTCGGCAGAGCTGAGCTGCCGAGGCTCCTTGATGAAAAGCCCACGATGAACCCACAGCCCTTGTGGAGTGAGCTCGAATCTTAATCGGGCAAGGTTCGCCCTTAAGTCGGTAAGCCTCTAAAATGGCCGACCGAATCCAACGAGCTATAGAATCCTTGGAAGCTCGTTGCCCACGTCGACGACCTGCTGGAATCACAAACAGAGAATCAGACTTCCGAAAACTTTGAGTAATAGACAAATAGAACTTTAAAGCCCGCACCAAATCCAATGTGTGCAAGGCTCGTTCTTTCGCATTCCTTGGCTCCGGACAGAGCGAGGGCAACACAATATCCTGGTTAACATGAAACTGTGACATTACTTTAGGTAGAAAGTCACCCCGTGTGCGAAGCACTACGCGATCTGGGAGAAACTCCAGAAAAGGAGGCGAGCAAGAGAGAGCCGCCAACTCAGAAACCCTTCTCAAAGAAGTGACCGCCACTAAGAAGGCAACCTTCCAAGAAAGCAAAGAAAGGCTAACAGAATCCATAGGCTCAAAAGGCCCATGTTGAAGAGCCTCCAAGACAAGATTAAGCCGCCAGGGAGACACAGGCGCCTTCCGCGGCGGAAACTGACGGGTTACTCCGCGAAAAGGAACGTACGTCCCTACGCGAAGCGATAGCCTTCCGAAATAGCAAGGACAGAGCAGAAACTTGCCCCTTCAGAGTGCTAACTGCCAAACCCCTGTCCAGCCCGTACTGCAAAAAGGCCAACAAATTGGGAATGGAAAAACTCCTCGGGTTCCTAGAAGAACCCGAACACCACAAAAAGAAGGCTTCCCAAGTCTTATGATAAATTCTAGTGGTAGCCGGACCTCTGGCAGCTCGCAGAGTGGCAATGACTTCGGCTGAAAAACATTGACGGGTCAAGATTTCGGTCTCAAGAGCCACGCCGTCAAACGCAGAGACTTCAGGTCCGGGTGACGAACGGGCCCTTGGGTTAACAGGTCCGGAGAAGAGGGAGTGGAAGTGGAGGCGCTGCCAGAAGAGACACCAGTGTCGAGAACCATGTCCTCCTTGGCCAATCTGGGGCTATCAACATAGTCTGATCCGACGCAAAACCAGAGGAAGTAAGGATATCGGCGGAAACACATAAATTAGCTCGAAATGGTCCCAAGGAGCCACCAGAGCATCCACCGCCACAGCCTTCGAGTCCTTGTACCTGGACATGAATGTCGGTAACTTCGCATTGAACCTGGATGCCATCACATCCACTTGGGGAGTTCCCCAACGGGAGCACAGCAGCGCAAAAATTTCCGGATGAAGACTCCATTCTCCGGGATCCATCTTTTCGCGACTCAGGAAGTCCGCTGTGATATTCTGAACTCCTGGAATGTGAATCGCAGAGATGGCTGGCACCCTGGCCTCGGCCCATACCAGGATTCGAGACACTTCCATCATGAGCCTGAAGCTCCTCGTTCCACCTTGATGGTTGATATACGCGACCGCCGTCGCGTTGTCTGTCTGCACTCGGACTGGTAGACCGCTTAAAGGGACCGTCCAGTGTTGGAGGCAAAGAAAAATTGCCCTCAATTCCAGGATGTTGATCGGCAGGACAGACTCTTCCAACGCCCATACTCCCTGAATCCAGAGACCGTTCCAGACGCCCCCCCAGCCCGTCAGGCTGGCATCGGTGGTTATGATCGACCACCTTGGAGGAAGGAAGGACTTCCCCAGGGATAACGCTTCCGGACGTAACCACCATTCTAGCGACTCTCTCACCCTGTGGGAGATGATGACACTGCAATCCAGTGAAAACCGTGATCGATCCCAACGGTTCAAGATGAGCATTTGGAGAGCCCTGGAATGAAATTGGGCAAACGGAATTGCTTCAATTGACGCCACCATCAAACCCAGAAGGTGCATACACCTTCGAAGGGACATTGCTGTTGCAGACTTCATACCCTGCACATGGTGAAGAAGACTCGCTTGCTTGTCTGAGGGCAGAGACACCACTGCTCGTACCGTGTCGATCTGCATTCCCAAAAACAGGATTGACTGCGACGGTTCCAGGGACGACTTCTCCCAATTGATCAGCCACCCGAAGTCCTCCAGGAGCTGAAGGGATAAATCGCAAGCAGTCACCGCCTCCTCCTTTGAGGACGCCACAATCAAAAGGTCGTCCAGATAGGGAAGAATCGTAACCCCCTGTCTTCGCAGAATCGCCATGAGAGGAACCAGAATTTTTGTAAAAACTCTGGGTGCTGAGGCCAGACCGAATGGCAGGGCCACAAACTGGTAATGGTCCTGACCTATGGCAAAACGCAGGAAGTGTTGGTGGGCCCTTCCGATGGGGACATGCAAATAAGCGTCGCGAATGTCGATTGACACCAAAAAATCGTTCTGCGACAAGGCCGCCACAACTGAGCGAAGTGACTCCATGCGGAATTTTCGGGTGCGGACATGTCGATTCAATCTTTTGAGATCCAGAATGGGACGAAATTTGTCCTCCTTTTTGGGGACTACAAAGAGGTTGGAATAAAAACCTCTTCCTTGGTCCTCCGGTGGAACTGGTACCACCACACCTTTCTGTAGAAGGGAATCGACCTCCCGCAGTAGAGCGGCAATTAGCCCGGGCTCTGACGGAATGCGGGATTGGCAAAAACTGTCTGGGGGTCGAGAAAGAAACTCTATGAAGTAGCCTGCCGACACAACCCGCGTCACCCAGGTGTCCGACACGCGGGAAGCCCAAGTCGGCTTGAATTGGAGCAGGCGACCTCCCACTCGAGAGCCCTCGAGTGAGACCCTGGCGTCAGTCCGCCTTAGCGGGCTTTTTGTCTTGGCGGAAGCTCTGTTTCCACGGAGTGCGAGATTTCTGAGCGCTCTTTTTTTCCCGAAAAAGAGGGACGACCCGATCCCCAAGAGGGCTGACCAAACCGTCCCCTGGACCGAAAGGACCGCCGACTACCACCGGCACTATGCCTGCCAGACGCAGAGGGCACAGCTCTTCGTTGCGGTAAAGCCGTTTCTTTTGCCTTTGCTTTGGCAATCAGCTTAGTGAGGTCAGATCCAAATAGCTGACCAACTTTGTAAGCTAAAGACAGCAAACCTTGCTTGGAAACCGCGTCTCCGGTCCACTGTCTAAGCCACAGAGCTCTCCTGACTGTGATCGCCGAGGATTGTGCCCTGGACAGCATGGAGGCAGTATCCAAACCTGCGTCACTGCCATATCGAGCTGCATCCTCCAATGACTTGAAAAGCCCCTCTACCTTGGATAGTGGGGATCCATCTTGCCACGCCGTCCGTAGGCGGTCTAACCAGCTCAAGGAGGCTTTACAAGCACACATGGATCCTAGCACAGCTCTGAATCCATGACCCGCGGCCTCGTAGATGGATTTTGCCGCCCTCTCCGTTTTTCTGTCCAGCGGATCCTGCAGACTCGCCTTCCCTTTAACAGGAAGTAATGAGGATTTGCTAAGCTGGGATAAAGGGACATCCACTTCAGGAGAAGGAATCCAATTAGAACTCAACTCCGTAGTACACGGATACAGCGTCTCAAAAAACCGTGTCCCCTGAAAACGTTTATCTGGACACAGGCGTTCCTTCTCCACTGTCTCATTAAGGTCATCCAGAGATGGTAAGGCTGATCGCGACCTATGCGACTCCTGAAACATCCGGGCCGACTTACCAGGACGTCTAGTTACCTCCTCCGGTAACTGTAACGCCTCCCTCATGGCTCCAATAAAAGCCTCTGTACGGCTCAAAAGAGGCAGATTGTCCCTGCCGATCCTCCTTATCCGAATCGGATATCTCACCATCCGAGCTTGGAGGGGAGCCCTCCATATCAGAAATCTCTGAGTCGCTACGCGAGAAAGATGGCACCGGCCTGTGTCGCTTCCTACCATGAGAGGATCTAGCTGACACCCAATAACCTAGAAGGTCAGACAGGCCATCAATAGAACGAGCGAGGGCATCCATTTTGGCGTCACTGTAACCTCCGACCGCTGCGCTTGACGCCGTCGAGGTCTGCGTGTCAGATACGCGAGACTGATCCTGTAGCGGATCTGGGAGACGGTCCGCTCCTGGACCCTGATCCGACATGCCCTCACACAGTATATGGCAGCAACCAGAACAGTGTGGTTTTCAAAGGCAAAATGAACGCTGAAGGGTTAAAGCTCTTAAATAGAGAGCTACCCCAGCTTTTGTCTCCCAATAAAGGGTTAACCGCCAAAGAAGGGGTTAATGTCGCAGACTCTCCACAACCCTTGTTTAATGAAAAGGGTGTGCGAGCCGCAGGTGCCTCTTATGAGGTAACAGCTGCAGGACAGTGTTCAAAAGTATGCCACATTAAACAAGAACGTCAACGAGATCGCTAACATATTGCGCTGATTTGTATATCGCAATACCAAAAGTCGCTAAAGAGATCGCTAACCACTTATGCGTCGTCAATGAGATCGCCCACCGTGGAAGCTACTAGCGACATAAAAAACGATCACAAAAGAAAAACGATCGCAAAATGATGCGTCGCTATTGTGATCGTAGCGGGAGCGTTCTGTGTGACAATACCTTGTCCTGCGCTGAGGGGTCAAGCTTCTGCCCTGACAGGTAGAGGCGACTCACCCAGCTGGTCGTGGTGTAGTGTCTCCTTTCGGTCGGTCGGGGAGAGCGGAGAGTGAGGAGCCCGAGGAGGCCATCAGTAATGGCCGCCGCGCTAGAGGAGAGAAGCCGGAAGGAAAAAGGCAGGATAAAGCGCGCGCTCAGAGCGCTTCCTGCCTATGAAAAAATGGGAGAGCGCGAAGCCACGCCCCCCGCCGGTTTAAAAAAAAGCACGCGATTCACTCCGCTCCCATGTCCTGCAGGCATCCACCTGCGGACAAAAGTACACAATCACCACACTGAATACATGTAGCAGCGGCTGCCGCAGCGGCCGCTGAAGCACTCAAACACATTAAAATGTGGAGTACTCACCCAGCTGAGCGCCACAGGGACCCCTCAGAGATTTGTGGCGCTGTGCCCGTAGCTTCCCCCCAGGGCGGGAAACGCAGTGATCCCAGAAGCGCGGTTTGCGTCCCCGCCAGGGAAGCAATCCTCATCCCCCAGGGCCGGCAGGGTTCTGCAGGGACCACCTTACAGGGTAATACAGATCCGCCAAGGGAGAGGTGGGAGTCCAGCAGCGCTGAGACCCCTGAGACCTCTAGACCATTGGCGGTCCAAGTCTCTGTCCGACTAAAATAAAAAAAATCTTCTGAGGAGCTGCTTCCAGCAGCGACTATCCTCTGTGAACCTCAAATTTTAGACTGGAGAGCTCGAGTAGGAGGAGCCCTATATAGCTGGAGGGGCTGGTCAACACTTTTTTAATCTGAGGTGTGTTTATCCTATGTGGGCTCCGCCTATCCACTAGTAATGACTGTCTCCCTTCCTTCATCTGCAGCTGAAATAACAAATGAGCCAGTAAAACATACACATACAAGCGACATACCTAGTTTAAATGGGATAATAAACTGCTCAAAAAAATAAAGGGAACACTAAAATGCCACATCCTAGAGATGGATGTTAGTGGTGTTCTGGAGGTCATTTTCCAGGGCTATGGCAGCACTGCTCCTCCTTGCACAAAGGAGGAGGTCCTGCTGCTGGGTTGTTGCACTCCTACGGCACCCCCACATTTCTTGATGTACTGGCCTGTCTCCTGGTATCTGCTCCATGCTAGGGACACATTGGTAACAAACAGCTCGCATTGATGTGCCATCCTGGATGAGCTGTACTACCTGAGCAATTTTTGCGTGTTGTACTGTAGACACCACCTCATGCTACTGTACATGCTACTAGGGATGAGAGCAATGATAAAATGCAAAAGCGACCAAAACAACAGCTAAACAGGATGAGAACAGAGAATGGTCTGTGGTCACCCCATGCAGAACTTTTTTTAGAGGGATTCTCTTACTAATTGCCTATAATTTCTACCTTTTGTCTGTTGCATTTGCACAACAGCAGGAGAAATTGATTCACAGTGTATTTGACTCAAGAGAAATTGATATTTTGAAAAGGCACTGCTACGTAATAAGTAACTAATAAATATATATATTACACACAGCGGGTGAAATAAGCATTTAGAGAATCACCAATTTTCTAAGTGTTTATATTTCTAACGGTGATATTGACATGAAATTCTCAACAGATGTCGTGTTAACATCCATACAGGCAAATAAATCAAACCCATAGATGTCCATAAATTAAGTTATGCATAATAATAAGAACCAACACAGGGAAAAAGTATTGAACGCGTACTAAAATTTAATACTTCCTGCAAAAGCCTTTGTTGGTGATGACCACTTCAAGATGCCTCCTGTATGAAGAAACCAGTGGCATGCATTGCTCACGTGTGATTTTGGCCCATTCTTCCACACCCTCTTCAAATCCTGAAGCTTCCGTGGGCTTCTTCTATGGACTCTGAACGTTAGTTCTATGAATGTTCTACTGGATTGAGGTTAGGTGATTGGCTGGGCTATTTTAGCAGCTTTATTTTGTTTACCTGATACTAATTGAGAGTTTCCATAGCTGTGTGTTTGGGATCATTGACTTGCTGAAACGTCCTTTCATCTTCATCATCCTGGAGATGGCAGCAGATTCTTATCAAGAATGTCTCAGTACATTTATTTTACTTTATTTATCCTACTTTCAATTATATGAAGTTTGCCAGTGCCATATGTTGAAAAACAGCCCCACACACTGACATTACCACCTCCAAACTTCACTGTGTCATGGCTCGGTTTGAGGATTTGATCCAGTGACCTGTTGCTTCGTGGTTGATTCTTCTGCCTGTTGAGCTATGGCTATTTTTTTTCCATGTCCAAATATAATTATTCTTTTGTCCTTATTCTTGCTTCTTGGTTCGCCCCTTTCCAGGTGATTTCCATTTTCCCATTTTTGTTTACTCTATCATGTTCTTGGCGGATGTTTAGGCCGGATTCACACCTCAGTGGTTCCAGTACGTGTAGAGACAGTTTTCTCACGTACCGGAGACACTGCCACACGTAGACCCATTAAAATGAATGGGTATGTGCACGTGTCAGCGTGTTTTCATGGACCGTGTGCAAAACAGACATGTCAGCGTTTGTGGGAGCGCACGGTCCGCAAAACGTGCTGTACACGGCACACAGAGAACAGTTCACACTGTCCTCTGTGCTTACGGACAGCCTCCGGGGAAGAAGCACTACTGTAAGCGCGGTTCCCCTGCCTGTGGTGCTGAACGCGGCTGTGAATCTTCTCTCCTGCTCTGTTGGCAACAGCGCGAGCAGGGAGAATGAATGAAAAACAAACCGACGTGGGGTTCCCCTTAGTTTTACCTGGGTTGGTTCAAAAACTAACAGGTGCGGGCTGCTATTCTCAGGCTGGTAAGGGGCCATGAATATGGGCCCCCTCCCAGCCTAAAAACAGCAGCCCACAAAAAGCGCACCTATTGGATGCGCCTGTTTGGCGCTTTGTTGGGTTGTTCCCACTTGCCCTGTAGTGGTGGAAAGTGGGGTTAATGTCCCTTTTCTATTGTAAGGTGACATTAAGCCTGATTAATCATGGAGAGCTGTCAATAAGGCAACTATCCATTATTAATCCACTAGTCTGAAAGGGTTAAATAAACAAACACAATAAGAATAAAGTATTTTAATGAAAGAATACACTACTCAGTTTTAAAATCTTTATTATACTCCTAATCCCATATCGAAGCCATTGCTATGGAAAAAAAAAAAAAAAGCAACAATATACCCATACCTATCCGCCGTACAGTCAAGTCCCATGGTGCAATCCATCTCGGGGGGTTAGTCAGTTTACAGCCGGAGCGCTGCTAATGCAGCCGCTCTGACTGTAAACTACTGGGGAATGAATGGAAGCAGCGCGCACAGGCTCAGGGACAAGCGATGATGTCACTGAGCCTGTGCTCGCTGACAGCTGAACCTCTGTGACATTGCCATCGTGGGAAAATGACGGTGCTTGCACAGAAACATATATATGAAAAAACAAAACAAAAAACAAACTAATGAAAATGGCCTGGCAGAACTGAAGGTACCTAAAAGGGATGGCACTGCACTCACATTTCCCACAGCATCTATCATCAGGACCACGGATCGAGGACATCTTCAGAACAGCACGTTCTAATCATGTACAAAGTTAGGCCAAGAGATCAGATTTTATGATTACATCTTACACACTGAGAGACCTAATATACGGTGGTGACATGTTTTGTTTTTCTATCCTGCCTGATTATTACTGGACAACTGATACAGGAAGAAGTACACACCCCCAGTGAAAGATTTTAAAGCATCCACCTGGACTTCAGACGTGTTAGGTTTCAAATACTTTGATTGCTAATGAGTTAATATCTCCACATCGGAGAGAGGAAACACACACAAAAAAATAAAATAAAACAGCTTACAGCCATTTAACTACTTAGATTTTACAAATAGAGATTGCATAGTTGCTCCCTCCATCAGTGGAGTGCGAATGTACTGCTTTACCAATTGGAGGCCTAACCAAATAGTAAGTTAAAAAGGCAAAATACACTGCGCTATAAAAGTTGTGCACACGTTTTCCCAAATGATATCAAAATTAAATTAAAAAAAACTCAGAACATCACTGGCACAAAATCCCCCCCAGGAGTGAAAAACCACAGAAAAAAGGTTCAAGAGTATATTTAACAAAATATGATCCAATTTATTAATATCATGAGTAAATAGAATTATATCATTTCAGAGTAGCACTACCAAAAGCAGGCTTACATGGGGATTTGTGAACCATACTATAACTAATATTCAAAGCCAAAATAATTAAAATAAATAAATAATTGATATATGCCGTGTATTATATAGGGGCACATTAGATAGAAAGGAGTCACGATTGCTTACACATTCCTACTTAGTCCCGTAGGGGGTCAAACTCAAAGTGAGAGGGAGCCTAGAAGCAGTGACATTATCCTTGGAAAGGTGCTACAGTGCATATTAGTGCATGTTTGTGCAAATAAATAGCAATAAAGTGCAAATGCCTGCGTTAAGACTTACATGGTATTTCACAAATGGAGCCCAAAACTGCAGCCCCTACGTGCGTTTCACCCATCTTCACAAGGTGCAATGTGAGTATTCTCCGGTGCAGTCTGAGACTGAGCGGTCATGCGACTTCATGTATGCAATATGCATACTCTTGGCCACATTCCGACTAGACCTCGCTCAATTCACTTGTATTAAACGGGGCTGCGCACAACTAGTTGGAATGTGGCCATAAGTATACATATCGCACACTTGCGGTCACATGTTCACTCCGTGTTGATGCCCGGGACAGGAGAAGAGCATAGTGACTGAATACTTTTGTTAAAAACCTGGACAACCCCTTTAAGATCGGACTAATATTGCAAAATAAAAAAATTTGATGTGGAAAAAAAAAATCTACTTAAAACACACAACAAATCTCCCTTCATGTGATCATATTTTGCATTTAAACTTTTCAAAACTAGTTATAAATATAAATTAGCAGAAAAAAAATAAAAATCAATTTGCACAGTGTTTGAGATTAGTTTCCACTTCAGCCTTACTGTGATGCATTGTGGCACAACGCTTTGTCTAAGATTATAAAAAAAAAAAAAAAAAAAAAAAAGATAATTTAAAATTTTAGCGCCATATGAGCCACTTTGTACGTCAATTACCAAGCCACATTTTTAAAATCAGACGCGATTCGCTTTATGTGGCAATTACTCTGGAATGTTTCTATATATCTCAAGGATTTGGAGATTTTTTTTCGTGACACACTGTACTTTAAGGGGAATCTGTCACCCCATTTTTCGTATATAAGCTGCAGCCACAGCTATCAGGGGCTTATCTACAACATTCTATAATGCACTCTGCTGAAATCTTTTAGCGTTTTAAGGCCGTAATGCAATGGACCACTAGAAGACATCAAGATAAAAAATTAAAAGTTCATTAAATAAGTACTCCCAAGAAGGGTGTTCTTCCCTAAACCTGTCTAAATAAGTAATGTAGTGTGGGTGCAGTAATATACTCAACGATAGCAGTCTTCCTTTTCCAGCATGGCTCTGGTCCTCATTCATAAGACTGAAATACTGACTCACCGGATCACACTTTGGTTTATGTACTATGTAAGTCAATGGAGCCTTGCTCTGACGCTCTGTAGACTGAAATTACAAGAGACTCCTGGCTCACACAAACCCCAGCATGATTTGGCGAGTTAACATTTCAGTCACGAGGAACAAGAGGCTCAAACCAGGGAAGACGGCGCTCTACAAGTACTTTATTGCCCCTAAACTACATTACGTATAAGTTTAGACAGGTTTAAGGAATAAAAAACACTTGGTAGAGCTCCTTTAAGTTTAAAAGGGAGTCTGTCGGCAAGATACCACACCTCAAAACTAGAGGAGGTCACTTTTCAATTCAAGTCTACAGTAGAATGGTTCTGGCTCTCAGACTTGCATTGAGAGCTTCTGACGTAGATAATGACTTCTGGCCAGTCAGGAGCTGCGCTCATAAGATGGCACCGCAAGACCAGAGTGGTGCTGAAAAAGGGTGAAGATGCCAGATAGTAAGTATATGACCAGGGGCAGGGGACTTACAATTAAAGCACCACTCCAAAGCTGAAAAAAAAATATGGTGGAATGGTGCTTTAAGTACTGCAGCCGAGCACCTTCATAATGCTATTAACCTGCAGATGAACCATAAGTCTGCAGGTTAAAAAGAAGGGGTTCTACAGCCACTTTGAGGTACGGTATATATCTCCAGCAGCTTTCATGCATTTTCATGTTTGGCAATAGACTTTTATCTGGCATTGATCTTTATGCACCAGCAATTGTATACTAGTATTTAAGCCTTGCACTATGCACTTTAGCAATAATTATGCATAATACCACTACTGGTTAAAAGATAACTTTGGCTGCCTGAAAACTCTGCTCAGATTTGCTCTGTTTATATATAAGTATACCAGCATTTAGGTCCTGCATTATGCACTTTAATAAATGCCATTTATGATACCACTGCCAGTTGAAAGATAGCGTTTTTTTTCACAGAATGGGACTCTGTTCACATTTGCTCTGATATGCCTGCTCCATGCAAATTATTTTTGGAAGCTATTCCTTGCTCCATACACACCATATATATTTCTGTTTAGGTCTGTTACAGAGCATATCAGAATTCTAGTACCCAATTAGGCTTTGTTTGTTGCATTTTGTTGTCCCCATTATATATATTTATGAAATTGGTCTAATTTGTTTCTAAATATTTTTTTCTGAATAAAATATATGTTTTTATGGTAAAAAGCTTCCTATTTCTTTTTTGGATTCAGGTTAAAAAGAATTCACGGCCCTGACAAGTTCCCTTTAACCTCCAATGAAATAGTTTGTATATGCGATAACTGCATCTACACATACAAGACACCAACCTCACATGGGAAACTAAGGTCGCACATATACAGTACAGACCAAAAGTTTGGACACACCTTCTCACTTTACAATTTTCATAGTCATGAAAATACAGAAAAATCTTAAATTCACACTGAAGGCATCAAAACTATGAATTAACACATGTGGAATTATATACTTAACAAAAAAGTGTGAAACAACTGAAAATATGTCTTATATTATAGGTTCTTCAAAGTAGCCACCTTTTGCTTTGATTACGGCTTTGCACACTCTGGGCATTCTCTTGATGAGCTACAAGAGGTAGTCACCGGAAATGGTTTTCACTTCACAGGTGTGCCCTGTCAGGTTTAATAAGTGGGATTTCTTGCCTTATAAATGGGGTTGGGACCATCAGTTGTGCTGTGCAGAAGTCTGGTGGATACACAGCTGATAGTCCTACTGAATAGACTATTAGAATTTGTATTATGGCAAGAAAAAAGCTGCTAAGTAAAGAAAAACGAGTGGTCATCATTACTTTAAGAAATGAAGGTCAGTCAGTCCGAAAAATTGGGAAAACTTTGAAAGTGTCCCCAAGTGCAGTTGCAAAATTCCATCAAGCGCTACAAAGAAACTGGCTCACATGAGGACCGCCCCAGGAAAGGAAGACCAAGAGTCACTTCTGCTTCTGAGGATAAGTTTATCCGAGTCACCAGTCTCAGAAATCGCAGGTTTACAGTAGCTCAGATTAGAGACCAGGTCAATGCCACACAGAGTTCTAGCAGCAGACACATCTCTACAACAACTGTTAAGAGGAAACTTTGTGCAGCAGACCTTCATGGTAAAATAGCTGCTAGGAAACCGCTAAGGACAGGCAACAAGCAGAAGAGACTTGTTTGGGCTAAAGAACACAAGGAATGGACATTAGACCAGTGGAAATCTGTGCTTTGGTCTGATGAGTCCAAATTTGAGATCTTTGGTTCCAACCACCGTGTCTTTGTGCGACGCAGAAATGTGACCGGATGGACTCTACATGCCTAGTTCCCACCGTGAAGCATGGAGGAGGAGGTGTGATGGTGCTTTGCTGGTGACACTGTTGGGGATTTATTCAAAATTGAAGGCATACTGAACAAGCATGGCTACCACAGCATCTTGCAGCGGCATGCTATTCCATCCGGTTTGCGTTTAGCTGGACCATCATTTATTTTTCAACAGGCCAATGACCCCAAACACACCTCCAGGCTGTGTAAGGGCTATTTGACCAAGAAGGAGATGGGGTGCTACGCCAGATGACCTGGCCTCCACAGTCACCAGACCTGAACCCAATTGACATGGTTTGGGGTGAGCTGGACCGCAGAGTGAAGGCAAAAGGGCCAAAAAGTGCTAAGCATCTCTGGGAACTCCTTCAAGATTGTTGGAAGACCATTTACGGTGACTACCTCTAGAAGCTCATCAAGAGAATGCCAAGACATTAAAGCAAAAGGTGGCTACTCTGAAGAACCTAGAATATAAGACCTATTTTCAGTTGTTTCTCACTTTTTTGCTAAGTATATAATTCCACATGTTTTAATTCATAGTTTTGATGCCTTCGGTGTGAATGTACAATTTTCACAGTCATGAAAATACAGAAAAATCTTTAAAATGAGAAGGTGTGTCCAAACTTTTGGTCAGTACTGTATAATTACTATACAATTTTGTCTGATAAGAGTTTTGCTCTTGTGCCAGGCTGCATAGTTAGGATACTATATTCTAATTATATCGTGCTGGGGGGAGTGATGGGATGGAGATTGAATATTCATGAAGCATCATTCTGATAAGTAAACAGATAAAATTAAGTGGAATCACAATGAAGCCTTTTAAAGGAAATAGCCCTTGTAACAGTGCAAAATATATCGTGTCATTAAAAGACAATTTGTGCAAAAACATACAAAAACAAAATTTTGACATGTTATGTCTCATGATTCCGCTCTGTAATAAGCAGTTCAGTGCATAAAAGTTTTAATGTGTTCTCTAATTCATTCCTTTGAGGATTTCCTATGTTCCTTTAGACTTACCGTCCTACTGCTGGAGTCCCCGATCATGGTCACTGTTGGTCAGCTAGAAATCTGAAATTATTCTAAAGAATAGCCATTTGTTTTATGCTTTTCTCATGTGGACATGTTCTTCCTGTTAATACAAGCTGGATGTGAGGTGTGTCGGTCCCGGATGCTGCGGCCTTCACTACCTTTTACGCATTATCACAGTTTTCCCATTTTACAGCCTTGAGGGATGTCTTCTCATCATCAGTGTCTGTCACAGCAGGAGAGAAGTGCGAGATTTCCCACTTCTGCCTGGCGTCTGAACAGGGATACACAGCCCTTTCCTGCACACTGCCATGTGTATGGTCTTCTCTAGTGATGAGCGAGTATGTTTGTTGCTTGGGTTTTCCCGAGCATGCTCGGGTGGTCTCCCGAGTATTTGGGCGTGCTCGGAGATTTAGTTTCTGTTGCTGCAGCTGCATGATTTGAGGCTTTTTGACAGCCTGAATACATGTGGGAATTCCTAACAAAACAGGCAATCCCCACATGTATTCAGGCTGTCAGGTAGCCGCAAATCATGCAGCTGCGGCAACAGAAACTAAATCCCCGAGCACGTCCAAATACTCGGGAGACCACCCGAGCATGCTTGGGAAAACCCGAGCAACGAGCATACTCGCTCATCACTAGTATCCTCCTTTATCTATATGCGGACATTGTACAGCCCGTTTAATCACCCTTCTCTTCAGTGCTTCCTCCTCTTCGTGCCCCCACACAATGATGTCTGACATGTACACTCTGCTCTCAGCAACTATCTCTAATAATGAAAAATAAGGCAGTGGAGAACAGAGAGACCTTACCCAGATAGGAGTAGAATGCGGTTGGATTTATCTCAGATATAGCAGGGCAGTCAGCTACCATGGCATGTAAAAGTTTGGGCACCCCAGGTCAAAATTACAGTTATTGTACACAGTTAACTCCTTTACCCCTCCGCCCCCCCCCCCCCCAAGACAGTTTTCAACTTCATGACCAGTTCAAATTTTACAATTTTGATCACTTTCACTTCATGAGGTAAAACTCTGGAACGTATCCCAAAAATTTTTAGACTTTTTTTTCTAGACATTGTATTTCATAATATTGGCAAAATTTCTTCTATGCGACTTGCGTTTATTTGCGGAAAAAAAAACTGAAATGTGGCGAAAATTTGGAAAACTTAGCAATTTTCAAACTTTGAATTCTTATGTCCTTAAATCAGAGATGTGTCACATAAAATAGTTAATAAATAACATTTCCCACATGTCTACTTTACATCAGCGCAATTTTTGAAACAATTTTTTTTGGTAGGAAGTGTAGGGTTAAAACTTGACCAGCGATTTCTCCTTTTTGCAACAAGATTTACAAAACAATTGTTTTTTTGGGGACCACCTCACATTTAAAGTGACTTTAAGGTGTCTGTATGACAGAAAATACCCAAATTTGACCACCACTAATGACTGCACCTCTCAAGGTGCTCAAAACCTGATTTAAGACGTTTATTAACCCTTCAGGTACTTCACAGGAATTAATGGAATACGAAAGAAAAAAAATGAACATTTAACTTTTTTTTCACTAAAATATTACTTTAGGCCCATTTTTTTTTTATGTTCACAAGGGTAACAGAAAAAAAATGGAACCCAAAACTTGTAGTGCAATTTCTTCTGAACAGGTCGATAACCCATAAATGGGGAAAGAAGGCCATTTCACTTTTTGAATGCAAAATTTGCTGGAATAACTAGCAGACGCCATGTCTTGTTTGGAGAGCCCCTGATGTGCCTAAACAGTGCACAGCCCCCACAAGTGACCACATTTTGGAAACTAGACCCCTCAAAGAACTTCCCTAGATATGTGGTGAGCACTCTGAACCAACAAGTGCTTCACAGAAGTTTATAACGTAGAGCCGTGAAAATAAAAATTACATTTTTTCCACAAAAATGATCTATTAGCAATAATTTTTTATTTACACAAGGGTAACAGGAGAAATTGGACCCCAAATGTTGTTGTGCAATTTCTCCTGAGTATGCGGATACCCCATATTTGGGGAAAAAAACAATGTTTGAGCGCCAGGTTCCGAAGGGAGCGAGTGACTAGAGATGGGCGGACACATCTGGATGTTCGGGTCTAGCCAAACAGTTACAGAAAGTTCAGGTTCGGGTGCCAGAATAGTACCTGGATCTGGACCCAAACTCCACTGACTTGAATGGGGGGCCCAAACATCCAGTGTTTGCTGCGCTGTCATGTGCATGACAGCGCAGCAAACACCGCTTCTGATCGGTGGTGAAATCATCCCTGCCGGTCAGAGAGCCACGGTTCCCACGCTGTCAAAAGACAGCATGAGCACTCAGCTGTGATCGGAGGTATAAAACTCATTTCTGCTCACTGGTGTCAGCTGATAAGACTACTGATACCATCATCCGACACCTGCTATCGCCAATTACAGTGAGAGCAGGAGCGGTGGATGGGAGTATACATTAGCCGCTGCACTGTGAACAAATCATTTAGAAAAAAAAAAAAAAAAAAAAGAGTGGGTTCCCCTGTATTTTTGCTAACCAGCCAGACAAAACTGAGGGCTGAAACCCTCAGCTGTCAGCTTCAGCAAGGCTTATTACCAAGAATAGAGGGGTCCCAACGCTGTTTAATTATTTAAATAAATAATTTTAAAAACGGTGTGAGGTTCCCCCGCATTTTTGACAACCAACCTTGCGAAATCTCACAGCTGATATTCTCAGGCTGGTAATGGGCCATGGATATTGGCCCACCCAGCCTAAAAATAGCAGCGCGCAGCTGACCACAAAAGGCCCATCTATTAGATGTGCCAATTCTGGCGCTTTGCCCAAGTCTTCCCACTTGCCCTGTAGTGGGGTTCATATCTGTAGGGTTGTTGTCACCTTTGTATTGTCAGGTGACATCAAGCCCACGGCTTAGTAATGGAGAGGCGTCTATAAGACAGAAATCTATCCATTACTAATCCTATAGTTGTATGGTAAATAAAGACACAGCCAGAATAAAGTTCTTTAGTCTTATTTCAAATAAACAGTTTTCCATTTTTAATTAAATGCCTAATTGCCGCAAAGCCCTCCATCTCCTGTAATAAAAGTAAAATAAAAAACAACAATATACCGTACCCGTCTGTCGTTATGTCTCACATCATAATCCATGTCTGGGGGATAAACAGTTTTCAACCTGGACGTTGCCAAGATGCGACAGTGCAGGCTGAGAACCACTGGTGAATGAGCGGCTGCGAGCCTCAGAGACCGGTGGTGACTCTAGAGGTTACGTCCAGCCACTGAGGCTCCGTTCACAGCAGAGATGAACTGCGGTAACCTTGGTGACATCCCAGCTGGCACCGTGAGTTTTTCTGATCACAGCTGAGAGCTCCCGCTGTCTCTTGACAGCATGGGAACCGTGGCTCTCTGACCGGCGGGCATGATTTCCCCACTGATCAGAAGCGGTGTTTGCCGCGCCAATATGTACATGACAGCGCGACAACCACCCGGTGTTCGGACAGCTGAACCCGAACAGTAACACAGACTTCCTGGTGAAGTCAGTGTTCGGTGTCCGTGCCCGAACAGTAGGTGTTCGGTACGGACACCGAACTTTACTTTTCGGGTTCGCCCCTCTCTGCAAGTGACGTTTTGGAATGCAGACTTTGATGGAATGGTCTGCGGGCGTCATGTCGTGTTTGCAGAGCCCCTAATGTGCTTAAACAGTAGAAATCCCCAACTAACCCTATATTGGAATTGAGCTAGTGTTTTCCTGGTATGTGAATTTTATAATGTGATGGCATATATGTAAATAGTGTAGAGTGCATCAAGTTGGCAAACAAGAGTTCTTTTTAACCTAATCTGTCCACAAGACTTGCTTCCTTTATGCACTAGGCTTGCCTGGATGTTCTTTTGCATACTTGTGGTGCTGAATTTTATGGTGAGGATGCAGGAGAGGTTTTCTCCTGATAACTATTTCATGAAAGCCTATTTGTATAGCTGTCTCTTATGAGTAAAACAATGTACCACATCTCCAGAGTCTGCTAAACTTTTCTGAAGGTCTTTTGCAGTAATGCAGGGGTTCTGATTTGACTCTCTAGCAATCCTAGGAGCAGCTCACTGAAATTTTGCTTGGTCTTCCAGACTTTACCTTAACCTACACTATTACTGTTAACTGCCATTTCTTAATTACCGTATATACTCGAATATAAGCCGAGATTTTCAGCCCATTTTTTAGGGCTGAAAGTCCCCTGTTATGTTTTGGTAGTTGAGGAGAGCAGGCAAAAACGGCAATACACCAGAGAGGTTGGAATCTACTGGATTGCCATACCCTGACTAACCACCACAACTAAAGGCAGCCGTGGAGCGTTCCTACGTTGGTCCTAGACGCCTCGTCACAACCTGAGAGGCTAACTACACCTAAAGATAGAAAGAGGAAAGCTATCTGCCCCGGAGCAGATCCCCAAAGAACATAGGAAGCCCCGAAACATGTAATGGCGGTTAGACAAGAGGAAATACAGACAGACAGAAAATAGTATGAGCAAACGCTGGGGCCCAATCTGCCTAGACAGAAAGGATAGGAAGGATTCTTACTGCAATCCAAAAAAAAACCCTAAAAAAAAAAAAAAACAACGCTACTAATTGCAAAAACACCTGAGATCACACGACCTCTACCACCTAAATTAGTTCTCTGGTGTAACAAATCTAAGCAGCAGCCACAGAAAAAACTGGAAAAGGCAAATGAACAAACAACAGTGGCTCCAGAGGAACCGAGAGGAGACCATGCCCCCCGGGCAGGGGAACCTGGCCAACCTCACAGAAATGCAGAGAAATATGCAAAAGGCAAGCACAAAATCAAAATATATCTTATCTGAGAGCAGGAGAAGAGGCAAGACTCAGCAAGCTTCCAAGTGAACCAGGAAACAACGTTGAGACAAGAACAATTGATCACCGGCAACCATGATGGGGGAAACCTCCCTTATTATCCAGCCAGTCTGCGATTCCTGATTGCCAATCCTCATTGAATGGTTCAGTACGGTTTGTAACCACCAGAGGGAGCTTCTGCTCAGAATTCATTTCTAAAACATTCATAACAGTCCCCCTCTCGGCTTATATTCGAGTCATACCAGGGGGTCGGCGGGGGAGCGCAGCTGTCCTATATACTTACCCCTCCGCCGGCACGGTCTCTGCAGCCCCCCTGCTCTTCTCCCACGGTCCCGGCGCCTGTGTTCAGCGGTCAGCTGGCACCGCTCATTAAAGTCATGAATATGCACATATTCATGACTTTAATGAGCGGTAACACGTGACCGCTGAACACAGGCGCCGGACCGCGGGAGAAGAGCAGGGCAGAGACGCGCCAGCGGAAGGGTAAGTATAAGCGATATTTACCTGTCCCGTTCCGCTGTGTCCTCGGGTCCTCTTGCTGCGATGTTCAGGCAGAGGACGCGATGACGTAGTTACTGTGTGCCGCGCCCTCTGCCTGATCATTCACTGCTGGAGGACCCGGAAGACAGCGGCAAGGAGCGGGTGACAGGTAAATGTCTCAGGTGTCGGGGGCCCTGAGCGAGCGGCGACACCGGCACCTGTCCCCCATAGCGCGCCGGTGTCCCCGCCTGCTCAGGACACCGGCACCTAGCCCCCAGCAACGAGAGGTGAGTATGTCTTTTTTTTTTCGATTGCAGCAGCAGCAATTGAGGCCTATACTATGGAGCATAATCTATAGGGGCACAATCTATGGATCATCTATGGGGGCACAATCTGTGGATCATCTATGGGGGCACAATCTGTGGAGCATCAATGGGGCACAATCTGTGGAGCATCTATGGGGGCACAATCTGTAGAGCATCTATGGGGCACAATCTATGGATCATCTATGGGGGTACAATCTATGGAGCATCTATGGGGGCACAATCTGTGGAGCATCTGTGGGGGCACAATCTGTGGAGCATCTATGGGGGCATAATCTATGGAGCATCTATGGGGGCATAATACATGGGGCAGCATATAGGGCATAATCTCATTTTCCACCCTAGGCTTATACTCGAGTCCGTAAGTTGTCCCAGTTTATTGTGGCAAAATTAGGGGGTTCGGCTTATACTCGGGTCAGCTTATACTCGAGTATATACGGTACATTTTGACCTGAGGAAAGGGCAACTTAAAAAGACTTGGCAACTTCTTATAACCTTCTCCTGCCTTGTGGACCTCCAACATTTTCATTTTCAAAGTGCTAGGCAGCTGATTAGAAGAACTCATGGCTTTTTTCTGGGTGATGTGCAGTGCTAGTTTTCAGCCACATTATTCCATAATGTTCTACTTTGGTCTCATCTGACCAGGAACACCTTCTTGCACATGCTAGCTGTGTACCCTACATGACTTTTTGCAAATGGACTTATGGTTTGCTTTCAAAAATTGCCTTTTTCTTGCTACTCTTCCATGAAGGCCAGATTTGTTGAGTATATGACTAATAGTGGCCTTGTGGACAGATTCTCAGAGCTGAGCTTTGGGTCTTGCAGCTCCTCTAGAGTGACCATGAGCATCTTGGCTACTTCTTTAATTAGTGCTGTCCTTGCTTGGGATGTGTGTTAGGTTGATGGCAATGTGTACTCAAGTTTGCAGTTGTGCCATACATCTTCCATTGAGATGTTAAGAGCCATTTTATTTTTTATAAACTTTTTCCCCTGTCCTGGCTGGTGTGATTTTTGGTTTTCATTATGCTGTTTGATCCCCAATGTTCTTAAACCTCTGAGGTCTTCAAGGAACAGCTGTAGTTAGGCCGGGGTCACACTTGCGAGAAACTAGCACGAGTCTCACATCTCAATACACAGCACTGCTGCAGACACTCGGGACCGGAGTGTGCAGCTGCATGTATTTCTATGCAGGTGAATGCTTCGTTCCGAGTGCTGGCGGCAGTGTCGGGTATTGAGGTGCGAGACTCGTGCGAGTTTCTCGCAAGCGTGACCCCGGCCTTATACTTAGAATACGGTAAATTACATAAAAGGTGCACTCAATTTACTAATTAAGTAACTTCCGGACGCAATCGATCACTCAGGATAATATTTTGTGGTTGATTACAAATGTATGTCACAATTTTCAGATTTATATTTTAAAACTAGCTGAAGAGCCCGGCGCTGCCCATGCATAGTAACTAATTACTGTTAGTTATAACAAATTATATATATATATATATATTATTATATATATATATATTAACACACATATATATAATTTATGTAGAGCCCCGCCCACTCTGCATAGCCACATTCATTATAATATCCTACACAATCCAGTCAGCCAGAGCTACCGGACTACTACCCTTAATATCCCACATCGCCCCGTCAGCCAGAGCCACCAGATTACTCCCCCTAATATCCCACATCATCCCGTCAGCCAGAGCTACCGGACTACTAATATCCCACATCATCCCGTCAGCCAGAGCTACCGGACTACTACCCTAATATCCCACATCGTCTCGTCAGCCAGAGCCACTGGACTACTACCCCTAATATCCCACATCATTCCGTCACAGCCGCCAGACTACTACCCCTAATATCCCACATCATCCCTTTAAGAGAGGCCTGGGGTCAGAATCAGAGCGCTGAGGGATTTGCCCAAACTTCCATACCAATGATCCCTTTGAGAGGCCTGGGGTCAAACCAAAGCGCAGGATGGATTTGCCCCAACTTCCCTACCGGAGATCCCTTTAAGAGGGAAGATGTGCCTATGGGATGGAGGATGTGTGATGGGGATATGGGAATGGGAGGGGGGGGGGGGGGGGGGGATTCATTTCTGTCATGTGCTCTCTGCTCCTTTCTGGGGTGCAGACAATGGCTGGGAGCTTATGTTCCCGGGGATGCTAGATTTCTCCCACTCTGTCAAAGTCTGCTGAGGTGTTGTCGTGGAGTGAGAAAACTGTTAACCAATCACAGCTAAGCTTCTTTTAAACAGCTCTGGTGAAATGAAAGCTGCTTTGTGATTGGTTGGTGATACACACACACATTCAATTATATATATATATATATATATATATATATATATAATATATTATAAAATAATTAGAAAACCATGAATCATCTCCATTACACTTCAGAAATATGTGCTACTTTGTGTTTGTATATACCATAAAATACATTAAAATTTGTGGGTGTTACATGAAAAATGTGCAAAAGTTCAAGGGGTATGAATACATTTTCAGGGCACTGTGCATATTTATGGTAATTCACAAAATATTTAAAAATAGTATTACAGATTATATAACTGCAGATAACTCAAAATAAAACCACCAGAGTAAAAGTGACATCAGAGATTAGATAGGAAATATACATCTGCAAGGCCATAACAATGCACATACTATTAATCATATGAATTACAAGTGTTACATGTAATACAACAGTATTAGAATTATAGTACAAATTCTAAATGCAACATGCCTCAATACCAGTGTAAAAAATACTCTTCCCCATTATGTGCCTTCCAAATTCTCCCTTGCCGTCGGGTCCGAAATATGATTCATATATATAGGATCCTAAAAGTGCTTTGATGCCACCTAAGGAAGGCATATAAGTGAAACTTACTAGAGGGGGGTGTCCGTCAGGCATTACAGTTCTTTGAGGAAGTTAATATACACATGAGACATTTGTTGGGGCCAGCGGCTATTGTGAAGTACCGCACCTTGCAGCTCCGCCTGACATTAACGGGATTATATCTGGCCAGAAACCAGCCCCGTTAGCATGTGACATTAAACCGAGAACAATGACGTGTGGATTCGTGAAATCAACATAAAAGAACAGAACAAGATTAAATTGAATATTTAATCGCTTTAAGCGCACACTAGACACAAGACTATATACACAATGTATATAAATGATGGTCTGATATGCAAATATAGGTTTTAGTACAACAACTATAAGAAAATGATACAATAGTCAGTTACCAGTTGAACGTTAAGCCATGGTGCTGCGCTGCCACTTGGGAGGTGTGGGAGTGCCAGACAGTTTCCGATTTCTTCCAATACAATTAGACGGCGTGACCTCTGTTAGAACACTGGGTCACAGACTCACACGAGCAATTAAGCACTTGGTTGGTCACTCCCTTTCCCACCCAAGGGATGGTACTAGTTTCCCTCCCCTTGGGTCTGGTAGTTGAAACTCTAAAACCTATGATGGATCATAACTCTGGTCCGACTGGGGCCCAGTTACGTTTGAAGACAAAACACAGCTTCGCTACCTGGCTTCTACTAGCCGTACTAAGCATCTCCCCGCCCCAGGGTGGTAGAACAGTTTGAGTTCCCAGCGGGCTTTCGTTCAGTTTCAAAGATCTCAAAAATGTAACTGGTATGTGGTTAAGGTTCCTGTCTGTGGAAGGAGGGGATGCGGGGGTCTTTGATGCAGGTAACCCCTTAGTGACTGGGTAATTTTTTAAAAAATATCTGACCAATATCACTTTATGTGGTAATAACTCTGGAAGGCTTCAACATATCCCATTGATTTTAACCCCTTTACCCACGAGGGTGGTTAGCACGTTAATGACCGGGCCAATTCTGACCACTGTCCCTTTATGAGGTTATAACTCTGGAACACTTCAACGGATCTTGGCGATTCTGAGAATGTTTTCTTGTGACATATTGTACTTCATGTTAGTGGTAAAATTTTTGATATAACTTGCGTTTATTTATGAAAAAAACAAATGTGAAAATTTTGCAATTTTAATACTTTGAATTTTTATGACCTTAAAAACAGAGAAATATGTCACACAAAATACTTAATAAATAACATTTCCCACGTGTCTACTTTACATCAGCCTGATTTTGGAAACAAATTTTTTTTTGTTACGAAGGTATAAGGGTTAAAAGTTGACCAGCGATTTCTCATTTTTACAACAAAAATTTACAAAACTATTTTTTAAGGGACCACCTCACATTTGAAGTCACTTTGAGGGGTCTATATAGCAGAAAATACCCAAAGTAACACCATTCTAAAGCTGCACCCCTCAAGGTCCTGAAAACCACATTCAATAAGTTTATTAAACCTTCAGATGCTTCGCAGGAGCTGAAGCAACGTGGAAGGAAAAAATGAACATTTAACTTTTTAGTCACAAAAATGATCTTTTACAAACAATTTTTTTTATTTTCACAAGGGTAAAAGGAGAAAATGCACAACAACTTTATCTGTCCAATTTCTCCTGAGTACGCAGATACCCCATATGTGGGGGAAAAAACACTGGGCGCACGGCAGGGCTCGGAAGGGAAGGACCACTTTTTGACTTTTTCAAATCAAAATTGGCTGGAATTAAGATTGGATGCCATGTCGTGTTTGGAGAGCCCCTGATTTGCCCAAACAGCGGAAACCCCCCACAAGTGACACCATTTTGGAAATTAGACCCCCCAAGGAACTTATATAGATGTGTGGTGAGCACTTAAACCCCAAGTGCTTGACAAGTTTATAACAGAGCCGTGAAAAAAAAATAAAATCATTTTTTCCACAAACATGATCTTAGTCCCCAATTTCTATTTTTCCAAGGGTAAGAGGAGACATTGGACCTCAAAAGTTGTTGTCCAATTTGTTCCGAGTACGCTGGTACCCCATATGTGGGAGAAAAACTACTGTATGGGCACACATCTGGGCTAGGAAGGGAAGTCATGACATTTTGGAATGCAGACTGATGGAATGGTCTGCGGGCGTCATGTTCCATTTGCAGAGCCCCTGATGTGCCTGAACAGTAAAAAAAAAAAAAAAAACACAAGTGACATAATTTTGGAAACTAGACCCCCAAGGAACTTCTCTAGATGTGCCCCCTTTTTGGAACTAATCTACTGTTTCCTTTAAATCTAAGTAAATTAGAAGTGCATGGAAGTGTGGTACAATTTGAAGGAATCCTTCATACACAGGCCAGTTTTGTCAGGGCAGGTGTCACATTGATAAATGGTGTCCTTGCATATTCCCCTTTTGCAGCACACTCGGCACCTTTTTTGCAGCTTAACTTTTCTTCCAGTTGGCGGGACCACCCCCGGGAAATGCTGACCTGGTATGATATGAGTTCCAGAAGTACTGGGGCCTGTTTTTTCCTGAGTCACAAATATCAGGGCCTTAACCACTACCTCCTGGAACTGAAGGTACGACGCATCGGAGGAAAAGCGTTGTGCATTGCCATTTGTACAATGTGCACGGACAGCTTTTTGTACCACACCTTGGCCTTTCTCAAAGCACAAAACAGTTGGAGGAGTTGATCAGCGAGATCAACGCCCCCCCATGTTCTTGTTGTACCCCAGTACACAGTCCGGTTTGCTGACCTGTGTAGAGGTACCTCGTACAGTGCTGAGGGCTCTACCATCACCATGTATGGTGGTTAAGAGAAGGACATCCCTATTGTCCTTGTACTTTACCACCAGTAGGTGGTCGCTACAATGGGTTCTGCTGTCACCCCTTCTGAGCATCTGCCCAAGTAGCTTTTTCGGGAGGCCTCTCAGATTTTTGCGGATAATACTGCAGGCTGCGGTACCTCGTGCAGAGAGAGATTTGAAGAGTGGGATGCTGGAATAAAATTTATCGGTGCAGAGGTGATAACCTTTATCCAGCAGTGGGTGCACCAAATCCCACACAATTTTCCCCACTCACTCCCAGGACAGGGGGACATTCAGGAGGTTCAATCTTGGTGTCCTTTCCTTCGTATACTCTAAAGCTGTAGGTGTACCCTGAGGTACTCTCACACAGCTTATAGAGTTTGATTCTGTAATTGGCCCTCTTGCTGGGCAGGTACTGATGGAATCTGAGCCTTCCCTTAAAATGAACTAATGACTCATCCGTGCAGATGTCCCTTTGGGGCACGTACACTTCAGCAAACTTTTTGCTGAAGTGTTCAATGACCGGCCGAACTTAGAATAGACGGTCAAAGTTGGGGTCATCTCACAGGAATTTGTGGATGGCCTCAAAACACGTCCGGCCATGATCATTCGGAACACTGGAGTGCTGTATAAAATATCCACACTCCAATACTGCTGAAGTTCTGGCTTCTTCAGGATCCCCATATGAAGGACCAGGCCTCAAAACTGCATCATTTTAACTGCAATTTTAATCAAACTACATACGATCCACAATAACAAATTTGTGCTATATATATATATATATATATATATATATATTATATATATATATATATATATATATAATATATATTATATATATATATTATATATATATATATATATACATACATACATATATACACATACATATATACACATACATATATACACATACATATATACACATACATATATACACATACATATATACACATACATACATACACATACATACATACACATACATACATACACATACATACATACACATACATACATACACATACATATACATATATACATACATACACATATATACATACATACACATATATACATACATACACATATATACATACATACCATATATACATCATCATCAATATATACATACATCATACATATATACATATATATATATATATTATATTATATACATATATATATATTTAGTATATAACCGTATATACTCGAATATAGCGAGATTTTCAGCCCATTTTTTAGGGCTGAAAGTCCCCCTCTCGGCTTATATTCGAGTCATATACCGGGGGTCGGCGGAGGAGGGTGAGCGCAGCTGTCCTGTATACTCACCCCTCCGCCGGCCCGGTCTCTGCAGCCCCTGCTCTTCTCCCACGGTCCCGTCGCCAGTATTCAGCCATCAGTGGTACCGCTCATTAAAGTCATGAATATGCACATATTCATGACTTTAATGAGCGGTAACACGTGACCGCTGAACACAGGCGGGGACCGTGGGAGAAAAGCAGGGCAGAGACGCGCCGGCAGAAGGGCAAGTATAAGCGATACTTACCTGTCCCGTTCCGCTGTGTCCTCGGGTCCTCTTGCGATGTTCAGGCAGAGGGCGCGATGACGTAGTTACTGTGCGCAGGGCCCTCTGCCTGATCATTGACTGCTGGAGGACCCGGAAGACAGCGGCGAGCAGCGGTTTACCCAGTGGCAGGTAAATATCACAGGTGCCGGGGCCCTGAGCGAGCGGTGACACCGGCACCTGTCCCCCCATAGCGCGCCGGTGTCCCCGCCTGCTCAGGACACCGGCACCTGGCCCTCAGCGACGAGAGGTATGTCTTTTTTTTTTCGGTTGCAGCAGCAATTGAGGCCTATACTATGGAGCATCTATGGGGGAATAATCTATGGGGGCACTATCTTATGGAGCATCTATGGGGACATAATCTATGGATCATATATGGGGACACAATCTGTGGAGCATCTATGGGGGAATAATCTATGGGGGCACTATCTTATGGAGCATCTATGGGGCATAATCTATGGAGCATCTATGGGGGAATAATCTATGGGGGCACTATTTTATGGAGCATCTATGGGGGCACTATTTTATGGAGCATCTATGGGGGCACAATCTATGGAGGATCTATGGGGGCACAATCTATGGAGCATCTATGGGGGCACAATCTATGGATCATATATGGGGCACAATCTATGGAGCATCTATGGGGGAATAATCCATGGGGCACTATCTTATGGAGCATCTATGGGGGCATAATCTATGGATCATATATGGGGGCACAATCTATGGAGCATCTATGGGGGCATAATCTATGGAGCATCTATGGGGGCACAATCTATGGAGCATCTATGGGGGCATAATACATGGACAGCATATAGGGCATAATCTCATTTTCCCAGATTTTTGTGGCAAAATTAGGGGGGGGGGGTCGGCTTATACTTGGGTCGGCTTATACTCGAGTATATACGGTATATAAATCCTAATGGTTGTACGAGCGTTTCGTACCACACTTCCTCAGGGGAAGAGAGACGCTGGGCATAATATATTCTTAACTAGCCAATCAGAATACTGCATATGGGTTACATGTACAGTACAGACCTTCTAATTCAAACATTTTTCTGTATTTTCATGACTATGAAAATTGTACATTCACACTGAAGGCATCAAAACTATGAACACATGAGGAATTATATACTTAACAAAAAAGTGTGAAACTGAAAATATGTCTTATATTCTAGGTTCTTCAAAGTAGCCACCTTTTGCTTTGATGACTGCTTTGCACACTCTTGGCATTCTCTTGATGAGCTTCAAGAGGTAGTCACCGGAAATGGTCTTCCAACAATCTTGAAGGAGTTCCCAGAGATGCTTAGCACTTGTTGGCCCTTTTGCCTTCACTCTGCGGTCTAGCTCATGAAAATACAGAAAAATCTTTGAATGAGAAGGTGTCCAAACTTTTGGTCTGCACTGTATTTTCAGTCTTAAACAGGAGTTTATTGTGGCGCGCCGTACGTCACCACCGCGATCCCGAAAGTTACTCGTCATCTCCAGTTTTTGGATCGCAAGCACCCAGGCGTCATGGTAACAGACGCAGTGAGTGCCAGCTGGTCACATGATGCCAGAGAAGAACGAGTATGAAAGTGGTCAGAGGCAAACAGAGCGCACACTCCTGGTAATCCGAATACAAGCAGGCTAAAAATGTTAAAGTGTAATTATGATTCCCTCACTAAATATTCTACTAAATAAGCATATATGTTACAAAAAAGTGCTAGGTGCTAAATACTGTTACAATTCATTCATAAACACTATGCATATATTTAAGAGCAAATGTGATTCCCACACAATTAATACTATGTATATATCTATCTATAAATAAATATATACACACACACATACATACACAGATTACAAAAAATGCAAAGTGCTAAACACAATTAATGATTCACAATAATAAATCTACTAAAAAGTGCCAAATATCCAATAAACATTAATTCATAATAATGACAATAACTAAATCAATCATTAATGTAAAGTGCTAAAAGCGCAAAAAATATAAAGAATTCATATAAAATATGAAATAAAAAAAATAAAAATAAAATATTGTGTGAAGATATAATAGCCTGAAATTAAACAATAGTTGATAAACAACAATAATAGATGAATATCATATCACAGTTCCCATATGGATAACTTCAAATGCTAAGGCCTAAGTTGAATACAAAAGATCCGGTATCACAGAAACTATCAAACAAAATAAGAAAAAAAACAATTAAAAACAAATTAAAATTATATTTATTAAAAAACCCTATGACCCCCTAATCCCCTAAAAACAAAATGATTGAAAAGCCCACTACAAAAAGGCACTAAAACCAAAACTTTCATTAAGCCCATATGGGGCTATACTTCTCAACCTGTCGATCCACTTACTCTCAAGTTTAGCTAAATTCCTGGCCAAATTCCCTCCTCTTGACCCCATGTGTATCACATCAATGCCTTTAATTTTTAATAAACTTGAGTCACAATTATGATGCTCAAAAAAAATGTTGAGGTATGGTTTTCAATGTGGAGGGATCCTCCACAGTTGACTTTTTTCAATATCTCGCACATGTTCTCTTGTGCGGATCCTGAGCTCTCGAATAGTCAATCCAATATATATTTTGCCACATGGGCATTCTGCACAATAAATGACTCCTTTAGAAGTGCAAGTGATGTAATATCTGATAGAATATATTCTTGTACCCATAGCATTAGAGAAGGTTTTGCTCTTAATCATATTACCACAACCTTTACAATGACCACATGGGTAAATACCGGTCGTATCCAGCCATGTTTTACTCACATTTGCAGCGGTTTCATAATGGCTGTGTACCAGAATATCCTTTAAATTTTTGGATCTCCTAGAGGTAATCATAGGAAGGGATGGCAAAACATTTTTCCAAGATGGGATCAGTCACTAGGATTTGCCAATGCTTACGAATAATCTTACAAAATTGTGGCCATTGGTTATTGTAAGTAGCAATGAGACAATTACTAGAATCGTCTTCTTTAGTAATATTGTTTTTGTATAACAATTCATTTCTTGATACATGTTTCGCTCTTTGGTATCCCTTACGGATAACCGCTCTACTACTATATCCTCTATTTTTGAATCTTCTGCTCAATTCCCAAGATTGTCGTTCAAAGGCTTGTTCATCTGAACAAATGCGCTTAGCTCGAAGAAACTGGCCAGAAGGTATCCCTCTAATGACAGAAGGAACATTCATTGATGTTGCATGAAGTAGGGTATTTGTCGCTGTCTGTTTCCGGAAAATATCCGTGGAAATAATTCCACTGGATGTCACATCAATCCATAAATCAAGAAAATTTAATGTTCTACCTGCCTCTTATGTCAATTTGAAAATTTATTATAGTTCAATTTAGTCATGAGCAAATCCAAATCCTGTCTCGAGCCCTCCCAGATGAACAGAACATTATCGATGTAACGCATCCAATGATGTATGTTCTCTGTACCCGAGACAGGATTACTGGTAAATATCTCCCTTTCCCAAAAACCGAGAAACAAATTGGCGTGCAAAGGCGCACAGGAAGCACCCATTGCAGTACCCTGTTTTTGAACATAAATTTGCTTATTAAAAATAAAACTGTTGTGGCTAATTATGAATTCCAATAGAACTAATAATACCTCAACCAATTCAGGTTTGAGATTACTAGCTCTAAGAAACCATGAGGTGGCAGCTAAACCATCAGCATGCCTTATAGAAGTATATAAGGACTTTACATCTGAAGTGACCATAAGCATTTCATCTGACAAACACATATCAAGTCTTTTCAAAGCAGATGTGGTGTCCTTCAGGTATGAGGGTAGACTTGTCACCAGGGGGTTTCAAAAAAATGTTCTAGGGTATCACAAATAACTTCACATAGGCCTCCCTTCCCTGACACGATGGGTCTTCCTGGGGGGGTTCTCAGGATTTTTGTGAATTTTGAGAATAAGAAAAAAAGATAGGGAGTTTTGGTACTAATTTTTTGACAGTTTCCAATAATTCTTTCGGGGTTATCCCCTTTGATACAGCTTCTTCCAAAATCAAAATACGTTCCGCTTGATTCGATGGAAGGGGGTTAGATGGCAATCTACGATAACAATTGATCTAATTAAGAAGTAGATTCGCTTGATCTTCATACATTTCATTGGGCCAGATGACCAAGTTACCCCCTTTTTTTCTTTAGGATTTATATAATTTCAACTAGTCTACAGGCAACCAGTTAGAAGACGATGAACCGGGTGTTGCACGAAAAATTGCTGAGCACATAAATTAGTTTGCTCCACCATGGGGTTAGTAAAATCCTCAGACTTTGAAAATGTCTATTTATGCAAGGCCGGTGATGTTAAACTTGATTCCTGATTCTGCCACAAAATCAGGATTTAGTAGCTGGTAATTTTCGGGGGGCGAGGTCCATACGGGGTCCGAAGAGGTGTGCGCCGTCTCGTCTTCTGTCCTGGAACGTTTGCGTGGCGGTTCCGCAGGACCTGAGGAAGAAGAAGAGGATGAAGAATCCGAAAAGTAAAGAAATGTGGGATCCTCTCCCTCGCTATCAGTGTCGGAGGCAAGGAAAGCATATGCCTCCTCCACTGAATAGCGCTGCTGAGATTAACGTGATGGGCGGGACATTTTTTTTGTGAAAATGGTGCTTTATGTGCACTTTATTTATAACTGTGTGTGTGGGGGGGGTTAGTGCTTGGTGCAAACTATTCTGAAAAGAAAAAGCTAAAAGAAAAAAAAAGCAAATAGGGAGAAAAAAATGCCTGTGAAAAGAAAAGTCTAAAACAGCAGACCCTAGCTCTGATAAGTGAACTGCGTCACTTAGCAAAATTCGGCAGCTGCTGGATGTGCGCACGGGGGTGGAGCAAGGGGAGGTGGAAAAAAAAAAAAAACGGCAGGCACAAGCTCTGATAAGTGAACTGCATCACTTAGCAAAGTTCGGCACGGCTGCTAGATGTGCACACAAAGGGGAGTGAAAAAGGAAACTGAGCACGAGTGTTGATCGGTGAACTGCGTCACCAATTGACGCTTGGCGGCTGCTAAATATGCGCAGAGGTGGCGCAAAGGGGGCAGTGAAGGGGGAGGGGCGGATTGGGGTGGTTGAATAGAGATTGGGCAGGGATCAGGGATCAACACTTACGGTTGTAGTCTCTTCTTTCTTCTGCAGGAATTGTGGTGTCACAATGTGGCACCACAAGGCCCAGCACTGGAGGAGATCTGGCAGTGTGACCGCTGTGCAGGAATCCTCAGCTAGTGTGAGGATTCCTGCAGAGCAGTCAGGCAGGTCACACACAGGTCAGAGATAGGTCACAGAGCGCTGATACCGCTGCTGTGACCTGTCATTGGTGGGATCGAGGATCACATCTATCCCACCAATCAGAGGCGGCCCTGGTGACGCCGGTGTTGCTAGGCACCGGCCTACGATCGGAGCTCACAGCGATCGGAGCCAATCACAGCGATCTGGAGGCCAGGTGGGCGGAGACAGGCCTTGGGATGCAGATACCATCTTACTCCAGGTAAGATGGCGTCGGAATTTTAATGCAATCACCGTGACTTAAGTCGTGATGTCACATTAAAGGGCATGATGTACTATCCCGTCCATGGTCATACGGGCCTGGGTCACATGGATGGGATAGTACGTCGAATGTCAGAAAGGGGTTAAGATTTTTTTCGTGACACATTATACTTTATGATAATGGCAAATTTAGGTTTATATGTCTAACATTAATTTATAAAAGCCAGACATTTGATAAAAATGTTTAAAAATGTGCAATTTTCTAACTTTGAATGATTATCACTTACCGTATTTTTCGGACTATAAGACGCACCGGACCATAAGACGCACCCCAAGTTTTCAGAAGGAAAATTGGGAAAAAAAAATATTGTGTCAAATGGGGGTCCGTCTTACAGTCCGAATTTAGCTTACCACTGTGTGGGGTGGTTGGGCACTGTGGGGTGGCTGTGTTATGTGGGGTGGCCATATACTCACAAATCCAGTGGTGGCGGCTGCGCTCCCAATGCAGCTTGGCTGCGATGTGGTGGTGGTGTCCGGGCAGCAGCGGGCCTCTGGGCTGCGTGGGGGGCTCCGCCGGCATCTCGTCCCAGCCGGAAAGCCCCCCCGCAGCTGCGACGCGGTGCCTCCGGTGTGCGGTCCCGATCCAAAGTGTGGTGCGGTGGTGGTGTTCGGGCAGCAAGCGGGCCTCTGGGCTGCGTGGGGGGCTCCGCCGGCATCTCGTCCCAGCCGGAAAGCCCCCCCGCAGCTGCGACGCGGTGCCGGCATGAGGAATGGCCGCCTGGGGCCTCCGGCAAGATGGCCGCCGCATACTCTCGTTCAAATCTCGGCAACGAGATCTCTTCCCGAGGACAAGATCTCGTTGCCGAGATTTGAACGAGAGTATGCGGCAGCCATCTTGCCGGAGGCCCCAGGCGGCCATTCCTCATGCCGGCACCGCGTCGCAGCTGCGGGGGGGGCTTTCCGGCTGGGACGAGATGCCGGCGGAGCCCCCCACGCAGCTGCCCGGACACCACCACCGCATCGCAGCCAAGCTGCATTGGGAGCGCCACCGCCACTGAACTTTCCGGTATGTTGCGACCATAAGACGCACCCCATTTTCCCCCAAAATTTTTGGGGAAAAAAGTGCATCTTATGGTCCAAAAAATACGGTAAATCCAAATAGTAACACCACACAAAAACATTAATAAATAGCATTTCCCTTAGGTCTGCTTTACCATCAGCATATTTGTAAAATGTTGCTATATTTTGTTAGCATTTTAGGTTTAAAAATGTAGCAGTAATAATTTTTTCAAGGAAATTTACAAAACCTATTTTTTTTTTTAGGGACCAGCTTAGTTTTTCAGCGACTTTGTTTTTTTTTCCAATATATAGGACCCCCAAAGTGATACCATTTTAAAAACAGAACCCCTCAACATATTCAAAATTGGTTTTGGAGTACTTCATTAACCCTTCAGGTGCTTTTCAGGAATTAATGAAAAGTGACACGACAGGAATGAAAAAGTTTATTTTTACCACCTAAATGATGATCACATCTGAACAGGCTGATATAGCTGGAATACTAAGGCCGTTATTTGACCATGAATTGCCATGGCAATCATCAGGACCACACGATCAATTTCTCAGGGTGCCAATGTGGTTAAAGAGGGAGACCCACACGGTTAACCATCTAGATGCCAGTCACTATTGACAGCAGCATTTAAGGAGTTAAATGACCATAACCGGTGCCAACAGTTATCATCGCTGATGCAGCAAGTTGTCGGCTATAGTGTACAGCCGACAGGTGCTAAACTGTTTCCTGTATGGGGATGCTATTTTCTTATAACGCAGGTAGGTAAAAAGATGTATTGGTGGTCACTAAGGGGTTAAATAAGCAGCTTGGGCTCCCAACAGGGGTTTGTCCTGCCAGAAAGGCTTTGGTCCCAGCTAGGCTGCTAGGGGTGTGAGTTTTCCCACTGCAATCTTTTGAAGCTAGACAACCTGCTGAGCCAGGTGTCCTGTCTCAGCTTCACATTTTGAAGGCAGTCTATAACCTCGGACCAGGCGATTGGCATGAAATTACATCCCCCATACTCTTCACAGCTCTCCATAATATTGGTACTTAGGAATTATGCATTTATCACATGAAACTGCTAAGTAAATATACTTGTATGGACCTTCACAGTCCTACTGCTACAGTCCATAAGATCTGTGGTGACTTCTTGGACTGTAGATGGCAATTTACCAGGAAGTCATGTGCAAGCCAATGCCACTACACTCAGGGAGGATTGCAGAATAGCATAATAATGATGACACTATCTCATGACATATGCAATATACAACAAGATCTCCGCTAAGTGACATTTTAAGCTGTATAATAGAATAAGCCATGTATTATAACTCATCGTGACATCAAACTATTTCCAGGTTTTACATCATTATCATTTGAAAGAGCAGACTTATTAATTGGTAATTTTCTTCTCTTTGCACTTTCCTTACTGCTATCACCTGGGATGAGTTAATTATCTCAGGTTAATTTAATGTCACAAAGGCTATAAAAACACTAGCATTCACTGCTAGTTCCGATCTATGGGAAATCTGACATAAGCCGTTAACAGTGTACGAGACTAAGCTAAAGAAGGAATTGAGATCGGAAGAAAAAAAGAAGGAACTTACCGTATATACTCGTGTATAAGCCGACCCCCCTAATTTTGCCACAAAAAACTGGGAAAACTTATTGACTCGTGTATAAACCGGGTGTATAAACTGCCCTCCTGCTCCTTGCTCCCCCATCCAGCTCTGTGCTCCCCCATTCTCCTCTGTACTCCCCCCTCCTGCTCCGTCCTCCGCTGTGCTCCCCCATTCCTTCTCCGTCCTCCTGTGCCCCCTGTCCTGCTCCGTGCTCCTCTGTGCCCTCCATCCTCTCCCCCCGTCCTGCTCCGTGCTCCTCTGTGCCCTCCATCCTCCCCCCGTCCTGCTCCGAGCTCATTGTCCTCCTCCATGCTTCCCCGTCCTCCGTTCTCCCCCCAGTCCTCCTCCATGCTTCCTCCCCCGTTCCCCACCCCCCGTCCTGCTCCATGCTTCCCCCATCCTCCGTTCTCCCCCCGTCCTCCATGCTTCCCCGTCCACCATTCCCCCCCCCCCGTCCTGCTCCGTGCTCCTTGTCCTCTCCTCCATCATTCTCACCCCTCCCCGTGCCATTGCTGAAAGTCCCTGAAATCCTGCGTTCTACCCGGCTTCCTGCAGCTCTCCCCGGCTTCCTGCAGCTCTCCAGCGCTGAGCGGTGACGTAATACCGCTCATTAAGGCCATGAATATGGACGCCACGCCTATGGGAGTAGCGTCGCGTCCATATTACATGACCTTAATGAGCGGGTATTACGTCACCGCTCAGCGCTGGAGAGCTGCAGGAAGCCGGGGAGAGCTGCAGGAAGCCGGGGAGAACGCAGGATTGCAGGGACGTTCAGCGATGGCACAGGGAGGGGTGAGTATGATGTCCCAGCCACCGGCTCCTGCCGCGGCATCCCCACCCCCGCTGGTTTCTGCCCTATGACTCGTGTATAAGCCGAGGGGGCATTTTCAGCACGAAAAAAGGTGCTGAAAATCTCGGCTTATACACGAGTATATACGGTACTTTTTGTTGCTTGTGTCACCCTTCGCTAAAAGGCATTGAATACAAGAATACATTGATGCGCTTAGGCAAAAAAGTATGCTTCAGTTTTTCTATTAGAAAAATGTGTTTCTGGGAACGTCATGGAGTTGTCAAGTAGATTTCCAAATCTCCAGAAAGGTAAATGGGCCTACCACGCAGTGATGCATTATGAATGCCCATGTAAAAAGAAAACAGATACTATACATGAAACAAAGCCTTCAGGATGTGATTGACATGTAGACTTTCAGCTTTCATTCAAGGGTTTGGGTATTTTTAATATTACACTAGGAATTAGAATAATGGAAGGAAAGTTGCAAAAACAGTGTAGCTCGGTCGCCCTTGTTTGTTTCCGGTGCCCCACCTCAGGTGGTCAGCGTACAAGTTGATTTCTTCCCAGTTCATTTATAAAAGGATGACATGGGAATAATCTAAAAATTAAAAAAAACAAGAACAAGCCTTTTAGAGAGATAGCAGAAACTACTGACGTACCCAAAGGAAAAAAAAAAAAATAAAAACAAAAGATTGATTCTTAAAAACAAAAAGGAATGAACTGACAAGTTCAGCAAAAATACAAAAAGCCCGGAAGAGAACAGAAGGCAGCTAAAGTGGACAAACCCAGAATTATTTCCTTAATAGTAGACCCCTTTCATAGCGTCAAGCACACTCTAAAAGAGATGTATTATTCTCAAGGTGTGCAATAAAGAGAAACCTTCATGAGTGACAATCCAGAACGTTCATCTAAAGATGCAACCCCTCATATGCTCATTAGATAACGGTCAGCCAAACGATCGTTCGACAAAGAGAGGTCTCTTCTTGGTATATGGAAAACTCATGTCAGCAGAGTGCTCTTATATTCTCTAACAGAAGGCCACTGCCAGACTTCGACAGCTGCTTTATCTGCATGGAGAACAAAAGGATCAGTCATTGAAATTCAGCAGGCCAGATCCTTTCATCTGATAAAAGGGACGAGTCAAGAGACCGGAATACACAATATCAGCGAGTTTGGCCGAGTTTAGTCTAATGTGTATGGGATCCTTAAAGGGGTTGTCCCACGAACAAAGTTAATTTTAATCAATAGCTCTTGGAATCATAATTTCCACAATTGGACGTGTTTAATCCCTTTCTGCCATCCGACGTACTATCCCGTCCATGAAACCCGGGACAATCTGACCATGGACGGGATAGTACGTTATGCCCTTTAATGCGACATAAGTCGCGGTGATCGCATTAAAATTCCGACGCCATCTTACCTGGATGAAGATGGTGTCGGCATTCCAGGGCCTGGCTCCTCCCACCCGGCCTCCCGATCGCTGTGATTGGCTGTTCAATTCTGAACAGCCAATCGCAGCCTTTCTTATTGTTTCAGCCAATTATATTGGCTGAAACAGTGAGATCCCAGGCTAGGATCGAGTACCGATGTACTCGATCCTAGGCCCGTGCCTGGCTACGCCAGGCATGGTCCAGACCCCCCCGGATTGGCGCGATCGACGATAACATCGATCGTGCCAATCGCAGGGCACAGCCGCGGTATATCCGCGCTGTGCCCTGCCAGTACCTGCCTGGATCGGTGCAGTAATAGCACCGATCCTAGGCCGGAGCCTAGGACAGGCCCAGTAGGGCCTGCAGCTTCTGATTGGCGCGATCGAGGTCATTGTCGATCGCGCCAATCACAGGGCACAGCCGCGGTGTGACCGCTCTGTGCCCTGCTTGTTGAACTTCCTAGTAGTCGGAGCTGTGAGCTCCAATTACTAGGCCGGTGCCTAGCAACAGGCATAACAAGGGTCTCCTCTGATTGGTGGGATTGATGTGATAATCGATCCCACCAATGACAGGTCACAGCCGCTCTGTGACCTGTCTGTGACCGCACTGTAGGGGTCCTCACACTTGCTGAGGATTCCTGTAGAGCGGTCACACTGCCAGATCACCTCCTGTGCTGGGCCTTGTGGTGCCACAGTAGCCGATGACACCACAATACCTGGTGAAGAAAGAAGACAGGAGAAGAAAGAGGAGACTACAAACATAAGTTTTTGAGCCCCGATCCCTGCCTGATCCACCCTAATCCCCATCATTTTACCCCCCCTTTGCGCCGCCTCTGCGCACATTTAGCAGCCGCCGAGCGTTGATTGGTGACGCAGTTCACCAATCAACACTTGTGCTCGCTTTTCTTTCAGCAGCAGGTGGAAGGAAAGGAGACACACTAGTTCATAACTAGTGGGTAGGCGGAGCCCAGATAGGATTGACACCTCATATTAAAAAGAGTGTTGACCGACCCCTCCAGCTCGGGCTCCTCCTACTCAGCTCTTCAGTCTTAAATTTGAGGTCCAGAGGATGGTCGCTGCTGGAAGCAGCTCCTCAGAAGATTTTATTATTTTAAATCGGACAGGAGACTTGGATCACCAGAAGTGGTCTAGAGGTCTCAGCGCTGCTGGACCCCAACCTCTCCCTTGGCGGATCTGTATTTACCCTGATGGTGGTCCCTGCAGAATCATGCCGGCCCTGGGGGATGAGGATGGCTTCCCTGGCGGGGACGCAAACCGCGCACAGGGGTCACTGCGTTCCCCGCCCTGGGGGGAAGCATGGGCATTGCGCCAGAAACCCCTGGGGGTCCCTGTGGCGCTTCGGCTGGTGAGTACTCCACATTTTTATTAAAGTGATGTGTGAGTGATTTAGCGACTGCTGCGGCAGCCGCTGTACAGTAAACATGCCGGTGACTGGTATTTTTATGTCCGCAGGATGATGCCTGCAGGACAGGGGAAAGAGAGGAGTGCGCGCTTTTTTATTTTTGAATTTCGCGCCGCTCTGAGCGCGCGCGCTTTACTGCAGTCTCCATTTCCGGCTCCTCTACATGGAGCACATCGGAGACAGAGCGCGGCGGCCATTGCTGATCAGAAAAGCACTGCAGGCTGAAAGCTCCCCGAATAGCTCCCCTCCCCTCCCGGCAAGAACCGTGACCAGCTGGGTGAGTCGCTTCTACCCGCCGGGCAGAAGCTTAACCCCTTCACCCCCACAGCGCGGGCGCCGTCTGGGGCACTAATGAGTGACAGATTGCGCGGTCCTGCAGCTGTTGTCGCATAAGGGGCTCGCACACTCTTTCAATATTAATAAAGAGGTTGTGGGGAGTCTGCGACATTAATACTGCCCCCACAGCGCGGGCGCCGTCTGGGGCACTAATGAGTGACAGATTGCGCAGTCCTGCAGCTGTTATCGCATAAGGGGCTCGCACACTCTTTCAATATTAATAAAGAGGTTGTGGGGAGTCTGCGACATTAATACTGCCACTATACGTTCCAGCTAACGATTCCGATAACGACGCATACTATGCGATCGTTTGTGTGATCATTTTTTAATGTCACTAGTAGCTGCCAATCTGGGCGATCTCATTAACATCGCATAAGCGGTTAGCGATCTCCTTAACAACTTTGGCGGTCATTGCGTTATACGAAAGAACGTTTTTTCTGTTTAGTGTGGCATAGCTGTCCTGCAGCTGCTGCCTTATAAGAGGCGCTTGGGGCTCGCACACCCTTTTTATTATCAAGTGTGGGGAGTCTGCGACTTTAACCCCTTTTTTTTAGGCGGTTAACTCTTAATGGGAGACAGCTGGGGTAGCTCTCTCTTTAAGAGCTTTAACCCTTCAGCGTTTGTTTTTTCTTTAAGAAACACACTGTTCTAGTTACTGACAGGTTTAACCTGCCTTATACTGGCAATGTCAGAGTTCTCCCAGATCCGCTACAGGATCAGTCTCGCGTATCTGACACGCAGACCTCGACGGAGTCATGCGCAGCGGTCGGAGGTTCCAGTGGTGTCAAAATGGAGGCCCTCGCTAGTTTCTATGATGGCCTGTCTGACCTTCTAGGTTATTGGGTGTCAGCTAGATCCTCTCAAGGAAGCGACACAAATCGGTGCCTTCCTTCTCGCGTAGCGAAGATGTCCGATTCGGACAAGGAGGATCGGCAGGGACACTCTACCTCTCTCATGGGCCGTACTAAGATTTCTATTGGAGCCATGAGGGCGTTACAGTTACCGGAGGAGGTAACTGGACGTCCTGGTAAGTCGGCCCGGATGTTTTCAGGAGTCGCATAGACGCGACGGCTTTACAAACTGTATCCGTTTTCTACGGAGTTGTTTGTTAATTGGACCCCTTCTCCTGAAGTGAATGTCTTTTTCCCAGCTTGGCAATCTTCCTGGTAAAGGGAAGGCGAGTCTGCAGCTGGACAGAAAAACGGAGATGGCAACAATATCCATCTGCGAAGCCTACGGTTAATGGATGTATACTTGTAAAGTTCCCCTGAGCCGGTTGGACCGTCTAAAGACGGCGTGGCAAGATGGATCCCCTCTATCGAGATAGATGGGCTTTTCAAGTTGAAGGATACTGCGTCACTGCTAACCAGGGCGCAATCCTCGGCAGTCACAGTCAGAAGAGCACTGTGGCTTAGACAGTGGAACGCGGTTTCTAAGCAGGGTTTGCCATCTTTAGCTTAGAAAGTGGTCAGCTATTTGAATCTGACCTCACGGAGCTGATTGCCAAGGCAAAGAAACAACTTTACCGCAGCGCAGAGCTGTGACTTCTGCGTCTGGCAGGACTAGTGCCGGTAGTTGTCGGCGGTCCTTTCGGTTCAGGGGATGATCCGGTCAACCCTCTGGGGGTTTGGGTCGTCCCCCTCTTTTTTTTTTTTTTTTAAAAAAAAAAGGGAATTCTCAGAAATTCCGCATACCCTGGAAACAGAACTTATGTTAAGACAGACAAAAAACCCGCTAAGGCAGACTGAAGTCTGGGTCTCACTGGAGCGCTCTCGAGTGGGGGGGTCGTTTACTCTAATTTAAACCGACTTGGGTTTCCCGTGTGTCGGACGCCTGGGTGACACAGGTTGTGTTGGCAGGCTACTTCATAGAGTTTCTTTCTCGACCCCCGGACAGTTTTTTTTTTGCCAATCTCGCATTCCGTCAGAGCCGAACTATTTGCTGCTCTACTGCGAGTGGTCGATTCTCTTCTGCAGAAGGGTGTGGTGATACCGGTTCCGCAGAGGACCGGGGAAGAGGATTTTTATTCCAACCTCTTTGTGGTCCCCAAAAAGGAGGACAAATTTCGCCCTATTCTGGAAGATTGAATCGGCTTGTCCACACCTGAACATTCCGCATGGAGTCGCTTCGCTCCGTTGTGGCAGCCCTGTCGTAGAACGTCTTTTTGGTCAATCGACATTCGTGACGCTTATTTGCATGTTCCCGTCGGAAGGGCTCACCAGCGCTTCCTTCGTTTTGCCATAGGTCAGGACCATCACCAGTTTGTGGCTCGGCCTTTCGGCTTGGCCTTAACGCCCAGAGTTTTTACAACGATTCTGGCGCCTCTCATGGCAATTCTTCGTAGACATACGATTCTTCCCTAACTGGACGACCTTTCAATTGTGGCGTCCTCAAAGGAGGAGGCAGTGACGGCTCGCAATCTATTCCTTCAGCTCCTAGAGGACTTCGGGTGACTGGTCAATTGGGAGAAGTCGTCTCTGGAACCGTCGCAGTCTATCCTATTTTTAGGAATGCATTTCGACACGGTAGTCTCTACCTCCAGACGAGCGGGCATGTCTCCCTCGACATGTACAGATTATGAAGTCTTCGACAGTAATGTCTCTTCGGAAGTGTATGCGCCTTCTGGGTTTAATGGTGGCGTTCATGGAGGCACTTCCGTTTGCCCAGTATTCATTCCAAAGGCTCATTCTGAGTCATTGGGATCGATCGCAGGCTTCTCTGGATGGCAGTCTCATCATCTCTTGCAGGGTGCGAGAATCTCTGGGATGGTGGTTACGTCCAGGAGCGTTATCCCTGGGGAAGTCATTCCTTCCTCCGAGGTGGTCGGTCATATCCACCGATGCCAGCCTGACGGACTGGGGAGGTGTCTGGAACGATCTCTGGATTCAGGGAGTATGGTCATCGGAAGAGTCTTTTCTACCGATCAACATCCTGGAATTGAGGGCAATTTTCCTTTGCCTCCAACACTGGACGGTCCCTTTGAGCAACGCAACAGCGGTCACGTATATCAACCACCAAGGCGGGACAAGGAGTTCCAGACTCATGGTGGAGGTATCTCGGATCCTGATATGGGCCGAGACCAGGGTTCCAGCCATCTCTGCGATTCACATTCCAGGAGTCCAGAATACCACGGCGGACTTACTCAGTCGCGAGAAGATGGATCTCGGAGAATGGAGTCTTCATTCGGAAATTTTTGCACTGCTATGCTCCCGTTGGGGAACTCCCCAAGTGGACTTGATGGCATCCAGGTTCAATGCCAAACTACCGACCTTCATGTCCAGGTACAAGGACCCGAAGGCTGTGGCGGTAGATGCTCTGGTGGCTCCGTGGGACCATTTCGAGCTAGTCTATGTGTTTCCGCCGATATCTTTACTCCCTCTGGTGCTGCGTCGGATCAGACTGGAGAGAATTCCGGCTATGTTGATAGCCCCAGATTGGCCAAGGAGGACGTGGTTCTCGACACTGGTGTCGCTTTTGGCGGCGCCGCCATTCCCACTTCCTCTTCGCCCGGACCTGTTAACCCAGGGTCCCGTTCGTCATCCGGACTTGAAGTCTCTGCGTTTAACGGCGTGGCTCTTGAGACCGAAATATTGACCCTTAGAGGTTTTTCAGCCAAAGTCATTGCCACTCTGCGAGCTGCCAGAAGTCCGGCTACTACTAGGATTTATCACAAGACTTGGGAAGCCTTCTTTTCGTGGTGTTCGGGTTCTTCAAGGAACCCGAGGATTTTTTCCATTCCCAATTTGTTGGCTTTTCTGCAGTACGGGCTGGACAAAGGTTTGGCAGTGAGCACCCTGAAAGGTCAGGTTTCTGCTCGGTCCTTACTGTTTCGGAGGGCTATCGCCTCCCGTAGGGACGTGCGTTCCTTTTTTCAGAGTAACCGTCAGTTTCCACCGCGGAAGGCGCCTGTGTCTCCATGGCGGCTCAACCTTGTGTTGGAGGCTCTTCAGCATGTGCCTTTTGAGCCTATGAGTTCTGCTAGCCTTTCTTTACTTTCTTGGAAGGTTGCTTTTTTAGTGGCAGTAACCTCTTTGAGAAGAGTTTCTGAGTTGGCGGCTCTTTCCTGCTCGCCTCTTTTCCTGGAGTTTTACTCTGATCGAGTAGTGCTTCGCACACGGGGCGACTTTCTACCTAAGGTGGTGTCGCAATTTCATGTTAACCAGGATATTGTGTTGCCCTCGCTTTTCCCGGGCCCGAGGAATGCAAAGGAACGGGCCTTGCACACATTGGATTTGGTGCGGGCCTTGAAGTTCTATTTGTCTATTACTCAAGGTTTTCGGAAGTCAGATTCTCTGTTTGTAACTCCAGCAGGTTGCAGGCGTGGTCAACGAGCTTCCAAGGACTCTATAGCTCGTTGGATTCGGTCGGCCATTTTGGAGGCTTATCGACTTAAAGGCGAACCTTGCCCGATTAAGATTCGAGCTCACTCCACGAGGGCTGTGGCTTCATCGTGGGCCTTTCATCAAGGGGCTTCGGCAGCTCAGCTCTGCCGAGCGGCGACCTGGCGCTCTGTCCACACATTTACAAAGTTTTATAAGGTGGACGTTAGTGCTTCCGCTGATGCGGCCTTAGGACGTAGGGTCCTGCAGGCAGCGGTAGTTTAAAGTTCTAGTTAACTTGTATTTGGCGCCTGTGGCGCATTTATCTAGGTTGTTGGGTTTCTGCCTATTTTGGTTTTTTCCCACCCTAATTTTTGGACTGCTTTGGGACGTCCCACTAGTTATGAACTAGTGTGTCTCCTTTCCTTCCACCTGCTGCTGAAAGAAGGATTTTGGTAAGAACTTACCTGTAAAATCCTTTTCAGCGAAGGAAGGAAAGGAGACAGCTCCCTCCCATGGCAGAAGTGTGTTGTTGTATTTACAGATGCAGCGTGACCCTTCTCTGATAGCGATTATCTGGACTGAGGTCGACAAGCTACGGCTCTGTTCCAACATTGCCAGCTTATCGCAGTAGTCAGGTTCAGTGAGTAGTACCTGGAACTGTGTGATTTTTTGCCAAATGCATGCATAACCTGTACTCTTATATTTTTTCTCTGAAGTCCTTCAGAAGGGGTTATGTTGCTTCGCTGGTGATATTGTTCTTCCTTAAGCTTGGGTACGACTGAAGAGCTGAGTAGGAGGAGCCCGAGCTGGAGGGGTCGGTCAACACTTTTTAATCTGAGGTGTCAATCCTAACTGGGCTCCGCCTACCCACTAGTTATGAACTAGTGTGTCTCCTTTCCTTCCTTCGCTGAAAAGGATTTTACAGGTAATTTCTTACCAAAATCCGTCTTTTGCACCCCCCTCCATGCGCACTTCCAGCAGCCGCGGAACTTTGATAAGTGACACCGGTCACTTATCAGAGCTCGTGCCTGCCGGCTTTTTTTCACCCCCCTTTCCGCCACTCCCGTACGTACTTCCAGCAGCCGCGGAACTTTGATAAGTGACACTGGTCACTTATCAGAGCTCGTGCCTGCTGGTTTAGACTTATTTTCACAGGCATTTTTTTCATCTATTCGCTTTCTTTTCTTTTAGCTTTTTCTTTTCAGCATAGTGTGCACAAAACACTATCCCCCCCACACACACACAGTTATAAATAAAGTACACACAAAGCACCACATTCACAAAAAAAAATGTCCCGCCCGTCATGTTTATCCCAACAGCGCTATTCAGTGGAGGAGGCATACGCTTTCCTTGCCTCTGACACGGATAGCGAGGGAGAGGATCCCACATTTCTTTACTTTTCAGATTCTTCATCCTCTTCTTCTTCCTCCTCCTCCTCATCATCTTCCTTCTCGGGTCCTGCGGCACCGCCACGCAGACGCCCCAGGACAGAAGATGAGGCAGAGCCCACTCCTGAAGATGAACCAGCGCACCCCTCTTCGGACCCCGTATGGACCTCGCCCCCCGAAAATTACGAGCCACTGATTCCTGATTTTGTGTCAGAATCAGGAATCAAGTTGGACTCCACCAGCCACACAGAAATAGACTTTTTCAAAGTCTTTTTCTCTGAGGATTTAATTAACCTCATGGTGGAGCAAACAAATTTGTACGCTCGGCAATTTTTGGCGCAAAACCCCATGTCATCATTTTCCAACTGGTCTCCTGTAGATGCAGTTGAAATGATGCAGTTTTGGGGCCTGGTCCTCCATATGGGGATCCTGAAGAAGCCAGAAATTCGGCAATATTAGAGTGTTGATATTTTATACAACACTCCACTGTTCCGCATTGTCATGGCCCGGACGCGTTTTGAGGCCATCCACAAATTCCTGCATTATAATGATAATGCACAGTGTCCCCCACGAGATGACCCCAACTTTGACGGCCTGTTCAAAGTTCGGCCTGTCATCGAACACTTCAACAAAAAGTTTGCTAAAGTGTACGTGCCCCAAAGGGACATCTGCGGAGGAGTCCTTGGTTCATTTTAAGGGAAGGCTCCGATTCCGACAGTACCTGCCCAGCAAGAGGGCAAGGTACGGAATCTAAATCTAAGCTGTGTGAGAGTACCTCAGGGTACACCCACAGCTTTAGAGTTTACGAAGGAAAGGACACCAGGATTCAACCCCCTGAGTGTCCCACCGTCCTGGGAGTGAGTGGGAAAATTGTGTGGGATTTGGTGCACCCACTGCTGGATAAAGGTTATCACCTTTACACTGATAACTTTTATTCCAGCATCCCACTCTACAAATCCCTCTCTGCGCGAGGTAATGCAGCCTGCGGTACTGTCCGCAAAAATCAGAGAGTCCTCCCGAAGACGCTAATTGGGCAGATGCTCAGAAAGGGTGAGAGCAGAGCCCAATGTAGCGACCACCTGCTGGTGGTCAAGTACAAGGACAAGAGGGATGTCCTTCTCTTAACCACCATACATGGTGATGGCAGCGCCCTCAGCACTGTACGGGGTACCTCTACACAGGTCCGCAAACCGGACTGTGTACTGGGGTACAATAAAAACATGGGGGTGTTGATCTCTCTGATCAACTCCTCCAACCGTACAATGCTTTGAGAAAGGCCAAGGTGTGGTACAAAAAGCTGTCCGTGCACATCGTACAAATGGCAATGCTCAACGCTTTCCTGCTGTCACGATGTGCACGCAACAACGATACGTCGTACCTTCAGTTTCAGGAGGTAGGGGTTAAGGCCCTGATACTTGGCGCTCAGGAAGGAGCGGGCTCCAGTACTTCCGGAACTGAAGGTGCTCGTATCATACCAGGTCAGCATTTCCCGGGGGTGGTCCCCCAAATTGGAAAAAAAGATAAGCCGAGGTGCCGAGTGTGTTACAAAAAGGGAATACGCAAGGACACCACTTACCAATGCGGCACTTGCCCCGAAAAAACTGGCCTGTGTATGAAGGATTGTTTCAAATTGTACCACACCTCCATGCACTACTAATTTACTTTACAGGAAACAGATTAGTTCCAAAAGGGGGGCACATTTAGAAAAGTTCCTTGGGAGTCCAGTTTCTAAAATTATGTCACTTGTGTTTTTTTTTTTTTTTTTTTTTACTGTTTAGGCACATCAGGGGCTCTACAAACGGAACATGATGCCCGCAGACCATTCCATCAAAGTCTGCATTCCAAAACTTCACTACTTCTCTTCTGAGCCCCGACTTGTGCCCAAACAGTTTTTTCCCACATATGGGGTACCAGTGTACTCAGGACAAATTGGACAACAACTTTTGGTGCCCAATTTCTCCTCTTACCCTTGGGAAAATAAAAAATTGGGGACTAAAACATCATTTTTGTGAGGAAAAAAAAGTATGATTTTTTATTTTCACACCTGGGCATTATAAACTTTAGTAAAACACTCAAAGTTCAAAGTTCTCACCACACACCTAGATAAGTTCCTTAGGAGGTCTAGTTTACAAAATGAGGTCACTTGTGGGGGGTTTCCACTATTTAGGCACATCAGGGGCTCTGCTAATGGAACATGATGCCCGCAGACCATTCCATCAAAGTCTGCATTCCAAAACGTACAAGAAAAAAAAGGTAGCACACTGTAGCACTATAGCTTGCAAACACGAAATATGAAAAATGAATTGCATCACTGCCTTAGAAATATGAAAAATTGAGAAGTCTTAGCGCATAAGATGGCCAACTTATGTGTACCTGATACCCACGTTAAGGCTCTTCTCGTATATCAGGTACTAACTAATGCCAATCCTCGCTTAGAAAAGTCATAGAATCTTAGAATGGTAGAGTTGGAAGGGACCTCCTGGGTCATCTGGTCCAACCCCCTGCTCAAAGCAGGATTCTCTAAATCATCCCAGACAGATGTCTGTCCAGCTTCTGTTTGAAGACTTCCATTGAAGGAGAACTTACCACCTCTCGTGGCAGCCTGTTCCACTGATTGATCACTAACTGTCAAAAAGTTTTTTCTAATATCTAATCTGTGTCTCCTCCCATTCAGTTTCATCCCATTGCTTCTAGTCTTTCCGTGTGCAAATGAGAATAAAGATAATCCTTCTACAATGTGACAGCCCTTGAGATATTTGTATACAGCTATTAAGTCACCTCTCAGTCTTCTTTTTTGCAAGCTAAACATTCCCAAATCCAATCCTGTAACCGTTCCTCATAGGACATGGTTTGCAGACCGAACACCATTCTGGTCGCTCTTCTCTGAACTTGCTCCAGTTTGTTGAGGTCTTTTTTAAAATGTGGTGCCCAAAACTGGACACAGTATTCCAGATGAGGTCTGACCAAAGACGAGTAGAGGGCAATAATGACTTCACGTGATCTAGACTGTATGCTTCTGTTAATACATCCCAGAATTGTATTTGCCTTTTTTGCTGCTGCATGGGAACATATGAATCCTCTCTCTAGACTGAAATCTACATCTCTGTGGAATGGCCCTGGTATAATTAAAACGCCTGTGACCAGCAGGTGGAGTGCTCAGGCAGAAGGTAAATGAACACACATCAAAAAACTGACCAGCACATCCAAAAATAGACCCAATGTGAACAGGTGCTAAACCTAGAGTCACCAACTCATGCACATACAAGAAAAAAAGGTAGCACACTGTAGCGCTATAGCTTGCAAACACGAAATATGAAAAATGAATTGCATCACTGCCTTAGAAATGTGAAAAATTGAGAAGTCTTAGCGCATAAGATGGCCAAATTATGTGTACCTGATAGCCACGTTAAGGCTCTTCTCGTATATCAGGTCCTAACTAATGCCAATCCTCGCTTAGAAAAGTCTGTCTGCATGGGAATATATGAATCCTCTCTCTAGACTGAAATCTACATCTCTGTGGAGGGGTAATGGCCCTGGTATAATTAAAACGCCTGTGACCAGCAGGTGGAGTGCTCAGGCACTCGTTGCTCCTTCCATTCAGAGCCCTGCTCTGCGCCCAAACAGTGGTCCTCCCCCCACATATGGGGTATCGCCGTACTCAGGAGAAATTGCACAACAACTTTATCTGTCCATTTTCTCCTTTTTCCCTTGTGAAACTAAAAATGTTTGTAAAACATAATTTTTGTGACTAAAAAGTAAAGTGTTCATTTTTTCCTTCCACGTTGCTTCAGCTCCTGTGAAGCACCTGAAGGGTTAATAAACTTCTTGAATGTGGTTTTGAGTACCTTGAGGGGTGCAGTTTTTAGAATGGTGTCACTTTTGGGTATTTTCTGCCATATAGACCCCTCAAAGTGACTTCATTTTTTTTTAGGGACCACCTCACATTTGGTTTTGTAAATTTTGTTGTAAAAATGAGAAATCGCTGGTCAACTTTTAACCCTTATAACTTCCTAAGAAATAAAAATTTTGCTTCCAAAATTGTGCTGATGTAAAGTAGACATGTGGGAAATGTTATTTATTAACTATTTTCTGTGACATATTTCTCTTTTTTAAAGGGAATAAAAATTCAAAGTCTGAAAATTGCAAAATTTTCTAAATTTTTGCCATTTTTTTCAATAATAAACGCAAGTTATATAGAAGAAATTTTACCACTAACGTGAAGTACAATATGTCACAAGAAAAAAATCTCAGAATCGCGAAGATCCGTTGAAGCGTTTCAGAGTTATAACCTCATAAAGAGACAGTGGTCAGAATTGTAAAAATTGGCCCGGTCATTAACGTGCAAACCACCCTTGGGGGTGAAGGGGTTAAATAAAATGTCCCTGTGCTGACAATCTTATAAATGTGCCCCTGCTGTGTACTGTGTAATGGCTGTGTCTGACCTGTGCAGAGAAGCAAAAGAAAGTACAGCATATAGACAGCACAGCATGGGATCACAGCTGATTCTTTCTGTGAGGCAAAACATTTCACTACTTGTTTATAAGCAATGTTTTACCTCACAAAAGGAATCAGCAGTGATCCCATGCTGTAATGTCTGTATACCCTTTTCCTTCCTTCCTTGCCCCAGAGCTGTGGTATGATCAGACCATGCCCCTGCACGGTCAGACACAGCCATTTCACAGTACACAGCAGGGGCAGATTTATAAGATTATTAATAAACACATCAAATTGTGGAAATTATTATTCCAAGATCTATTGATTAAAATTAACTTTGTTTGTGAGACAACCATTTTAAGGCTCAAGACCAAATGTTTAATAATAGACTTTACATGAGACATCTAAATGAGCTGCCCAGTTGTACATCAAAAATATATAACTCCGGCACACAAGAAGGATAATTATGAATATTTATTGAACAGAAATGGACAAGTTCATCATCAGAAAATTTCTTAAAGATGAAGGACTTTTTTCAGACAAATAATTGTATCCAGACAAATGATTGTATCAACGTTTCGGCTGTTTTTTCTAATGGCAATTTGCATATACTCCAGAATGTTATAAAGAGTGATCAGCTTAACAGCAATTACTTGCAAAGTCAATATTTGGCTAGAAAATGAACTTTATCCCCCAAAACACATTTCAACATAATTGCAGCCCTGCCTTAAAAGGACCAGCTAACCTCTTTTCAGTGATTGCTCCATTAACACAGGTGTGGGTGTTGATGAGGACATGGCTGGAGATCAATCTGTCATGATTAAGTAAGAATGACACCACTGGACACTTTAAAAGGAGGCTGGTGCTTGGCATCATTGTTTCTCTTCTGTTAACCATGGTTATCTCTAAAGAAACACGTGCAGTCATCATTGCAATGCACAAAAATGGCCTAACAGGGAAGAGTATCGCAGCTAGAAAGATTGCACCTCAGTCAACAATCTATCGCATCATCAAGAACTTCAAGGAGAGAGGTTCCATTGTTGCCAAAAAGGCTCCAGGGCGCCGAAGAAAGACCAGCAAGCGCCAGGATCGTCTCTTAAAAGTGTTTCAGCTGCAGGATCGGGCTACCAGCAGTGCAGAGCTTGCTCAGGAATGGCAGCAGGCAGGTGTGAGTGCATCTGCACGCACTGTGAGGCGGAGACTCTTGGAGCAAGGCCTGGTCTCAAGGAGGGCAGCAAAGAAGCCACTTCTCTCCAGAAAAAACATCATGGACAGACTGGTATTCTGCAAAAGGTACAGGCAGTGGACTGCTGAGGACTGGGGTAAAGTTATTTTCTCTGATGAATCCCCTTTTCGATTGTTTGGGACATCAGGAAAACGCCTCATTCGGAGAAGACAAGGTGAGCGCTACCACCAGTCTTGTCTCATGCCAACTGTTAAGCATCCTGAAGCCATTCATGTGTGGGGTTGCTTCTCAGCCAAGGGAATCGGCTCTCTCACAGTCTTGCCTAAAAACACAGCCATGAATAAAAAATGGTACCAGAATGTCCTCCAAGAGCAACTTCTCCCAACACTCCAAGAGCAGTTTGGCGATCAACAATGCCTTTTCCAGCATGATGGAGCACCTTGCCATAAAGCAAAGGTGATAACTAAATGGCTCAGGGAACAAAACAGAGATTTTGGGTCAATGGCCTGGAAACTCCCCAGATCTTAATCCCATTGAGAACTTGTGGTCAATCATCAAGAGACGGGTGGACAAACAAAAACCTAAAAATTCTGACAAAATGAAAGCATTGATTGTGCAAGAATGGACTGCTATCAGTCAGGATTTGGTCCAGAAGTTGATTGAGAGCATGCCAGGGAGAATTGCAGAGGTCCTGAAGAAGAAGGGTCAACACTGCAAATATTGACTTGTTGCATTAACTCATTCTAACTGTCAATATAAGCTTTTGTTACTCATATGTTTGCAATTATATTTCTGTCTGTGATAAAAACAGCTGTCAAACACACACAATAAAAACCAGAGGGCAGCAGATTATGTGAAAATATATTTGTGTCATTCTCAAAACTTTTGGCCATGACTGTAGACCAAAAATTGACAGATAAGATCATCTTATACTAGTATGGTGGGAAGAGAAAAATGTGACAAAAAAGGAAATGCTGACAGTCCAACACATACCACAGTGAAGGCAGTGGCAGGTCATGGACATGTATGGTTAACAATGGAAGAGAGTCACTGGCGTTTACCGATAAGGTAACTGGATAAAGAAACAGGAAAAATACTGTATTAAACTATACATTCTGCTAAGATTTAATACAATGCTGAAAAAGTGATAGGACTGCGCTTCACAGGGCAGAGTGATAATGACGAAACACTTTGGCTGGGTTAACAAAGCATTTGTTAGTTTGCCACTACGTTCTGAGACTCAGTCGGGGCTTCCGTCCTAACTCCCACCAAACAGTATTCAAGCACATGTGCTGACGGGGCCATTGATAATGATGCAGATTGAGTCACAGTGAGCTATGTCTTACAACATTTTTGGCCGTATACACCTATTGCAGGCGGGCAGCCTCAGATTTCTCACTGTGTTGGGGTCCTACTCAGGTATTTCTGTCACTCCCTACAGCCAATCACTCATGTCACCTGCACCTCAAAAACAACACTAGGATTTGACCTTTATTTACCTTTGCGTCTCTGCAAAAAACTCTTTTTGTTGCTTGGATTCATTCTCAAATGTATTACTGCAACTCCAATTAGTCTCCCTCTTACTAAACTCTCCAATCGATCATGAATGCAACAGCAGAATCACACTTCTGTCCAACCACTACACTGATGCCTCACACTTTGTGCCAGTCTTTGCACTGGTTGCACATCCACAGAATTACACATTGCATTATTTTCCTGCCTGCTGGCAATACCTGCTCTCTTGGCACTAAAGAAGCTGCTTTTCTGCTTTTTTTGAAGCGTATTTTCTATGTTTATGTTGTCTCTTGTGCATGCTGATAAAATTTAGTGACACCCCTCCCCCACCAAAGGAGAAAAAAAAAAAAAAAAAAAAAAAAAACACACAATGTGATGCAACTTCCATAAGGCTTTTGCACAAAAAAATAAAAAACGCAGCAAAACCTGATAACTGCATTTTTTTCACTTACTCATTTTTTTCTATAGGAGAAAAAGCGCTGCGCACCCACTTAAAAATGCTGAAAGAAGTGACATGTTGCAGTATGCAAAAAAGCAGCACTTTTCCTAATCAGTCGGGGAAGGGGGGGGACACTGTGCATGGCATTTGTGAAATCTCACAGCTTTTACAGGTACAGTAAAACGCAGCTTAAAATTTGCGTAAAAAAAAGCAAAAATGCAACGTGTGAACATATCCTTACACACAAAGTTCTCGACAGTTCTGCACCACACCACATCTCACCACCACCCTGACTATTCTCTGTTTCATGAATGATCCAAGTATAACTTCTATATAATGCGAACCTGCCACTCATCTCCAGTACTTCTCTTGTGCTACACCACAGTGAAGATACTGCCTCTTGACGGGTTCATGCAGCATTATTTGAATACCCTAATTGACTATACTGATGTCTGGACTTTACACCTCAAGCACTAGATTTTTACCTTTTGTTTTACCCATATTTCCTCGTAAGATTGCAATCTTGCGAGCAGAGCTCTCACTCATTTTGGTATGTATTGAACTATGTTACTCTGTAATGTTTTATCTTGTTTGTACAAGAACTTTGAACTTTAAAAACTTTAAAAGAACTTTAAAAGTGCTGTGGAATTTGTTGGGCCTCTAGAAATAAAAATTATTATTAATATTATAGTCAATGGCCCATCAACGCATACGCCCATATCCAGCTTTGCTGGTGTTCAGATATAATGCCTGACAGAGTCCCTGAACGTAGTGGAAAATGCTATGTGAACCCAGCTTTCTTGAAGACAAATCGAAAGATGGATTCACAAACCAGCAGCAAATAAAGATGCTTGCAGTAAAGGCGTGACAATGCATTTCAAGGGTGGAAATGCAAGATTTTGTGATAGCCATGAGTTTCAGACTTCAGGCAGTCATTAACTGCAAAGTATTTGCAAAGTTTAAAAAATAATTATTGTAAAACTATGATGTGGAAACATGGAGTAATCAGAGGGTGCACTTGTCTGCTGGCCCGTGACCGAATGGACCATGGCTCATCCCACTGAACGCCTGCTCTTTTTTTTACTGTGGGCATAATACTACTCAGACAACAAAGGGTGAGGGTAAAACAGTGTGGCAATACTTTATTGAACCACAAAACATACAGACAATAACATAGAACAGTCCCCAGAAAATACCAAAGTTGGTGTAATATATAGTCTCACCCTGCCACTGACTCACCGGGATTAGAGCAGCTGCAACTTTGAGGCTTCCAGGGCCCACTACCCCCAACTGTGATACCCACGGAGAGGAGGCAACGATAAGCTTAGGTAGCCGACAGTCCATTGAGGTATGTGTTCAGGTGACTGGAGGGTCACAACCTGGCTTATCCGAATGTCTCCATGGAGCCAGGTAACCGGTGGGTCCAATCCTGGCTTCCCCCAACGTATCCATGGGTTCAGTGATGGTCAGTGGAGCAAACCTGTATTCTTTCAGCTTGGGCTGTGGTTTCCTAAGCTCACATCCTGCAGAATGTCAAATCTGTGTCCCATATGATGGAGCCATCATGTCCTGGCTGCTCTACTGTAGAGTGTTTCTGGTTGTGCTTTTGGAAAGTGTCTCTGGTTCTTCTTGCAGAAATATTGAAATCCTTTTTGATGCCCACATCTGTATTTCAGGTCATCATCCACAGGTCAGGTGGGATGAGTTTAACTCTTTGTTTATTTTATCCAATTGCATAGTTTTTCCTCCTCTGTTTTGCAAGTCAACAAGCCAGAGGGTCCAACACAATGGTCAATCATCATATTCTCAAACTTTGATTGTTCAATGACCCTGCATCCCTGTCTTGCAAAAATAGACAATAACCTGTAGGAACTGATATAAGAGGCAAACTCAACCATTCAAACTTGTCAAAAATTAACGTTTAAAACTCATATGACAACAATCTATGGTTCTTGGTCAACTGAAAAAAAAATCTGTATAACTAAGATTAAATGCTGTGTCGTCACATATAGCAATTAAAAAAAAATCCCAAAATAAAGCCGAATGTCTACACTTTAATCGTCTTGATGTCTGTTACTTTATTGACTAGGTCCCAGGGCTGGTTTCCACATCTCCTCCTTGCTAAGAGGCTCACTCTGCTTTTCTGCACGTTGGGTTACTATAGTAACCTATCATCTTACTAGGTCTCCTAAGGCCCATTCGAGTGGCTGCACATATTCAGATAGTGGCACAGGCTGCTGTCATGCATGTTCTTAGTTTTGAACACTTGACTAACAAAGCTCTGTTTTGGCTGGGCAAACACGCCTCTGCTATTCCAAGGTGCTGTCTATACAATAGGCTCTGCTGCAAGGTAAATGCAAGCCAACTCATCTCTGCTGTAACAAAGGCGCACACTAAGCTCTGCTAAAACTATGTACCTGTCTTCCAGATAGGCTCTGCTGTTCCAAGGTGCAGTCCACACATTTGGTTTTACTGCATCAAAGTGCCTGACTGCAGTCTAGGCTCTGCTGTGCCAAGATGTTGATCACAACTCAGCTCTGCTACAAGTAGGTGCCTAATTGTTGACTCAGCTCTGTTGTTCCAAGATGCTGCCTGCTTTTCTTCTCCATAGTGGCTCTGCTGCTCTGAGGTACCCACTCCACTAATGCTCTCTGCTCCATGTGCCATTCAGCAAATTCAGATCTGATATCCCACACTGCTCCAGGTGTCGACTTGTTCCAGTGATGATGCTCAGTCTATCCAACTAGACTGCGGCTTAGAGAATCCACTCCACCAGGTCAGCAGAGAACAATATCATTAACTCCAACCCATTCTACTGGTGTAGAGGAGAAATTATAAATACCGTATGTCAAATACTTCTGTACCTAATTGTGTATTCTATATGTTGCTTAATCCATGGTGAGTGGGACTTTCCATATGGGTTGCAGAATTGCAACTTTTGTAAATTTATACATAAAATCCACTAATAGTACAAAAAGAGACACAACAATATACTGATGAGGGACAAAACAGCTCAAATGACTCACTAAAGCATGCCACAGGTGGTAGTATACTGCACAAAAAAACCAACATATATCATGGGCATAAATTTGCAATATAATGTAGGGTATCCACCGCCAATTGTCGTAATAAGTACACGATCGTCAAATGATTGCCTGCAAAATTTAGACACTATCATAACAACATATGTCATAGGGTGCAGGCCACTAAATATCAGATAGTGCCCTTACACAGCAAAAGTTCAAGTGGCTCATAAACATTCAAAGGATGTCCCTCACAACAATAGCGTGCTCCGACTGACCCATGAAGAGTCTTGAACACAGTAATAGTTGCTACACCCAAACGTATAGACGCCGAAGGGACTCCACACATTACCACGGGTAAGAATGCAATACGTTTGGGTGTAGCAACTATTACTGTGTTCAGGACTCTTCATGGGTCAGTCGGAGCACGCTATTGTTGTGAGGGACATCCTTTGAATGTTTATGAGCCACTTGAACTTTTGCTGTGTAAGGGCACGATCTGATATTTAGTGGCCTGCACCCTATGACATATGTTGTTATGATAGTGTCTAAATTTTGCAGGCAATCATTTGACGATCGTGTACTTATTACGACAATTGGCGGTGGATACCCTACATTATATTGCAAATTTATGCCCATGATATATGTTGGTTTTTTTGTGCAGTATACTACCACCTGTGGCATGCTTTAGTGAGTCATTTGAGCTGTTTTGTCCCTCATCAGTATATTGTTGTGTCTCTTTTTGTACTATTAGTGGATTTTATGTATAAATCTGTTCAATAAATTTTGTACTTATTCATACCACCTTAGTATGGGACCTTTTGTTCGGTTTCCTATGTTGTGTGAATTATAGATTATACAGTGGTATTCCCCCATACATATATGGGTTATATACAGTGTCAGGGCAATTTTGTGTATAAATCAACTTTTGTAAATAAAGTAATGCGGCTCTATTTGGTAACAATGGTCATAATGGTCTTATTGTTGGAGTTCAATCGGTCTATTTGAGATTTGCCACCTTATTTAAATAACTGCTCAGTAATCCTTACAATATGATTACAATACATCATATATCAGTGACTTTAACAGGTAGGCCTATGCACAATGCAGTCAGGTAAATTAAATTCAGTAGCACTTATCTGTACTTTATCTTTAGTTTTTCTTTTAAATCCAGTCATGTCTCTATGGCTTGCCCTCTTTTAGCAGAACAACAGCAGGGATGGTTAGTTATGCTCCACTGTGAGAATCAACAGAACTGATCGCTAAGGTCAGGGCTTCACAACAGACTCCCGTTGAAGCAGAGCAGGGTTAATTATTAGTGATGTCAATTGGCACAAGAATGAATGAACCACTAATTAATCCCACTGAGCTCAAACCATGTTATCAAATATACAATGCTAACAGTCAATCAGCAAAATTGTGTCAACTGCCGTGGTATGGCAAGCAAGTTACAGGGATGTAGTGCAAAGTATTGTTTGATGGTCAAGCACAAAAGCATGTATGCAGCTGGACATCGACTAATCGTTCAGATTCTTTATTTGTAGCCAGGAAAGTATTAAAGGACATTCCAGTAAAATTGTATTACTACATGGATTAATTTAAAGGGAATGTGTTAGCCCGATGTGACAATATAAACTAAGCACGTAGGGCCAGATTCATTGTTGCACTGTAGAGTTTAGGGTTTTGTACCCCTTTTTATTTGGGCCATATTGACCGTTCCATTTTGGGTTGGAGTTAAGGGTTTCCCAATGTTTTTACTCGATTCTTCAATTGAAACTTTTTGAAAAGTCACAAAGTTTGTCGCAAAATGTACTTGAGATCCTTTCTGGAATGAAGTTACCCATGTTTTGGCACAATTTTTGTGCCATTTTTCAAAATGTTCGACCTTTTGCAGTAAAAGTCCAAAGACAAAAAACAATAAAAAATGTTTTTAACTTGTGTATAATACCGCAAGACATAGAAAGAAAATGGGTATTATACCTACCGATAATTCGGTTTCCAGGAGTCCATCCTGACAGCACTATGGAGGATGTCCTCCTCCTCCTTACAGGGACAGGAAGCACACGAGAGGTTAAAAGGTCCCACTCCTCCCCCAATACCTCAGTGATTTGACAAGTACCATACCATGGATTAATGCCAGTGATAACACTTTAATTTACTTAAACATATTACATCATATGAAATTAGCATATATAACAAGATAGACAAGGGAGGGAACTAACCGTGCTGTCAGGATGGACTCCTGGAAACCGAATTATCGGTAGGTATAATACCCATTTTCCAGGACGTCCCCCTGACAGCACTATGGAGAGTACCAAAGAAACCCTCCTAGGGTGGGACTACGGCCTGTAATACTTTTCTACCATATGCCGTATGTTGTCCTGCTAGCACATCTAGTTTGTAGTGCTTGCAAAAGGTATTTACCCGAGCCCAAGAGGCTGCCTTACAAATTTGTTCTAATAATGCTCCTGCTCTTTCAGCCCATGATGCTGACAATGCTCTGGTAGAATGGGCTCTTATCTTTATAGGACAAACTACACCCTCAGATGTGTAAGTTTTTGAGATTATAGTGGTAATCCATCTTGCAATGGATGCTTTGGAAGCTTTTTACCCCTATTTTTACCTCCAAACAAAATAAACAAATTAGGGTCTTTCCTCCAGAGTTTCAGTGGCCTCCAAGTAATCAATCAGTGCCTGTCTAACGTCAAGGGAGTGTAAAGCTTGTTCTTTTATGTATAATGGTTTTTCACAAAAAGACGGGAGTATGATTTCTTGATTGCGATTTTGCCAGGAAGCTACCTTGGGCAAGAAAGCAGTGTCAAGTTTTAATATTATGTGATCCTCTCTGATCTGCAGATATGGGTCTTTAATGGAAAGTGCTTGAATTTCCCCTACTCTCTTGGCTGTGGTGATTGCTACCAAAAACGCAGTTTTCATCGATAAGAGTGAAACAGGAAACTCCCTGTTTGGTGTGAAAGGATTTTTACAAAGAGCCGCCAAAACTAGATTTAAGTCCCAGGGGGGAGACAACTGTCTTATAGTGGGCCGCAATCTCTGGATTGCTTTGACAATCTAACTACCCAAGGATGGGAGGCTAATGGATAATCCATGTAAGTACTTAATGCCGAGATTTGAACTTTAAGTGTACTAGGTCTAAGACCCATATTAAATCTTTTCTGGAGGAAATCCAGAACTCGAGGAACATCCGGGACTCCAGCTACGGCATCAGACCTGCCACCTTCCAGACAGAACCTCTTCCAGATCTTATAATATATTGCCGACGTTACAGGTTTTCTGCTGGCCTGAATCGTTGTTATAACTTGATCTGATAGACCACGAGCTTTTAAAATGTCCCGTTCAGGATCCAGGCTGACAGGTGCAATCTTTCTGGGTCCTGGTGAAGAACTGGTCCCTGGTGAACTATGTCCTTCCACCGGGAAAGCTCGATTGGTTTTTTTTTTGTGGTCATGCCGCCTAGAAGTGGAAACCAGCTCCTCCTTGGCCAGAACGGAACTATTAGTACGACTCTCGCTCCGTCTTCTCTTATCTTCCTTAGGACCGCTGGTATCAGTGCTATTGGTGGGAATGCATAATTTAGAGGTTCGTTCCACCTCTGACTCAAGGCATCTACACCTTCTGGATTGTCCACTGGGTTCAGTGAATAAAACCTTGGAAGCTTCAAATTTTTTCTTGTAGCAAAGAGATCTATCTGAGGCGTTCCCCATCGTTGGCATAGTAAGTGGAAGACCTCCTGGTTCAGCTCCCACTCGGTCGGGTAGATCTTCTTGTCTGCTTAGATAGTCTGCTACTAAGTTCTGCGAACCTTCCAGGTGTATTGCGGTTATAGAAAAGACCGTTTGTTCTGCCCATATGAGTATCTTCTCTGCTAGATCCTGCATAGATCTGTATCGAGAGCTTCCCTGATGTTTTATGAGGGCTACTGCTGTCATATTGTCTGACAGGATTTTAACATGTTTTTTTAAACGGTTTTGGTTTTCTTCTTAACGACTCCCAAATAGCATACAGCTCTCGATAGTTTGACGACATTCGTCTGATTTTTTTCAGGCCATTTTCCCTGGAGAATCTTCCCTTCTAAATGGGCCCAAGCGCTTGCGTCTGTGGTTATTATTATGACTGGAGATGGAATCCAAAGAACTCCTATTCTGAGATTTCTGCTTTGCATCCACCAACTTAAAGATCTCTTCACTTTTGCAGAAAGATGGATCTTCTTGTCTAGGGATGCCTGATGACGATCCCATAGAAATAGAACTTCTTTTTGTAGGGGTCTTGAATGAGCCTGTGCCCATCTGACACATGGAATGCAAGATGTCATCACTCCCAGAACCTGCATAGCTCTTCTTATGGTAACTCTGCTCTCTACCATCTCTGCAACCTTCTTTTTTAACGATTGTTGCTTGACTTCTGGTAAGAATGCTGTCCTGGATCTGGAATCCAGTAATACCCCTAGAAATACTTTTCTTGAACTTGGTATTAAATGAGATTTTTCTCGATTCACCACCCAAACGAGACATTCCAGCACCGACACTGTTCGTTCTGTGTGATGATTTAGGACTTCCGCTGTTCGAGCCACTAACAAAAAGTCGTCTAAGTACGGTATTACAATAATTCCTTGGTTTCTCAGATAGGCTACGACTTCTGATATTAGTTTCGTAAATACTCTGGGAGCAGAAGCCAGCCTGAACGGAAGGCCTTGGAACTGGAAGTGGCGGGTACAGTCCAGTAGGCTTACCCTGCGAGATTGGATAAATCGTGACCTGATAGTACGCACTTTTTAAGTCTAGGGTACACATTACCGAGTTTTTGTCTATTAGTGGAATTGCCGACCTTATAGACTCCATTCTGAATCTTTTGTACCGAACAACTCGTTCAATGGTTTGAGATTCAGAATTGTCCGCGACTCGCCTGATGGTTTCATTATTGGGAAAAGAGAGGAATAATGTCCCATCTTTTATTCTAATTCTGGAACTGGCACTATAACCTGGGAAGAGATTAGATCCTGAAGATCTTGAAATATCCCTGAATTTGCCTGGACCGCTGTGGTAGATATGTATCTTTGGGGCGGATAGGATGTCAGCTCTATTCTGTAGCCTTCTCTTAGGCTATGTGCACACGTTGCGGAATTGCCATGGAAACTTCTGCGGCAATTCCGCACCTCCCTGCCGCGGGAAATCCGCATATTATAGGTATGCGTATTCCCGCTAAACACTAGCGTTTTGCAAGCGGAATTAGCTTGCAGAATGCTAGCGTTTTACAAGCGATCTGACAGGTTGGTCACACGAGTCAAACAAGTGTTTGACAAGTGTGACCAACTTTTTACTATTGATGCCTCCTATGTCGCATCAATAGTAAAAAGATCTAATGTAAAAATAATAAAAAAAAAAATAATAAATAATGATATTCTCACCTTCCAGGGGCCCCCGCAGCTTTCCCGCCTCTCAGCGACGCTCCCGGCAAGTTCCGTTCCCAGGAGTACTTTGCGGCAATCATCCCGATGACGTAGCATCTCGCGAGACCGCTACGTCATCTGGGTGATCTCGCAATGCACTCCTGGGAACGCGATTGGCGGGAGCGTCGCTGAGAGGCGGGAAAGCTGCGGGGGCCGCCGGAAGGTGAGAATATCATTATTTATTATTTTAATTATTGTTTTTACATGTATATGGTACCCAGGGCCTGGAGGAGAGTCTCCTCTCCTCCAGGCCCTGGGTACCATCCGCACATGAACCGCTTACTTTCCGCATGGTGGGCACAGCCACATGCAGAAAGTAAGCGGTTCAATGCATTCCTATGGCGGCGGAATGAGCATGCTGCGGATTCTCCCGCGATGCGATTCCGCCGCGGAAAAACCCGCAGCATATGCACAGCATTGCGGAATCTCATAGGCCTTAATGAGTTGTATTGTGTAAGCGGTTTCGCCGCGTTTCCGCCGCGAAAAACCGCGGCAAAACCGCAACGTGTGCACATAGCCTTATGGTTTGTAAGACCCACTCGTTCCTGGTAACCTGTTTCCAGTTCTCTGCAGAGAACAGGAGTCTGCCCCCTATGTGCCTGGCGTCATTGTTTTCTAGATCTTGATGAAGACCCGAACAATGAACTCTTATTTCTTCTGTTTTGGGTGTATGAACCTTTATATGATCCTCTACTAGCTCTTCCTGTGTCTTTGTAAAAAGGTTGTCTACGGAAAGCTGGTTTCTTCCGAAAGGACTGAAATTTTTTGGGTTTTTCCTCTGGGAACCCTTTTTTGCTATCTGACGCCTCTAGGATATCATCTAGCGCCTGGCCAAATACCTTTGAACCTGCAAAGGGTAAGGAACAGTTTATTTTTAGAGGCATTATCCCCTGACCAGGATTTTAACCAGATAGCTCTACGGACTGCATTACACAGAGAGCTATTTCTGGCAGAAAACCTAACCGACTCAGCTGAGGTATCTGCCAGAAAGGCCGTCACTGATTTGATAAGAGGAAGCGACTCTAATATTTCAGCTCTAGGGGTCTTGTTGGTTAGTTGTTCCTCCAGCTGACCCATCCAAAAAAACCATAGACCTTGCTACCGAAGTAGCCGCAATATTGGTCCTTGTTAAAGCCGCCGAAGATTCCCAGGCCCGTTTAAGAAGGATGTCCGCTTTCCGGTCCATGGGATCTTTAAGACTTGAAGAGTACTCAAAAGGAATCGAAGTCTTTTTCGCCACTTTTGCAATTGGCATATCCACTTTTGGAATCTCTCCCAAAGTTTTGAGTCCTCAGAATCGAATGGAAGACGACTCTTAAAGTCACGTGACATTACCAACCTCCGCTCTGCGACCTTCCACTCACTCAGAATCATGGTTTTAATATGATCACTTATAGGAAAAACTTTCTGAATCTGAGCTGTGAGACCTCCAAACATCAAATCCTGTCTGGACTGAGGCCATGGAACATCTTCCATATGCATTGTACTTCTTACAGCCTGAACAAGATCTTCCGTATCTTCCACCCTGGCCTTTCCCTGGCTTCATCTTCTTCCTCTTCTGATTCCGGTTTCGGGACCTCTTCCGACTCCCACCTAGGTCTCTTGCGACATGGACCCTGACTAGTGGGCTGCTGTTGTGAACTAGCAGATAAGGACGCTTGCACTTCTCCTTAATCAGGACCTTCAGGTCAGATAATAATGAAGATCTTTCCTGCTCCAAGACCGTTGGTGTACAAGAACAACAGACCGGTTTCTTATACGCATCCGGAAGCCTCTTGTGACATGTGGAACAGCGATTAGATTTCACCAAGGCCTTGCCTGATTTTCTCGCTGCCTGCCGAGGCAAGCTGAGGTTTCCTTGTCCTAAGTAATACAACAATATGTATACTAAGGACTGAGTCTGGATAATGAATCTTACATAGTGAGGGTGCCGTTTTTTTGCGCTATGCGCACTCACCCCCGCATCCTCCTTCAGACTCCATATCCTGCCGCAGAAAGATTCACCTTGCTGCTTTAGGATTGCTATGGTGGCTACAACTCTTTCCCTGTGATTAAATCACAGAATGGCGCCCAATAGTTCAAACGCCACCACACATGCGCTCTTAGTATAGCGCTCTTTTTAGTGACGTCATCAGCGCCGCCTTACCTGCGTTCCATCCTGGGACGCACAACGATTGCGACCTAAAACATGACGCTTTTACCTTTTGCGTTCTGTTCCAGAACGCCTGAATCTTAGCGGTGCACCTGCGATTCCAAATGCGACGCTCTTCGGCCTTTCTGCGATCCATTCCAGAACGCACGCTGATTCTTTGCGCCTGCGTCACCGGAAGTGACGTTCCGCTCTCAGACGAGGCCTGTACGGCGTTCCTCCCTGGACCAGGAGGAAGACGCCTGAGCCGAGAGCCTCCCAACGGGAGGAGCGGCTCTTACCCGGGAGCTCGTCCGCCCCCGGTCTTTGGAGCAGAGGGACTCCCAAGGAGGGAGTATCGGCCCTGGACCTCTTGACAGGGGGAAGGATTTGGACGAACCGCACGATCCCCTGGGCCCGGTAAGCTGCGCAGCAATATCTCGTGTGTCCCTCCATGCAGGGACAGGAAAAACACTGGCATTAATCCATGGTATGGTACTTGTCAAATCACTGAGGTATTGGGGGAGGAGTGGGACCTTTTAACCTCTCGTGTGCTTCCTGTCCCTGTAAGGAGGAGGAGGACGTCCTCCATAGTGCTGTCAGGGGGACGTCCTGGAAAAGGGACTTAAAAAAAGGAAAAGGTGACAAGAGGCCATAGCCTGGTAGAGGACAAAGCCCCTCTAAAAATCACAGCTTTACTGATCTAATCTCTGCCTCCCTTCTTCAGAAATCGGCGTTAAGTCAGATTTTTATACGGACCCATAGACTTGTATTGCTGATTTCGATCTGACCCTTGGATCAAAATCCGACAAGTCTACCGAGGGCCACTTGGTCAGAGGAAAAAAACAAAAAACAAACATACATACATGTGCACAACCCCCTAGAACATAATGGGTATGAGTGTGATCTCTGAAAACCATGGAAAGCACTCGGACAAGAAAATAGGACGTGTGAACGAGCCTTAATGGTATAGAAAAGTTCTCAATTCTGAATCATGGCTGTACTACATTAAAGTCTATTAAAGTCAATTAAGTCTGTAGTAAAAGTTCACATACGTTAGAAATGTTAATAGAAATAGTTCTTATGTCACACTACTGTTACTCATGGAATAGATCATGTATTGTCGGAGCTGGTCTTGTTTGGTGAATCAATGAACACTTCTGTATGTTTTCAGTATTTTCCTTCAGAGAAGTCTAAGACTCTCCGTGGAATGTACGCGATCTTTACTGAATAAATGAGTCCATCTTTATAGATTCTGGTCATGCTCTTACTGCTATACTTTCAACTATGGCAGGTACCGTATATACTAGAGTATAAGCCGACCGAGTATAAGCCGACCCCCTAATTTTGCCACAATAAACTGGGAAAACTTACCGACTCGAGTATAAGCCTAGGGTGGAAAATGAGATTATGCCCTATATGCTGCCCCATGTATTGTGCCCCCATAGATGATCCATAGATTGTGCCCCCTAGATGCTCCACAGATTGTGCCCCCATAGATGTGCCCCATTGATGCCCATAGATTGTGCCCCCATTGATGCTCCATAGATTGTGCCCCCATATATGATCCATAGATTGTGCCCCCATATATGATCCATAGATTGTGCCCCCATATATGATCCATAGATTGTGCCCCCATATATGATCCATAGATTGTGCCCCTATATATGATCCATAGATTGTGCCCCTATAGATTATGCTCCATAGTATAGGCCTCAATTGCTGCAGCTGCAACCCAAAAAAAAAAAAAAAAAAAAAAAAAAGACATACTCTCCTCTCGTTGCTGGGGGCCAGGTGCCGGTGTCCTGAGCAGGCGGGGACACCGGCGTGCTATGGGGGACAGGTGCCGGTGTCACCGCTCGCTCAGGGCCCCGGCACCTGAGATATTTACCTGTCACCCGGTGCTCGCCGCTGTCTTCCGTGTCCTCCAGCAGTCAATGATCAGGCAGAGGGCGCGGCGCACACTAATGACGTCATCACGCCCTCTGCCTGAACATCGCAGCAAGAGGACATAGCGGAACGGGACAGGTAAATATCGCTTACACTTACCCCTCCGCCGGAGCGGTCTCTGCCCTGCTCTTCTCCCACGGTCCCGGCGCCAGTGTTCAGCGGTCACATGTTACCGCTCATTAAAGTCATGAATATATGCATATTCATGACTTTAATGAGCGGTAACAGCTGACCGCTGAACACTGGCGCCAGGACCGTGGGAGAAGCAGGGGGGCTGCAGAGACCGCGCCGGCGGAGGGGTAAGTATATAGGACAGCTGCGCTCCCCCTCCCCGCCGACCCCCTGGTATATGACTCGAATATAAGCCGAGAGGGGGACTTTCAGCCCTAAAAAAATGGGCTGAAAATCTCGGCTTATATTCGAGTATATACGGTATGTACCTACTGACCGATGTTATTGCGTAAAAAGGACAGAATGGCATGATCAATGAAATCCAAATATAGGAGTCAGCAAGACAAGCTCCGCACAGATGAGGTCTTTACATTAACCTTTACCCTGTAAGTAAGGGTCACTAATATTATCCCAGGCACATTAACGCTCATTTCTTCCCTTATCTGGGCTCAGGCCATAGTTGTACCATTGTAAAAGTCATGTGCAATAAAAAGGCAAATAAAATATGACCTCATTTTATATATTGTACATTACACACAAACACATAAGTATATACTGTATACAAACCTTCATAGTCCCAGAGTGCATTGAAGGGTTCTCCGGCTGGGCCTTGAGGAGCCGGAGGGTCATTAAAAAATGGGGCAGAAACCTGCATCTGCAAGCCTTCAGGCGCTGGCTGTAGAAAGACTTTCACCGGCTCATGTGGCACACAGGCACCATTCCATTCATGTTCAATTGTAAATTCCATCTAAACAGGGAAAAACATAATATGAGGTTTTAGAAAACTACATTAGTATTATTTAGAATTTCTAAACTTATAGCAATTTAAGGAATAAAAAATTCATAGAAAAGTCCATTTGTGGCCGAAAATTGCAAAAGAAACAGTAAATGCGCTAAACTGCTCTGAAGAATTACATACAGTGGCTTAAAAAAGTAATAACCTCTTTTTTTGTTTACCCATTTTGTGACAACCTGTGTTTAAATATTTTTGGAATCCGATTTGTGTGTGATGCATCAGCACTAAATATTCTAAGTTAGTGAAGTGAGAAAAGTCTTAACGGTATTTTTTGGAGCCCATGACAGCACCACGAGAGAGGGGATCTGCCCTTCAAGGAAACCTACAGACATAAAAGGGCTGCAACTCTCTCCCGAGTCTGTTGGATTACAGAGCACGAGAGGACCTCAAAGGTTGGTAGCATTATACCGTACACCAAATGATTTTTCACACGTGCTTATGCAGAATTAAAAGAAGTGGTCACCCACACATGAAGGGAGGGAATATAAGGGTGCTGTCATGTGCTCCAAAAAATACCGTTACCAGTAAGTAACTAAGGCCGGTGTCACACTTGCGTGTGTGATGCTTGAATCTCTTTAGAGTCTCTCGCATCAACACCCAGCACTGCCGCCGACACTCGGACCGGAGTGTGCGGCTGCATAGAAATACATGCAGCTGCATGCTCCGGTCCGAGCAAGTGTGACACAGGCTAAAGTTTTTATTCGGTCTTCCAAGACAGCACCACAAGAGAATTACAGAGAGGTAAGAAAACTAGGGTGGGACTACAGCCTGTAGAACCTTCTCCCAAATGTGAGATCGGAGGAGGCGCCCAGGTCAAGACTATAATGCTTAAAAAACGTAGAGGGAGAAGACCATGTGGCCGCCTTACATATCCGCTCAATCGACACCACCGATCTCTCTGCCCAGGAAGGTGCCACAGCTCATGTAGAGTGAGCCTTCAGACTCTCTGAAGAAAAAAAAGGTAGCACACTGTAGCGCTATAGCTAGCAAACACGATATGAAAAATGAATTGCATCACTGCCTTAGAAATATGAAAAATTGAGAAGGCTTAGCGCATAAAATGGCCAATTTATGTGTACCTGGAAGCCACGTTAAGGCGCCCCTCATTTTCCAGGTCCTAACTAATGCCAATCCTCGCTTAGAAAAGTCTTTATCTGTATGGGAACATATGAATCCTCTCTCTAGACTGAAATCTACATCTGGAGTGGTAGTAGCCCTGCTATAATTTAATTTTATGCGCTAAGCCTTCTCAATTTTTCATATTTCTAAGGCAGTGATGCAATTCATTTTTCATCTCATGTTTGCAAGCTATAGTGATACAGTGTGCTTCCTTTTTTTCCAGAGTGTGCATGAGTTGGTGACTCTAGGTTTAGCACCTGTTCACATTAGGTCTATGTTTGGATGTGCCGGTCAGTTTTTTGATATGTATTCAGACTCTCTGGAACTGCCTTACCATTTGCTGTATAGGCTAAAGAAATCACCTCCCTGATCCATCTACCTAAAGTGTATTTTAAAACTTAAGCCCCTTCCTAGCCCCTTGAAAAGACACAAATAATTATCCCTTTTCCAAGGGTCAGTCACAGAAACATATCTGAGTAGGCATCTCCTGACATCTAGTGAATGGAGCTTTTCTTCCTTCTGTTTCCCAGGGTTGGCAGAGAAGGAAGGAAGAACAATCTCCTGCAGTCTGTGAAATTTAGAGGCTACTTTCGGTAGGTAAGACAGATCCGGCTTCAAGATAACCCTATCTTCCAGTAACTGGGTATATGGTGGAAGTCTGGAAATGGCCTGAATGTCACTAACCCTGATGTTCATGCAACCAGAAGGGCTGTCTTAAAGGAAAGAACTTTAATTTGGGTGAATCAATGGGTTTGAAAGGAGATTCTGTCAACGCTGTTAGAACTAGGTTTAGATCCCAAGGCATCATTCTTTCTTTAAGGATGGGCCTAGACCAATCCAATGCTGTAATAAACCTAGCCACCCAATAATTTCCAGCCAGATCAAAATTATATAGGGCCCCCAGAGCAGATACCTGGACTTTGAGGGTGTTCGTGGATAGCCCCATTTCTAGGCCTCTTTGTAGGAATTCCAAAACCTGCCCTATCCGAACCTCTCCCCCAATCTCTGCATTAGAGGCCGATAGACACTTACTCCAGGTTCTGGCTTATATCTTTGTTGTGGATACTTTCCTACTCTGAAGTAGAGTGGCCACTAGATTGTGAGAAAACCCTTTCCCGTCAACAGCACCCTCTCAAATTTCATGCTGCCAGATGTAGACTGGACACTCATGGATGGACTACTGGTCCTTGGGAGGGTAGATCTGGGAGTTCCAGAAGAAACCATGGACATCGTGCTCAGCCAGGAAAACCACGGCCTTTTGGGCGAAAAGGGGGCGCTTAAGATAACCCGTACCCTGTCCTCCCAGATTCAGAGCTATTGGGGAAAAGCATATGCCAGACTAAAGTCCCATGGAATCAGCAGAGCATCTACTCCCTGTGGACTTTCTCTGGGGTTTAGAGAACAGAACCGATGCACTCTTCTGTTCCCCATGGTGGCAAAAAGGTCTATGTCCGGACATCCCCACATCTGAATAATTTGGTTGAAGACCGTTCAGTTTAACACCCATTCTCCCTGCCCGAGTTGGTTGCAGCTTAGATAGTCTGCTTTGAGGTTTTCTTTTATGTGCAGAGTGGTTAATGACAGAAGATGAGCTTCGGCTATTTTGAATATTCGATCGGTCACTTCCATTAGAGACCTGGACCGGGTCCCCCTTGGTTGTTGATGTAGGCAACCGTCACCAGATTGTCGGAAAGGATTGTGACATGCTGACCCTGTAGGGGCACAAGGAGCAGTCTTCTTGCCAGCTCCACTGCCAATAACTCTTTCAGGTTAGACGAACCACTAATCTAAATCCTGTCCACGTCCCCTGGACCATCACCTCCCCAAGATGGGCCCCCCAATCCTAAGGGGCTGGCATCCGTAGTGACAATCTGGGAAATATGGTTCACCCAGGGAACCCCACTGGACAAGTTTGACAAATTTAACCACCAAAGAAGGGATTGTATCGTAGAAGGGGACAGAGACCCTTCCTTCTAGGCACCCTCTAAACAAATGGTCGTTACGCAACACATCTCACTGTAAAGCCCTAGTATGGAATTGGGCCCACAGTACAGCCGAAATACAGGAAGTGAGTGACCCCAAAAGGGACAGTGCACTGCTAAAGGACATAGAGGGATTATTCACTGCCTTCAAAACTTGATGTTGAATACCCTCTAATTTAGGCACCGGTAGCTGACACTCCTGCATCTCAGTCCAGCACGATACCCAGGAATTTTTGCACCCTCAGGAGTTGCAAACGTGACTTAAGATTCAATAGTCACCCTAACCCTTCTAGAGTGGACATAATACCCTCAAACTGTTTAGTGCAATGAAGGACCAAACTGCCTACTATTAAGAAGTCATCCAAATAGGGGACAATCACGACATTCTGTTCATGGAGATGTGCCATTACCTCTGCGACCACCTTGGTAAAGACGCGTGGGGCAACGGCGAGACCAAACGGGAGGGCTTTAAACTTGAAATGTCTAACCGTTCCCCCTATTGAAAGCCACTCTAAGGAATCACTGGTGATCGGCATGTATAGGTATGTGGTATTATGCGTCCTTGAGATCCAACACTGCCAGCCGTCATTGGGGTGGTTTCCTGTGATCTCGGGAGGAGCCAAACATGTACCCTCTACCTTTTCTTTTCCAGGCGTTGCATCTGCTTTTGTCACTGGAGGGTTTTCCACGGCTGAATCTTCTCCTGTTGAATAACAGTCCGTAGGAAGGGATCGACAGGTTAGGAAACTTCTTTTTATTGTCTCCTGCCTTTTCCAGGAGTTCATCCAACACCAGCCCGAACAAGTGCTCCCCTTCACCAAGGATAGCACACAGCTTCGACCAGGCCTGGATGTTCTCTGGCCAGCACTTTAGCCATAAAGCTCTTCGGGCTGCCTTAGAAAGGGCCGTGGCTCTTGCCATCAACCTGAGTCCGCTGAGGCGTCTGACAGAAAGGCTGCAGCTCCCTACATCATGGGAAATGTATTCAAAATGCTCTCTCTGGATGCCTTATCCTTTACCCGAGTCTCTAACTGGTACAGCCAGACCATCAAAGACCGGGCTGTACAGGTGGCTGCCACTGCCAGCCTAAGAGATCCTGCTGATATCTCCCAGGTGCCTTTAGAGAAAGTATCTGCTTTCTTATCTAGTGGGTCCTTCAGAATTCCCATATCCTCAAAGGGTAGCAAAGGTTTCCTAGATGCTTTAGCAACCGCTGCATCCAGCTTTGGGGCTTCATCCCTTGAAGACGAGGCAGACTCCTCAAATGGATACCTTCTATTGAAGGCCGCAGGTAAGGAGCCTGTTCTTTCTGGTCTCTTCCACTCCCGAAGAATAAGAGAGCAGATCTTGTCATTCAGGGGAAAGGACCTGAATGCTTTCTGATCCAGACCTCCGAACATAACGCCCTGCATGGATTTTTCTGGCCTGGGATCAATAATCCCCATAGTAGTGTTAACCGCCTTTACCAGTTTATTCACCCGGTCAATAGGGAAGCAGGAACGGCTTGACCAAGCATCTGAAGAGGACGAAGTCGAAGCAGATGAGCACAAGACATCCTCACCTGAGTCACTATCACTTTCCGACACCTGGGCCTTCCTTATTTTCACTTTACGGACATCTTCCTGGGAAAGGGATCTCACCGATTCCCTAACCTCTGCCTTAACGATTTCTCAGAGCCTAGAAGCAAAGTCTGGTGTCTCTTTCGCTACTGTCTGCTGAATACACAACTGGCCCAGTCTCTTCTCATAAGAATCTGGCAGTAAGGCCCAGCAAATTGTACACTCCTTATGCTTGGCCTTAGCAGTACACTTCTTCCCCTAGCAGAAAAATTAGGAGAGACAAGGGGAAGACTACATCACCAAGTAAACTTTCACGAAGATCACTTACCCGTGAGGCGTAACTGAATGATATCAGAATGCGAGGGGACACATCTCAGTCGAAGGATCCTCCCTAGAGGCTGAAGACTCATCCAGTCTGCTGGCACTCCTTTGACTGGACCTCCTTTCATGCATACGACCAACTACTGCACTGCGCTGTGTCACATGTAAGTGGTGCTCCTCAGAGAGCTGCGGCTGTGCAGGTGAATCCTGCACCTGCTGCTCTGGCGACTCCATGATACCTTGTTGGGATTATGGGTCTGGAAGTACCTGGTCATGTCCTGGCCTGCATTAATATCCTAGACCACTCCCCCAATCTGGCACCCCCGGTCCACCGGGTCAGCAGGTCCTCCACGTGGTCTGCCAGGTGCTCCCTCCCCTGATGTCTGCAGGCCATGCCCATGCCTCCGCGTGCCCCCGGCACACCCACTCTGGCAACAACATAGATCCGAACGACCACAGCCCGGCGCCCCCCCTCCCGGACGTGTCTGCCCACATCCCCGCCCTTACAGCCATGGAGTTCCGGAGGCGTCATAGGGGGGTGTGTCCCAGCTGCATCACAGGGGGCGCGCCCTGGCCACGCCATGCTACCTATGCCCGCCCAGGCTGCCGGAAGCACAATGTCACGGGGCAGTAGTGGGAAAACAGGGGATGAGGAACCTGGGCTCCTAAACTGCCCCTCAGGCTAAGGGGTGCCCTGTCTTTCCTTAACTTGGGGGCACCATTGAAGGTAGGGAGGCCCAAGTCACCGACCTGTCCCTATCTCCTGTTTAGCCCGGAGCTAAACCCCCAACCCAGGAGGTGAGAAAGGGAATAAAGTGAACTGCACCGATATAACAAAAGGAAAGAAAAGACAGACACCTAGGAGACAAGGCAACTAAAAAACAAAATTTAGCTTTCTCTGCTGCAATGCACCGCACAGAAGAGTAAAGCACCAGATCACAGCATACAGATGCAGCACCAGAAAGCTCCGGACTCCTGCTTGGTTGGTCTCCAAAAGGACCTATATCACCAAACGTCAGCTGATGCATCAGGTGACCTTTTAAAGGATGGTGGGAGTGGTCACCACCTGCATCAGCAAACTCAGCAGCAATGTAATTACACCAGCGGCCACCGGGTGAAAAGACAGACATTAACCCCGATGGCCTGAAAAGAAAAAATTTTAATATGAAAAACAAAATCTGCCACAGATCCAAAAATGGATCGTGATACACGCCAGCACACGCGCCAGAACCAAGGCCACGGAAGCTACACACGCCATCAGCTCCATGCATACTCACTTGCGTGCCGGACCACAACCGAGTCGGTAATCCTGCCCGGACACCACTCTCCTGCTTCCGCTCACTATCGTGCAGTCCCCTGGACCCACTGTGGCACTTCAAGGGACCCCGCACCGCTCGAGGCAAGGGACCCACGCTACCTGAACCAACCAGCCAGGCTTGGGAATGAGTTATCTTCTACCTTCACAGGTATGTCTGAAAGAGGTTCACCCGTCAAGGACAGGAACCAACTGATGCGGGAGAGAGGTGCCACCCTTTTATCTGTAGGTTTCCTGTCCTTAAAGGGCGGATCCCCTCTCTCGTGGTGCTGTCATGGGAGTCCGAATACAATAGGCATAAATTACATTTATGAGATCAAATAACTAAAAATTGGCAGGTGCATATGTATTCACCCTTTTTGCTATGAAGCCCTTAAAAATTTTCAGCGCAAGCAATTATCTTCATAAGTCACATGCTTAGCAAAAGGAAGTCCACCGATGTGCAATCTAAGTATCACATGGTCTGTCAACACAAATACACCATTTCTGAAAGGCCACAGAGGCTGCAACACCATTAGGCAAGGCACCACTAACCAAACAACACCATGAAGACCAAGGAGATCTACAAACAAGGCAGGGACAAAGTTGATGAGAAAAACAAGTCAGAGATGGATACTAAAAAAATATCCCAATCTCTGATGATCCACCAGAGCACCATCAAATCCATTATCATCACATGGAAAGAACATGGTGCTAAAACAAACCTGCCAAGAGAGGGCCGCCCACCCAAACTCTCAGCCCAGGCAAGGAGGGCATTAATCAGAGAGGCAGCACATAGACCAAAGGTAACCCTGAAAAAGCTGCAGAATTCCCAAGCAATGACTGTGGTACACTCCATAGAGGTGGCCTTTATGGAAGAGTGGGTAGAGAAAAGTATTTACCTGCTGTGGAGACGGGTGGGAGTGGGGTGTTTACGAGTGCTCTAGTCTGCTGGCCAAGACCATATGGACCAGGGCTCATATCACAACGCCAGCTCTCCTTTCCCGTGGGCATAATACTACTCAGACAACACGGGTGAGGGTAAAACAGTGTGGCAATATTTTATTGAACCACAAAAGAGACAGACAATAACATACAGAACAGTCCCAGCAAAATACCAAAGATATTGGAAAATTACAGAGTCTCACCCTTCCGCTGCCTCACTGGGATTAGAGCAGATGCGACATCCGGACTTCCAGGGCCAACCATGCCCACCTGTGACACCCACAGAGAGGAGGCAACGGTAAACTTAGGCATCTGACAGTCCATTGGAGGTACGAGGCCAAGTGACTTGATTGTCACAACCTGGCTTCTCCAAACATCTTCATGGAGCCAGGTACTGATGGGTCCCAATCCTGGCTTTTCCAAACATATTCATGGGGCTCAGGTGACTGGTAGGCATAAATCCTGGCTTCTGCAAAGGTACCTATGGGTTCAGTGTTTACTAGAGCAGATTTGTATTCTTTCAGCCGGGGCCGTGGCTCCCAAAGATGATATCCTATAGAATGTCAAATCTGTGTCCCTCGTGATGGAACCATGATGACCTGGCTGCTGTCCTGAACAGTATTCCTGGCTGTGGCTTTGTAAAGAGTCTCTGGTTCTCCTCGCAGTACTGTAGAAATCCTTTTTTAATACCATCATCTGTATTTCAGGCCATCATCCACAGGTCAGTGGGGAGGTGGGATGAGTTTAACTCTCATTGTTTATTTAATCAATTTGCATAGTTTTTCCTCCTCTGCTTTGCAAGTCAACAAGCCATAGGGTCCCACACAATAGTCAGTAAACATTCTCAAACATTGATTCTTCAATGACCCTGCATCCCTGTCTTGTAAAGATAGACAATAAACTGTAGGAGTGGATATAAGAGGCACACACCATGCATTCAAACTTGTCAAAAAGCAACGTTTAAGACTCATATGACAACAATCTATGGTTCTTGACCAATAGAAAATAGACGTCTGGACAATTAAGATTAAATGCTGTGTTGTCAAACTGGCACACAAAAATAAAGCTCATTTTGAGTTTGTCGAAAGACATGTGGAAGACTCACCAAATGAATAGCGGAAAGTGCTGTGGTCAGAAAAGACCAAAATATAATTTTATGGCCACCAAGGTAAACGCTATATCTGGCGCCAAACCAACAAAGCTCATCGCCCTAAGAACACTGTTCCCTCAGTGAAACATGGTGGTGGCAGCATCATGCTGTGGTGATGTTTTTTCGAAAGCAGGGACAGGGAAAATTGTATGAGTCAAAGGGAAGATGGATGGTGCGAAATACATGGAAATTCTTGAGCAAAACCTACGGTATTTCAGTCTGTCAGTGATTTGAGACTGGAACAGAGGTTCACCTTCCAATAATATACAGCACAAAAAGAGTCACATAAAACATAACTTTATGATGCCATTAAACCACCCCTGGACATTATAGCAAGATAAGCTCTAGGTCCACATATGGATCAAATGTGGCCCACAGAGAGGTCATGCAGAGCCTCCAAGATATGTACCTTTTGTAATTTAACACCAGTAATCCACCCAGGTAAAAATGGCTACCTCAAATTTGGTCACCTCAATAAAAATGCATCAAGATAGGGTAGAACAGTCAAGAATATTAAAGTGTCACAGTGTATAGGAAAGTGCAAAAAAAAAAAAAAAAAAAAAAGCATCAATGTCCCCCATTTGAGCCTTAAAGTGTCATCATATCCAAAAGGGACTTCATAGATGCTTAGGAGATGTATGTTCAATCCATCTGCCCTGTCGTGGCCTCTGCAATTGCTCCTGCCATAACAAGGGCAGTACCTAAGTGTAACTCGTAGCTATAGTATGTTACTTATAAAGACTGTAGGTACTACCCTGTGATGTTCATATGAGAAATGCAGTTCTTCACTCACTGGACAATTCAATTTCAGTCAGCCACATGAGACATTGATTGTTGTGAACAGCTGAACTAATCGGCTGAAATAAATTAGGCGAGAATAATTTTAATATTGAGCAAAATTAAGTATGGTGACTGCAGCTACTGCTAGTACATTTTTAGATAGAGCTTATTGTATCAAGTTTTCTTCCCTGTAGCAGATAATCAAAGCAACATACAAATAATTTATAAAGAGCAATAAATTGTACTGTTCCTGTTATTCAGCCTTAAGTATATATAGCTAGATAAGATTTACAGCATCACTCAGACAGTATGATGCCCCCATAGTACCGCCTCACATGCAGGATAATGCCCACACAGCACCACATAGCCCACCCAGTTCCAAAACAAAGTATGATGCTCTCACAGCTCCTCTTACCTAAACACTATGACCCATACACAGTATCATGCTGCACAGCTCCTCCCCAAAGTATGATGTTCCCTAAAGCCTCCACACACAGTATAATGCCCCATAATATACCTCCATAGCCTCCCCCACACACAGTAGGATGCCCCCACAGCTCCCTTCAATGTATACTTCCACAGATCACACACACATTAGAATATATTGATTCTACTACACTACTTTTGGGTCAGCAGTGTTTGTATGTGTGATTTTGAACACAAAATACAGTTTAAACATTAATGTTCATAAACCTGCAGTAAGGAAAAATGACCTGCAGGTGGCACCACAGTACCCCAAATCCAAACATTTGCCTTGGGGGGGGGAGCTTTCCAGCTCGCCGAACTGCTTGCACAGCCTATTTCACCCAAATTGGAGGATTGCACACTTCACTGAAGGTGAGTCACATATCCAAACACATTTGTAAAAATGCACTGCTTTTTCACTGATTACTTTGCCCCACACACACAAATGATACACCATATGAAAGGTAAACTTGCCCCCTTCAGCAAGAAAAGAGCCAAACAAACCACACATTCACGATTTTATCAGTAAATACAGTTTAAACATTTATTTTCATAAACCTACAGAAAGACACTGACCTGCAGGTGGGATTCAACCAGAAGACATTTTTTGGCCTCTACTTATCAAACCAATTTATTGTATTACCAATCTACATATATAAATACCTGTCTGTGTTCATCATCTCAAGAAATACAATTACATTTGACCAGCATGCTTTTTCTGAAATTGCTTGCGCCCCTGACGACCAATGTGCGAAAATTTTGCACGGGCCAAGCTAGTTATTAATATTTGCCAAATACCAGAACAATGAGCGAGAATGTTTTAAGGTATTTTTATTACTTACTGCAAAGTCAAAAGCTTCCATACACTAAGATTACTTTGCCTTTAACCCCTTAACCCCAAGGGTGGTTTGCACGTTAATGACCGCGCCAATTTTTACAATTCTGACCACTGTCTCTTTATGAGGCTATAACTCTGGAACGCTTCAATGGATCTTCATGATTCTGAGATTGTTTTCTCGTGACATATTGTACTTCCCGATAGTGGTAAAATTTCTTCGATATAATTTGCGGTTATTTATGAAAAAAATGGAAATATGGTGAAAATTTTGAAAAGTTTGCAATTTTCAAACTTTTTATTTTTATTCCCTTAAAACAGAGAAATATGTCAAACAAAATAGTTACTAAATAACATTTCCCACATGTCTACTTTACATCAGCACAATTTTGAAACCAAATTTTATTTTTGCTACGAAGTTATAAGTTAAAGTTGACCAGCGATTTCTCATTTTTACAACAAATTATACAAAACATTTTTTTTTTTTTAGGGACCACCTCACATTTTAAGTCACTTTCAGGGGTCTATATGGCAGAAAATACCCAAAAGTGACATCATTCTAAAAACTGCACCCTCAAGGTACTCAAAGCCACATTCAAGAAGTTCATTAACCCTTCAGGTGCTTCACAGGAGCTGAAGCAACTTGGAAGGAAAAAAATGAACATTTAACTTTTTACTCACAAAAATTAACTTTTACAAACAATTTTTTTATTTTAACAAGGGTAAAAGGAGAAAATGGACAGGAAAAGATGTTGTGCAATTTCTCTCCTTAGTACGCCGATACCCCATATGTGGGGGAAAACCACTGTCTGGGCGCCCAGCAGGGCTTGGAAGGGAAGGAGCGCCGTTTGACTTTTTCAAACCAAAATTGGCAGGAATTGAGATTGGACGCCATGTCGCGTTTCGAGAGCCCCTAATGTGCCTAAACAGTGGAAACCCCCACAAGTGACACCATTTTGGAAACTAGACCCCTAAGGAACTTATCTAGATCTGTTGTGATCACTTTGAACCCCCAAGTGTTTCACTAAAGTTTATAATGCCTGGGTGTGAAAAAAAAAAAAATCCTATTTTTTTCCCACAAAAGTAATATTTAAGTCAACAATTTTTTATTTTCCCAAGGGTAACATGAGAAATTGGACCATAAAAGTTGTTGTCCAATTTGTCCTGAGTACGCTGATACCCCATATGTGGGGGGAACCACTGTTTGGGCGCACGGCAGAGCTCAGTAAAGCAAGGAGCGCCATTTGACTTTTACAAACCAAAATTGGCTGGAATCGAGATTGAACGCCATGTTGCATTTGGATAGCCCCTGATGTGCCTAAACAGTGGGAATCCCCCACAAGTAACCCCATTTTGGAAACTAGACCCCCCTAAGGAACTTATCTAGATCTGTGATGAGCACTTTGAACCCCCAAGTGCTTTACACAAGTTTATAACGTAGAGCCGTAAAGTTAAAAAAATCATATTTTTTCCACAAAAATGATATTTTCACCCCAATTTTTATTTTCCCAGGGTAAACAGACCTCAAAAGTTATTGTGCAATTTGTCCTGAGTACGCAGATACCCAATATGTGGGTGTAAACCACTGTTTGGGTGCATGGCAGAGCTCAGAAGTGAAGGAGCGCAGTTTGACTTTTCCAACGCACAATTGGCTGTATGCATGTCGTGTTTAGAGAGAGCCGCTGATGTGCCTAAACAGTGGAAACCCCCCACAAGTGACACCATTTTGGAAACTAGACCCCTTAAGGAACTTATCTAGATCTGTTGGGAGCATGCTCAACTTCCAAATGTTTCACTAAAGTTTATAATGCCTGGGTGTGAAAATAAAAAAATTCCAGAAGAAATGATTTTTTAGTCCCCAATTTTCCAATTTTTGATTTTTCACAAGGAAATTGGACCCCAAAAAATGTTGTCCAATTTGTCCTGAGTACGCTGATACCTCATATGTGGGGGGGAGGGAGAATACTGTTTGGGCGCATGGCAGGGCTCGGAAAGGTAGTAATGACATTTTGGAATGCAGACTTTGATGGATGTCATGTTCAGTTTGCAGAGTCCCTGATGTGCCTAAACAGTGGAAACCCCCCACAAGTGACCCCATTTTGGAAACCCCCTGAGGAACTATCTAGATCTGTGTTGAGCACTTTGAACCCAAGTGCTTCACACAAGTTTATAATGCCCGGGCATGAAAATAAAAAAATCCAATTTTTCCCACAAAAATGATTTTTAGTCACCAATTTTTTATTTTCCCAAGGGTAAGGTGAAAAATTGGACCCCAAAAGTTGTTGTCCAATTTGTACAGAGTACGCTGATACCCTATATGTGGTAGAAAACTACTGTGTGGGCACACGTTGGGGCTCGGAATGGAAGTAGTGACGTTTAGTAATGCAGACTTTGATGGAATGGTCTGCGGGTGTCATGTCGCGTTTGGAGAGCCCCTGATGTGCTTAAACAGTGGAAACCCCCCACAAGTGACCACATTTTGTAAACTAGACCCCCAAAGGAACTTATCTAGATGTGTGGTGAGCACTTTGAACCCCCAAGTGCTTCACAGAAGTTTATAACGCCCGGACGTGAAAATAAAAAAAAATCATATTTTATCCACAAACATGATTTTAGTCCCCAGTTTTTTATGTTGCCAAGGGTAACAGGAGAAATTGGACCCAAAAAGTTGTTTTCCAATTTGTCCTGAGTACGCCGATACCCTATACAGGTCCTTCTCAAAAAAATTAGCATATAGTGCAAAATTTCATTATTTTCCATAATGTAATGATTACAATTAAACTTTTATATTTTAGAATCATTACACACCAACTGAAATTTGTCAGGTCTTTTATTGTTTTACTACTGATGATTTTGGCATACAACTCCTGATAACCCAAAAAACCTGTCTCAAAAAATTAGCATATCAAGAAAAGGTTCTCTAAACGACCTATTACCCTAATCTTCTGAATCAACTAATTAACTCTAAACACATGCAAAAGATTCCTGAGGCTTTTAAAAACTCCCTGCCTGGTTCATTACCCAAAACCACCATCATGGGTAAGACTAGCGACCTTACTGATGTCAAGAAGGCCATCATTGACACCCTCAAGCAAGAGGGTAAGACCCAGAAAGAAATTTCTCAACAAATAGGCTGTTCCCAGAGTGCTGTATCAAGGCACCTCAATGGGAAGTCTGTTGGAAGGAAACAATGTGGCAGAAAACGCTGTACAACGAGAAGAGGTGACCGGACCCTGAGGAAGATTGTGGAGAAGGACCGATTACAGACCTTGGGGGACCTGAGGAAGCAGTGGACTGAGTCTGGTGTAGAAACATCCAGAGCCACCGTGCACAGGCGTGTGCAGGAAATGGGCTACAGGTGCCGCATTCCCCAGGTAAAGCCACTTTTGAACCATAAACAGCGGCAGAAGCGCCTGACCTGGGCTACAGAGAAGCAGCACTGGACTGTTGCTAAGTGGTCCCAAGTACTTTTTTCTGATGAAAGCAAATTTTGCATGTCATTCGGAAATCAAGGTGCCAGAGTCTGGAGGAAGACTGGGGAGAAGGAAATGCCAAAATGCCTGAAGTCCAGTGTCAAGTACCCACAGTCAGTGATGGTGTGGGGTGCCATGTCAGCTGCTGGTGTTGGTCCACTGTGTTTCATCAAGGGCATGGTCAATGCAGCTAGCCATCAGGAGATTTTGGAGCACTTCATGCTTCCATCGGCTGAAATGCTTTATGGAGATGAAGATTTCATTTTTCAGCACGACCTGGCACCTGCTCACAGTGCCAAAACCACTGGTAAATGGTTTACTGACCATGGTATTACTGTGCTCAATTGGCCTGCCAACTCTCCTGACCTGAACCCCATAAAGAATCTGTGGGATATTGTGAAGAGAAAGTTGAGAGACGCAAGACCCAACACTCTGGATGAGCTTAAAGCTGCTATCGAAGCATCCTGGGCCTCCATAACACCTCAGCAGTGTCACAGGCTGATTGCCTCCATGCCACGCCGCATTGAAGCAGTAATTTCTGCAAAAGGATTCCCGACCAAGTATTGAGTGCATAACTGAACTTTATTATTTGATGGTTTTTTGTTTGTTTTTAAAAAAACACTTTTATTTTACACTTTACTTGGTACAATCTCTACAACCTCCTGCTTGCTGTGGTCTGACTTTTACTACTGTGCAACTTTTCCTTTAAATGGTATATAACAGTGGCTGCTGAATGTTTGCTAAATTAATTTGTTGCATTGTATTCAATACTTACTGCTGTTTAGCCATGCTGGGGCCAGTAGAGATGCTATCAGGTGCAAAGTGTTACCAGCATATGGATGCAGCCAGGCCCTGTGCCTTTGATTGTGTAAGCTTCCCTGGTGTGCTGGCCAGATGCTAATTTATCCCAAAGCAGCTCCCACAACTCCTCCCACCTGATCCTCTACTCAGTCCTATATATTCAGTAGCAGTCTAAGGGGGGCATGCGTGTGGGGTCAGGCACGCACATGCAGCAGAAGTACCACTGCAGCAAAAGTACAGTGAAGCTGCAGTTATTTCAACGGCAGTTAGTCACGGCAGGAGTCAGGACCCCACACTATGTCTCTTTTGGGTATGTCTGCTGAGTAAGCACTTCTAATTACTTGTACCTGGCTTTTCTAATTACCCATCTAAAGGTACTGCCACACTAAACAATCCCGCTAGCGATCACGATAACGACGCATACTAATGCGATCGCTAGCGGGATTGTTTCTATATCGCTAAGTGCGGCCACATTTAGCGATATAGTTAACGACGCTATCGCTGTTAGCGATCTTCTTAACGACTTTAGCGGTACAAAAGTACCGCTAAATCGCTAAGAAAAGGTGCCACACTAGCGATATATACTTACCCAGCGGGAGCGCCGACGAGAAAATAGGGTCCGGAACGATTCCAGCGACGAGCGAGATCACAGCAGGAAGCTCGTCGCTGGCAGCTGCCGCACTGAACAACATCGCTAACGGGATCGCTAAATAGTGACGTTTTTTAGCGATCCCGTTAGCGATATTGTTCAGTGTGGCATACCCTTTACTCTTTCACCATGTTTACATATGCCTTCACAGTGTTTGCTCCGTTAATCCTCTCTCTCCTTCGCTATCCCCAAACCCCAGCACCCTCTAATGAAATAATCATCTCCCCTTCCCTCCTTCCTCCCCACCTGACCTCCTCTGCTGACCTGCTCCTCAACCTCAAATCTGTCCTAATAAAACACAAAACAAGCTTCCCTCTCTCCTTCTCCCACCTGCTCTCCCTTTCTCTGCTCCTCCTCACTGCTGGTGACATATCTCCCAATCCTGGACCTCCACAGTTCATACCCACCATTAGTACTCCTTCCTACCGCTCCCTATCTAATAAGAACTACCGCAATCTTTCCAACGTAAAACCCGTGCCATTGACAACCACCCCCCTGCTCCCTCTCTCTGGAGCACTCTGGAATGCCCGCTCCATCTGCAATAAGCTTCATGTGATTCATGACCTCTTTCTCTCTCGCTATCTTGCTTTCCTCGCCCTCACAGAAACATGGCTGACACCCTCTGACACCGCCTCCCCTGCTGCACTGTGTTACGGTGGCCTCCAATTCACCCACACTCCTCGCCCTGGAAACAGACATGGTGGAGGAGTGGGTGTTCTCCTTTCCTCTAACTGCAACTTTAACCCAATCCCACCTCTTCCCTCTCTAATCCTCCCCTCCTTTGAAGTCCACTCTGTCCGCATCTACTCTCCCTCCAACCTCCAAGTGGCCGTATACCGACCTCCAGGCCCGACCACTGCCTTCATCGACCAATTCACTACCTGGCTTCTTCACTTTCTCTCCACTGACATCCCCACCATCATCATGGGTGACTTCAACATCCCACTGATACCCTTCAGTCAGCAGCCTCCAAACTTCTATCCCTTACTTCATCCTTTAGACTTACTCAGTGGTCCTCCTCAGCCACCCACACGGATGATCATACATTAGACTTGGTCTTCACCCGCCTCTGCTCTCTATCTAACTTCACCACATACCCTCTCCCTCTATCCGACCACCATCTACTCACTTTCTCATCCCTGTCCTCCTCTCCTGTCACCCACGTCCAGCAACACGTGCACCTCCGCAGACACCTTGCACACCTAGACATCCACACACTCTCTGACTCTATTCTTTCACTGGCATCAATATCCTCACTCCACGATACAGACAGTGCCACTGCTTTCTACAATGCCACTCTCACATCGGCTATTGACACGGTCGCCCCTCTCGTTCATGGCAGAGTGCGACGTACCAACAGACAACCCTGGCACAATAACACCACTAAAAAGCTCCGGCAAGTGTCCAGGATTACAGAGCAGCGTTGGAAAAAAACAAATTTGCAAGACGACTTCACTGCATTCAAACAGGCAACACTCTTTCAAATCTGCCCTCACCTCTGCTAAACAGGCCTACTTCACAACCCTCGTATCTTCCCTATCCTACAACCCCAAACAGTTATTCAAACTTTTAACTCCCTCCTCCGCCCACCACTGCCCCCTCCTACCTCCCTCATCTCTGCTGAGGACTTTGCCACACACTTCAAAAATAAGATCGACCAAACAAGGCAAGTCTTCAGTGTTCAACCACCACAACCCCTTTGTATACCAGACCAATGCCCTAACCCCATAACCTCCCTCTCCAACATAACTGAAGGGGAGCTTAATTGTCTTCTCTCCAAATCGCACCTCACAACCTGTGCACTTGACCCCATCCCAACCCACCTCCTCCCCAACCTCACCACCACTATTATTCCATCCCTAACCCACCTCTTCAACCTATCACTAACTTCCGGTACCTTCCCTTCTGCTTTCAAGCATGCCACAATCACGCCTATCCTTAAAAAGCCAACCCTCGACCCAACCGCTATGTCCAGCTATCGCCCAATATCGCTGCTCCCATTCGCTTCCAAACTCTTGGAGCTGCATGTCCACGCTGAGCTTTCCTACCACTTCTCTTCTAACTTGCTCTTTGACACTCTACAATCTGGTTTCTGCCCCCATCACTCCACTGAGACAGCCCTGACCAAAATGGGTATTATACCTACCGTTAATTCGGTTTCCAGGAGTCCATCCTGACAGCACTATGGAGGACGTCCTCCTCCTCCTTACAGGGACAGGAAGCACACGAGAGGTTAAAAGGTCCCACTCCTCCCCCTATACCTCAGTGATTTGACAAGTACCATACCATGGATCAATGCAAGTGACAATATTTAATTACTTAAACATATTACATCATATGAATTAGCATGTATATCAACATAGACAAGGGAGGGAACTAACCGTGCTGTCAGGATGGACTCCTGGAAACCGAATTAACGGTAGGTATAATACCCATTTTCCAGGACGTCCCCCTGACAGCACTATGGAGCGTACCAAAGAAACCCTCCTTAGGGTGGGACTACAGCCTGTAATACTTTTCTACCATATGCCGTATGCTGACCTGACAGCACATCTAATTTGTAGTGCTTGCAAAAGGTATTTATCGTAGCCCAGGAGGCTGCTTTACAAATTTGTTCTAAAGATGCTCCTGCTCTTTCTGCCCATGATGCTGACAAGGCCCTGGTAGAATGGGCTTTAATTTTTATGGGACAAACTACACCTTCAGATGTGTAAGCTTTTGTGATTAAGGTGGTAATCCATCTTGCGATGGAAGGTTTAGAAGCTTTTTTACCCTTATTTTTACCTCCGTATAAAATAAACAAATTAGGGTCTTTCCTCCAGCCCCAAGTGGCCTCCAGGTAATCAATTACTGCCTGTCTAACATCCAAGGAGTGTAAGGCTTGTTCTTTTATATTTAAAGTTTTTTCACAAAAGGATGGAAGTATTATTTCTTGGTTGCGATTTTGGAAAGAGGCTACCTTGGGCATGAAAGCAGGATCTAGTTTCAATACTACATGATCCTCTCTGATCTGCATATATGGGTCTTTAATGGATAAAGCTTGAACTTCCCCTATTCTTTTGGCTGTGGTAATAGTTACCAAGAAGGCTGTTTTCATTGATAAGAGAGAAATAGGCAAATCCTTATTTGGAGTGTAAGGAGCTTTACAAAGTGCCCCAGAACTAGATTTAAATCCCAGGGGGGAAACAATTGCCTTATAGTAGGCCTTAATCTTTGGATTGCTTTAACGAATCTAACTACCCAAGGATGTGAGGCTAATGGGTAGTCCATGTAAGTACTTAAAGCTGAGATCTGTACTTTAAGTGTACTAGGTCTAAGACCCATATTAAATCCTGTCTGAAGAAAATCCAATACTCGCGGAACATCCGGGACTCCGCCTACAACATCAGACCTGCCACCTTCCAGACAGAACCTCTTCCAGATTTTGAAATATATAGCTGAAGTTACAGGTTTTCTGCTGGCCTGGATCGTTGTTATCACTTGATCTGAAAGACCACGAGCTTTTAGAATGTCCCGTTCAGGATCCAGGCTGACAGGTGCAATCTTTCTGGGTCCTGGTGTAGAACTGGTCCCTGGTGCACTATGTCCTTCCACTGGGGAAGCTCGATTGGCTCTTCTCTGGTCATGGCACCTAGCAGAGGAAACCAGCTCCTCCTTGGCCAGAACGGAACTATTAGTACCACTGACGCACCGTCTTCTCTTATCTTCCTCAGAACCGTGGTATCAAATGCTATTGGCGGGAATGCATAATTTAGAGGTTCGTTCCACCTCTGGCTCAAGGCATCTACTCCTTCTGGATCGTCTGCTGGGTTCAGTGAAAAAAACCTTGGTAGTTTTGCATTTTTCCTTGTAGCAAATAGGTCCACTTGAGGTGTTCCCCATCGTTGACATAATAACTGGAAGACCTCCTGGCTTAGCTCCCACTCTGTCGGGTAGATCTTCTGTCTGCTCAAATAATCTGCTACTAGGTTTTGCGAACCTTCCAGGTGAACTGCAGTTATGGAAAGGATCGTTCGTTCTGCCCATACAAATATCTTCTCTGCAAGATCCTGTAGTGTTCTGTATCGAGAGCCTCCTTGATGTTTGATGAAGGCTACTGCTGTCATGTTGTTCGATAGGATTTTGACGTGCTGATTTCTTAAACGGTCCTGATTCCTTCTCAAGGATTCCCAGATCGCATACAGCTCTCGATAATTTGATGACATTCGCCTGATTTTCTCTGGCCATCTGCCCTGAAGAATCTTCCCTTCTAGATGGGCTCCCCACCCCCATGCACTTGCATCTGTAGTTATTACTATATATGGGGATGGAATCCAAAGAACTCCTCTTCTGAGATTTTTGCTTTGCGTCCACCAAACTAAGGACCTCTTTGCTTTTGCCGAGAGGTGGATCCTTTTGTCTAGGGATGACTGATGACGATCCCACCATGATAGCACCTCTCTTTGTAAGGGTCTTGAATGAGCTTGAGCCCACCTGACGCATGGTATACATGATGTCATTATCCCAGAACCTGCATAGCTCTTCGTATGGTAACTCGGTTCTTTACCATCTCTGCCACTTTCTTTTTCAAAGATCTTTGCTTGACTTCTGGCAGGAAAGCTGTTCTGGCTCTTGAATCCAGGAGTACTCCTAGAAATACTCTTTTTGTACTGGGAGTTAAATGAGATTTCTCTCGATTTATCACCCAACCGAGAAATTCTAGTACCGCCATTGTTCGCTCTGTATGATAATTTAGGATTTCTGCTGATCGGGCTACTAACAGAAAGTCGTCCAAGTAAGGTATTACTACAATTCCTTGGTTTCTCAGATAGGCTACGACCTCTGATATTAGCTTCGTAAAAACTCTGGGGGCAGAAGCTAGTCCGAATGGAAGACCTTGAAACTGGAAGTGGCAGGTGGATTCCGGTAGGCTTACAGCAAATCTTAGAAGTTCCTGCGAGGCTGGATGGATGGGAACCTGATAGTACGCATTTTTTAAATCTAGGGTACACATTACCGAATTTTTGTCTATCAGTGGGATTGTTGACCTTATAGACTCCATTCTGAATCTTTTGTAGCGAACATACTTGTTCAACGGTTTGAGATTCAGAATTGTTCTTGACTCTCCTGACGGTTTCATTATTGGAAAGAGGAATAATGACCCAACTTCTCCTCTGACCCAACAACTGGCACTATGACTTTTGAAGAGATTAAGTCTCGGAGGTCCTGAAACATTCCTAACTTTTTCTGAACCACAGTGGGGGATATGTATCTCTGGGGCGGATAGGATACCAGTTCTATTCTGTAACCTTCCTTTATAGTTTGTAGGACCCACTCGTTTTCGGTGACCTGTTTCCAGTTCTCTGCCGAGAACAAAAGTCTGCCCCCTATGTGCTTGGCGTCATTGTTTTCTAGGTTTTGAGGAAGATCCAAACAGTGAGCTCCTATTTCCTCTATTTTGAGTGTAGGAACCCTTATATGTTCCCCTGCTAGGTCTACCTGTGTCCCTATAAAATGGTTGTCTACGGAAGGCTGGTTTCTTCCGAAAGGATTGAAACTTTTTAGGTTTTTCCTCTGGAAATCCTTTTTTGCTATCTGAAGCCTCCAGAATATCATCTAATGCCTGACCAAATACCTTTGATCCTGCAAAGGGTAATGAACATAATTTATTTTTAGAGGCATTATCCCCCGACCAGGATTTCAACCAAATAGCCCTACGGACTGCATTGGACAAAGAGCTATTTCTGGCAGAAAACCTGACTGACTCAGCAGAGGTATCAGCCAGAAAAGCTGTTGCTGACTTAATAAGAGGAAGAGACTCTAAAATTTCAGCTCTAGGAGTCCTATTAGCCAGTTGATCCTCCAACTGACTCATCCAGAAACACATAGACCTAGCTACAGAAGTAGCCGCAATATTGGTTCTTATTAAGGCCGCCGAAGACTCCCAGGCCCGCTTAAGGAGGATGTCCGCCTTGCGGTCCATAGGATCTTTTAGACTTGAAGAGTCCTCAAAAGGAATCGAAGTCTTTTTAGCCACTTTTGCAATTGGCACATCAACTCTAGGTGTTTCTTCCCACAGTTTTGAGTCCTCAGGATCAAAAGGAAGACGATTTTTAAAGTCACGTGACATTACCAGTCTCCACTCTGCATCCTTCCATTCACACAGAATCATGGTTTTTATATGGTCACTAATAGGAAAAACTTTATCGATCTGAGCTGTGAGACCTCCAAACATCAAATCCTGTCTGGATTGGGGTCGTGGGACATCTTCCATATGCATAGTACTTCTTACGGCCTGGACCAAATCATCCGTATCTTCCACCGGGAACAGATACCTCCTGGCTTTTTCCTGGACTTCTGCCTGAACTTCACCTTCTTCCTGCTCCGAGTACTGCATCTCCACGTTTTCTTCTGATTCCAGATCCGGTTCCTCTTCCAACTCCAACCTAGGTCTCTTACGGCTTGGACCCTGACTAGTGGGCTGCTGTTGTGAACTAGCTGATAATGATGCCTGCACTTCTTCCTTAATCAGGATCCTCAAGTCAGATAATAACGAAGATCTTTCTTGCTCCAAGACTGCTGCTGTACAAGAACAGACCGCTTTTTTATAAGCGTCAGGAAGCTTCTTGTGACATGTAGAACAGCGATTAGTTTTCGCTGAGGCTTTGCCCACTCTTTTCACTGTTTGCAGAGGTGTAGATGAAGTATCCTTGTCCTAAGTAATACAACAATATGTATACTAAGGACCGAGTCTGGATTACTTAGTGAGGGTGGAGTTTTTTGCGCTATGCGCACTTACCCCTGCCTCCTCCGCTCTGGATCTCTCAGACTCCATGTCCTTCCGCAGAAAAGGTTTACTTTGCGGCCTTAGGACTGCTATGGTAGCTGCTGCGCATACTCTGTTACCAGACTGGGGTTCAGCAATTCAAACGCCACCTTTCGCGCGCTTTTATAGCGTTCTGCGACGTCTTTAGCGCCACCCAACACAAAACCAAACGCGACGCGCTTTCCATACCTTTTTGCGTTCTACTTCCGAACGCATGAAGTTATGCGATGCCCCTGAGACGCTTTCCGACCTCCTGCGTTCTATTCCAGAACGCCCGCTGACCTCACGTTTTCGTGTCACCGGAAGTGACGCTCAGTTTCCAGCCGAGGCCTATTCGGCGTTCCTCCCTGGACCAGGAGGAAGACGCCTGAGCCGAGAGCCTCCCAACGGAAGGAGCGGCTCTTACCCGGGAGCTCGTCCGCCCCCGGTCTTTGGAGCAGAGGGACTCCCAAGGAGGGAGTTTCGGCTCTGGACCTCTTGACAGGGGGAAGGATTTGGACGAACCGCACGATCCCCCTGGGCTCGGTAAGCTACTGCGTTCCATCGCAGCGATCTCTCGTGTGTCCCTCCATGCAGGGACAGGAAAAACACTGAGGTATAGGGGAGGAGTGGGACCTTTTAACCTCTCGTGTGCTTCCTGTCCCTGTAAGGAGGAGGACGTCCTCCATAGTGCTGTCAGGGGGACGTCCTGGAAATTACTAATGACCTACTTACAGCCAAGCGAACGGACAATACTCTATACTCCTGCTTCTTGACCTGTCCTCTGCTTTTGACACAGTTGACCACTGCCTTCTACTACAGATTCTTTCCTCCTTTGGCGTCAAGGACCTCGCCCTATCCTGGATCTCCTCATACCTTTCCAACCGCACATTCAGCGTCTCCCACTCACACACTACCTCCTCGTCCCACCCTCTCTCCGTTGGAGTCCCCCAAGGCTCTGTTCTAGGACCCCTACTCTTCTCAATCTATACACTTGGCCTGGGGCAACTCAAAGTCCCACGGATTCCAGTACCACCTTTACGCTGATGACACTCAGATCTACCTCTCTGGCCCAGACATCACCTCTCTGCTATCCAGAATCCCTGAGTGTCTATCAGCCATATCCTCCTTCTCCTCCCGCTTCCTCAAACTCAATGTGGACAAATCTGAACTCATAATCTTTCCCCCATCCCACAGATCTTCCTTACCTGACCTATCTATCACAATTAACGACATCACGCTTTCCCCCGTACCAGAAGTCCGCTGCCTCGGAGTAACCCTTGACTCTGCCCTGTCCTTCAAACCGCACATACAAGCTCTTTCTACATTCTGTCGCCTTCAGCTCAAAAATATTTCAAGAATCCGTCCTTTCCTCAACCCTCAATCTACTAAAATGATTGTGCACGCCCTCATCATCTCCCGCCTCGACTACTGCAACACCCTTTTCTCTGGCCTCCCTGCTAACAACCTCGCACCTCTCCAGTCCATCCTTAACTCTGCTGCACGACTAATTCACCTCTCTCCTCGCTACTCCTCCGCAAATCTCTTCATTGGCTCCCATTACCTCAGCGTATCCAGTTCAAATTACTAATACTGACCTACAAGGCCATCTATAATCTGTCTCCTCCTTATATCTCTGAACTAATCTCCCGATATCTTCCCTCACGTAATCTCCGATCCTCCCAAGACCTCCTTCTCTCCTCCACACTTATTCGCTCCTCACCCAAAAGCCTCCAAGACTTCTCCCGAATATCCCCCATCCTCTGGAATTCTTTGCCCCAACACGTCTGACTATCAAACACATTCGGATCCTTCAGACGGAACCTGAAAACCCATCTCTTCAGGAAAGCCTACAGCCTGCAATGACCCTGCTACCTCCTCACCACTACCGGAGATATCGCCTCAACCAACACCGGAACTGCTGCAACCCCCCGACCCACTGTCTCCTGCCTCACAATCCTGTAGAATGTAAGCCCGAAAGGGCAGGGTCCTCTCCTCTCTGTATCAGTCTGTCATTGTTAGTTTGTTTACTGTAAGTGATACCTGTAATTTGTATGTAACCCCCTTCTCATGTACAGCACCATGGAATCAATGGTGCTATAGAAATAAATAATAATAATAATTTTATTGGACGGTTGAAATATGTTAATTTTTTGAGACAGGTTTTTTGGGTTATCAGGAGTTGTATGCCAAAATCATCAGTATTAAAACAATAAAAGACCTGACAAATTTCAGTTGGTGTGTAATGATTCTAAAATATATGAAAGTTTAATTGTAATCATTACATTATGGAAAATAATGAAATTTTGCACTATATGCTAATTTTTTGAGAAGGACCTGTATGTGGGAGAAAACTACTGTACGGGCACACGTTGGGGCTCGGAAGTGAAGTAGTGACGTTTTGCATTGCAGACTTCGATGGAATGGTCTGCGGGTGTCATGTCGCGTTTGGAGAGCCCCTGATGTGCCTAAACAGTGGAAACCCCACCAAGTGACCCCATTTTGGAAACTAGACCCCAAAGGAACTTAGTTAGATATGTGGTGAGAACTTTGAACCCCCAAGTGCTTCACAGAAGTTTATAACGTAGAGCCATAAAATAAATTATATTTCTTTCTACAAAAACGATATTTTCGCCCCCAATTTTTTATTTTCCCAAGGGTAACAGAAGAAATTGGACCCCAAGAGTTGTTGTGCAATTTGTCCTGAGTATGCTGATACCCCATATGTGGGGGTAAACTACTGTTTGGGCGCATGGCAGAGCTCAGAAGGGAAGGAGCACCGTTTGACTTTTTCAACGCCGAATTGGCTGGAATTAAATCAGACGCCATGTCACATTTGGAGAGCCCCTGATGTGCCTAAACAGTGGAAACCCCCCAATTCTAACCCCAACCCTAACCCCAACACACCCCTAACACTAATCCCTACCCTAATCATAAACTTAACCACAAACCTAACCCTAACACACCCATACCCCTAGTCCCAACACTAACCCTAACTTTAGCCCCAACCCTAAACCTAATGGGAAAATGGAAATAAATACATTTTTTTAATTTTATTATTTTTCCATAACTTAGGGGGTGATAAAGGTTTGATTTACTATTTATAGCGGGTTTTATGATTGGCAGCTGTCACACGCTAAAAGACGCTTTTTATTGCAAAAAGTAGTTTTTGCATCATCACATTTTGAGAGCTAAACTTTTTCTATATTTTGGCCCACAGAGTCATGTGAGGTCTTATTTTTTACGGGACGGTGACGTTTTTACTGGTACCATTTTTGGGCCATGACATTTTTTGATCGCTTTTTATTATGATTTTTGGGAGGCAGAATTAACAAAAACCAGCAATTCATGAGTTTCTTTTGGGGGAGGGGCGTTTATACCGTTCCGCGTGTGGTAAAATTGATAATGCGGTTTTATTCTTCGGGTTAGTATGATTACGGCGATACCTCATTTGTATTTTTTTATGTTTTGGCGCTTTTATACAATTAAAACGATTATATATAAAAAATAATTATTTTTGCATCGCTTTATTCTGCGAGCTATAACTTTTATTTTTTCGTTGATAGCTGTATGGTCGGCTCGTTTTTTGCGGGACAAGATGACGTTTTCAGCGGTACCATATTTGTTTATATCCGTCTCTTTGATCGCATGTTATTCCATTTTTTGTTCGTCGGTATGATGATAAATCATTTTTAGACTTGTTTTTTTTTTTTTTTAAGGGGTTCACTAAAGGGTTAACTAATGGGACAGTTTTATAGGGCGGGTCGTTATGGACGTGGCGATACTAAATACGTGTACTTTTATTGTTGTGTTTTTTTTTTTTTTACATTAACCCCTTAACGACCGCCAATACGCCTTTTAAACGGCGGTCATTAAGGGTACTTAAACCACAGCACCGTTAATTTAAAAAAAAGCTTTTTTCCCTTTCATTTCCCTCTCCTCTGATGTGATCGCACATCAGAGGGGAGAGAAATGGGGTCCCCGGGACCCCCGATCAGCCACCGTGCCTCCCGGTGTCCCCCAGGCCTCCCCGAGCTCCCGGCGTCTTTTTCCCTTAAAGAAAGTGGCGTGTGCATGCACAGTGCGCCCCGCCGAGCCTGCTTTTTCCAGGGTCTTGGTTACCAGGGATAGCCGAGACCCCAAAGAACATAATTAGCGTCCCCCCGCTTTTGCGATCGTCGCTATTTACCCTATAACGGCGATCGCAAAAAAAAAAAAAAAAAAGACGCGATCCTGCCTGCAATTTCTCTCCCCTCTGATGTGACCCCTGACCCGATCCCCCCCCCCCCCGGTACCTGTTCCCCTATGGCCCCTCTGCGCTCCTGCAGCGCCCCCTGTAGTCTGATCCTCCAGCGTCTTCACCCTGTAAAGAAAAAAAATGGCGGGCGCATGGCGGCAGATTCAAAAAAATGAATGACTTCATTCATTCTCTAAAAGTACATTATGATCACTGTGATAAACTATCACAGTGATCAAAATAAAAAAACAGTAAATAAACCCCCCCTTTATCAGCCCCTTTGTTAGGGACATAATAAAATAAAGAATTTTATTTATTTTTATTTTTCCATTAGGGTTAGGGTTACAATTCGGTTACAATTGGGTTAGGCTGGGTTCATACTACGCTATGGCAGTCCGTTAGACTGACTGCGTTACACCGTGGTGTAACGCAGTCCGTTAACGCTGCCATTCACCCCCATTTGAGGGCGCATCGCGATGCATGCCGTAAAACGGCATGCATTCGCGACTTGCCGTCATTCAGTGACGGAGCCTCGGACGTGGGCTTCAGCGCCTGGGCTCCGTCCTCGCTAGCGCAGATGAATCTGCTGATTCCTCTGCGCTAGCGGGTATAGCATAACGCGATCACGTTATGCTATACCGTTACCAGCCCGTCAACGCTATGTGTTGTAAGAAAAAACACGGCACTCAACTAAAAACGAGAGTAGGTGCTCAAGTCAGGTATCCAACCTGATAAATGTAAAAAATAACTTTGCACTCAAATGTGTAACACGAGAATTAGTTTAATAACGTGCATCCAGACACGAAACAATTGAACGTTTTCGGTCAAACTATTGGACCTTCATCAGAATACTTTTCAAAGGAACACTGGACACAATAGAATGCAAATCTCCAAAAGGTAGCTGGATGAGAAACAAATATCCCTAAATAATAAGGATGGATCAAGAAGCTGTGAATCAGGACCAGGCACTCACAATAATGGAAGAGGGGAACTGGGAGCCAATGTGACAGGCGCCTAGGTGAGGCTTGCTCAAATAGGTTGCTGGAAAGGCACTGGGAGTCTGGATCTGAAGACACGCTGTGGAAGCAGGAGAAGCAGGAGTCTGCTGCAATAGGAGCTGATTCACAGCTTCTTGATCCATCCTTATCTATTTAGGGATATTTGTTTCTCATCCAGCTACCTTTTGGAGATTGCATTCTATTGTGTCCAGTGTTCCTTTGAAAAGTATTCTGATGAAGGTCCAATAGTTGGACCGAAAACGTTCAATTGTTTCGTGTCTGGATGCACCGTTATTAAACTAATTCTCGTGTTACACATTTGAGTGCCAAGTTATTTTTTACAAACGCTATGTGTTGAACAGGCTGGTAAAACGCAATATGATCCTAGCCTTAGTGTTAGGGTTACAATTAGGGTTGAAGCTAGAATTGAGGTGTTTCCACTATTTAGGCACATCAGGGGTCTCCAAACACGACGTGGCTTTCAAAAAGTCAAATGGCGCTCCCTCCCTTCCGAGCCCTGCGCCCAAACAGTGGTTTACCCCAACATATGGGGTATCAGCGCACTCAGGACAAATTGCACACCAATTTTGGGGTTCTAATTTCTCCTGTTACCCTTGGGAAATTAAAAAATAGCTGGCTAAAAAAATCATTTGAGGGAAAAAAAAAATTATTTTCACGGCTCTGCGTTTATAAATTTCTGTGAAGCACTTGGGGGTTCAAAGTTCTCACCACATATCTAACTAAGTTCCTTTGGGGGTCTAGTTTCCAAAATGGTGTCACTTGCAGTGGGTTTCTACTGTTTAGGCACATCAAGGGCTCTGCAAACATGACGCCCGCAGAACATCCCATCAAAGTCTGCATTACAAAATGGCGCTCCTTCCCTTCCAAGCTCTCCCATGCGCCCAAACAGTGGTTTCACCCCACATATGGGGTATCAGCGTACTCAGGAAAAATTGCATAACTTTTGGGGTCCAATTTCTCCTGTTACCCTTGGGAAAATAAAAAAATAGCAGGCTAAAGAATCAATTTTGAGGAAAATATTTTTTATTTTCACGGCTCTACGTTATAAACTTCTGTGAAGCACTTGGGGGTTCAAAGTGCTCACCACATATCAAGAGAAGTTCCTTAAGGGGTCTAGTTTTCAAAATGGTGTCATTTGTGGGGGTTTCCACTGTTTAGGCGTATCAGGGGCTCTCCAAACGCGACATGGCGTCCAATTTCAATTCCAGCCAATATTGGTTTGAAAAAAAATCAAACGGCGCTCCTTCCCTTCCAAGCCCTACCATGCGCCCAAACAGTGGTCCCCCCCCACATATGGGGTATCAGCTACTCAGGACAAATTGGACAACAACTTTTGTGGTCTATTTTCTCCTATTACCCTTGGGAAAATAAAAAATTGGGGACTAAACGATCAGGTTTGTGGAAAAAACATGTTTTATTTTCACACCCGGGCGTTATAAACTTCTGTGAAGCACTTGGGGTGCAAAGTGCTCACCACACATCTAGATAAGTTTCTTAGGGGGTCTAGTTTCCAAAATGGTCACTTGTGGGGGGTTTCCACTGTTTAGACACATCAGGGCCTTACAAACGCGACATGGCGTCCAGCCAATTCTGCGTTGAAAAAGTCAAACGGCACTCCTTCCCTTCCAGCCTGCTGCCCCAAAAGTGGTTTACCCCACATATGGGGTATCGCATGTCAGGAAATTGCACAAAAATTTTGGGGTCTTGTTTTCTTTTAACATTGTAGAAAATAAAAAAAAGTTTTCGAAAAAAGTTTTTTTTTCACATTCTATGTTATCCTGTGAAGCACGATAAAGGTTAATTAAAGTTTATGGGGTTTTTGGCACTTTGAGGGGTTCCGTTTTTAGAATGGGTCACTTTGGTAATTTCTCATAAAACCTCAAAGGTCTTCAATTGATGTGTGCCCTAAAAAAAAAAAAAAAAAAAAAAAAAATGGAAATTCCTACCGGAAAAAAAATAAATTTCCGAAGTAAAGTTTTTCCTTCTACATTGCTTTAGTTCCTGTGAAGCACGTAAAGGGTTAATAAACTCTTGAATGTGGTTTGAGCACCTTGAGGGGTGCCGTTTTAGAATGGTGTCACTTTTGGGTATTTTCTATCAATAACCCCTAACGGAAGTACAATTGTCATGAAAAACAATCTCAAATCAGCGGATTCGTTAAAGCGTTCCAGAGTTATAACCTCATAAAGTGACAGTGGTCAGAATTGTAAAAATTGGCCCGTCATTAACTGCAAAATGGCTCTGTCACTAAGGGTTAAAGAAGTGAATTTATTGGGGAATATTTTTTTTTTCCATTTAGGATTTTTACACTTTTTTTTTTTTATTTATTTTTTTACATTTTTACTTTGTCCCAGGTGGGACATCACTGTGTAGGGTCAGATCGCTAGTGTGACAGTGTGCACAGCTGATCGCCTTGGACATACATTCCGTCCCTGGGAATTAAGTACCAGGTACATGGACGGAATAGTACGTCCAATGGATTAAGGGGTTAAACAGTTCTGGACTGCCCATATGATATGTCATGTGTTTGGAAGCGTCGGATAATTTTTAGCAACATCTGAGTTAGAGACACACCTGTGGAGTATTTTAACGCACACCTGAAACACACTGCTTCTCTGTGTACATCATGACCTGAAGCAGGTCAAAAGAGTCATCACAATCTCAGCAGAAAAGACTGAGTTGTGAGCCTTCAATTTGAGGCATTCATAATTTAGCATCTAAAAACAGTTTTCACATTTTTAATGTACATGGAGAACAGTGTCCCCAATTCGAAATTGTTTCTGATAGGGGTTGTCCCATTTGAGCCGATAAGTCTGCAGTCACTGTGTGACACTATGAACTGTGGGGATTTCCCAGTTTCAGAACCGGGAATGGGTCGGGGCTCATTTGCATCAATTACTCATCAATGTGGGTGGCATGGAGGTGATAAGCCTGTGGCACTGCTGAGGTGTTATGGAAGCCCAGGTTGCTTTGATAGCAGCCTTCAGCTCGTCTGCATTGTTGGTCTGGTGTCTCACATCTTTCTTGATAATACCCCATAGATTCTCTATGGGTTAAGGTCAGGCGATTTTGCTGGCCAATCAGCACATGTGATACTGTTGTTTGTAAACCAGGTATTGGTACTTTTGGCAGTGTGGACAGACGCCAAGTCCTGCTGGAGAATGAAATTTTCATCTCCAAAAGCTTGTCGGCAGAGGGAAGCATGCAGTGCTCTAAAATTTGCTGGTAGACAATGCACTAATTTGGTCTTGATAAAACACAGGAACCTACACCAGTAGATGACATGGCTCCCCAAACCATCACTGATTGTGAAACTTCACACTAGACCTCAAGCAGCTTGGATTGTCTGTCTCTCCACTCTTCCTCAGACTCTGGGACATTGAATTCCAAGGTTTAAAAACAACATATCACTGTGCTTGATTGGCCAGCAAACTCACCTGACCTTAACCCCATAGAGAACCTATAGGGTATTGTCAAGAGGAAGATGAGAGACACCAGACCCAACAATGGAGACGAGCTGAATGCTGCGATCAAGCAACCTGGGCCTCCATAACACCTCAGCAGTGCCACAGGCTGATCGCCGCCATGCTGCAATGATGCAGTAACTGATGCAAAAGGAGCCCCAACGAGTATTGAGTGCATTTACTGAACAACATTTCAGTAGGCCAAACATTTCGGATTTTACAATCATTTTTCAAGCTGGTGTTATGAAGCATTCTAATATACTGAGAGAATGACTTTTGGGTTTTCATTGGCTGTAAGCGATAATCATCAACATTAACAGAAATAAACATTTGAAATAGATCACTCTGTGTGTAATGACTCTATACAATATTAGAGCTTCACTTTTTCTATTGAAGAACTGAAATAAATTAACTTTTTTGATGATATTCTAATTTTGTAAGTAGCACTTGTATAATTCATACATACCCTCCATCCCCGAATCTGAACCTGGCGAATCTCCACAGCGCACGTACTGCCAAGTACTTACCAACCATGACGTATTGGGTACGTCCAAGGTCAGCAAGGGGTTAAAAGGCAACCAGCAATTTCATGCTGCAATAGCAAAGAGCAGCAAGCAACATACTAGGTCTACTGCAGAATTTCAGAGATCTGTGGTTCAACCCAAGCTGGGCGGTCAGAATGGAATGCAGAGATGCCCAGCATACTTTTCTCTCGGACTTTTTTTTTTTTTTTTAAAAAAGGGAGAAAAACATGAACAGAAACCCCGATTTTATTGCGATGTCAATTAATGGTCTTCTTGTTGTAGTTTTAATGTTTCATCTGTTGCTGCTCTATTAATCTCAGTGATGGGTTCTCTCTAACCCCACATGCATCATTAATTAATAGCTTTATCCTTAAACTGTGCATAGGCAGAAAGCTGCAAATCAGTGGCGAGAACAACTGGAGATAAGCACCAAGTATGCAGTCCTGTCAGTGATGATCACTGAGAGCTGCACAAATAAAACAGTTTGTTATCAAAACTACAGCAAGAAACCAAGTACGTGACACATGCAGGAATCTACCCGTAAATGGGGTATCAAAAAAAACTGGTGGTAGATAATCTTTTTTTTTTTTTAATCTGATATTTTTTATTGAATTTGAATTTTTGAAAACAATACAAAGTACCCCTCATTCCTTACCCCATTCCCTACCACCCCCCCCCCCATCCCATTCCCTGGTCCAATGCTAGGTTATACCAAAATAGATACAAAGCATATGGTAGATAATCTTTAAATATGTTTTCTCCGAGTTCCACATAGTTATTTAGCCATTAGGGAGCCTAACGCTCCCATGGTTCGGGAAGCATGAATTAGCCAGCAGTTTTGGAGAACAACATGGTCCTGTTTCATTTACCTGCTCCCCTTGTGAAAACTGGACTCAGAATACATGCAAACAGCAGCACATACGGTATCCAGCTGCCGGAGCTTGTGATGTGGCATCACACGTTACCCCTCAGCTCACCGCCACCCGGCCCGGGTCTGCCACCGACTGCGCCGCTGCCTCCATGCTGTCCTGGCCTTCCCCATCTCCTGCTTGCCTCCTCACTGGTGCCTGCACAGGCGCTCCTCCTCTGCTGCCGGCCACGCGCTCCTCTCACTCGCACATGTCGTGTTAGGGCCCACCGCGTGTGCACCTGCCAGTCTTATCCCACTGGTGACCTGACCCGGCAGCACTGCCTGTCCAATGGGGAGGCCCCTAATTATTGAGTTACATCTGTACTTAGGCCTGTCTTGCTGCCACAAGGTTCTATCTTGCTTGCTCACAATTTAACCCTTTGTTTTTGTCCCTTCTCTTCCAGTGTCCGCTCCCCTCAGTCTGGTTCCAATCTCCATCTCTGCTCCCCTCAGTCTAGTTTTCCGTCTCCATCTCGTTCCTGACCCCTTTGTACCGTCCTTGTTCCTTCCTGCCTTGTTCTTATCCTCTCCCCACCTCTTCTCCGTTTTTTACGTTTTTCCTGAGCCGACCCCTGGTCCTGGCTTCCGTGGTACTAGAGGTTCCTGAGCTTGCTTCCTAACGATCCCTGTTTAGGGGTTGGTAACATCTGGTGCGCTCGCTCAGGGGAGGTTCGGTATCACGGTCCAGTGGGTCCACTCTTGGTTCTCGCCACCTATATAGTGACATAGCAGAAAGTGTCGCCAAGTGACACCGCATGCGATTCCTCTGCTAGCTGGGCGCCATTAAGGGACACCGCAAGTCTTTGCCATCCTTCAGGCATAGAATAAATTGTTAACGGCAGAAGGAAAGACACGGAAAAAGATGACGGTTCCATAAACGTGAAAGCCAAACGCAATCATTCTTAAAGGGACGACAGACTCAAAGATTACTTATACATTCAAAATGTTCCATAGACCTCTCCGAGGTGAAGATCTAAAGGTTGGGAACAGCTGCTTTATTCGGGATTATGCCATGTAAGACTGAGAAGTATCTGACTTTCCTACGATAATAAAGCAACAAAGGCTTAGTAATGTATGCCTGATTTAACATTTTATACAGATAAGAACACATTGCGTCCCTTTTGTATCAGCAAAAGGAAATTGAGCGACATCCGCTAAATCCACAAAAAATATATTCTGGTACAAGAGCAGGACAGAAAATGAAGCGAAGGATGGATAATGATACCACACCTCAGAGCGAAAAGGGCCATGATGTCCTAAAATAGAACAAACCTGTCACTCAAAGTATGACAGGCGCTTTTCTGAAATGGTAAGGAGAAAAAACCTGCGAAAGAAGGTAAAACAAAGTCCAAAGTTTCATGTTTTGGACTCTGGCACCATCAATCACGAATGGCGCAGCGCACACTCACACTACGCCAGTCTAGCACAATTTTACAGTCTTGCCATCAGTTTTCTGGTGTAAAAGATGTGATGAATTGGCCCCAATGTCTCTGTAGTGGAGTAACCGAATCCTACTTTTGGGGAGTTTCAGACTGAACCCACAACAGGGTCTGTAACATGGATGTGGTAGTCTGAACCTGGCCTAACCAATAACCATGATCTCTCCGGCAGCCATTATCCTGCTGTATTTGCATTGTGCTCCCATCTTTGGCTGTATGTATACTCGCACTGAGCCTGGTAATAGAATAGCGGGACCACGCTGTGGGCATGAGGCCGAGCTCATTGGCATGCCAGGCCTGTGCCGCCACTAGAGTTAGTCTGATTCTACAAAGTCGTCTCTGGCTGAGAAGAATATAAAACCGGGGATTTAAGCAAGTACTGTAGTTCATGAATGATGGATGGATAAATATTAGGAGAAAGTGATACAGCACAGAGGGAAGTGAAGAATTCCTTTGTTTAATTCCATGCGGAGATGTGCTTATGCTAACAACGAAATCTCTGTATTATGATGGGAAAGGTCAGGAAGAGAAGTCACAGTGAATTTACATGAGCGTGCTTAGCTAAATAGTAGAAGGTAGAGGCATTAATGTTCATGTGATCTGTCAAATATTTGAGATGTTCACAGCTTTACTGAGGGGACTGAAGGTGAATCACAGAAATATTGAGTGTAAAGATGGCCTATTAATGGCTCCTGCACCCATGGGGATCAGCACTTGTCATTATTGCCCTTCTTATCCCCCCACTAGACCCACTCATGCCATCATTGCTTTTCATCATCAATGTCCATAGAAATGAAGACTGATACAGCTGTGATAGAAGAGAATCTCTGCATTTCTGGTAATGACCAAGTACCGGTACCAATTTCTAGCATTTCCTAGAAATCATTCTTCGCTGGTACATGTGACACTTCAATTGACTCAATTTCGATAAAAATTCTACATCAATTCAAGATGCAGCAGAACAGTAAAAGCCAACACTGCAATCTCCACCAAACCAGAACTTTACGGAAAACACCAGAAAACATGGAAAAGCCTCCTACCCATCAAAGATTTATCCACAGTCCTTAGCCATGCTATGACCAAGGACCTGCTCCGAAATGTGGAAGGAGCTTCTCTAGGCATTTTGTTAGTTCTGGTTTCATAAAGGTCAGCGCTGAAGGTGGAGGTTTTCCTGCACCCGATCTCAGTCATGAGTCTTCTGGCCTTCAAGCCACATGCTGTAGCATTAGATTACATCTGGTCTTAGGCTTTGTAGCAGAACACACAATGTACGTTTACTATGGTTGGCCTCATTTTCTAATGCAGCGAAACATCTCCACAGTTTTTTTCAACATTTTCAATCTTCAAATCTGTATTGAACAGAATCTTAAAAAGGGAATTTGTAAGCAGTTTCGCTACAATCATTGTTTTATCAGCAGGAGATTATCACTACAGGACAAGCTTCCTCATGCCTCGTAGTCCAGCCATGCCCCCACCACTGAGTTTTCTGTCAATATACAGTGTACACAGGAGGCTGCCAATCAGTGATGTGGGTGGGGTTATACATAAGTTACACATTTTAGCTCTGCTAAATCTGAATATGGATTTTGTCATAGTTGGTGCACCCAGTAACATAGTAATACCTCTCTGGAATCAGGGTCTCTGTCCCAACATAATGCTGCTGTCGGATTACATAGCAAAAATCCGATGACAGATTCCCTTTTTCGGGAGCACTCCTGGACTCCTGGTTAGTCTGAAACTTGCACTTATTTAATGATGTTTTCAGTTTTGGTTACTGCTATGGGAGCTAAGAACTGGTGATGAAGCATCACTGCCGACATCATGTAGTTAGACAGTGGTGAGGCGGCTGTCAATCAGCATGACATCAGCAAAGATATCGAGTCAAAAGAGCAGAACGGAAAAGGAGTTGCTCTGTCAACGTGATGACCCTGAAAGCCAGCAACGCGTCGGAAGAAGCAGTCAGTGACATCACTGGGCAAAACAGGCAGGTAGTTAACAAATACCCATCAGTAAGTTCTTAGCCAAAGAGCGAAAAAAAAAGTCCCAGACAACCCTTTTAAGTCCATACAACAGTTGGATTTTCTCTGAAAAAGCTGCACTATTGGAAGAAATTGGATCCATTAGATTGCTATGAATTACTAATATTATGAACTCTGACAAGCTCCTAAAGCTGCTTGTCTGGGGCACATGACTGGTGCCTTTATGATAGAAAAGTGAAACACTTACTAATTAGTCACCATTAGCAACGATACATTAATTGCCCAAACAAAGGAGCTGACACATGACCTGGAAAGTCATCAGAGTTGCCGTTCCGTTGTCCCCAGCATACTGCCCTTTCTAGGTCAGCTTTTTTCAGTCCAGTCTGTATTCTGCACATGATCACTGATGTAGCAATGTAGCAGGCGCTTTTCACCCCTATGACCAGTGACATGCCAACAATATGGGAGAGTGACAAAATGGCTGTGACGACACGTCGCTGAACTGCCACACTCAACCAGGTGAACAGTCAGATGATGAGGGGACTTCAGCTGTGTGGTGCCCCCAGACAACCCCTCTAAAGCAGATATCAGCAATCCTAAGCTGCCGCAATATAAGAAACTACATCTACTATATTCTTGTGCACACATTGCAGATTTGGTGCGGTTTTTGCCATGCAGATTTGCCAGCAAAACCTGAAGCAATCCTGATGTCAGCGAAGTGAATGAGAACCCTGACATCTCACGGTGAGAATTTTTGACTTGGTGCAGAAAATAATCTACAGCATGTCATTTCTCTGTGCTTTTCTCATCATTGCCTTCACTCAAATCAGTCAAAAAAAGTAGGCAAAAACGCAACAAAAAAAACCCCGTTTTTGAAGCGGGATTTTTCCTGCTGAGAGATGCAGAAATGTTTGCATCCATTTACTCAACGTGTGCACATGACCTTAGGGAGAGGGTGGAGATCAAGGCTTCTAGCCAGAATGGCCTGTCATACATTTACATTACATAGGCAGACCATGTCATCGTAACAGAACTGAATACGTGGACGTCTACATTTAATATATTGTCATTAATGCATTCATCCAGTGGATCTATAGTTTTAACCCCTCCACTCCAAAGCCTGTTTTCACGTTAATGACCAGGCCAATTTTTACAATTCTGACCACTGTGGAAAGAAAAAAAACAAAACAAAAACAAAACAAAAAAAAAAAAAAAACACCTTACTTTTCTTTCACAAAATTTTTCCTTTAGACTTTTTTTTTTTTTACTTTCGCAAGGGTAACAGGAGAAAATGAACCATACAAGCATGGGGGAAAACTACTGTTTGGCCACACAGCAGAGATCGGAAGGGAAGGAGCGTCATTTCACTTTTTGAATGTAAAATTTGCTGGCATAATTAGCGGATGCCATGTCATGTTTGGAGAGCCCCTGTGTGCCTAAACAGTGGAAACCCCCAACAAGTGACACCATTTTGGAAACTAGACCCCTTGAGGGAACTTATCTAGATGTGTATTGAGCACCTTGAACCCCCAGGTGCTTCATAGAAGTGTGTAGCGTTAAGCTGTGTTGCGCGATCCGTCTGTTTTTGAAAAAAAAAAAAAAAAAAAAGATAGGTGTTTTTTTTTTTTACCGCCGGATCAGTTTTTTCTCATTGACATGCATTAGCGCCATATCGCGCCGCATGTCCTTGCGCTTCATCCGTTTTCTGCCGGATCCGTCATAGATTTTAATTCCGGCGGCCGGACAGAACGCATCATGTAACTTTTTTCAGCCGGAAACAACAGACAGCGCCTGAAGTGGCACGTCGGGCTTGGTCATACAATACAAGAGTATGGGTGCCAGATCAGGCATAGGACTGATCCGGCCACCAGACTACGATTTCTTCATCTATGCCTGCCTGGAAGCCTAAAACCAAGGTCTCTCTCTTGTCGCATCAGTTTTTTTTTTACAATCTATGAGGCATCCGTCTTTTTCAAAATTGGACAGATTGTGCCTGATTGCAAAAAAACTGATGTGTGAAAGAGGCCAAAGGGTGCCATGTTACATTGGCAGAGCCCCTGAGGTGTCAACACTGCAGGACCCCCCCATAAGTGACCCCATTGTAACAATTAAACCTCTCAATGAATTTATCTATGGGTGCAGTGACTCCACAGGTGTGTCACAGACTTTTATACCATTGGGCAGTGAAGAAACGTCTAAGTTACTTACCGTTAACGGTATTTTTCGAAGTCCATGACAGCACTACAGAGAGAGGGGATCCGCCCCTTAGGAACAGGAAACCTACAGATACAAAAGGGCGGCACCTCTCCCACACATCAGTTGGATTACAGAGCATAAGAGGACAACCAAGGTTAAATGGTATACAGCAAAAAATTTTATGCATCACACAGTAACATTAATCAATTGTTTATTACATGTGGACTATATAAGAGGAAGAAGTGTACATAGAACCCGGGTGGGAATGTAAGGGTGCTGTCATGGACTTCGAAAAATACCGTTAACGGTAAGTAACTTAGACTTTATTCGAACGTCCATGACAGCACTACAGAGAGAATTACAGAGAGTAATAAGTATTTTAGGGAGGGACTACTGCCTGCAGCACTTTTACTCCGAAAGAAAGATCTGAGGAAGCACCCAAATCTAACCTATAATGAGTGTAAAACGTGTGTGGAGAAGACCACGTAGCTGCCTTACATATTTGGTCAATGGAGACTTCTGCCCTCTCTGCCCATGAAGTTGCCACGGCTCGGGTGGAATGCGCCCTTATCCTTTCAGGTGCCGGCTTGCCCTTTGGAGTGTATGCCAGAGAAATTGCTTCCCTAATCCATCTGGCCAATGAGCTTTTTGTTATTCTACAGCCTTTGTTAATTCCCTGAAAAGAAACAAACAATGCACTGTCCCTTTTCCAGGGATCAGTGACTGCCAAATATTGCAGTAGACATCTTCTGACATCTAACGAATGAAGTTTTATTTCCTTTTGATTAGATGGATTAGGGATGAAAGAGGGGAGAACAATTTCCTGCGTTCTGTGGAAAACGGAAGACACCTTAGGTAGGTATGCCGGATCGGGTTTAAGTATTATTCTGTCATTCAGGACCCGAGTGTAGGGAGATAGTCTAGATAGAGCCTGGATATCACTTACCCTCCTAGCCGAAGTTAATGCTACTAAAAAAGCGGTTTTGAGGGAAAGAGTTTTTATTGATGCTGCTGATATAGGTTCAAAAGGGGGCTCTGTTAAAGCAGTGAGAACAAGGTTCAAGTCCCATGGCATGATTCTCACCTTTACTATGGGTCTCGACCTACCTGCAGCTTTAATGAATCTACTGACCCAGTAATTATTTGCAATGTTGCAACTGAAGAGTGCCCCCAAGGCTGAAACTTGCACCTTAAGGGTGCTTGTGGAGAGGCCTAAGTCTAGACCCTTTTGTAGGAATTCTAGAATCTGGGATATTGGTGTTGGGTCCCCTGCCACCACCCCCGAGCTTTGGAGAAATTTTTTCCAAATCCTAGCGTAGATTCTAGTTGTAACCTCTTTTCTGCTTTTAAGGAGAGTATTAATTACATTAGCAGAAAACCCCTTATCTCTCAGCAGCGACCGTTCAAAATCCACGCCGTCAGGTGGAGGCCCGCTACCCGAGGATGGTAGACTGGACCCTGGGAGAGTAGATCAGGAATATCCGGCAGGACCCACGGGTCGGCTATAGACATGTTTCTGAGGCATGAAAACCATGCCCTCCTGGGCCAAAAAGGAGCAACTACTATTACCCTTGCCCTGTCCTTCCTGACCTTCCTCAATACTAGAGGGAGTAATGACAAGGGCGGGAAGGCGTAGGCTAGATTGAAATCCCATTTTAATAGAAGAGCGTCCACTTGCAGAGGGCGTTCTTTGGGGTTCAGAGAGCAGAACTGTGTCACTTTCCTGTTGCTTTTGGTAGCAAAGAGATCTATCTCCGGTTGGCCCCATTTCTGCACAATCAGGTTGAAGATGGAAGTCTTTAACGACCACTCTCCTTGACTCAGGAGATTGCGGCTTAAGAAGTCCGCCTTGGTATTTTCTTCTCCTCTTATATGTAGAGCCGTTAGAGAAAGAAAGTGTTGTTCTGCTATCTGGAGTAGGCGCCTTGCCACTTCCATGAGAGGACCGGAACGAGTACCACCCTGGTGGTTGATGTAAGCGACTGTGACACGATTGTCGGAGAGCACTCGAACGTGGTGACCCTGTAGATAGACAAGGAGCTTTTTAATCGCTAGCTCTACCGCTGTCAACTCCTTCATATTAGAAGACATTTGAATTTGATCCTGCTCCCATAAACTCTGAACCATAACGTCCCCCATATGAGCCCCCCACCCAGAGGGACTAGCATCTGTTGTGACTATTCGGGATATTTCATATTCCCAGGGAACCCCCTTAGACAGGTTCGTCTCCTCCTTCCACCAATCTAGGGATCTTATAGTAGCCTGGGACAAGGATAGCTGGCCTTCCAGGTAACCACCCAGCAGATTTTGATACCACAAGACCTCAGCTTGCAGCGTCCTTGTGTGAAATTGAGCCCACCGAACCGCGGGAATACAGGACGAGAGGGAGCCCAAAAGAGACATGGCCTTCCTAAGCGACATGGAGGGGTTATTGGAAGCGTTTAGGATTTGGTACCGTAAGCGAATTAACTTGTCTGACGGTAAACTACAGTTCTGGTTCTCTGAATCCAGAATTAGCCCTAGAAACTGTTGGACCCTCATCGGATTCAAACGAGACTTTTTGGTATTTATTAGCCATCCCAGTCGCTCTAAGGCAGACATTGCTTTTTGTAATTGCTCCAAGCAATGCTCTGTCGATTCTCCGATGATAAGAAAGTCGTCGAGGTAGGGGACTATGAGCATATTGGATTCATGTAAGTGGGCCATGACTTCCGACATAACCTTAGTGAACACTCGTGGGGCAACCGCCAAGCCAAAGGGAAGGGCGCTATATTGAAAATGTTGCAGCGATTCCCCCATCTGGATTGCTACTCTGAGGAAACGCTGATGGTCCACATGGATCGGTACGTGGTAATAAGCGTCCTTCAGATCTAACACCACCATAAAGCAATTTTCAAACAGAAGCTTTATTGCTGAGCTGACCGTTTCCATTTTAAATGGGTGAATAACCAGAAATCTATTGAGGGCTTTCAAATTAATAATTGTTCTAAAAGACCCATCCGGTTTACGGATCAAAAACAGAGGGGAGTAAAATCCCTTACCCCGCTCTGCTTCTGGCACCTCCACTAAGACTTTTTTAGCCAAAGTTCCTGAACCTCTAACTCTAGAGCGGCCTGCTCCGATGGGGACGATCTGAGAGGGGTAACTTTAAAATTATCTCGAGGTGCCGAGGAGAATTCTAAACGTAGCCCTGTAGCTATAAGGTTAAGGATCCAGCTACTGTTTGAAATTTCCGACCAGGCCGGGAAGAAGGCCTTCAATCTGCCTCCCACCGGCATCGCTAGTCATTGCGAGGGTTTTTTTGTTTCCTTAGGTGGACCCCTAAACATAAACCCTGTACCTCTTCGCCTCTTATCATCCCATTTGGTTCGTTCCCTGGATGACCTTCTGCGGCTGAACCTCCTTCTACTGAAAGGTCTTTTATAGAAAGGGTTGATAGACTGGGAAACTTTTTCTTGTCGTCCCCTGCCTTTTCTAAAAGTTCGTCCAGGACCGGCCCAAAAAGATATTCGCCGTCACACGGAATGGAGCAGAGGCGAGATCTGGCTTGAATATCGCCCGGCCAACATTTTAGCCATAATGCCCTTCTTGCTGCATTAGATAGCCCCGCAGCTCTGGCAGCCATTCTCACTGAGTCCGCCGAGGAATCAGCCAGGAAAGCCGCCGCGTTTTGAATTACCGGCAAGGTCTTTCGAATTAACCCCCTGGAGGTCCTATCTGCTAACTGGGATGCCAACTGGTCTAGCCAGACCATCATTGACCTGGCCGCACAAGTGGCTGCAACCGCTGGTCTTAGGGCACCTGCTGCCATCTCCCATGTTCCTTTCAAGAAAGAGTCTGCCTTCTTATCTAGTGGATCTTTTAAAGATCCCATATCATCGAATGGAATGGAGGATTTTTTTAGAAGCCTTCGCCACTGCAGCATCCAGCTTCGGGGCCTTATCCCTTTGAAGATCCCCTGACGGGTAGATGGGATAACTCCGCTTAAATGCTTGGGGTAAGGAGCCTCTTTTTTCAGGCTTCTTCCACTCTGTCTATGAGGCCTTGGATGCTACTGTTTAGTGGAAAGGATCTCCGTTTTTTTGGATCTAAACCACCAAACATCAGCTCCTGAACTGAAAGTTCTGGTTTCGCCTCCTCTACCCCCATGGTGGACCTAACTGACTTGACAAATTTGTCCATCTGGTCCAAGGGAAAACAAAAACGGGTAGCGTCTTCCGTAGAAGACGAGGAGGAAGCCGAAGAGGAAGGCGAGGAGGGTCCTGAGACAACTTCACCCCTGTCATGGGCGGCCGGAGAATCTGAATCAGATAAAACCGGTACAGTTCTACGCCTGGAAGATTCTCCGTGTCTTGAGGACGCTCTCATTTCTGCTCTTATTATTTCCCTCAGGCTTTCGGTGAAATCTGGAGTCTCTTCCGTTATCTAAAAAGGGAAGGGGCATAGGGGGGAGGGTTACTATCTCATCCAGGCCCCTGCCCTTCCCCTTAAAATGCCCTATCGTTCGTTGCATGCAAGGCTGGCATAACCTTTTAGGGCAAGCGTCAGGCAGAGGGCAAGCACAATAGGCACATTCCCTGTGCTTGCTTTTCACCAAACATTTCTTCCCCTAGTAACAGACACAGAATGGGGGAAAAACTGCATTACTGGGTGTTCTATTAGACAATCTCTTACCCAGACCATGCAGCAGTAGGTACCGGATCACGGGGAGGGTCTTTTTCCCAGCTGCGGAACTTCTGCGGCTGGCGTCCCTGGCCGAAGAGGAGCGCTCTGTCTGCTGCTGCTGGCTCTCCTGATGCACCGAGGAAGCTTCTGCAGTGTCCATTGCAAAATGGGGCAGAAGCGCATTTCCTCCTTCTCAGGCCTTTAAATACTCCCCGGATATCCGGGTCAGCAGGACTGGCCAGGGGTCCTCCCCTCCCCGCCCCCCTGCACCTCCCCGCCGCTCCCACAGTAGGCGCTGCCTCACCCATGGTGCAGCCGCCGAAATTTTCAAAAATGCCGGCCGGTGTCCCATATCCGGTTCCGGCCAGGAGACTCCGCCCCCTTATTCAGCGCTCCCACCGGAGATCCTGATACCGCCGCACCGATCAGGCCAGTAGCGTCTCCCGCCGCCTCGCCCAGCCCCGTCGCCGCAGCAGCGGAGCGCCATGAAAAACCTCCAAATTCCCCACCTCCCCGCCGCGCCGTCCATGGCAGAGACGCGCGGCGGGAAATTAAAAAAATCCCCCGCCGCACCGTCCAAAGCAGAGACGCGCGGCGGGAAATTCAAAAAAAAAAAAAAAAAATTATTATTTTTTTTTTTTTCATATGGCTGCACCACCAGCAGGCCCCCATGACAGGACCGCAGGAGAGAACAGGAAGCACCGGGACCAGGGAGCGGGGGAGAATACTTACCAACCGGCGCTGGCTGGGAGACAGGGATCCACTGGATACTGCTCCACCTGCTCCGCACAATGCCGTGGAATCCTACCCGGACCCACCGTGGCGCTTCCAGGAGCTCCGCACCGGTCGAGGTAGGAGATCCCCCCCGCTACCTGGGTCGACCGGCCGGCCTGGGTCCTCCTGAAGATCTTCATCTGTAGGAAACCCGTCCTTTAGGAACAGGAAACCAACTGATGTGTGGGAGAGGTGCCGCCCTTTTGTATCTGTAGGTTTCCTGTTCCTAAGGGGCGGATCCCCTCTCTCTGTAGTGCTGTCATGGACGTTCGAATAAAAACAATTTACATTTTTCCCACCAAGATTGTTTGTTAACCTCAAGTTTTACATTTTCACACTGGGAAATGGGTAAAAATGGCACCAGAATTTGTCTCTCAATTTCTTCTGAATGTAGAAATACCCCAAATGTGGCTGTACAGTACTACTTTGCCATATGGAGAGACTCTGGAGGGACGGAGAACTATTTGCCTGCTGGAGTGCAGATTTTCCTAGACTAGTTTGCGGATTCCATATAAAGAGCCCCTAAGTATTAGAAAAGCAGAACCCCCCTCAAGTGACCCCATTTTGGAAATTATAACCCTTTGGGAATTTATCTACAAATGTAGTGACGATTTTTGACTCCATGGGTGTTTTCCAGAAACAAGCAGCAGTGGATGTTGCGGAGTGAAAATTGCAAAATGCGGTAGCAGTAACCAGAACATTATGCCCAGCGCATGCTTCTGTAAATTAGGCGGGCTCTCATCACTACAGAAATGCCAAACATGTGGGCGCTAAATGTGGTTTAGACAGGGGCTCAGAAGGGAGGGGGCATTTGGATTTGGGAGCAGAGAATTTGCTGAATTTCTTTTGAGGGGTGAGGAACCATTTCGCTTTTCCAGAGCCTTTGTACTCTAATGTAGAAGCCCCCTATATTTTCGTTAACAGATGACAAACCTGAGTGGGGACTTGCTTTTTTGCAGATTGAGTTGAAGCTTTTATTGAGAACATTTTACATAATGTTTGGGATCACATTTATCCGGCGCTCTACACTGAGCACTTACTTTGGAGTTTCCTTCTAAATCTGAGTGACGCGATTTAGATGAAAGCACAGATGGATCCATTCACTATAATGAGGCAGCAGAGTAACTCTGGCCTCTGTTCAGCAGTGTCATTTTCAGAAGTGCACAAAACTGTGACCAACAGCACTTTCATGTAATCCTAAAAGGACAAACACTGCCGGATCACAGGTCATATGGTGTCCACAGTGCTTCCAGCCACCTCATTATACCGAATTTTCCACCTGGGTTCTGCCTGAATCATATTTCAGAGATTTACACGGAAACCTCAGTGTAAGCGCTCAGCAAAGAGCACAGGATACATGTACGCCATGCCTTACTGCGATGCTTGGGAGGCAGAATTGGGGGGAAAAAAAATTTAAAAAAAAAAAAAAAAAAAAAAATCAGACAGCAGGTGAAGGAAAGGTTTTATTATTTTTTACGCCGTTCCTCATGCAGTATAAGTGATTAGAGATGACTATTCTTCAGGTCGGCGTGATTACAGCGATACCAGATTTAGATCGGGTTTTCATGTTTGGCTTCTGTCACACATTAAAAGACGCTTTTTATTGCGAAAACTAGTTTTTGCATCACCATATTTTGAGAGCTTTAAATTTTTCATATTTCGGCTGACAAGCCATAACATGACTGTTTTTTTGCTGGACGAGCTGACGTTTTTATTGGTACCATTTTTGGGCACATGACATTTTTTGATCGCTTTCTATTCTGATTTTTGAGAGACAGAATGAACAAAAACCGGCAATTCAGGAATTGCTTTGTTTTTTATACTGTTCCACGTGTGGTAAAATTGATAAGGCAGTTTTATTCTGTGTTAGAACGCTTACAGTGATACCACATTTATATCTTTTTTTATGGTTTGGCAATTTTACATAAAAACTATTTTATAGAAAAAAATACACCGGTATAACCACCGTGTATAAGCCGACCCCCCTAATTTTGCCACAAAAAACTGGGAAAACTTATTGACTCATGTATAAGCCGGGTGTATAAACTGCAATCCTGCTCTGTGCTGCCCCCGTCCTGCTCTTAGCTCCCCCATCCAGCTCTGTATCCCCCCCCCCCCTCCTGCTCCGTCCGCCGCTGTGCTCCCCCATTCCTTCTCCGTCCTCCTGTGCCCCCACCATCCTGCTCCGTGCTCCTCTGTGCCCTCCATCCTCCTCCCCCCGTCCTGCTCCGTGCTCGTGTGCCCTCCATCCTTCCCCCGTCCTGCTCCGTCCGCCGCTGTGCTCCCCCATTCCTTCTCCGTCCTCCTGTGCCCCCACCGTCCTGCTCCGTGCTCCTCTGTGCCCTCCATCCTCTCCCCCGTCCTGCTCCGTGCTCGTGTGCCCTCCATCCTCCCCCGTCCTGCTCCGTGCTCATTGTCCTCCTCCATGCTCCCCCGTCCTGCTCCGTGCTCATTGTCCTCCGCCATGCTCATTGTCCTCCTCCATCTTCCCCCGTCCTCCTCCATGCTTCCCCGTCCACCGTTCTGCCCCCCGTCCTGCTCCATGCTTCCCCCGTCCTCCCCTCCCCGCCCCGTCTCTGCTTCCGTGCTCCTTGTCCTCTCCTCCATCATACTCACCCCTCCCCGTGCCATCGCTGAACGTCCCTGCAATCCTGCGTTCTCCCCGGCTTCCTGCAGCTCTCCAGCGCTGACGTAATACCGCTCATTAAGGCCATGAATATGGAGGCCACGCCCATGGGAGTGGCGTAGTGTACATATTACATGACCTTAATAAGCGGGTATTACATCACTGCTCAGTGCTGGAGAGCTGCAGGAAGCCGGGGAGAACGCAGGATTGCAGGGACGTTCAGCGATGGCACGGGGAGGGGTGAGTATGATGTCCCAGCCACGGCTCCTGCCGCGGCATCCCCTCCCCCGCTGGTTTCTGCCCTATGACTCGTGTATAAGCCGAGGGGGCATTTTCAGCACGAAAAAAGGTGCTGAAAATCTCAGCTTATACACGAGTATATACTGTAATTACTTTTGTATCACTTTATTCTAAGAGCTATAACTTATTTTTCGGCTGCTGGAGCTGTATGGCAGCTTGTTTTTGGCGGGACAAGATGACGTTTTCAGCCGTACCATTCTTATTTACATCAGTCTTTATAATCGCATTTTATTGCACTTTTTGCTCGGTGGTATGATAAAGCATTGTTTTTTTTTTTTTTTTTTACGGTGTTCACTGAAGGGGTTAACTAGAGGGACAGTTTTATAGAGCGGGTCTTTACGGACGCGGCGATACCAAATGTGTACTTATATAGTATTTTTTATTTACATAAAATATATTTATTGGTAAAATATGTACAGTGGGTACGAAAAGTATTCAGACCCCTTTTCCCCACTCTGTTTCATTGCAGCCATTTGATACATTCAAAAAGTTCACTTTTTTTCTCATTACTGTACACTCTGCACCCCATCTTGACAGAAAAATTTTTTTTTTGCAACTTTCAGACCTTTTGCTCAGTATTAAGCAGAACCTTTTGAGCTAGTACAGTCATGAGTCTTCTTGGGAATGATGCAACAAGTTTTTCACACCTGGATTTGGGGATCCTCTGCCATTCTTCCTTGCAGATCCTCTCCAGTTCTGTCAGGCTGGATGGTGAATGTTGGTGGACAGTCATTTTCAGATCTCTCCAGAGATGCTCAATTGGGTTTAGGTCAGGGCTCTGGCTGGGCCAGTCAAGAATGGTCACAGAGTTGTTCTGAAGCCACTCCTTTGTTATTTTAGCTATGTGCTTGGGGTCTTTGTCTTGTTGGAAGGTGAACCTTCAGCCAAGTCTGAGGTCCAGAGCACTCTGGAAGAGGTTTTCATCCAGGATATCTCTGTACTTGGCCATATTCATGTTTTGTTCTATTGCAACCAGTCGACCTGTCCCTGCAGCTGAAAAACACCCCCAAAGCATGATGCTGCCACCACGTTTCACTGTTGGGATTGTATTGGGCAGATGATGAGCAATGCCTGGTTTTCTCCACACATACCGCTTAGAATTATCATCAAAAAGTTCTATCTTCGTTTCATCAGACCAGAGAATCTTATTTCTCATAGTCTGGGAGTCCTTCATGTGTTTTTTTAGCAAACTCTATGCAGGCTTTCATATGTCTTGCACTGAGCAGAGGCTTCTGTCGGGCCACTCTGCCATAAAGGTCCGACTGGTGGAGGGCTGCAGTGATATTTGTTCCACAAAGTCTTTCTCCCATCTCTTTACTGAATCTGTGGAGCTTAGCCACAGTGATCTTGGGGTTCTTCTTTACCTCTCTCACCAAGGCTCTTCTCCCTTCTCCCACGATTGCTCAGTTTGGCTCGACGGGCAGGTCTAGGAAGACTTCTGGTGGTCCCAAACTTCTTCGATTTAATGATTATGGAGGCCACTGTGCTCTTAGGAACCTTGAGTACTGCAAAAGTTCTTTTGTAACCTTGGCTAGATCTGTGCCTTGCCACAATTCAGCAGGAGCTGACAAACCACCTTCCCTGTAGGACCCCATGGCATTGCATTGTCCTGATGGAAGCGTGCAGGGAACTGATTACCTGCATGATGCTCCTCTATGCTGCTGTCACTACTGACAGCGGCATCAGAGGGGTTAAATGCCCGCGATCGGTGCCGACACCCGCACGAGATTAGCATGAGGCTGTGCGTACATATACTTCTCTTTGTGGGAACGCAGCTCACGCAGAGCAGTATATGTACGGCGCATGTCAGGAAGGAGTTAAACTCTGGACTTATGGACTGGGCATGGCTTCCCTACCCATAAACATGTATTGATAACTTTCCCTACTAAAGTTTGTAACATGATTAGTGACACTCCTATATCTGACATGGGGCAGTCCAGGACGTCGGACATGTCCACTCTAATTTCTGTATCTCCCAGCATCTCAAAAAGCAGTTAAATTTTTGTTTTTTATCCTTACACTTCCCCCCCTTACTGCTTATAATAATCTGCACTTCTCTAAGGCCAGGATCACATGCGACAAAAACGTCCGATTCTCGCATGTGAAATCCCAGCTCTGGCGCCGGCACTCGGGAGTGGAGTGAGCGGCTCCACTCCCGAGTGCCGGTGCCAGAGCTGGGATTTCACATGCGAGCGTCGGACGTTTTTGTCGCATGTGTGATCCCGGCCTTATACAGTCATGGCCAAAAGTTTTGAGAATGACACAAATATTATATTTTCACATGATCTGCTGCCCTCTGGTTTTTATGTGTGTTTGACAGATGTTTTTATCACAGACAGAAATATAATAATTGCAAACATATGAGTAACAAAAGCTTATATTGACAGAATGAGTTAATGCAGCAAGTCAATATTTGCAGTGTTGACCCTTCTTCTTCAGGACCTCTGCAATACTCCCTGTCATGCTCTCAATCAACTTCTGGACCAAATCCTAACTGATAGCAGTCCATTCTTGCACAATCAATGCTTTCATTTTGTCAGAATTTTTAGGTTTTTGTTTGTCCACCCGTCTCTTGATGATTGACCACAAATTCTCAATGAGATTAAGATCTGGGGAGTTTCCAGGCCATGGACCCAAAATCTCTATGTTTTGTTCCCTGAACCATTTAGTTATCACCTTTGCTTTATGGCAAGGTGCTCCATCATGCTGGAAAAGGCATTGTTGATCGCCAAACTGCTCTTGGAGGGTTGGGAGAAGTTGCTCTTGGAGGACATTCTGGTACCATTCTTTATTCATGGCTGTGTTTTTAGGCAAGACTGTGAGAGAGCAGATTCCCTTGGCTGAGAAGCAACCCCACACATGAATGGTTTCAGGATGCTTAACAGTTGGCATGAGACAAGACTGGTGTAGCGCTCACCTTGTCTTCTCCGAATGAGGCGTTTTCCTGATGTCCCAAACAATCGAAAAGGGGATTCATCAGAGAAAATAACTTTACCCAGTCCTCAGCAGTCCACTGCCTGTACCTTTTGCAGAATATCAGTCTGTCCATGATGTTTTTTCTGGAGAGAAGTGGCTTCTTTGCTGCCCTCCTTGAGACCAGGCCTTGCTCCAAGAGTCTCCGCCTCACAGTGCGTGCAGATGCACTCACACCTGCCTGCTGCCATTCCTGAGCAAGCGCTGTACTGCTGGTAGCCCGATCCCGCAGCTGAAACACTTTTAAGAGACGGTCCTGGCGCTTGCTGGTCTTTCTTGGGCGCCCTGAAGCCTTTTTGGCAACAATGGAACCTCTCTCCTTGAAGTTCTTGATGATGCGATAGATTGTTGACTGAGGTGCAATCTTTCTAGCTGCGATACTCTTCCCTGTTAGGCCATTTTTGTGCATTGCAATGATGACTGCACGTGTTTCTTTAGAGATAACCATGGTTAACAGAAGAGAAACAATGATGCCAAGCACCAGCCTCCTTTTAAAGTGTCCAGTGGTGTCATTCTTACTTAATCATGACAGATTGATCTCCAGCCATGTCCTCATCAACACCCACACCTGTGTTAATGGAGCAATCACTGAAAAGAGGTTAGCTGGTCCTTTTAAGGCAGGGCTGCAATGATGTTGAAATGTGTTTTGGGGGATAATTTTCATTTTCTAGCCAAATATTGACTTTGCAAGTAATTGCTGTTAAGCTGATCACTCTTTATAACATTCTGGAGTATATGCAAATTGCCATTAGAAAAAGTGAAGCAGTAGACTTTGTAAAAATTAATATTTGTGTCATTCTCAAAACTTTTGGCCATGACTGTACACAGTGCATTCGTTCGTGTAGAACATCCTTCTGTTTTCACCTCTGTAGGCTGTGTGCACACATTGCAGATTTGATGCGCTTTAGGTCACGTTTTTTCGGCGCGGATTTGAGACAAAACCTGATGCCAACAAAGTAAAAGAGAAACCGGATATGTCATGCGCACGCTGAATATTTTTGACTTGCAGATTTGGTGCAGAAAATAATCTGCAGCATGTCAATTCTCTGTGCGTTTTTGCGCTGCATTTTTTCACAATTGACATCACTCAAATCAAACGCCACCAAAAACATGCATTTTTGCAGCTTTGGTTTGTTGCCAAGAGATGCAGACATGGTGCAGAAATGTTACTCAATGTGTTTTTCCAGGATAACCTTGTATGCAGCTTGATTCATATGTCCTTCGCAAAGATTAACCTGCCCAATTCCAGCTTTGCTGAAGCATCCCCAGATCATCACCGATTCTCCACCAAATTTCACAGTGGGTGCAAGACACTGGCTTGTACGCCTCTTAAGGTCTCTGTCTAACCATTAGACGACCAGTTGTTGGGCAAAGCTGAAAATTAGACTCAGAGAAGATTACCTTACTCCAGTCCTCTATGGTCCAATCCTTATGGTCTTTGGCAAACTTCAGCCTGGCTCCCCTTTGCTTCTCATCGATGAAAGGCTTTTTTCTAGCTTTACATGGCTTGAGCCCTGCCTCTAGGAGCCTGTTACGAACTGTTGTTGCCGTGCACTTCAGCCAGCTGCCATTCCTTTTGTAGGTCACTTGATGTCATCCTGTGGTTGCTGAGTGACATTCGAATAAGATGTCGGTCATCCCGGTCAGTGGAGAGTCGTTTTCGTCCTCTGCTGCTCTGTAGCTTTATTGTCCGAAATATCTGCTGCTTGACCTTGTTGTAATGGACTTCCGTCTTAGAAATTTTAAGGATAGAGGCAACATGACGCTCACTGTATCCCTCTGCTAGTAAAGCCACAATTGAACCCTTCTTTTCCTCAGTCAAGACTTTGCTTTTCAACTCCTTTGTCATGGATAAAAGTCATTTTTTCATTCCTATTACTTTTGGGATAATATGAGCACTTGTTTTGCCACCAGCTTGTCCTATTGCAAAAGGATTGTGAACACCACAGCAGTGTTTTTTATACTTTTCTTCGTTAAATAATATTTGGTTAAGGTGATCACAGAAGCACATTAAGTAGAATGAGGTGTACTCTGGTTGGAATTCAACTGACACTGGAATGGAATGGCTGTCAGACATCTAGAAAAGCTTATCTTTATAAAACTGTGCAGTGGTCTCTTCATTTTTGCCAGAACTGTATATCTGTTCAGAACTTACAGCTGCAAGTTCTTTCCAAAATTAGGGTGAACTGCACATCAGACCAACGCAAACCTGGAATAGCAACTGTGAGTAACAACACCATCAATACCACCTATACAGTCAGGGAGGCAGAGCTGTGATCTCCTACATTAGAAGTGTGGCACAGCTTCAGTAGATACCTTCCTGAACAACATCAGTCCTAGTGCTGATCATGTCATGTGTTTCGCATGGACAGTATGCGTACCGAAAACATGGTTGTGTGAATGCAGCCTGAACTGTTCTGTACAGTGTGCATGCCGCTTCCAGCTCATTAACAGCTGCCTTTGACTACAAGGCTCTGGAGGATTGGAGCTTATTTTACATCCCTCACAAGCAGAGATGCTACTGTGCATTTTTTATGCCTCATGAATGACCTTTAGATACTAATACAATCCTTCTGCTTCATTGCTACATGAAATACATTTTGTATTAGGTACATGCTCATTTTAAGATTTTGTACAAGGTACCACCATACGTTGTACACAAAGTTTGGCCTTAAAGGGGTTTTCTGTTATCAGGAAATTGGACCCCGAACACTGTAAAACTACATAAAACAAGCTTCCATTGGTGGGCAAATGCATCCATGGCTAGACAGGCATCGTCTGAGTTCAAATAGAAATATCGGGTTACCTTTGCATTCTGGCGTCCTGCAAACAGATCTACTTCTGGGAAGCCCCACATCCTGGTGAGTATCTGGAAGACCTCTAAATTTAGACTCCATTCCCCAGGTATCTCTCCTGTTATGAAGTCGGCTTGTACGTTGACTGATTCTTTTATATGGAGGGCTGAGAAGGAGAGATGTTATACGGCCCAGGAAAATATTCTTTTCGAGATATAGTTTTCAGGTCTTAGTGTTTCCTCGGTGACAAAGGTGCGCGACTGTAGTTACGTTGTCTGAATAGACTCTTACATGGGCTTCATGAATCAGAGATTCTGCTGATCTGAACACTTTTTCTACTGCCTTTAATTCCCTGACATTGAATTACTGCCGGCTGATTTCTGCTGAACAGAGCCCCTGGAAGGAGGTTTGGGAGACAATGGCTCCCCATCTTCTTTTGCTGGAATCTAACTTTATGGTCACCAGAGGGTCCTGGATCCAAGGAACTCCCGTTTAGCTTTCTCTGTCTGATCCACCAGGATAGAGATGCTTTTTTCCTGGCAGGTATTGAGATTTTTTTTGACCAGGAACTCTGGGGATTTATCTCAATTTGTAAGAATATGGGTCTGGAGTGTTCTGGTATGTGCTTGGGCCCAGGCTACTGTCGGGACGCAAGATGTCATTGAGCCAAGAACTGACATAGCGAACTTCACCGATATCAATCTTTTGCTTCGCAGGACGCCTACCCTTGATCTCGACTGGATCTGTTTTTGCTTGGGTAAAAAAGATGTCTGCTTGTGAGAATCTAGCAGAACCCCTTGGAAACGTCTTTGTAGATGGAACCATATTTGACTTCTGGTCGTTCACTAGCCATCCTCATCCCAGAGATGTTAGAATCTGGGTCGTCTGTAGATGCTCCTGGAGTAACAGTATAAAGGGGGCAACTAGCAGGAAGTCATCGAGGTATGGTATTATACAGATGATGTGAGCCATGATGTTCGTGAAGATTTGTGGCGCTGAAGTTATCCCGAACAGGGGAACACTGAACTGATCGTGTACGATCCGTTTCCCTTGGATAACCACAAACCTCAGAAACATCCGATAGGTTGGGTGAATAGGGATGTCATAGTACGTATCCTGAAGATAGATTGCAGCAAAATTTTGTCCTAACAAGGGAACTGTTGATCTGACTGACTCCACTTAAACCTCCTGTATACAATGTGTTGGTTCAGGGGTTTCAGGTTTATTATAATTCGGTGGGGCCTACTTTTTTTTTTTAATCAAAAAGACGGGAGTATCGTCCCATGTTTTTCTCCAACTCCGGAACTAGGGAGATCACCCAAAGGATAGTAGGTTTTTTAGACCGAAACTTAAGGCATTCTGAAGTCTTTGTGAAGACAGTCGGGTTAGTCTCACTTACTGTGGGGAATAGGAGGCAAACTATCTTTATCCCCTCTAGGACTGATTTTAGGATCCATGGGTTTGAACAAAATCTGCGCCATTGGGCAGGAATCCGGAAATGCGACAACCACTTTCCTTTTGACATCATGGTTTGTTCTGACGTTGGCTCTGGGAGACAAATACATTTCTACTCCGACCGCCTTTTGGGTAGCTCCACCTTCCCGACTTCTCTTTACCTCTGTACTGAGGAGCCTGTTCCTGAGGGGGCCGAAGGGATCTTTTTCTAGAGCCTCTCGGCTCAGGCAGGGATTTCTTTTTGTCTGAAGCCTCTCCAATAATTTGTCTAGAACTGGACCAAACATGCATCTTCCCTTAAAAGGAATAGAACAAAGCTTAATTTTTGAAGTTACATCACCACCCCATGACTTCAGAGTGCACGAATCACAGAATTTGATAAGGTTGACAATCTAGCTCACAGATTCTGCCGAAGCATCCACTAGAAATCCCGTAGCTTTTTGGAGGAAAAGTAATGATAGGATATCTTTTCTGGGAGTACCAGCAGGAAAGTGTTCTTCTAGCCAGCCATGATTTTTTTTAAAAAATCAAAAAAAAAAAAAAAAAAAAACGGATTTTTTTGATTTAAATCGGATTTTTTTGATTTAAATAGGATTTTTTAATCAAGTTGTACACAAGCAAAACTGTCTTTTTGCAAATCAAATTATTTTACACAAATAAAAATATTAAAACAGTTGATGATTATGAAACCTAATAATTTTTATTTGCACTATTAAACAATCAGAATTGAACAACTTTGTCTTTCAAATATTTTGTACAAGCCGCTCTTTCTTTGTCGTATACAGCCTGAAGATGTTTTCCTGAGATATCAAATCTACTTGGTGGTTTGTAGCCTGGTCTTATTCCTTCGATCGTTTGTACAAACAATGGGTGTTCAACTAGTCGGAAAGAAGAATTGGTTGCAAATATGAATTTAGCAATTAATTCATCAAAATGTTCTTTCTGGCTCGTCGTAGTCTTTAAGAGGAATTTTCTACACTTTGCACGCAAAGTTTTTTGTTGGGCTGCTTTATTGAAGTTGTACCCAGATATTGATTGTCACGTGCAGCACAAGCCATATTTGACCCTGAAAGCACAGTAATTAAAAATATAATTCGACTGCGTATTTGAAGAAATATAACGAAAATATTTTGAAACAAACTTTTTGAACAATGTAATGGTCCTCGTCCTATAAGGGCTGTCTCAAAAGTTATGCTACTCAAGTTTCCGGTGAAGTTGCTGTAATACTAGTAATATCAGAGCAACTGAAAAAAATTGTCACAAAAGTTTTAAAAATGTTTTTTTAAAAAAATGGTCAATTTGGCAGACTTCAAAAGTGAATTGTAGCCTACAATAAAAAAAAAATAGGCGTATACACACTCTTATTTTTACTTAACGTTAATCTTCTGTGAAATATTGCCTTAACATAAATTTAAATTCTATACTCCAGAACTAGTGCTAGAAATTTTTCTTTTCATAGACTTTAACCATCCCAGTAAAACGTCTTAAAATAGGTTGTAATTGCCAGACTTACCACTAGTGCTAGGGTCCTGGTGCATAAGAAGCTGTGGGGGTTCATTGACATTAGTTGTATCACTATCAACATCTTCATTTCCCTTCTGGTTGCAGTTTTCATAATGTGATTTCAAACGGCAAACAAGTCCTTGGATATCCTTTTGACAGTATTTGCACTTTGCTCTCCCACCTTTCTTTCCAAGCTCTGCTGGCATCTCAACAAAATGAACCCAAATAGGGTCTCTCTTACGACCTGCCATGGCTCACGCAGATCACTTCTGAAGTTTGATTGTTACTACAGCCAAGTACTGCTGACTGACTATCCAACAAGTTTGGGCATGTCAACTGAATGGAAAAAGAAACTGAAACCAAGCTACAGAAAGTGAAACCAAGCTAGAAGTGTGGAGTTAATTGAACAATGATTGAAAGTTTTAGATTTTAATCGTGATTTATATTAAAAAAATCTTTTGATTTAAATCAGTGATTTAAATCATGATTAAAATCACGATTTAAAATCGATCTGATTTAAATAGAAAAAAAATCATTTGATTTAAATCATGATTTAAAATCGTTGATTTAAATCGGCGTCATTTAAATCAATCCACCCTGCTTCTAGCTGACCAAACCAACGAGACGTTGATCTATCCACGCACATGAAGACAGCATTAGAGTTCAGCAGTGCTGTTGAAGTCTCCCAAGACATCTTCAGAAGGCACTCCATTTGGCGTTCCTGGGGATCTTTCAGCTGGGAGAAATCATCAAATGGCAGGGTTGTCTTAGCTACATGTGCAACTTGAATATCTATTTTCGCTACCTCAGGCCAGCATTCCGCAGTTTTCTCATCCACTGGAAATCTGTCAGTTCAGCAGGAGTACTTAACCTCTTCTCTGGAGAATCCCATTCCTCAAGGGCTAACTCCTAGATATTCTTATGTATGGGGAACACTAACTTCCAAACATCTCCTCTTGTACCGTACAGGTAGTCTTCTACCTCCATGGTTCTTCTTACTGCCATAAGGAGCGCTTCCATATTTTCAGAGGAGAAATAATTTTCCTATCCTGGAGGGCTTCAGGGCTAGGTTTAGCTCACTCTCTTCCAGAAGTTCCTCAGAAATGGACATTTCTTCTTGAGAGTCCGAGTCCCCTTCCTTTTCCAGGCTAATCTTCCTCTTTTTAGCCGCTGAGGGACACTGGGAGCAGGTGCCAACTGGGAGAAAAAGGTCAGGGAAGACTGGATCTGCTGGGGGACTATCCCTTTAACCTACTCCAATAAGGAGGGTTGCTCCTCTGACAATTTTCTTGGTGCACAACTGACATACGGCTTTCCAAGTGAAGATATCAATTTTTTTGCACAAATTGCACACTTTCAGCTTGAGGTCTTAGATTTGTTCCTTGCTGCACGTTCCTTGTCCCCCTGAAAGGGGAGAAGGAATAAGCTATCCTACTTTGTACCCGATTGGTCCTATCTTTGTCTGTCTTGTCCGGGGCTGTTAGGTAGGCGACCAGACCCAACGCCTCGACTTGATTAGGTGGACACCTCCCCATGTCGTCAAGATGTGAAAGCAGGGCAGAGATCACAAGCAGTATATCCGCTGGGCTCCTACAGTATTGCGCTGCTGCATTCCACCGTGGAACACAGAAACTTGAAGTGGTCTCATCAAAAGACACCTGTTGTCTAACGCCACTTCTGGCAACCGGACCGCATCATATGCGCACCAGCGAGGGACAAGCCAGAAGCAGCAGCACGTGGCATCCCATGCTTCTCCGGTCTAGCAAGCGAGAAGGGGGAGGAGATGGACTGGAGAGATCAGAGAGGCCTCCAGCCTGAAGATACCCCAGGCCTTACCCAAGTCCTGTGTCCAAAGGAGACAGGATCAGCATCTGGAGAGGGGAGGTAGGCCCAATCTCCTGCTGCCCAGCTATTTTCTAGCTGACCAAACCAACGAGACGTTGATCTATCCACGCACGTGAAGACAGCATTAGAGTTCAGCAGTGCTGTTGAAGTCTCCCAAGATATCTTCAGAAGGCACTCCATTTGGCGTTCCTGGGGATATTTTCCTATATTTTATATAGGGCAGCACGGTGGCTCAGTGGATAGCACTGCAGCCTTGCAGCGCTGGAGTCCTGGGTTCGAGTCCCACCAAGGACAACATCTGTAAGGAGTTTGTATGTTCTCCCCGTGTTTGCGTGGGTTTCCTCCGGGTACTCCGGTTTCCTCCCACACTCCAAAAACATACAGATAGGGAATCTAGATTGTGAGCCCCTTTGGGGACAGCGACGATAAAGTGTGCAAACTGTAAAGCGCTGCGGAATATGTTAGCGCTATATAAAAATAAAGATTATTATTTTCCCCAGTGTCTGCTGCTGCACAGAGCACTTTAGGATGACTTCTTAATCCCCATAGGGACAGGAAAAACACTGGAGAGAGGATGTGGAAGGGGACATTTGACCTTTTGGGTTTCCTGTTCCTATTAGGGGAAGGTTACATTCTCCTGTGTGATGTCCTGGGGGGGTATTAGAGAAAACACAGATCAACTAATTCTGCCATAAGATAAGCAGTGCAACCAGCACACTGAGGCATCAGGTTACACCTCACATTATATTCTATGGAGAGGTGAGCCGTAAAGAAGTGAGGAGCAGAATAAGGAAACCGGAAGATGTGCTGAGCTCTCTAAGGCCTCATTCAGACAGCCGGTTTTCGGGTACGAATGCTGACCATGGTTTTCATGTATGGCACTCGTGCCTACAATAGTAAATGAGGTCATTCAGATGTCTGTGATTTTCCGTGGACGAGTGGTCCGTGGAAAAAAAAAAAAAAAAAAACGAGGAGATTTGTCAAGTCTCGATTCAAAGGTCAGATCAAAGTCTATGGGTCCATGTAAAAAAAAAATATATATATATATTAGACCGCACTTGAAGGACATCCGAGTGCAGCTCCATTTTCATGGATTGTCAGAAAGGAGAAGGTGGATAACCTTTTTTCCCTACAAGTGCAAGAAAAACTGATGAAACTCAGACCACATTCTGATCAAAAAGAATCAGTCCGTTTTTCTCGTACCCAAGAAAAATCAAACATCATAATGAGGCCTAAGGATGCATTTAAACGGGCTGACTAACGTCAGCACTCGATCATTTGGTTAAATTGTATTTAAAGGGAATCTGTTTTTGATAACTCGTTTGAACGCAGCATAATGTAATGTAGCGAGAGATCCTGAATACAACGTTGTATCACTTACCGTAATTTAATGGGTGCAGCAGTCATGAACGTTTTTAGAAATGCAGCTGAGTTGAGGAAGCTAATCCCACCCACACCAGGCTCTGCATATACATTGATTATAGACAGAGCTGCTTATCACAGAAGGGGCGGAGTTGGACAAGCAGCAATGGTAATCATAAGCTGATAAAACCTTCAGTGTAAGTAAAGAACAGTACATACCCAGAACATGTGACACATCATGGAATTCTGTGTTTTAACCCCTACCTCATGCTTTTCCAAGACTACATAACAAAAACCTGCTTACAGATTCCATTTCAAGGGAAACTATCAGGTCAGATAAGCTATTAACTTGCAGCTATAGGGCCATCTGCTAGTTAATAGCGTTAGGAAGGTGTTCAGTCGCTGTACTGTACTGAAATATCGGCACCTGAGGGAAAATTAACTTTATTACTCCCAGGAGCCACCAGCCTTTAGTGGTTACCAAAGCAGATATAGTTATCGCTCACTTTACTGTGAGCACATCACAGTCAACTCTGTACTTGTGCACTACAGAGCAGATTGCGCTACTGAGCAGTGACTCAAACACCGACACATTGAGAAAGAATTTTTTTCCCAGATCCAAAGTTCAGGACTCTGTTTTCAATGGTGTTTGGGCTCTGGTACTTGAACTGGACTTTGGACTATAGCTCAGATGGGCACCAGAACCCGAACGTCCACAGGTCTGCTCATCACTACTACTGAGTGAACAAAAGAGAAATTTAAATCAATATCTGGTTTGCCTTCAAATCAGCATCAGTTCTTCTCTGTACAGTTTATGATGGAACTTGGCAGAGAGATTGTTCCAAACATCACACACAAATGTGACATTAAGATCAGGGCTCTGTGGGGTCCATATAGTCACTCCCAGGGCTCCCTGTTCTTTTTTGCACTGCATTTAGTTCATAACTTAACAAAATTGGCAGTATGTTTGCGGTTGTTCTTCTGCTGCACAACTTTTTTATGAGCCAAACGCCTCCCTGATTGTATTACATGATGAATTAGTATCTAGCTATTTCTCTACATTAAAGACACCATTAATCCTGACCAAGTCCCAACACCATTTACTGAAATGCAGCTCCAAACGTATAAGTTCTGAACCCCCGCATGACTCACTGTTGCCAGACACTCATTGTACCTCCCTACCAGTACCAAAAAGTATTTGGTTTGCCAAATATTTAAAGCTTTGACTCAGTCCAGACGACCCCATACCATTTTCTATTCCCTAGGTCGTATGTTTTCATGAATAGTGGTCCTCGTTTCTGCTATACAGGCCTGGGTTTTGGCCATAAATCTTCCATAAAGGCCAGACTTCTCCAAATAGTAAATGATGGCACTGCTGGACATCTTGGATATGGCCTGTACCAGCCTCCATTTTGTCTGAATTTACAGGGCCTCAGGCAGCTGGCTGCACCTGGCCCCATGGCCTGTCGGCATATTCAATACAACAGGGTTTAGTGTCCACTGTGAATAGCCAGGTCCTTTTAGTATGCTAAATAGGTCAGGCCAAAAACAAGACTTCAAAGGTGCCGTCTGGAGCCACATCAGCATGGGGCCTGGGGTCTCAATTAGATTATACCTGCCAGCTAGACACAGAAAACATCTCCATTGTATTTCCCAGACCAGATGGCTCCATTCTAGGATAATGAATTATGAGCACATCTTTCTAGGTACAGACTCATAAAAAATGTCTGCGTGATCCTGCGGACCTCAAGCATCTGACAGTGCAACTCCCGAGTCGGTGATGGCTCGGGGGCCTGAGATATGGATATTGGCCCTCCACAGAGACCCAATCGGGCCAGGTTTGATCTCCACGCGACAGGCTTTCATACTGCATCCGCTGGTACCGCTCGGGTCCGGATCAGATAGTCTTGGAGAAAGTTAATCCCTTTGTTAGATATTGGGAATAAATTCTGCAGGGAGCTAAGGGTGGAGATTACCAGCCCACCCTCTGACACCGAGGGGAGGGACCTAGCAGGTTTAAGAACTGAGCGGACAGCAGATTCTTGCTATTCTCACAGAAGCCAAGACTATGAAGATCTAAGAAGGAACAAGGGACATATCTGCCAAGGGAGCAGCGGTACACGTTTTGGGGGACTGTCCAGCAACTAATATTCTCAACTGTGGATCGCAGAGCTCCCTGCCTCCACATGCAACCTACAACCTGGTAATATTGACCTCTAAGCCATGTACCATTATTGTTGTATTTTACTCTGACTGCAAATCCACTGTAATTCCGTTGTATAGCTTACTGTATATTTCTGTAATTATCTAGTGCGCCCTTAAGGCAATTACACCATAAAATTAATTTTGGGCTGATGCTTTTACTCTGATCACGAATCTTAGAATACCCAGTGGGTAACAGGACACCCTCCCCGCAGCCATTTGCTCTAGGTGCAATTCCCTTACTGACCTGAGAGACAAAGGGGGCGCCGGAGAGCTGTGCCGATGTAGTACGTCACATTGGTGACGTGGAAGGAAGGGGGTTTCCTTCACAGAAGTGAAGTATGACATGTTTTTCATCTGCTGCACGAAATTTCCTTGGTAGACCACTGCATCTATGGTCCTCAATGTTGCCAATTTTTTGGTATCCTCATGAGTGAGAAATACTGACGGACGATTAGCCATCTTACGATACCATCAAGGAGGTGTCCGATTGTCCTGCTATAGAATACATTTGGAGGCAACGACCTCACAGAGTCAATAACAACTATCTTCAGTGTAAGGCCCCCTTCACACATCCACGCCAGATGGTCCGTTTTCACTATCCGTGTGGTTTACTTTTGGCCGTCTGAATGTACTCGTGTACCATCCATGTGACACGTACCGGAATAGAATGAAAAATAGAAATGACAGATTTGAAAGTGTTAAACGTGTAAATACAGACAGGGGGTAAACAGATGATTGATGTCCCACCGCAGGCGACGCACGTGGTTCGTGGACCCACTGCGCCATGGACCGGACTTACTCTGGAGGGGCGCAACTAAGCAGCTACCTTAGTGTTCACTGGAGGCTGTAGTGGTGAGATCAGGCTTGTGCGGTAGGTAGCTGCCAGGTGCCACTCCAGGGTGGCGTCTGACAGTAGCAGCTGACCCCAAAAGGTCAAAGACGTTAATACAAATGGAGAATCCTAGACAGAGCAGGAAGGCCACTAGAGACAGGTTCAGACTGTGCAGTTACTTGGTAACAGACAGGATGGCCGCTTAGGACAGGTACAGACAGACAGGTCTCCAGAAAACTGTTCAGGTACCACCGATGCGGCCATGGGGTACTAATACCGCAGACACAGCTACAGAGTAACGCAACCTACTCAGGACTACAGGGACAGAACAGACGGGCTTCACTATAATAGACTATGGGAACACACGATACAGGAATAGCTTTAAGAGACTAGGGACGGAGGAGAACCTGGCAACATACCCAACACTAACTAACCCAATACTAGAGGTTGCTCAGGCACCTCATCATCTGGGGAGGGTGCTTTCTATAAAAGATGCCTCTCAGCTATTTGCTGGGAGACATCTTGCAGGTGTTCACATTAACCAAATGCCTCCCAGCTGTGTGCTGGGCGCATTTACCACATGCGCGTTGACCCTTTAAGAGCAGGAGAGCGTGCGCACTAGGCGCGCTGCGGGGAGACAAAGTGACATGCACTGAAGAGGGAGGAAGAGAGTCACAGGGAAGCTGCCGCATCTGGAGCGTGGAGTACATCAGCATCCCCGCATGGAGGGAGGAGGGGAACAATGCAGGACGCCGGCCACAGACAATACAATAGATAAATAGATATCTGTGCCATATAATTAGTGCTTTGCATGTGTAGTGTACTGTACCGTAGATGGATTAATCTAATAAGTAGATGAATGAAAAAAATGAAGTGGGCTAACAATTTTTGGCAACCAGACAAGGTAAAGCAGTCAGCTGAGAGATATTATCAGGTTGCAAAAGTCCACAGATATAGCACCATTACCAGCCTAAAAATACCAACCCTGAGCCCCCCCAGAAGTGGCGCATCACATTAGCTGTTCCAATTCTGGCGCTTTGGCTCCGGTTTTCCAGATTTTACGTGGTGCATTGACAATCAGCGCAGTGGAGCTTGGGGTTAAGGTCAGCTGGGAATATATCTCATATCCATTTTTCTCTCTTTGCACAGCTTTAACTACTAAAAATCTATCATTTTTATTCCGGTATGTCACTTCTGTCATTCATGTGCGGTGTGTATTGTCGTGTGTGTGTACGCACGTGTCACGGTACGAGTGAACACAGGACGCAACATGTACTAGAAACACTGACTTGTGAAGGGGCCAAAGAGGAAGAACAAAGGATACTTGGAAGTGATGATGCGGCCCCACAGAGCCGATGTCTACATGATCAAGTCTGTTGAATTACATGGAGACAGAAGGATTTACTAAAGCATCCATCCATAGAAGATCTGTGGTTATTAGCCGAGATGTTTGGAAACGTTCCTTCATACGCTGTGTACTAGTGTACTTGGAACAACTGATGATGATCTGAAGGTACAGGGCAGTCCCTCAGAAGAGAGATTGATTTTTCTTCATTCACTTGTATTTGTTAACTGATAAAAATAATCGTTTAACACTTAAAGGGAACTGTCAGCAGCTTGTGCTCAGTGAACTACAGGCAGTGTCAGGTTGGCGCTGTTATACTGAATAGGCCGGGATCAGACTTGCAAGAAACTCGCACGAGCCTTATGCGAGTTTTCCACTTCAACACCTGGCGCTGCCGCCGGCAATCGGCCCGAAGCGTGCGGCGGGCTCACGTAATACTATTCTATTCACTTATGCAAATCATCAGAATGGACAGTCTGCCCACTATGACGCACAGAAACAAGTCGGGTTAGGCTGGAGAGTCCGGAATTTGATATGAGGCATCCTGATCTGTGTGTCTGAAGTGGCCCAAAGTTATTTAACCCTTTCAATAATGCCATTCAGTGCCCACTTTGATGCCCTTTTTTGTGCCAGTTTTATAACTTTTGTAGCTGTTTTTAAGAGTATTGTAGTCTGTATTTAGGTAGGGGTCTGGTTTGGGGTCTGTATCATGGCTCTGATCAGGTGGGCGTCTGTATGGTTCTGAGTCAGGTGGGCGTCTGTATAGTGGGCGTCGTAGTCGGTGGGCGTTGTAGGTCATGGTGGGGTCTGTTTGGGGGTCTGTAGTCAGGTAGGGGTCTGGTTGTGGGGTCTGTAGTCAGGTAGGGGTCTGGGTTGTGTCAGGAGGGTCTGTTTGGGGTCTAGGTAGGGGTCTGGTTTGGGGGTCTGTAGTCAGGTAGGGGTCTGGTTTGGGGGTTGTAGTCAGGTAGGGGTTGGTTTGGGGGTCTGTAGTCAGGTAGGGGTCTGGTTTGGGGTCTGTAGTCAGGTAGGGGTCTGGTTTGGGGGTCTGTAGTCAGGTAGGGGTCTGGTTTGGGGGTCTGTAGTCAGGTAGGGGTCTGGTTTGGGGTCTGTAGTCAGTAGGGTCTGGTTTGGGGGTCTGTAGTCAGGTAGGGGGTCTGTATCCAGGTAGGGGTCTGTAATCAGGTAGGGGTCTGGTTTGGGGGTCTGTAGTCAGGTAGGGGTCTGGTTTGGGGGTCTGTAGTCAGGTAGGGGTCTGTAGTCAGATAGGGGGTCTGTAGTCAGATAGGGGGTCTGTAGTCAGATAGGGGGTCTGTAGTCAGATAGGGGGTCTGTAGTCAGATAGGGGGTCTGTAGTCAGATAGGGGGTCTGTAGTCAGATAGGGGGTCTGTAGTCAGATAGGGGGTCTGTAGTCAGATAGGGGGTCTGTAGTCAGGTATGAGGTTTGGGGTCTATTCAGGTAGGGGTCTGGATTCATTTGATGCGAGCTGGAGGAGGTGATACACATTATTTGTGATCCTACTATACGTTTCCGCCACTGTCTGTTCCCAGCCTCCGTGTGAACCCCCGGTTCGGGCACAGGAGCGGTGACAGGACGCGGTACCGCGCTGTCTGACCGTACCTCACAGGAGCCGCAGCAGTTCTAGTCATGAGGCTCCGCCACTTCCTAGCTCAGCAGGCTGGTGACGCGGCAGCGCCCCTCCCGGGTACAGGACTGAAGGCCCCCGACATACCGCGCATCAGCTCCTGTCGGATCACGAGACGCCAGCCTCACCTCTCACACCCGCCCTATGTCGCCGACAGCAGCGGCTGATCCAGATTATCTCCGATATAAGAATTGAAGCGCTCACAGGAGGAGCGATGTGATTGGCTGTTTCAAAACAGTCGGTTCCATTGGTTGTCGCTGCAGGGAAGCTTGAAGTTACCAAGGAGCCGAGCGCTTCCGGTTTCCAGAGCGTTGCAGTTACCGGATTGCCTGGCAGAGCTACTGTACCCGACAGGTGGGTGCACGGGAGGTAGGTAGGTGTGCTGCCCCCTGTAGACGGGAGGTAGGTGCGCTGCCCCCTGTAGACGGGAGGGAGGTAGGTGCACTGCCCCCAGTAGATGGGAGGGAGGTAGGTGCACTGCCCCCTGTAGATGGGAGGGAGGTAGGTGTGCTGCCCCTGTAGATGGGAGGGAGGTAGGTGTGCTGCCCCTGTAGATGGGAGGGAGGTAGGTGTGCTGCCCCTGTAGACGGGAGGTAGGTGCGCTGCCCCTGTAGACGGGAGGGAGGTAGGTGCACTGCCCCAGTAGATGGGAGGGAGGTAGGTGCACTGCCCCCTGTAGATGGGAGGGAGGTAGGTGCACTGCCCCCTGTAGATGGGAGGGAGGTAGGTGTGCTACCCCTGTAGACGGGGGGGAGGTGCGCCGCGCCGGTAGACGGGAGGGAGGTAGGTGTGCTGCCCCTGTAGATGGGAGGGAGGTAGGTGTGCTGCCCCCTGTAGACGGGAGGGAGGTAGGTGCACTGCCCCCTGTAGATGGGAGTTAGGTGTGCTGCCCCCTGTAGACGGGAGGGAGGTATGTGCTCTGTGTCCTGTAGATGGGAGGTAGGTGTGTGCTACCCCCTGTAGACGGGAGGGAGGTGCGCCGCGCCCGGTAGACGGGAGGGAGGTAGGTGTGCTGCCCCCTGTAGATGGGAGTTAGGTGTGCTGCCCCCTGTAGACGGGAGGGAGGTATGTGCTCTGTGTCCTGTAGATGGGAGGTAGGTGTGCTACCCCCTGTAGACGGGAGGGAGGGAGGTGCGCCGCGCCCGGTAGACGGGAGGGAGGTAGGTGTGCTGCCCCTGTAGACGGGAGGGAGGTAGGTGTGCTGCCCCCTGTAGACGGGAGGGAGGTAGGTGCGCTGCCCCCTGTAGACGGGAGGGAGGTAGGTGCGCTGCCCCCTGTAGATGGGAGGAAGGTACTGTAGGTACGCCGCCCCCTGTAGATGGGAGGTAGGTGCGCTGTGCACTGGAGGGAGGTAGGTGCGCTGTCCCCTGTAGATGGGAGGGAGGTAGGTGCGCCACGCCCGGTAGACGGGAGGGAGGGAGGTAGGTATGCTGCCCCTGTAGATGGGAGGGAGGTAAGTGTGCTGCCCCTGTAGACGGGAGGGAGGTATGTGCTCTGTGTCCTGTAGATGGTAGGTAGGTGTGCTGCCCCCTGTAGACGGGAGGGAGGTGCGCCGCGCCCGGTAGATGGGAGGAAGGTAGGTGTGCTGCCCCCTGTAGACGGGAGGTAGGTTCGCTGCCCCCTGTAGATGGGAGGGAGGTAGGTGCGCTGTGTCCTGTGCACTGGAGGGAGGTAGGTATGCTGCCCCCTGTAGATGGAAGGGAGGTGTGCTGTGTCCTGTGCACTGGAGTGAGGTAGGTGCGCTGCCCCCTGTAGATGGGAGGGAGGTAGATGTGCTGCCCCCTGTAGATGGGAGGGAGGTAGGTGCGCTGCCCCCTGTAGACGGGAGGGAGGTAGGTGCGCTGCCCCCTGTAGACGGGAGGGAGGTAGGTGCGCTGCCCCCTGTAGACGGGAGGGAGGTAGGTGCTCTGTGTCCTGTAGATGGGAGGGAGGTAGTGTGCTGTCCCCTGTAGACGGGAGGGAGGTAGGTGGCTGCCCCCTGTAGACGGGAGGGAGGTAGGTGCGCTGCCCCCTGTAGACTGGAGGGAGGTAGGTGCGCTGCCCCTGTAGACGGGAGGGAGGTAGGTGCGCTGCCCCCTGTAGACGGGAGGGAGATGCGCCGCGCCCGGTAGTCATGAGGGAGGTAGGTGAGCTGCACCTTATAGACTGCCTGGATGACTCCATCTGCTTCACCAGGCTACGGCAAGCCCCTTAGACCATGCGCAGAGCATGGTCTAAGGTGCTTGTGTCAGTGCAGCACTGATAGGTATAAAGCATTTGAATATTCTGTACAAGCAATCAGGCTGCTGAAAGTGAAAGTCCCATAGAAGGGCTAAGTAAAAAAAAAGTCAAAATAAAGTAAGAAAAAAAAAAATCACAAAATAATATTATATCATGTCATGAAAAAGTTTGGGCAACCCTGGTCTAAATTACTGTTAAAGCACGTTGATGATGAAATGAACTCTAAAAGGACTGAAGTTAAAGATGACACATTTCCTTTGCATTTTAGGCAACAAAATATGTGTATGTTTTTTTTTTTTTGTTTGTTTTTTTTCATTTTAAAAATTACAAAAAGGAAAATGGGTCGATGCCAAAGTTTGAACATCCTTGGAAATGTGTGCTCAGATAATGCTGACCAAGGTTTCAGACCTTATTTAGCCTGTTAGGGTTATTGCTTGTTCACTATCATCCTTATGAAAGGCCAGGTGAAGCAAATTTCCCAGCTTTATAAGAACCCACCCTCCTCTAACCTTGTGCCAAAAAATAGCAGCCATGGTGTCACGACTCTGTTGTCAGGTGACCTTGGACCAGGGGCGCCTTCCCTGTCCCTAACGCTCCCCGGGTAACTTCTGAAGGTGAAGATGTCGGGGCCACATTCCTTTCCTTATCTCCTGAATCCGCCCTCAGTTTGTACCCTTCCTCTACCTAAGGAAGAGGGGAGTCGTAGTGCACTGTAGTACACCAACCAGACGAACAAGGTAACCTGAACAGGGATAAATGAAAATACCAGGCATACAAATATTCACTCACATATAGCAGCGGAATGCATGGAAGTAGAGGATGGGGAAAAAACAAAGTAGGAAAGGGAATTATCATGCTTACTAAACCAAGCAACAGTCACAGATAAACCCACTAAACGCCTTCTCATATAACCACCAACTTCTGTTCTCCCAGCCATGCAGCAAAACTAGGTCTGATGATGTGTGTCAGTCAGGATCCCAAATAGGCCGGGGTCACACATGTGAGAAACTCGCACGATTCTTGTGCGAGTCTCTCGCATGAACACCCGACGCTGCTGCCTGCACTCGGACTGGAGCGTGCGGCTGCATGTATTTCTGTGCAGCCGGATGCTCCGGTCCTAGTGCCGACGGCAGTGCCGGGTGTTCATGCGAGAGAATCCTGCGAGTTTCTCACATGTGTGACCCCGGCCTTATACAGGGGATAGGAGTGGCTAACTGTGCTCAGCTCAGAACACTAGCTCCCAGAGCTCTCCTCATGGCTGATTAACCCCTGTTCTGCCAAAAGAAATTTATACAGTTTAAAAAGAAGATGAAGTGCTTCTTTTCAACACCGCAGTAGGGGAAATAAGACGCTGCGGTCTTCTGGTTCCTCTCTGTCGCTGTAACCCTGTGTCACATGGGCTCTTCTAAGCAGCTGCCTTGCACTCTAAAAATGGTGGAGGCCCACAAAGCATGAGATATGATTTAGTCCTATACTATCTGGGGGGAGGGGAATACAATTTTATCAAAATGGTGCCTGCGCAGTAGCATCTGTTCTGACAAGCCAGTAAGTCAATCGTCATGATATTTTAATACACTGGTGGCACAGTGGGGTTGAAATAATTATTGTATAATGGCTAATACAAATATTTCCCGTGGGGGCTGCGCTGCTATGTTCGGTGGAGAGTTCTTCTTTGCGCACCCGCACTGGTCCTCTGAACACAGTAAGTGGTGCATGCACAGATTGAGAGAATCGCTTCCCGATAGATGATACTGTGCAGACGCCGGCGCCATTTTGTTGGAGTGAAAAATGTAGCTGCAGCAAAATGGTGGCGCTTGCGCAGTTGCATCTGTCGGAACGCGATAATGCTACTGTGCAGGTGCCACCGCCATTTTGATGAAATTGTATTTTTCCTCTCCAGATCGTATAGGACTAAGTCATAAATGCATATATGTGTATTAGGCATAGGAATCCTGGGTTTTGCTGCCCCATCTGAGAGCTGCATAATGTAGAGAAACAGACCCTGATTCTGGGGACGAGTCACTTACTGGGCTGCTTGATGTAGTTTTATCTGCTGCAGATCTACCAGTTCTCTGAATGCTGAGCTCTGTCTAACCCCATCACTGATTGACAGCTGTGTACACTGTGCATAGGCAGAAAGCTTCTAATCACTGGTGCGGTCGGGGTTATACCGAGCTCATGAAGATGGACTATATGACGGCTGGTTTAATACTCATCTGGTGATGATCTCATGCTGCTAAAATCCGTTTTATCAAAACTACAGCAATCGGCCCAGTAAGAGACATCAGTGGACTCCGGGTGTATGCTCCTACACAGTGTTTCTCAACTCCAGTCCTCAGGACCCACCAACAGGTCATGTTTTCAGGATTTCCTTAGTATTGCACAGGTGATAATTTTATCACCTGCTCAAGCATTAATTCCATCACCTTTGCAATACTAAGGAAATCCTGAAAACATGACCTGTTGGTGGGTCCTGAGGACTGGAGTTGAGAAACACTGCTCCTACATCATGCTGCTATCAGGTTAGGTGGGTGACAGATGCCCCTTAAATCTGATGCCATCATCACAGTATGGTACTAGCTACAAGGTACATAATCCAGAAGAGTCTGCTTTCTACACAAGGGGCGCTGTAGTAATTTCTAAAACTAAACAGCAGCCATGTCTTGAGTGCATCTACCTCTGTATCCGATGTAGTTTTGGCCTGAGGTGTCTGATCTTACACCTTGGTCATCTCTGTACCTCAGTAATCTAAGATTTGGTTTGGACTATGCCGGTAATTAGAAGACTCTATTAATGGGGGGCTGATCTGTCTCCAGTCATAAAGCCCCATAGTTATTTTTTCCCTAATTGTATCCTTTATATAAAGAGACGTGTCATGGTAATGTCTGCAGATATTAATGCGCAGGCGAGGCAGAGCTTCTAATAGTAGTGAATGTGACATATCTGCTGGAGCCTATAATTTGAGGATGTTGGAAGCTGTTATTATTTTGCCTTGAGCGGCACAGTAGGGCGAGCCAGCAGTGGGTCTTTATTGTGCGCCGCGCTTTCAGCCGACCTGATATTGGATGGATGTTATACTCTGGTTATTCGCAATCGATCCAGCTTTTCTGCTTGTCATGATTTTATTTTAATAGCCATTGTTGGGAAACGTGTCATTTCTGAATTATTCACCTGGTAATTAAATGCTTATGTGTTTTTAGGAGCGGTGAAATGGCAAACGTAGAAGCGGAGTTCCTTAGAGACCAAGGTGAGTAACATATTGATAACTACAGGGAATAATGCTTGGTTGCAGATCTCCGTGCATTTCTAAGTGTCCTTGTTACAAGTCTTTTAAAGGAATTTCACGCAGTACAGAAAAAGAAACCAGAAAGCTGCCTATCGAAGAACATAAAGCTTGGACTGTCCCTTTAAATCCTCTGCCTCTCAAGCTCCTACTGTTCCGACTTCTCAGAGTACCTGTCATTTCACCCAAAGCCAGAGTTCAAGATCGGTGCTGCTGTCCTTATCCCCTGAATCAAATTTAAAAGGGTTGTCCACTTTTGGGGACTTTTTTTATTTACCATAAATGAATGTATTTGGGGATAAAAATCGTTTTGCAATGGAGTTTCATAAAAATGTTGCAGCGTTTGGCTTTTCTGGTGTTTTGTTTACATGAAAAGTCAACTTTAACCCCTTAACGACCGCCGATACGCCTTTTAACGGCGGTAGTTAAGTGTACTTAAACCACAGCGCCGTTAATTCACGGCGCTGTGGAGAAAGTATATAACGCCCCCCAGAGTCAGATTTTCTCCGGGGTCTCGGCGAGTCCCCAGAGAACATGATTCCCGCTTTCTGCGATCGCCGTTATTAACCGTATAACGGCGACTGCAAGCAAACCAAACAAACACGATTCTCCATTTCATTTCTCTCTCCTCTGATGTGATCGCACATCAGAGGGGAGAGAAATAGGGTCCCCGGGACCCCCGATCTGTCCCCCGTGCCTCCCGGTGTCCCCCCAGTCCTCCTATGGCTCCCGGAGCTGCCCACGTCTTCTAAGTGGAAAGAAAATAGCGTGCGCAGTGCGCCCGCCGAGTCGGATTTTCTCTGGGGAACATAATTCGGGTCCCCCGCAGTCCCCCGCTTTTGCGATCGCCGTTATTAACCATATAATGGTGATCGCAAAAGAAAAAAAAAAGCCGCGATCCTGCATGTAATTTCTCTCCCTTCTGATGTGATCGCACATCAGAGGGGAGAGAAATAGGGTCCCAATCTTTCCCCCCGGGTACCTCCCGGTGTCCCCCCCGTCCTCCTCTGGCTCCTGCAGCTCCCGGTCTCCTGCCTGCAAAGAAAATGGCGGGCGCACTACCGGCAGATTCATTCATTCAGGCAGGACATTTTGATCACTGTGATAAACGCTATCACAGTGATCAAAATAAAAAAAATAGTAAATAAACCCCCCTTTATCACCACCTTAGTTAGGCACGTATAATAAAATAAAGAAAATATATTTATTTTAATTTTTCCGTTAGGGTTGGGATTCGAGTTAGGATTAGGGTTACAATTAGGTTGGGATTAGGGTTAGGATTAGGATAGGGATTAGGGTTGGGATTAGGGTTAGGGTGTGTTGGGGTTAGGGTTGGAGCTAGAATGGAGGGGTTTCAACTATTTAGGCACATCAGGGGGTCTCCAAACACGACATGGCATTCAAAAAGTCAAATGGTGCTCCCTCCCTTCCGAGCCCTGCCGTGCGCCCAAACAGTGGTTTACACCAACATATGGGGTATCAGCGTACTCAGGACAAACTGCACACCAATCTTGGGGTTCTAATTTCTCCTGTTACCCTTGGGAAAATAAAAAATAGCTGGCTGGCTAAAAAATCATTTTTGAGGAAAAAAATTATTTTTTATTTTCACGGCTCTACGTTATAAACTTCTGTGAAGCACTTGGAGGTTCAAAGTTCTCACCACACATCTAGATAAGTTCCTTAGGGGGTCTAGTTTCCAAAATGGGGTCACTTGTTGGGGGTTTCCACTGTTTATGCTCATCAGGGGCTCTCCAAACGCGACATGGCGTCCAGCCAATTCTGTGTTGAAAAACTCAAACAGCGCTCCTTCCCTTGCGACCTCTGCCGAGCGCCCAAAAAGTGGTTTACCCCCACATATGGGTATCGGCGTATTCAGGAGAAATTGGGCAACAAATTTTGTGGTTCATTTTCTCTTTTAACACTTGTGAAAATAAAAAAATTGGTTCTGAAGTAAAAAATTTTCAAAAAAAGTTAAATGTTAATTTCAGCTGCAGATGAAGGAAGAGAGCCACAGTAATTCATTACTGATGGGTAGGCGGAGCCCCAGATCAGGATGTTACCTCAGATCAAAAGAGTGATGACTGGCTGGCCCTCCAGCTCGGGCTCCTCCTACTCAGCTCCAGTCTAAGATTTGAGGTCCAGAGGATGGTCGCTGCTAATGCAGCTCCTCAGAAAATTTTATTATTTTAATATTCGGACAGGAGACTTGGATCACTAGTTGGTCTAGAGGTCTCAGGGGTATCAGCGCTGCTGTACCCCAACCTCTCCCTTGGCGGATCTGTATTTACTAAAAGTCCCTGCAGAATCCTTGCCGGCCCTGGGGGATGAGGAGAGCTTTCCTGGCGGGAACGCAAACCACACGTGCGGTCACTGCGTTCTTCGCCCTGGAGGGAAGCATGGGCACTGCGCCAGAAACCCCTGAGGGTCCCTGTGGCGCCTTGGCTGGTGAGTACTCCACACAAATTTTAATAATAATTATGTGTGAGTGCTTTAGCGTCTGAATGAGCAGCGCTATTACTAATGTCAGCGTTACTATGTCAGTATGCGTCAGCGCTGCTGTGACAGCGCTACTACATGTAATGTCAGTATGCTTCAGCGCTGCTGTGACAGCGCTACTACATGTAAATGTCAGTAAGCTTCAGCGCTGCTGTGACAGCGCTACTACATGTAAATGTCAGTAAGCTTCAGCGCTGCTGTGACAGCGCTACTACATGTAATGTCAGTATGAACGCTGCTGTGACAGCGCTACTACATGTAAAGTCAGTATGCTTCAGCGCTGCTGTGACAGCGCTACTACATGAAGATGTGTGATTTTTTGTCCGCAGGCAGATACCTGCAGGACAGAGAGGGAGCAGGAGCGGGGGAGTTCGCGCTCATTATTTGAGCTAGCAGGGGGCGTGGCCTATCTATCCCGGTCTTTTGAGCAGGAAGACGCGCGCTCTGGCTTTTCTCCTGCGATCCCCTCACTGTGGCGGCCATTACTCAGGCTCCTGGGCTCCTCGGACCGCTCCCCTCCTCGTATAACACCACGGCCAGCTGGGTGAGTGTGGATTCCTCACCCCGCAGCGCAGCGATCGCTATCCTGCAGCTGCAGTCTCATCAGAGACATAAAAATTGGCTGGGGCTCACAAATATTTTGGTGAGTTTGCAATATTAACCCCTTTGAGGGTTATTTCTACCTGCTAAATTTGCTGACTGAATACCGCTGGGGTAACTCTGCTTGTGGAGCGTTAACCCTTCAGCGTTTGAAAAAAAAAAAAAAAAAAAAACCGCATAGTTTTTTGCTGGTATTACCGCTTTGACCTGTTCATACAGGTGAGACATGTCTGAACAGAGTTCAGATGCCGCGGATCACGTCCCAGTGCCATTGCGGCAATCAGATACGCAGACCTCCACAACGTCTAGCGCTGCGGTTGACAGTGGTGGAAAATTGGATGATATCGCTCGATCGATTAATAACTTATCTGACCTTTTAGGTCAATATGTGTCTGCTAATTCCTCTCAGAGGAAGCGACGCAGGCCGTTACCGGCCTCTACACGGAGCGAGTCAGATGTATCTGATATTGGGCAGAGTTCCCCTTTATATTCGGATGGAGAAATATCCGATTCTGATGCGGACGAGCCGCAGGGGCGTTCCTCTATGGCGAAGCGTACGGAGGCATTAATTGAAGCCATGAGAGATATACTACAGTTACCGGAGGAGGTAACTAGTCGTCCTGGTAAATCAGCACGCATGTTCCAGGAGTCCCGTGCTTCGCGCACAACATTGCCAGCTCTGGATGAGCTTAATGGTGTAATAGAGGAGGAACGTCTATGTCCAGATAAGCGTTTTCATGGAACGCATTTCTTTGATACACTTTATCCTTGCTCTACGGAGTTAAAGGCTAATTGGACTTCTGCTCCTGAAGTGGATGTGTCTTTGTCTCAGCTTAGTAAATCCTCACTACTCCCTATTAAGGGAAAAGCGAGCTTACAGGAGCCTTTGGAGAGAAAGGCAGAATTGGCGGCAAAAGCAAGCTATGAGGCTGCGGGTCATGGATTTCGAGCAGTGCTAGGATCCATGTGTGCTGCTAGAGCTTCTCTAAGCTGGTTGGCACGTCTGAAGACGGAGTTGCAAAATGAATCTCCGTTATCTGAGATACGGGAAACTTGTGAATGGTTAGAAACGGCAGCCTGTTATATCTTTGATGCCGGTCTGGATACGGCATCTCTGCTGGCCAAAGCGCAAGCTTCAGCGGTCACAGTCAGAAGAGCTTTATGGCTCAGACAGTGGGCCGGGGACGCAGTTTCCAAACAAGGGTTGTTGGCCTTACCTTACAAGGGTGGCCATCTTTTTGGATCCGACCTCACAGAGCTGATTTCCAAGGCTAAGGCAAAGGAATCGCATTACCACAGCGAAGGGCCATGGCCTCGGTGTCCAGTAAGCCTGGTGTTTATAGTGGTCGGCGGTCCTTTCGGGGCCGAGGACGATCTAGTCACTCCTCGTGGGGATCGGGTCGTCCTTCTTTCTCAGGAAAGAAATCCTCTCAGAAAACTCGTACTCCCTGGAAGCAGAGTTTCCGCCAGAACAAGCGGGAACTTGACAAGAAACCCGCAAAGTCGGATTGACGCCAGGGGTCCACTCGAGGATTCTCGAGTGGGGGTCGCCTGCTTCTTTTCAAGGAGACTTGGATGGCTCGCGTTCCAGATTCCTGGGTAAGCGGATAGTGTCGGCAGGCTATTTCATAGAGTTTGCTTCTCAACCCCAAAATGTTTTTTGTCAATCTCGCGTTCCGTCGAACCCGAGCTTGTTGTCGCTCTACAGCGAGAGGTCGAATCGCTACTACAAAAGGGTGTAGTGATACCGGTTCCGTCAGAGGACCGAGGGAAAAGGTTTTTATTCCAACCTTTTTATAGTTCCCAAAAAGGAGAACAAATTTCGCCCGATTCTGGATCTCAAGCGATTAAACCGGCATGTTTATGCCGGAAATTTCGCATGGAGTCGCTTCGTTCCGTTGTGGCAGCTCTGTCACAGAACGATTTTCTGGTGTCAATCGACATTCGCGACGCTATTTGCATATTCCCATCGGAAAGGCTCATCAGCGCTTTCTTCGATTTGCCATAGGTCAGAATCATTACCAGTTCGTGGCTCTGCCGTTCGGCTTAGCCTCAGCGCCAAGGGTCTTTACAAAAGTTCTGGCGCCCCTCATGGCACTCCTTCGAAGACAGGGGATTACGATTCTCCCTTATCTGGGACGATCTTTTGATCGTGGCTTCCTCGGAGGAGGAGGCATTGACGGCTCGGGATTTGTCTCTTCAGTTTCTGAAAGACTTTCGGTTGGCTGGTCAATTGGGAGAAGTCGTCCCCTGGAACCATCGAGGACAATTCTCTTTTTGGGAATGCATCTCGACACCGTTTCGGTCGGTAGTTTCCCTACCACCAGACAAACAGTCATGTCTTCTTCGACATGTACAGATTATGACATCCTCAATGGCAATGTCCTACGGAAGTGTATGCGTCTTCTGGGACTGATGGTGGCGTCCATGGAGGCAATTCCTTTTGCCCAGTTCCACTCCAGGACTTCAAAGGTTCATCTTGAGTCGATGGAACCAGTCGCAATCGCTGGATTGCAGTGTCACCATTTCTCGCGCGGTGCGGGATTCTCTAGAATGGTGGTTACGTCCAGGGGCATTCTCCCTGGGGAAGTCTTTCCTCCCTCTGAAGTGGTCAGTCATAACCACCGATGCCAGCCTGACGGGCTGGGGGGGTGTTTGGAACAATCCTGGATCAGGGGGTATGGTCACCGGAAGAGTCTGTGCTTCCGATCAACATCCTGGAATTGAGGGCGATTTTTCTTTGCTCCAACATTGGACGGTCCCTTTGAGCGGTCTGCCAGTCCGTGTGCAGACAGACAATGCGACGGCTGTCGCGTATATCAATCACAAGGTGGGACAAGGAGTTCAGACTCATGGTAGAGGTGTCCGAATTCTGATTTGGGCAGAGGCCAATGTACCAGCCATTTCGGGATTCACATTCAGGGGTTCAGAATATTACAGCGGACTTTCTCAGTCGCAGAAGGATGGATCCCGGGGATGGAGCCTCCACCGGAAGTCTTTGCACTACTGTGCTCCGCTGGGGAACCCCCCAAGTGGATTTGATGGCTTCAGGTCCAATGCCAAGTTTACCGACATTCATGTCCAGGTACAAGGACCCGAAGGCGGTGGCGGTGGATGCTCTAGTGGCTCAGTGGGATAGTTCAAGCTGATCTATGTATTCCCGCCGATATCCTACTTCCTCTAGTACTGCGTGGATCAGACTATGAGAGAATTCCAGCTATTCTGATAGCTCCAGACTGGCCAAGAAGGGTGTGGTTCTCGACAATAATGTCGCTGTTGGCGGGGACCTCCGTTTCCACTCCCCCTTCAACGGATTGTTGATCAGGGGCCCATTTGTCATCGGACTTGATGTCCTGGTTTGACGGCGTGGCTCTTGAGACCGAGATCTTGACCGTAGAGGTTTTTCAGCCGAGGTCATTGCTACCCTTCGTGCTGCAAGATGTCGGCACTTCTAGGATTTACCACAAAATTTGGGAACCTTCTTTTCGTGGTGTTTGGGGTCTTCTCGGAACCCGAGAAATTTTCCATTCCCAACCTGTTGGCTTTTCTGCAGCATGGGTAGACAAGGTTTGGCAGTTAGCACTCTGAAAGGTCAGTTTTTGCTCTGTCATTATTATTCCCGGGGGAACCATTGCTTCGAATAGAGACGTGATCTCTTTTTTCCGAGGTATCTCAGTAAGTTTCCGCCGCGGAAGGGGCCCCGTTCTCCTTGGCGGCTCAACCTTGTTTTGGAGGCTCTTCAGCATAAACCTTTTTAACCTTGGTTTTGCGCCTTTTTACTTTCTTAGGGGCTTTCCGTTGCAGTCCTTCCTTTAGGAGAGTTTTGAATTGGGAGTTTTTTGCTCCCCCCTTTTGGAGTTTTTTGGTCGGTTTTTATGGGGGGTTTTTTTTCCCAAAGTGGTGTCACAAATTTATGTTAACCAAAATTTTTTGGGTTTCCCTTTATTTCCATCCAAAATAGAAAGGCGAGTTTACACCATTGGTTTAGGGGGCCTTTTAATTTTATCTACTTTACCCAAAGGTTTTTTTAAGAGGATCCCCTTTTTTTGGGTTCGGCGGTCGCGGGTGGTCAACGAGTTCCAAAAGGGGTTTATTGTTGGATCCCCGGGCATATTTGGAAGCTTACCTTTGGGGGAAACTTGCCCATTAAAACGAGCCCCTTCCGAGGTGTGGTTACGTGGGTTTTTTATAAGGGCTTGGCAGTGGCTTTGCCCAGCGGGGACTTTGGGGCTCTGTCCACCGTTTACAAGATTTAAAAGGGACGCGTGGGGGTTGGAGCACCCCCGGAAGGGGCGCGGGCAGCTGTGTTTAAATTCTGGATGAACTTGTTTTGGGGTTTTTTGGTTTTGTTTTTAAAGGGTTTTTGGGGGTTTTCCTTTTGTTGGTTTTTTCCCCCCCTTTTTTTTTAATGTTTTGGGAGTCCCCAGAATAAAATTTTGTGGCTCTTTCCTTTTTTCCGCGAAACACGGTTTTGGAAAAAATTTCCGTAAAATCCTTTTAGCGGGGAAAGGGAAAGAGAGAACGCCCCCCGGGAAGTTTTGATTTTTTAGATGCAGGCACCCTTTATTTAGCGTTTTGGGGGGCAGCGGCTAAGGCTTGTTCAGACCCCCAGTCATGCAGTAGTCGGTTTGTGGTAGACGGAAACTCTGTGGTTTTTGGGTTTTTTGTCAAACCCTTTTCCCCGTTTTTTTTCTTTAAATTTTCCTTCAAAGGGGGGTTATGTTGCCCCGTGGTACTTGGCTCTTTTCCAAAAGTTTTGAACATGGAGGATGGAGGACCCAGTGGGGGGGCACCTATATCTTTTGATCTGGGGTAACCTTTTTGGGGGCTCCTACCCTCAGTAATAATTTTATTGTCTTTTCTTCCTTCCTAAAAAAGGATTTACTAAGCTTTCCCCAAAACCCCTTTTTTTTCCCTTCCCCTTGCTTATTCCTTTAAGCAAAAAAAGGGGTTAAAAAATTTTAAAAGGGTTTTTGACCCCTTGAGGGGGCTTTTTTAAAAAGGGGCCCCTTTTTGGGGTTTTTTTATATTTAGACCCCAAAGTGTTTTAATGGATGGGTCCCAAAAAAAAAAAAAAGGTTTTAAAAAAAATGAGCCCCGGGTCAATTTTTAACCCTTAACTTCAAAAAAAAAAAAAATTTTTCCAAAATTTTGGGCAGAGTAAAGAACTTGGGAAATTTATTTTAAATTTTGGTGACAAATCTTCTGTTTAAAGGGGCATAAAAATTTAAAAGTTTGAAAATTGCAAAAATTTAAAAAATTTTCCCCAAAACTTTTTTTTTCATAAAAAAACGCAAGTCAAAAAAAATTTTTACCCTAAGGGAAATCTTTTTAAAAAAAAATTTTCCAAATAGCGGGTTCTTAAAGGTTTTTCCAGAGTATAGCCCAAAAGGGACGGGTCGAATTGTAAAAATTTGGGGCGGTATTAATTGAAAATGGGCTCTGTCCAAAGGGGTTTAAAAGGGGCATTTTATACCAAAAGTAAAAAAAACTATGGCTCCGAACTCATGTTGTCCAATGACGTCAGCAAGCACTTGCTGAGGGGCTTGGTCCCTTTCGGGAAAACCCCTCGGACCCCGGACGGATGTGTGAACGCGCATAAGCCCCCCTGTTTGGTGCAATTAAAACACCAAACAAACCCCAGCCCCTGGGGGAAATATGTCTGTTTTTTATGATTTTTTTAAACTGGAGAATATGGATAAAAATTTTTTCCCTTTAAACTTTCTTTCCTGCACATGTAGCGGAATGAAAAATTTTTATTATTTTTTTTTTTTTTTTTTTTTCATTTTGATTTTTCACTCCATTGTCCCGAAATTACTGGGCCAAAAAAAGTTTTTTTTTAACGGGGCGGTTTTTTTTTTCGCCTGTCACGTAGGTAAGGCGTAAACCCCAATGGTGAAAAAAGGCCCGGGGCCAAAATTGCCCGTAGTCACCTGAGACTTTTTTTTGCTGAAAACGCCGAAGGGGGTCCTACCCGCTGCCTCGGGGCCCTAGGGGGCAGTAAGTCTCATGACCCCCGTGGGGGGCCCCCGGACCGAATATCCTTTCCGCTTTTTTTAGGGGACTACCCCCTTGCCCTTTTAATCGGGCAGACGGCAATATTTTCCTTACAGAGAAGGGCCCAAATTTGAAAGGCATGACGAGGGGGAAAGAGAAATTTTTCCAGATGAGTCAAGATGGAAAAAAAAGTCCCTTTCGAAATCTGGGGTTTTTTTGGGCCCCGTGATGTGCCAAAACCCCGGATGGTTTCCCAAGAGATGATTTGAAGGCCCAATTTGACCCAAAACGAAAAAACCTGGCATCAGCATTTTTAGAGAAAACCTAAAGTGCCTGCCCCATAAAATCAGTGGATAACTTTTTTTTGGGCATAAATACATTTCCCGCCCAAAGGGAAAAACTTTCCCCAGTCCCGGCGCTACCATGTCCCACCAGGGGTGCTCCTCCCCCCTGGCACCTTTCAACATTTTGGGGGCAAAAGTATCTCTTCCCTAAACACCCGGGATTTATTTGTTCAGTTGGTCCTTTTTTGTTCGGAACCTGGGCCCCTGTGTGGCCTCAACAAATATGCTGCAAATTTTTTCCGGGGACTTTTCTTTTTGGGCACTTTAAACGAAGTTTAAAAGGAATTTCCCTTTTTGGGTTTAATTCTTTCCATAAGGGAAATTAAAGAAAGAAAGCCCCTTAGACTTTCCCAGGAAGTCAAAATCAACCTTTGATTTTTTTTCTAGAAGAGAA